>CM060900.1:453054758-453737258 GCA_030762935.1 Hymenopus coronatus | reverse complement strand
AAACGGTATATTTAGGACATTTTCGTGAATAAAATGTATACCTTGAATTTCGTTCGAATAGCCTCCAAGCTCCTCTTCATTCTGAGTGACTTTTACATAACTGATAAACCGTTAGACATAGGCAAAATCTTACTGTACAAAAATGTAGATCTCGTCAAAACACACAATTTATATCACATATATAATTTTTTTTTTTTTTTTTTTTTTTTGAGCTAACCATTTTCGAGGCATGCCTTGATATTGGTCTCAATTTTAAACTGCTTATACCTTTCTGAAACAAGAAGTCGTATTTCTTTAGTTTTACTCCTGCCCATAAAGAGAAGCGAATGCGAATGATAATTTCATAGCAACAGCTTTTATAACATTTTACTATCGCTTTAGCATCATGTACTCCCTTGGTTCCCAATCGTCCTCTGTGGTATTGCGGTAGCATCTACCCTCTGGTTCCCAAGCTCGCGGGTTCAAATCTGTTGGAGGGCGTAAAAATCCTTAGTACGGCTTCTTTCGGAAGGGAAGTAAAGCCGTTGGTCCCGCGTCGTATATTTAGGGCGCGTAAAAGAACCTAAAGACTGATAAAGAGCCTATACACAAAATTAAGCAGTCTTTCACGCCCAATATAGAATGGGACTCTAAGAAACACAGCAGTTAAATAGGGCACATAAACAAAACCCAGTTTCATTCCCTTAGTTCCCTTCTACCTGTAAGGAACTAGGTAATAAGACTACTCTTCTAATGTTTATCTTGATTAGCATGAAGTAGAACAACGAACACTATTTTTAAGAGGTTTACTTGCTGAAGAGGTAGAAAAAGTCATGTGGGTGGAACACATCAGATTTTTCTTTCTTATAGCATCTCGGAAAGTATATCTACATTTTAAACTTCGGTTGAGTTTAGTTTTTCTTTTCCAAAATAAGGTCTTACTTCGTATACGTGATTTATTGCATCCTTATAAATTATATTAGTGTAGTATACATATATTGATGTGGAGTTTTCAGAGAACGTTTTGAATTAAAGTCCTCAGTTGCATAAAATTTACCTAGTTGATGAATACGCGAGGGTAGTCAAGTATATTTACACACGATCTTGACAATGTAAAATGGCGTAATAATTTTCGAAACATATTTCCTTTCCGGTTTTACAATAAAGTCTTCTGGTGGCACTTTTAATCGCGAAAACTATGCTTAGTCACCAGTCGACGCATACCACAGACAGGAGTCACGCGTAATTTTTACAAGCATAACAGGATGTGCCAGTCATTACCAAAGCTCCGAGGTTTTAAAACAGTGCACATTCCATATCGATTTTCTTATCTCGGCACAGCTCGAAGCCAAGCCATTCTCTGCTTTGTTAGTTTGCTTTACTCTAAAATATTTTAAGCACATATTGAAGATGCGTTGGACTAGAATTTTCATTTCATTGGGGGAAAGACCAAATGGAGCATTTTAAGAAATATTACTTACATCTTTAATATTTTGTGCATATTTATTGAATTGAGTTTCCTATTTTATATCAAATAACGTTTTATCGTTTTAGGTATCATGATATGTTATGCACAATTCTTTAAAGGAACTAGTACGATCAATTTACATAACTTTTTCCATATTTTCTGTAAAGAAACTACTCTTACAAAATATTTTCCTTTTGTTTACATTATTCTAGTCAGGATAAACATTTCCAACAATAAACTTATTACTTAAGTACCTTATAAGCAGAAGGGAAATAAGGGAATAAACTAGGCTAAAGTGGCAGTAAAATCTTTTAAAATGTGACGGTATTCAATAATTAATTATCATTCGATTTTCTTTCCATGGCCAGGAGTAAAACGAACCAGGTATGAAGCGGATGAGGGCTTCCCATTTGAGAAAATTTAACAGAGAATATTTTGCAAATGTTGTCTCTACCAAAAAAAAAAAAAAAAATGTGTGTAACATAAATTGTGTGTTTTAAGGAATTCTACATTTTTTGTTTAGTAAATATTTGTTTATCTCTTACGATTTATCATTTATGAAAAAGATATCCAGAATGAATAGTTGCTCAGAGAATATTCAGAATAAATTCAGGATATATTTTCTATTTACCACGAAAATGTGTTTAATGTACGGCACCTTAATCAAAGCTGTTAAGAGCCGTTTTTTAAAATAAAAAAAAATTCGAAAAATATTCCACGTAAAGGGTATTTTAGGGTGGGGGATTTTCGAAAATATTCGTGTTGCATCCTTGGAAAATACTAAGTTTGGTATTAAATGGACTTTTTGCTTTTATTTATGCTGTCACCACACACACACACACACACACACACACACACACACACACACACACACACACACACACACACTCTCTCTCTCTCTCTCTCTCTCCCCCTCTCTGTCTCTGTGTGTGTGTGTGTGTCTCTCTCTCTCTCTCTCTCTCTCTCTCTCTCTCTCTCTCTCTCTTTCTCTCTCTATACACGTCCGAGCGTGCGCCTTTGTCTAAAACTGCTTTATTTTGGATTGAATGATCCTCAAAGCATGTATCTCCACTGAAATATCGCTATAGAATTTTTGGATGGGTTACAATAGCTTCTCTAATTACTATTTACCTGCTAAAGAAAGTAAAAATGGTTGTGATTCTGTTACTTTGTACTATGAGTTCTGTATCACTTGGGTACTCATTGCTGAAAACTAATCAGAATTCATTAAAAATCGATTTTTTTGTGTGCTTTTAATTGTTTTACAATCTTTTACTTTAACAATCTGCATTTGTTATCGCTTTTGATGCGTAGAAGTAGTGCCATGTGGCGTTTAAGGACACTGTGAACCATTCAAAAACTTCAAAGCTGATTTTCTTGCTCTCTGTTTTTTCCACATTTTTGGATATTAAAAATGTCCCACACAATGGAGTGCATATGATGTTCAATTTGCTTCAAAATTTGAAAGCACGCTCTAAAAAGTAAAAACGGAACTTAATACTTTCTCGACCGATCCAATTCACCTCTCTCTTACTGGAAAGGGAGAGGAAGAGTTTTATTCTTGCTTAAATTTGTTCATTATTACTATAATCTATATGTAAATTTGTGTATTTTGAAGTTTCTAGAAGGGATTTAAAATTATTAAGTGGTGTAGCAGTAGATAATAACTATACAATTTACGTAGTATGTAGAGAAAGTATTGTAGTCCACTCATAAATTTGATATCGAGATTTCACAGCAAACGTATGTTTTGGGGCCTTTGAATAAAAAAGAAATTTAGAAAAAGCTCGTGTGTGTGCGTGCGTGCGCGCGCGCGCGCATGCGCCTGTGCCTGAGGATAGCACTAGGTTTAAAGTTGGGCGTGCCGATTAATAAGCATGCGCTTATTCATGTGTAGCTTCAGTTTGTTGAAAGTTCAAATGTGACAGTTGGTAAAACCTATACATTTTCGTAAAGTTTAGAATTCATAATTTGTTAATATCAAAACAAAATAGATTTTTTTCTGAATAAGTCAGTAAATATACTATATTTGGCACTATAATGACTTCATGTAAGCTACCTATAGGTATATTCAAGGCTATATCATCTCACGAATGAACTATGCAAAAGAAGCCAAATCCAATATCCCAAAAGTAGCATGAATTACGAATTCCAGATTTTTTGTGCTGCACTAGCAACTGAATTAATATTTTATGCAAATGATAAAATCTTTCTGAATATTACTACAAGATCATTTTTGTTTCACCAGTTTTAAGTTCAATTTTGTCTATATTAAGATTAAAACCTTCATTACATTTAAGTTTAGAGAAACACAAACTCGAATTCTGATGTACTGAAGGGAAGATTATTCCCTTCAGTCTATTTGTTAAAGGAATTCAGGTAATGTTGAAATTTAATGCAATCGGAAACGTATTTTAGGGAATACTAGAGGTACTCCAAAGCAGACTACGGAGTAATGGCCTTCAGAGTTAAAGACCTTGGAATCATATTACCTAGACACGCCGCTGACGCTAGTGTTGCTGTCGTTAATTGAAACCTCTCGCGCATGGGCATCGGGAGGGCAGAACGTGCTTTTTGCTATATGTTCAGTACGCTTAAAGATTTTTAAAAGTGAGATGGTTTAAATGGTTTAATAATTAATATGGTGCATTTCTATGCTGCATGACTGTACCAACCACCGGTAAAATGATTCCGAGATCACTGTCCATAGGTAAGAATAAATTGTAACTTTTGTGATTTGTGTCCCAAATTCATTCCGATTTATTCTCGAGGGTTTCCTCGGTCACTAAGCGAATGATAATTTATTTTAGGTTTCCAATACATAAACCAGAATTACTCAGTAATTCGTTAGCTGCTCTGAGACATGACAAGCTTGAGCCATCGAAATATCACAGACTATGCATTTTGCGAAAAATTGTTTCCATGAGAATAAAGGCAAAATGATGCTAAACTTGACACAGTTCCTTCACGCTAATTTCATTCTTATAACTATTTTGTATATTTTCATTAGCATTAGAAGGCAGTGTTAAAATATTAGATTCAGTATTGTCCTAAATTTAAAAGGTTACCCGAAATCTCGATTAACTTAGTTTTTCAAATTTGTAATTTCTGACTGAAACACAACCCCACAGGGTGCTAAAAAGGAATTTTGCAAGTGTTAGAACATAGAGAATATTAAGTAATTATCGATTCTAATTTTAGATTTGTTTATAAATTATATCAGGAAGCACAGACCATACTCTCCTGTGGTGCACATATAATATACCTATCTTATCTATCTAACTGAAATACTGATAGAAAATGTTTACGTAACGACCTGAATATAGTTTACTGAAGAGGACTACAGATACCTAATTTCACGTTATTTTATTTGAATACTGTATATATATATATATATATATATATATATCCCACCTCTGAAAATCCAGTATCGCATATCTGTTTTTTCTGCTAAATCATTTTATTTGTTTGTTTGTTTGTTTTTATTTAAATACCATTAGGTAATATCGTCGTATTACTATTTTGACCTTATATAACAACTGCTTAAATTATTGAGGTGTACATTAAAACTATACTTCTCGATTAACTTAACACACATTCAGTATCGGATTCATATTTCCAGGCTCTTGAGGATGGGGAATAGTGATCATAAAATAAGAATTGCTTCACCAGTCTAGAATCGATCCCAGAATATTTTGCATTTTTAACTCAGAATTTTGACCACTTTAGTACAGAGACACACTTAACAAGCTTATAATTCTTGTTGACGACTTTGTGCATTAAAGTAAAAAGCAGAAAGTATACATGGAATCACTGAGAAGAGACTGCGAAAACAGAATTAAAGCTGAATTATGCTCTCTGTGATGCTTACATCCCGTTTGTAAAACATTTTAAATGCAGGTATGCGATATTCAAGTTCACTATATTTCAGTACGGTCAACGACTTATTCAGTATGTATTTGTGTAATAACTTAAGTAGTTTGACACTAATAAAGATATTTTCTCTATTTATAAACAGCTTCAAATACTTAGGCATACCTGCATACGACAGGGAACGCATTTACGTTACATCCGAGGGGAAAAAATAACCGTTGCTATCATACAAGACATCCAGAAGCTACGCCAGCTCTCCATAGAAACATCCATCTCCCTCCTCTTCAAAGCAAAAATCAACACAGTAGATACATATGGATTGGAATTAAGATGGGAAATGGCTAAATAAAAGCTGCCTGAAGAATATCGAAAGAATAAAAACAATCTTCCTGAAAAAAAATCTGATATGTTCTATTCAATGACTTTCTCTGTTTGTTCTGCTAACAAACTATTCTTAAAAATATAATTTTTTATCTACATAATGCTAATAAAGGAAACATTGCCAGAAATTGTCTTATTATACTCAGTTCCTAATAAGTAGAAAGGAAGTAAGGGAATACACTAGGCTAAAGCGACAGTTAAATATATTAAAAGCTTTCGCTATGCGATTGTAATTGAAATTCGGTTTTCTTTTCATGGCCAGGAGTAAAACAAAGGAGATGAAACGTATGAGGACTTCCCTTTTGAGAAAGGGTTAATTAGTTTAAAATTGAAACCAATAAAAGGGAATGGCCCTGAAAGGGTTATCTCTGAAAAAAGCAAGCAAGCAAACAAACAAATAAAAGTGTATACTGCATGAATTGTGTGCTTTAAAGAGAAGACTACACCTTTTGTGTAGTAGTTTTTTTCTATCTTTTTCGGATTACCAGTTATTCAAAAGTCATTAAGAATGAAGAGGATTTCGGGGGCTATTCCAAAAAAATTTAGGATATACAATTTGTTTGACATATAAATATCTTTAATATAAGGTATTTTAAGTAAAATCGTAGAACCATTTTTAGATAATCGAACATTTATAAAAATTGTTTCTTGTAAATGGTAGTTTGGGGTGGCAGGATTTTCCTGAAAAATCTTCTAGCCGCATTCTTGGAAGACACTGAACTTAAATACCAAGTTTTGTATTTTACCGACATTTCGTTTTCGAGCTATGTTGTCCACACACACACACACACACACACACACACACACACACACACACACACACACACACACACGCCTGTGTGTGCACGCAGACCATTTTAGAAAAAGGTCCGTGGAATCTAGGCTGGTCCCGATCGAGCGCTATCTGCGATGACTCCAGAATAAACCTTTACAAGCCACCATCCAGTCGCAACCCGCCGAGTACCGTCGCCTGGGCCTTTAACCCTGAAACGAAAGAGTAGAAAATGATGGGTTCCATCAGGAAAATGGCGCACCGGAAAGTTCGGAGATGTAATATATCTACTCAAAATTCGCTTGGTGACGCAGGAAAATCCCCGAAAAATCCCATGGATCAGATAGATCGGTCAGGATCAAATCCGCAGCCTCCCGAATGCGGGTCACAGACTTAGGGACACTGTGAGTGAAATTTTGACCAGGTATAATCGTTAAAAAAATTAAACATGTATTTTTTTATTACAGATAGTTGCTGAAACCTCTGGGTTTCTACAGAGGATCAGCATTTAGCTGTCCTCTCTTGCTTCAAAGATCGTACAATACACCTGTTTAACAGACTATTTCATTAAACTGCTTTTTTCTCAAAACTACATTTTTATACCTTCAAAAGTTCTCGCGTCTCGGTTTTAGCTTAAATGCCATAAAGTTTGCCAAAATATATAAAGGTATATATTGTAATATTATTGAGGACAAAATTATGCTAACTCCCACAGTAATTATAACATTGTATTTTTATGAAAGAAAATGGCACTACAGATTAAAATTTATAAATTATCCCCATTTGAAGTTTTTTTGTGTGGTTCAAAGCTCCAGTTCAAAAAATGCAAACCAATTTTCTCAAATTGTGAGGTGCGTAGGGAATTTTAATAATAATAATAATAAAAAGGTTTAGGTACAAAATAATTTATATATTGCAAATTATGTATCCAATTTGAATGAAATTTGGTATTCATGCTAACATATCAACAGCGCAATCACGCTAACATTTTCAGAAAAATCTATACAGAAATATAGAGATTTAAAATTTCATCCCCAGTATCCCTTAACCACCTGAGCCATTCAGCTGGGTTGTGATCCAACAACTCAAGGACAAGAAGTAACCGCTGATATGGAGCGAATTTTACAGCACCACCGCAAAGATGACAAAAGAATGGAGGGGAGCATCATACGAACTCCGACACCCGCTTCGCCATCTACGGATTTCATCACAAGATTTGTAAACCAAAACGTTTCCAAGAACCAGATATAAATTGTTTGTGAGCTGTGTGAAAATATGTACGACAGATATCATTCATATTTTGGTTTTCCCGAGCACAATCTAACAAAGGAGTTTTGTAGCTAATCACCCACATTGTGAGCCTTTCCTCTGGCTTTGAAATTCCTTCCATATTCTCTGTATGACGAGAAAAACTATTACCACATGAAAAAATATAATTCCCTGAAAATTAAGTCCAATAACAAAGCACATCTCATAAACGGTTAACACAAATGCATTTGGCAACAACCCTGTACTTTAATGAGATCTACATTTCTCCGTGGTAAGTTTTGTCTATCTCTTAGGATTTACTAATTATACAAAAGTCATACAAAAGGTAAAACTATTCACAGATTATTCACAGAAAACACAAGATATGCGCTTCATTCTGATGAAAATCTCTTTTTAACATGATATAATAACTAAAAGCCCGGATGTCAGGCACAACGATTATACTTACCATTATAGTTATCGTAAAAATGAGTTAATTTATGTTCAACTCACCACCCTTAGAGATGTTTTGTAGAGGTACATGTGCCTATTTTAACTTATTATGCCTATAAATGTTTGTTTTCCTTTCTTATGAAAATAATTGCATTTTATTGAAAAATTAAGGGGAAAACGTATGAAATGTATGTTATTTTCGTTTCATGAGTTAATGACATGTGTTATATTTAAGTTTACTGCAATGTCAGATGACTTCATATTTTTTGTAGTGTTTAACGCCCGCTTTAACTACTTATGGCACCGCATGCGGTGACACTGATGATACATGAATGATGATGGCGCACCAGTGGAATGCGATGGCGGGGGAAATCGGAGTACCCGGAGAAAACCTACCCCAGCGCGACTTCATATAGGTATACAGTGATAATGTTAAAATAGAACTTTGACACCCCATATACTGCACTGGCGTTGAACTCGAAGCTAATCCGCTCTTAATCTTTAACAGAAAAAATGTGCTGTATGTTAGGAAATATAATCCAGAAGTGGACAGTATGCAAAATAATAGCATCGTCCCTGTTTTCAGTGGAGCATAGGGCCTTGAAGAATGCCCGCAGTCTGGCAACTCCTTAATTTCCTTCCAACTACTTCCTGAAGTTTGTGCCTCCTTTCTGACTATGCTATGCCATGTCATTCTTGGGAAAATTTGGAAACACATATTGAAATTATGTGCAATCATTCATTGTTGATGACTAGCAACAACTGATGTGTGTTGAAATTGATAAGAAAGTACTAATGAAATATGCATTATTCTTCATATAGTGTTTTGGTTAAGGCCCATTATATTATGTGTTATCATTTTGATTAAATACTGCACAATTTAAATGCCTTATTTCAATTGGTAATAAAAGACTCCAAAATATCACAAATTGTCTCCCTTTGCAAGAGGCTGTAAAGGTTTTAGCGCGTAATTTGACATTTTTCTGCCCATTTTAAATTTTAGTGGCTCTTGTCTGCCTATCTTGAAGATGCCTTTAATACATGCTGTGGAATTTTAATGAAAACCTGTATAATTTTTAAGAAAATCTAAATAACGAAACATTTTCTATTTAAAGAATAGAATTTGGTGTCGGGGCATTGTCTTATAAATATTTGTGCCGAATCTTTAGAAGATATTGTACTTAATAATACCGCATCTACTATTTATCGGGCACTTCGTTTTTGAGTTATCATGTCCTTGCACGCCAGCACACAAACAGGTAACTAGGTAACTTTTTCAAAAAATCTCGTTTTAATATAAGGCGAACCAAAACGGTATTTCCAGCAAACTATCGGTACCTAATTTATTGGTGGAATACAATACTTCTGACAACCTGCCTAAGTGGCAAAGAAATTAAAAAAAACAGCGGCATATTATCCGACTCAAAGTATTAGAAAGCATTAATAGATAGGGATTAGGAGTACTCAGGGCCGCGGTCTCCAGTCATTGGGGCAGAGCACACACGAAATTCTTTGGAACCCTTTAGCAACTCACGTCACCCCGGTCACTGGGGCAGAGCACGCACGTAGTTACTTGGGGCCCTTTCGCAACTCACGTGACTGGGGCAGATAGCACCTGTAGTTCCTTGTGGCCTTTTAAGAGTCATGTGGCTACCATCACTGGGTCAAATAACGCTTGTAGTTCCTTGGGGTCTTTTCCGATTCACGTGACTCCAGTCATTGGGGCAGAAAACGCTTGTAGTTCCTTGGGGCCCTTTCGCATCTCACGTGACTCCAGTCACTGGGGCAGAGCACACACGTAGTTACTTGGGGCAGTTTCGCAACTCACGTGACTCCAGTCACTGGGGCAGATAGCACTTGTAGTTTCTTCCGGCCTTTTAAGAATCATGTGACTACCATTACTGGGTCAAATAACGCTTGTAGTTCCTTGGGGCCTTTTGCGACTCACGTGACTCCAGCCATTGGGGCAGATAACGCTTGTAGTTCCTTGGGGCTCTTTGCAACTCACGTGACTACAATCATTGGGAAACAGCACGCACGTAATTCCTTGGGGTTCTTCTGCAACTAACGCTACTCCAGTCACTGTGTCAGAGCACGCATGTAGTTCCTTGGAGTTCTTTTGAAACTCACGTGACTCCAGTCACATGGGCAGAGCATACACGTAGTTCCTTGGGGCCCTTTTGCAACTCACGTGTCTCCAGTCTCTAGGAAAGAGCAGGCTTGTAGTTCCTAGGGCCTTTTGCAACCCACGTGACTCCAGTCACTGCGTCAGAGCATGCACGTAGTTCCTTGGAGTTCTTCACCTGACTCCAGTCACATGGGCAGAGCATGCACGTAGTTCCTTGGGGCCCTTTTGCAACTCACTTTCTCCAGTCACTTGGAAAGAGCACGACCTTAGTACCTTGGGGCCTTTGGCGACTCACTTGACTCCAGTCACTGGGGCTGAGCACGAACGTAGTTCCTTGGAACTCTTTTGCAAATCATGTGATTTAAATCACTGGGACAGCGCGCGCGTTGTATTTTAAGACCTTTGCACCTCATCTGACACCAGTCACTGGGGAAGCGCAAGCATGTAGTTTTTTGGGCTAATTTTGCAACTCACGTGGCTCCAGTCACCGGGGAAGACAACGCTTGTAGTTCCTTAGTGCCGTTTGTGATGAATGTGACCCCAGTGAAGGGCTCAAAGCACGCACCTACTTCCTTGTGGCTCTTTTGCAACTCACGTGACTCTAGTCACTGTGACAAAGAATGCATGTAGGTCGTTGGGGCTCTTTTGCAACTCACGTGACTCCAGTCTCTGGGGAAGAGATGGCTAGTACTTCCTTAAGGCTCTTTTGCAACTCACGTGACTCCAGTCACTGAGCAGACCACGCACGTAGGTCCTAGTGGCTCTTTTGCAACTCACGTGATTCCAGTCACAGGGAAAGAGCAGGCACGCAACTCCTTGGGGCTTTGCAGCTCATGTGCCTCCAGTCACTGGGAAAGAGCATGTATATAGTTCTTTGGAGCCTTTTGCGTCTCACGTGATTCCAGTCACTGCGGCATGGAAGGCGCGCAGTTTATTGGATTCTTTTGTAACTCGTGGGACTCAAGTCACTGGGAAAGAGCACCCGGTAGTTTATTGGGGCTCTTTTGTAACTCACGTGCCTCCAGTCGCTGGGGAAGAACACGCGGTAGATCATTGGGGCTCTTTTGGTATTCACTTCACTCCAGTCACTGGTATTTCGTTGGAGCTCTTTTGCAACTTACGTAACTACAGTCACTATAGAAGAGCACGGGGAAGTTCATTGGGGCTCTTTCGTATCTCAGGTGACTCCGTTCACTGGGGCAGAGCATGCACATAGATCCTATGGGCCTTTGCAGCTCACGTGACTCCAATCACGAATATAGTTCCTGGGGGTCTTTTTGCAACTCACGTGATCCCAGTCATTATGAAAGTGCAGGCACGTAGTTTCTTGGGGCCTTTTGCGGCTTACGGGATACCAGTCGCTAGGACATAGAGACCACGTAGTTCCTTGGGGCCTTTATGCTACTCACGTGATCCCAATGACTGGAGAAGATCACGAACGTGGTTCCTTGAGAGCTTTTGTATCTCACGTGACCCACGTCACTACGGAAGAGCAGGCATGTAATTCCGTGGGGCGTTTGCAACTCCATGCCTCCAGTAACTGGGGCAGAGAACGAACGTAGTTCCTTGGTCCTCTTTTGCAATTCGCGTGACTCCAGTCTCCCGGGAAGAGCAGGCGCGTACTACCTTGGGGCTATTGCAACTCACGTGGCTCCAGTCACTGGGGAAGAGCAAGCACCTAGTTTCTTGGCACGGAGCGCAGAAATTACGTAGTTATTTAGGTTTCTTTGCAAATCACTTGATCAGTCACTGGGTCAGAGCATGCACGTTGTTATTTGGGGTCTTTTGAAACTCAGTTGACCCATCACTGGGACAGGGAACCCACGTTGTTCCGGTGTCTTCTTTGCAACTCACTTAACTCCGGTCTCGGGGGAAGAGGAAGCACGTAGTTAATTAGTGTCTTTTGCGACCTATGCGGCCCCAGTCACTTGGGCAGAACACACACGTAATTCCTAGGGGTCCTTTGCAACACAGGTGACTTCAGTCACTGAGGGATTGTATGCACGTAGTTCCTTGTGGCACTATTGCAGCTCCCAGTCATTGGGGAAGAGCTCGAAAGTAGTTCCTAGGAGCTCTTTTGCAAATCACGTGAATCCGGTCACTAGGACAGAGCACGCACGTAGTTCTTTGAGGCCTTTTAAACTCAGGTGGCTCCAGGCACTTTAGAGGAGCACCCACATAGTTTCCTGGGGATTTTGCAACTCATGTGACCCAATGACTGCAGAAGGGCACTTACGTATTCCTTGGGGCCTTTGGTAGCGCACGTAAACCCAGTTGCTGGAGACGGGAAGGCTTGTAGCTCCTTGGGGTTTTTGGAACTCACATGACTCCAGTCACTGGGACAGAGTACGCACGTAGTTCCTTGGGTTTTTTTTGCAACTTACGCGACCCCAGTCATGGGGGAAGAGCAAGGAAATAGTTCTATGGGATAATTTCGCAACTCATGTGACTCCAGTCACTGGGAAAGAGCACGCAACTAGCTCCTTGGAGCTCTTTTGCAACACACGTGATCCTAGTCATTAGGAAAGAGCAGGCACGTAGCTCCTTGGGGTCTTTTGCGACTTACGGAATTCCAGTCACCGGGACACAGCAAGCACATAGTTCCTTGGGGTCCTTACGCAACTCACGTGACTCTAGTCACTGGGGCAGAGCACGCTTGTAGTTCATCTAGAATCTTTTGTAAATCACGTGGCTCCAGTCACTGTGGAAGTAACCGGTTGTAGTTCCATGGGGCATTTTTCAACTAACGTGACTCCAGTCACTGGGGCAGAGTACGCACGTAGTTCCTTGGGGCGCTTTTGCAACACACATGACTGTAGTCACTGCTCAGAAAACGGACGTAGTTCCTTGGGTCTATTTTGTAACTTACGTGACTCAAGTTACTGAGGCAGATCATGCACATAGATCCTTGAGGCTCTTTTGCAACTCACGTGACTTCGGCCACTGGTCAAGAGCACGTACGTAGTTCCTAGGGGCCTTTGCAACTCAACTGTCTCTAGTCTCTGAGGAAGAGCGGGCACGTAGCTTCTTGGGGCCTTTTTGTACCTCAGGTGACTCCAGTCACTGGGGAATAGTACACACGTAGTTCCTAGTGGCACAATTGAAACTCACGTGATTCCAGTCACTGAGGAAGAGCACAAACGTAGTTCCTTGGGGTTCTTTTGCAAATCATGTGATTCCAGTCACTAGGACAGAGCGCGCGCGTAGTATTTTGGGACCTTTGCAACCTACGTGAATCCAGTCACTGGGAAAGAGCACGAAGGTAGATCCTTGGGGATTGTTGAACACTCAGGGGCCCCAATGACAGAAGAACGTCACTCACGTAGTTCCTATTGGCGTTTGCCAACTCAGGTGACCCCAGGTACTGAGGAAGAGAAGGCACTTAGTTGCATAGGGCTTTTGGAACTCACATGGCTCCAGTCACTGTGATAGAGCAATCAAGTAGTTCCTTGGGGCTCTTTTGCAACTCTCGTGTCCCCAGCCACTGGGGATGAGCAAGCACGTAGCCCCTTGGGGTCTTTTGCGACCTACGTGACACCACTCACTGGGGAATCGCAAGCATGTAGTTCTTTGGGCTAATTTTCAATTCACGTGATTCCAGTCACTAGGGAAGAGCACTAAGGGCACTTTTGAAACCTACGTTACTCCAGTCACTGGGGCAGACCACGCACGGAGTTACTTGGAGCTCTTTAGCAACTCACGTGAGCCCAAAGGTTACAGATGAGCAAGCACATAGTTCATAGTGGTTCTTTTGCAACTCACGTGTTTCCGGTCACAGGGAAAGAGCACGCACGTAACTGCTTGGGGTTTTGAAGCTCATGTGGCTCCAGTCACTGGGAAATTGCAGGCACATAGTTTCTTGGAGCCGTTTGTGGCTCACATGGCTCCAGTCACTGTGGCACGGAAGGCTAGTAGTTTATTGGACTCTTTTGTTACTCACTGGGAACGAGCACCGGGTAGTTGAATGGGGCTCCTTTGTAACTCACCTGACTCCAGTCACTGAGAAAGGGCACACGGTAGTTCTGTGGGGCACTAGTATAACTCACGTGACTCAAGTCACTGGGAAAGAGCACCCGGTAGTTCATTGGGGCTCTCTTGCAACTCACGTTACTCCAGTCACTGGGGAAGAGCACGCGGTAGATCATTGGGGCTCTTATGCTACTCACGTGACTCCAGTCACTGGGAGACAGTACACGGCAGTTCGTTGCGGCTCCTTTACAACTTACGAGGCTTCAGTCACTAGAGAAGTGCACGGGGTAGTTCATTGGTCCTCTTTTGTATCTCAGGTGACTCAGTTCACCGGGGCAGAGCACGCACGTATTTCCTAGGGGCCTTTGCAGCTCACGTGATTCCAATCGCTGGGAAAGAGCACGAATGTAGTTCC
This sequence comes from Hymenopus coronatus, assembly GCA_030762935.1. Taxonomy (NCBI): domain Eukaryota; kingdom Metazoa; phylum Arthropoda; class Insecta; order Mantodea; family Hymenopodidae; genus Hymenopus; species Hymenopus coronatus. The sequence continues at coordinate 453,722,572 of CM060900.1, read as the reverse complement.
TTGGGGTCCTATTGCAACTCACGAGATTCCAGTCATTAAGAAAGTGCAGGCACGTAGTTCTTTGGTCTCTTTGCGACTTACGGGATACCAGTCGCTAGGACATAGCAAGCACAAAGTTCCTTGGGGCCCTTTTGCTACTCACGTGACACCAGTCACTGGGTAAGTGCATGCACGTTGTTATTAAGGGTTCTTTTGACTCACCTGATCCCAATGACTGGAGCAGGGCACGCACGTTGTTCCTTGAGGGCTTTTGCAACTCACGTGACCCAAGTCACTGGGAAAGAGCAGGCATTTAGTTCCTTGGAGACTTGCACTCACGTGGCTTCAGTCGCTTGGGCAGAGGACGAACGCAGTTCCTATGGTCTCTTTTGCAACTCGCGTGACTCCAGTCACCCGGGAAGTGCAGGCACGTACTACCTTGGGGCTCTTGCAACTTACGTGGCTCCAGTCACTGGGGAAGAGGAAATACTTGTGATTCCTTGGGACATTTTGTGTCTTACGTGACTCCAGTCTTTGGGGCGGAGCAATCACGTAGGTATTTAGGTTTCTTTGCAACTCACGTGATCAGTTACTGGGGCAGAGCATGCACGTAGTTCCGTTGTGTTCTTTGCAACTCACGGAACTTCGTTCTCGGGGGAAGAGGAAGCACGTAGTTAATTAGTGTATTTTCTGACCTACGCGGCCCCAGTCACTGGGGCAGAGGAACCACCATGTTTTTAGCGCCATTTGCAGCTTCGTGGCCCAGTCACTTGGGCAGAGCACACACGTAATTCCTTAGGGTCCTTTGCAACTCAGGTTCCCCAGTCCCTGGGGTAGAGCACGCATATAGTTCTTTGGGGCTCTTTTGCAACTAACCTGACCGCAGTCACTGGTACTTTTGTGGTCCTTTGCAACTCATGTGTTTCCAATAACTGGAGAAGAACACGCATTTTATACCTTGGGGCTATTTTCCAACGTGGACAAATGACTGGAAAAGAGCACGCACGTAGTTTCTTGGGGCCCTTTTCATCTCACGTGTTCTAGTCACTGGGAAGAGCATGTACGTTGTTCCTTGGGGTCCTTTGCAGCTCACGTGACACCAGTTACTGTGGCAGAGCATGCGCGTAGTTCCTTGAGGCTCTTTTGCACCTCACTTGACTCCAGTCACTGGGGAATTGCACGCACGTAGCTCCCTGTGGCACTATTGAAGCTCACCTGACTCCAGTCACTGGGGAAGAGCACGCACGTAGTACCTTGGTGCTCTTTTCCAACTCATGTGACTGTAGAAGAGCACCCACATGCTTTCTTGGGGTCCTTTGCATCTCACGTGTTCCAGTTACCACGGAACAGCACGCAAGTAGCTCTTTGGGGTCCTTTATAACTCACGTGGCATCATTCACGGGGAAGAGCACGCATGTAGTTCTTTGGAGCTGTTTTGCAACTCACGTGACTCCAATGACTGGAGAAGGGCACGCACTTACCTCCTTAGGGCCTTTTGCAAATCACGTGACCGAATGCCTGGAGAAGAGCACGTACATTGTTCCCTGTGGCTCTTTTGCAGCTCACGTGACTCCAGCCACTGGGAAGGAGCACGCACGTAGCACGTTGTGGATTTTCAACTCACGTGACTCCAGTCACTGGGAATGAGCAGGCACATAGTTCTTTGAGGCCTTTTGCAATTAACGTGATTTCAGTCACTGGAGCATGGCACACGCGTTGCTCATTGGGCTCTTCTGCAACTCACTTGACTCCAGTCACTGGGAAAGAACACGCGGTAGTTCATTGGGGCTCTTTTTCTATTCACGTGAATCCAGTCACAGGGAAGAGCACACGGTGGTTCTGTGGGGCTCTTTTGAACTCACGTACTCCTTTCACTGGGAAAGAGCACCCGGTAATACATTGGGGCTCTTTTGCAACTTACGTGACTCGAAGCACATGGAAAGCGCACGCACGTAGTTCTTTGGGGTCCGTTTCAACTCGCATGGCTCTAGTCACTGGGAAAGATCAAGCAGGTAGTTCCTTGGGACCTTCTGCGAGTTTCACAGTGGTTGAGGAAGCAGGTAGTTCTTTGAGTTGCTTCGCAGTTTAGGTGACTGCAGTCACTACGGAAGAACAAGCACGTATTTCCTGGGGCCCCTTTGCGACTTGCATGACTCGAGTCACTGGAGAGAGCATACACGTAGTTCCTTGGAGTCCTCTGCATCTCAGGTGACCCCAGTCACTAGGCAAGAACAAAAACGTAGTTAATCGGGGCCTTTTGCGACTAACTTGTCCCCAGTCCCTGGGGCAGAGCAAGCTCGTAATTTTTTGGGGTCCTTTGCAACTCACGATGCCCTAGTCACTGGGAAAGAGCAAGCATGTAGTTCCGTGGGGCCTTGTGCGAGTTTCGTAACCCCAGTCACAGTGGCAGAGCAAGCAGGTAGTTATTTGTGGGTCTTGCAACCCAGGTGACTCCAGTTACTACGGAAGAGCACGCACGTAGTTCTTTGGGTTCTTTTGCAGCTCACGTGACTCCAGACCCTGGGGAAGAGCAAGCACGTAGTTAATTGGGATCTTCTGCAACTTAACGTGGCCCCAGTCACTGGGACAGTGCATGCACACTTTAGGGTCCTTTGCAACTCACGTGGCCCTAGTCACTGGGAAAGAGTAAGCACATAGATCTTTGGGTCCTTTCGTGAGTTTCGTTACCCCAGTCATAGTGGTAGAGCAGGCATGTAGTTCTTTGGGGTGCTTTGCAACTTAAGCGTCTCCAGTCTCTACGGAAGAGCAAGCACATAGCTCCCGGAGGCCTTTTGCAACTTACGTGACTCGAGTCACTGGAACAGAGCTTGCACATAGTTCCTTGGGGTCCTTTGGAACTCACGTGCCCAGTCATCGGGACAGAGCACGCACTTGGTTCTATGGAGTCCTTTGCAACTCACGTGGCCCAGTCCTTTGGGCAGAGAACGCACTTAGTACCTTGGGGCTCTTTTTTACAACTCAGGTGACCCAGTCACTAGGCCAGAGCACGCACGTAGTTTCTTGGGATTCTTTGCAACTCAGGTGACCCACTCACTGGGGCAGAGTACGCACGTAGTTCCTTGGGGTCCTTTGCATCTCAGATGCCTCCTGTCACTAGGCAAGAGCAATCGCGTAGTTAATTGGGGTTCTTTGCGAATTAAGTGACCCCAGGCACTAGGGCAGAACAAGTACGTACTTCCTTGGGGTCCCTTGCAATTCACGTTCCCCCAGTTATTATGGCAGAGCAAGCACGTAATTCCTTATAACGCTTTGCGACTTACATGACTCCAGTTACTGGGACAGAGCACGCACGTAGTTCCTTGGGGCCTTTGGCCCTCTGTGACCCCAGTCACTGGGGTAGAGCACGCATACATTTTCTTGGGGTCTTTGCAACCTACCTGGCCCCAGTCACTGGGGAAGAGCATGCACGTAGTTCCTTGTGGTCCTTTGCAACTCAGGTGACTCCTGTCATAGGTAGAACATGTACGTAGCCAATTGGGATCCTTTGAGACCTACGTGACCCCTGTCACTAGGGCAGAGCAAACACATAGTTACTTGGGCTCCTTTGCAACTCACGTGATATCAGGAATTGGGGCATAGCACGCACGCTGTTCCTTGAAGCCTTTTGTGAATCACGTGGCGCCAGACAATGGTGCAGAGTACTCATGCAATTTCTTGGGGCCCTTTGAGGCTCGCGTGACCTTAGTCACCGGGACGGAGCACGCATGTGGCTTCTTGAGGCTCTTATTGACTCACGTGACCCCAGTTACTGGGGCAAAGCAAGCATGTAGTTCCTCGAGGCCCTTTGTGTTTTACGCGACCCCAGTCACTGGTGCAGAGCATTCATGTAGTTTCAAATTGAACGTCTTCTAAGTTGCTTGTGCCTAACCCATGAACCCCCAACTCTCTGGGATTCCCCGAAGAGGCCTTTGCCCGAAAGCACCCGAAGGCGAGTCCTAATCGAGCGGTACGGTGACGAGGCCAGGAATGAACTTCTACATTGCGCAAGGCATCATCCAGCCGCAACGTGCCGAACACCGACTCCTGGTCCTTCAATCCTGAAACATATCGCACAGAAGTAATTGTATCAGGGAAATAATGGGCAGGGAAATTTGGGGGATGTAAATGAACTTGCATAAAAATACATTAATAACAACAACAACAACAACAACACCTTTCTGTTATAAATGGTTTCCAGATTCCCACCTGTGTCACAATTTTCATACAAAAGTAGAAATTTCTACTCTATTCTCCGCTTTTCTCTTCGTTTCCACATTACATTATAGTGTTGTTTAATCGGATACCTTTTACTTTCTCTACCGAGCATTACATACAGTATAAATTGTATCTATACAAGGTATTGTACTGCAGAAAAAATTCAATACCGATATTTCACCAGAAATACATGTTTAGAGTACCTCTGAATCCACCAATGGTAATTTTAGACAAAGATTCGTATGTGTGTGTGCCTGTGGACAGTGTAACACAAATAGGAAAGTCTTTAAATAGCACACTTGATAATTAAGTTTATTATAATTCAAGAATGTGACACGAAGACTTTCAGGAAAATCTCCCCACCTCAAGCTACCCATTAAATAGAACAGTTTTTAAAATTTTCATTTTTCTGAACAACAGCTCTATTAATTTTGATTAAGATCCCGTATAGTAAAGATACATATATGACAATACAACTTATATCTGCGAATATTTGTCATATTCCTACACTTTATGTATTTACTTGTTTATTTATTTTTTATTTTTCTCTCACGGTAAGTAGTTTCATCCCTCTTTGTTTTGTTCCTGGTCGCGCAAACATAACCGAAGTTTAAGTGTATAACATAGCGACCAGTTTTTAAAGGATTTCACTATGACTTTTGCCCAGTATATACTTTTGTTTGCTTTATACTTAAAAGGAATTAAACAGTAATACCATTTTTGCTGATACTCAACTTGATTAGTATGTAACAGATAGAAAAATAAGTTCTTTAAGAGTAGTTTTTTACAGAATAGGTAAAAAGTCATGTGAATAGAACACATAAGATTGTTTTCTATTTACCATCCCTTCCAGTACATCCCTTGGAATACATTTTCTTCCTATTCTACACCCAAGAGCAGTTGCTTCCCTTCTTTACCTCTTACTAAAATAACTTCAATACATATTTTGTCATTTATACGCGCCCCATCTTTCTGAATATGAGGTATTGCAATTCAATTGCGCTAGACGAAGAGAGGAAGCAGAAATACGAAATATTTTAAACGTGAATGTGAATAAGAATGCAGCTTAAGAAAAGAATAGATAAAATAAGCAACGAAACTAATTTAGGTGTGTTGGAAAGAGGAAGAATACTGAAATTGTTTAGGAAGAGAATTAGACATTTCTGCACGTTGATTGAGAAGAAACTGCAACTAAGAAGTGCACTGGAGGAAATGTGAATGTGCAGAAACAGATTATTAAAGTTGTTCTTACACGAATAATAAAAGAAAAGCAGAAATTAGGGCAGAACGGAGGAGCTGATTGCAGGGTGGCTGCTTCAACCCCATGGCTAGGGCCGTATCTTGTGGTGAAGAGAACAAATGACGCCGTCTAGCGCATCCAGAGGCTACCTCGAGAGAAGAAACTGGTAACACATTTGGATTGTGTAGCCAGTTACAATGGCGCTTGTCGGGACGATCGGCCCTGAGGAGGAAGCAATGTGGCAGTGCCGTCTTCTGAAGTAGTTCTCACGTTCGCCTTGGTGTGTGAGTCATCGCAGTTGGGATGTGTAAACAACACGGAAGAGATGTAACAAGAACCTTCGAAATGCGAGACTCTCCCCACCTGGAGGACCCGGAAAAACCCGACCAGACATCGTTTCGTCCACAACAAATCCCACATGCGGGCGCTTGGGATCGAACCCGGGCAACCTAGGTGGGAGGCGAGCGATCTAACCACTCGACCACTGCGCCGCCTCTAAATCTTTACTTACTAGTTTTAATTCAAATTTTAGTTTGTAGCTTAGTTAACTATTTGAAAAGCATTAGTTAATGTATGAGCAATTTTTAATACTTCTCTTTGGGAATGAATTAAAAATTTTACTATATGCCTGGGTATAGTTAACTAAGTGCTGAGGTAGCATACTAGGATTTTATTTATTTAGTATCTCCCAATCTATTTAATTTTAAAATCCCCACTCAAGTTAGTTACATTATGAAAATAGTTTTTTATTTTAGTGATACCTAACACCACTCACAGCGGTGGATACTCATCTTATATAAAATTAAATTATATTTGGGAAAGAAAACGTGGAAAGGAAGCGTTCCACGCACCGACATGTGAGGGTGAAGTCGTTGAGACACAGGTTCGTAAACGGGGAGGTTACGCTGTTTAAATTCTGACAGGATGACCCTCCGTCAGTCGGGGTTTCCAGGTTTTGACATTTAAATTAGGATTAAAACTAATGGGGTTCTCAGACACTGGAGTCTAGCACCCTGAGAACGTCTACGTCACCTCTGAGGGCGATTGATGGGAGAAGAGACCCGAAGGGTGTCTAGATCTGGATGGCGATGGGGTCCTCGGACACTGGAACCTAGCACCCTGAGAGTCCTTTGCGTCCTACATCATCTCAAGGAGGGATTGATAGGGGGAGAGACCCAACGGGTCACCAGATCTGGATGAGATGGGGCGTCGGACATTGGAGTGGAGCACCCTGAGAGTCCCTTGCGTCCTACGTGACCTCAAGGATGGAGGGATGAGGGGAGAGATTCGAAGTGTAAGCAGATCTGGATGAGATGGGGTCCTCAGATACTGGAGCAGAGCACCCTGAGAGTCCTACGTCACATCAGAGAGAAACTGATGGGGGAGAGACTCGAAGGGTAACGAGGTCTGAATGAGATGGTGTCCTCGGACACTGGAGCAGAGTGCCCTGAGAGCCCTTTGCGTCCTACGTCACCTCAGGGAGCGATTGATGGAAGAATCCCGAAGGGTGGACAGGTCTTGATGACGATGGAGGTCCTCAGATACTGAAACAGAACACCCTGAGAGCCCTTTGCGTCCTTGTGATCTCAGGGAGAAAATGATGGGGTAGAAACCCGAAGGGTTACTAGTCTAGATGACGATGGAGTCCTCGGACACTGGAGTAGAGCACCCTGAGAGCCCTTTGCGTCATACGTGACCTCAGGGAGCGATTGATGGGAGGAGAGACCCGAAGGATAGCCAGGTCCGGATGCCGTTGGGGTCTTCAAATATTGCAGTCTAGCACCCAAAGAGTCCTTTGTGTCCTACGTGACCTCAGGGAGCTATTGATGGGGCAGAGACTCGAAAGGTGACCAGATTTGGATAACGATGGGGTCCTTAGACACTGGAGTAGAGCACCCTGAGAGTCCTCTTTATCCTACGTGACCTCAGGGAGCGAGGGATGAGGAGAGAGACCCGAAGGATGACCAGATGCGGAGCAAATATATATATGGGGTCCCTAACGGTTACAGGTGGAACACTTCCGACGCCGTACGGTCCCATCCACGAGCAGCCCCGAGCCTTCAGTCGTTCGCCGAGGTTGCTCAAGCCTGAATAACCCGAAGGTAGATCCCGATCAAGCGGTACCGACGTCGACGCCAGGATAAACCCTTTACGGCGCGCTAGCAACCCGCCGAACACCGTCCCCTGGTCATCCAACCATGAAACAGATGACAGGTACATAATGGAACAGAAAATAATGAATAGAAAAAATCAGTGGACATAATGACACTTCCCAGCATTCACCTGGCAACCCGGGGAAACCCCGAAAAAAAAACCATGGGTCAAGTAGGCAGGCCAGGAGAATCGAACTCTGGAATGCGTGTTCCACTTTTACAAGTTTTACTCAGTCTCATAACTAGCAATGCCAGGGAGGTACCTGGAACTTCTGCTTCCCAAAATTCCTTTCCCAAATGTTATTTCATTTCAGTGTCCATCGTCTGTGGTGTCGAATGTATGAAGAACGAGCGTTAATCGCTGGTGTGTTCCATTCACATGACTTTCTCTAACTGCTCTGCAAACAAGCCGTTCTTATAAAAGATTATTCTTTAACCTACATCATGCTAGTCGAGATAAATATCAGCATAAATTGTCTTATTACTCGTTTAATGTAAGCAGAAGGGAAATAAGCGAACACACTTAGCTAAATCTGTCACTATGCGATTGACGTTAAAATTCGGTTCTTCTTTCGTGGTCAGGAGCGAGCTAAAAGAGATATAAAACGGATGAGAAGTTCCAGTTTGTGAAATGTCAATCATATAAAAACTGATACTAAAGTTAGGAATATTTCGGATATGGTTAACTCCACATAAAGTATATAACTTAAATTGTTCGTTTTTACAAGATTTATATATTCTGTGCATAAAGTTTTCTCTTCCGGTTTTACAGTTGTACAGAAGTTATTCAGAATGAAAAGGACTTCATGGGCTATTCACAAGAAATTCAGGGTACATTGAATTTAGCATGTACATATATTTAATTTACGGCATTTTAATCAAAATCTTTAAAGCCTCGTTTTAGAAAATCGAAAATTTCAAAAAAATGTTTCATTTAAAGGGTGTGGGATTTTCCTTAAAAATCTTTGTATCGTATGCTTGAAGGTTAACGACTTTTCGTTTTTGAGTAATGCTGTCTACAGACACACACACACACATACGCACACACTGAACTTTTTTTAAATTACTTTTATGGATTCGGTGTTCAACACATGTATTTCCGGTGAAATCTTATATCAAATTCTTGGGTGGAATACAATACCTTCTCTACCTACATAAATTTTTAAATTGTACATACCTGCTAGAGGAAGTAAAAATCTTTTGTATGAATACTTTGTGGAAGAATGGTTAGAGAAATGATATGAATGGAAAATCCAGACTGTATACTCTAGCTAACACGTCCAGTGTACATAGCAGATAGAGAAGGTATTGCAATTCACCCAAAAATTCGATACCGATATTTCACTGGAAATACATGTTTCGAGGACCAGTGTAGAAAAAAAGCATTCTTACAAAAAGATCCGTGTGTGCCTGTGTATGACAACATAACTTAAAAAGGAAAAGTCGGTTAAGAACCAAACTTGCTATTTTTAAGTATCTTACAAAGAGTATGTATCATGAAAATTTCTAGGAAAGTCCCTTTACATTAAACTGCCCTTTACATGGAAGATTTTCCAAAATTTTGTAATTTCTCAAAAATGACTAATGATTTGTATTAAAATGTGCTATATGAAATATAGCAGGCAGAGAGTCTTGTGTACACCATCCGCGATACAGTTGTGTAGCGGCAGCAGCAAATTGTCAGAAGTTTCAGGTGTTAATAGTAGGTACTAACTCATAAGATCAATAATCATAATCAAATACATAACTGAAGTTTCTTCAACAACAAACCATTAATATCAACTAAAAATATTAATGACACAAAACATGATACAGTTTATATTCTACGGCATTACTAAACCTACGAGCTTCCATGTGTGATTACTGCAGCGAAACGTATTTTACTCCTTTGGTGAGGGTCGCAGGCTCGCTTCTCGCATGCAGCAACCTCCCCCCCTCCCTTCTCTTAGTGACGTTAAATCAACACCTAAAGACTGCTTATTTTAGACATACTTTTTTCATGCTCGACATTCGGTAAGTTAAAAAATGTAAATGGCGTGTTATTTATGGACGCTCTTTAACTACTGTGGTTCTCAGCGTCCCATTCTAAATTGGGCGTGAAAGACAGCTTAATTTTGCTCAGAGGCCTCTCTGTCAGGCTTGAGGTTCTTTTACGTGCCGTAAATCTACGACACGGGACCCACGGCTTTACTTCCCTTCCGAAGGAAGCCATGCTGAGGATTTTTACACCCGAAAAAATCCATCGTCCTCCGCCGGGTTTGAACCCGCGACCTTGGGTATATGAAGTTAGCAGGGTAACCATTACACCACGGAGGGCGACACCGGTAAGTTAATAATATGATAGTTATTATGATGATTCTTTAAGGGTTTATATTCCACACAGCAACATGCTGCACGCGAGAGCAAGTGATGCATAGAATGGTGCGTAAACAAATTAGGCGCGAATAGTTCTCACTCAATAAAAAAAATGGAGGTCCCGATACGATGCAAAATACGTGACTCCACAATTCCACCATGGTCTCGTATCTGTATCGTGTTGGGGCTGGATATTAAGGGACGGTTTAGGTGTGCTGTGGCAGCTTGACGATACACTGAGCGGTGCGCAGTACATGGTAATAGCATTTTGATTCCATGTGTGAAAATGAGAGTTGCTGGTGGAATTTTTGAATTTGTACAGGATAGTCATCCTGTCCACACATTTCGAAAGGTTTCAAATTGGTTTTCAGAGAGGCAGGATAGCAGAGTGGTAGAATAGCCTCCCTGTTCACCAGATTTGAACCCTATTGAGAAAGTGTGGAGTGATGTAATAAAGGAGGCTGCACACCAATTCACCTGTAGATGGACAAAGAAGCCTGGGATCTTGTAGCTTCTCGTCTACATCACTCCAAGCATATAATTTTGTCTATGCCCCGAAGATTGAGGGCAGTTATACGGTCTGAAGGGTTCATACATCCAATATTAATATGTTTTTTTTTTTTATAGTTTTAGAAGATATTAGCTTTTAAAAAATATTTTAGTTGTTTAACGTGAGTGTTAGTAGAATTATGTTTTGTGTGCATAGATAAGCCCATAACATGCCAAAGTTATATTAAAGTAATATTATGTTCTACATATTAGTCATAAAATTAACAAACATAAAAAAATAACAAGCGGCGCAAGATTGGAACCAAGGAGTAGAGGCAATACTTTCTTCACTTCTCGGCCAAAGTAACGGTGTTCTATGATCTCTTTTCATCTCATTTACTAGGTATTCATTTTAACCATTGCGCTGTCAGTCACGAACCATTGACTAGTTCTTTCGTGTACACTGTGCACACACCTTTTACGAAGATACACGAAGCTCTCGATCGATACATGGAATCTGGGAATGGCCCATTTTTTTTTTTTTTTTTTTTTGTGTCCGCAATTTTTTTTTAATTTTTTTCTAATTTATACGTATATATATAATTAAATTTAACATTTTAAAATATATATATATATATTAAAATGTTAAATTTAGTTTTAGACTGGACATAGTACTTGATGGAGAAAATAAAAATCGAAAGTATTGAGTTTAACAAATAAAAGATATAACAATAAAATATACAAGTGAAAACGTACAAATGTGTAACAAAAGATACCTATGACGAACAATAATATATAATGATCCACGAATAGAGTAATTGAATGAAATGGTTAGAACAATTTCTAACGTGCATCTTATAAAGTATTTGACAAAATAATTAGAATTTATAGCAATGATTCCGATATATTGGAGGCGGTCCTTTGTTGGCTAATGAAGCTTTGGATTTTAGTTTCTGGAGATCTAGGTGGAATTTTTTCCAGACATTAGATACGTGGCGTGGTATTATACTATTCTCAATAAGTTATATTAGAAAATCAATTTTCACTTCCACTTACCTAGTCATCCCAAACCAAAATGCTAACAAAATTAAAATATAGTCATACGAAATGCCGCACGTGATGAACATTTTGCATTTTTTATCTCAAATGCGGTTATATATAACCAATTCTTTATTTTCCATAAAAATGTAGTTTTTCATGTAAAAATAATACCGTATGTAACGCTTTTAGTTTTCTAACGATCAACGAAGTGCTTTTTCAGCCGTTTGATTAAAAATAAAATTGAGTATGAGTGTTGGTGCCTAAAACCTACACTACTCAATGTAACACAAGTTTACATGCCATTTTTAATGCGCTGTGACATTTACTCTAATTCAGCTTGTTTGTTACTTCCCATTTTCAAAACCTGTTTTCTCCCGCAAAAGAATTACTAGACTTTTGAAAATTGTCCATAATGCAGTAAAGAATGTGGAAATTAAAAAGTCTAATTGAAGTTTTGTATCAGCCAGAGCTTATTTTTAAAAATAGTAATATAAGTAATAATAATATAATAATAAAATAATAATAATAAAAATTATGATTATCAATTTAAAATTATTAATATTATTATTGTTATACTATTATTATTTTATTGTTATTATTAATTTATTGTTATTATTATTATTATTGTTATACTATTATTATTTTATTGTTATTATTAATTTATTATTATTATTATTATTATTATTTCTTTTTTCCATTTATTCAAAACAGCATGCCCCATTACCGAAGAAATATTACATGCATTACATATTTCACACTATTTACATATTATTACTATTATTTTTATTATTATTTTTATTATTATTATTATTATTATTATAATAAGCATGCGCTTCATTTATTGACCTTTCCACATATATTTTACACAAAAAATATCCAGTATATGAATATTTTCCCACACAATTTGTTTCAAGGTTACTAAGGAACGCAAGAGCAAAAAATTGCATATCTAGTTCAGTATCTGTAGGAGAAAATACCTTTTGATTATTGCTAATATATACCTATATATAAGTTAATGTATCAAGCATGAAAATAGATATAAAACTGAACGTTTGTTTATGCACATATTTAATTGCTAGTAAAGCAAAAATTACTCATGTTCACTATGTGTTTTACTAAAGTGTATTTCTAGTATTTAGAAAATTGCCTTTATTATGGCAGTGTCTCCTTAAAATTATAATAGGCCAAAATCCCATATTCTGCCTGTAATTATGAAAAAAATATAATTTTTTTTCCTCATTCACCTTCAAAGAATATACACTGGAGATTAGAAAAAAAAAAAAAAAAAAAAAAAAAAAGAACTGCTTAAGAAGGAACATGCTAATTAATATAATATAATTTGAACGGTGAAATGGCCCCAAGTGAAAATCCCCAATTGGATCACGATTCTGCAGTGTTTTGGGATTTTTTGATGAAAATATTTCTGATGCCTTACATTTATTAGTGTAACATTTATTAGTGGGTACAAAAAATGTTTGCGAAAGCCTATCTTTCTGGTTACCTACTCCAACTTAATCAAAGAACATTTTCAGCAATAGTTACATTACAAATTTCGTTATAAACACAAAGGGAACAGCGATAGTAAAATGTTAAAATACTGGCCCTTCCATGTAATCTGTAGAAACAATTAATAACAAATAAATAAACAAACAAGGATCTGAAATATTGCGTCCCTGTCTTGGTTTGTTACACCGTGGCTGACATTGGACTAACCTTTTAGAGGGAAACAGCTGAATTGGCTACGTGGCCAGTGGTTAAGTCAGTGTTGCCAAGTTAGCCATTTTAGAGCTAGTTCTAGCTATTTTGAAAAAAAAAAAATTGAGTTTAGCTATTAGCTATATTTTTAGCCATACATTTTTCTTTCATGCGCTATTTTGGTTTTCATTCATTCTGATTCTATTTTTAGTGATTCGTGTTTTTCTATTCCACTGCGAATGACACACGAGTCAGTGACCACACTTTGCATCATTACAGGTCAATGACGCTACCATTACGCGGGATTCGGGACCTAATTCCAACGGTTAGCTGGTCACTTGAAACTGCAACTCAGAATTCGTGCTGCGTTTCTAGAAGCAGATGTGTATAATGTGGAATAAATTGTGACACAAGTAAATGAGATAACTATACGTTTGAAGCTGATAGTGTAACATAAACAGTAATATAGTGCTAAGAGAGCTGTTGGAAACCAAGAGAGGAGAATATATTTTCATTGATTAGGTGAGTTAATGTAACCTTTTCTTTACCTATTATTATTTGTAATTTTAGCCACATTTAGCTATGATTTTAAGTAGTTAATCTACTTTTTATATTGATGAGTTGGCAACACTGGTTGAGATTCAACATTCCAGCGGAAGATGGCTCACCGGCTGCTTCCCGTGCAGGCAGTTTGGAGACTTTTCGTTAGTCATGCTGCGAACTTTATTCGGTGTTGGGAGTGGAAGCCGTTTCGTATGCGTCGATTGGGACAAGGAAGTGTTTTGAGTGTGCGCTGTAGAGTGAACAAGAACAGTGTAAGAGTGCTCTCATCAAGCATAAAAGTATGTTTATGAAGGTGATGGTCTAGATAAAGGACATTGCGGTGTTAAAATACTCCGTGTGAACGAAAAAGATAGTGGGCCCCTGAAATGCGAGATTGCATTCGTTTCTGAGTCTAGAATATTTACATTTAGCATCGATCTTACTGTCGCTGTAGAGTGAACAAGAACAGTGTAAAGACAAACAGAGCTCGGTATAGATATTTGTTGGCAAACATCGGCGAAGTGTTTGTTGCCCTACAACTTGAAGATGGAGAAAACAGTAACGCTCCTGTTGGTCTTCGCTTCATTGCAAGGAATCATTCTAGCAGGGATCAAGTTGGATGCGGAACCACCAGGAACACGTATAGTACTCCCGGGTCAAGAGTTCGTCTTCAAGTGTACTGCAGGATTGAAGCTGGAATATTGCAAGATACATTCAGGTTCAGAAATAGTGAACCTAAGTCCTCTCATTAAGCATAAAAAATATGCAAGGCCGCCAATAGAAAAGCCAGATCTGTTAGTTGTAAATGCCGCAAACTCACAGAAGAGCACAAGATACAAGGAAAATGAAACAATAAATGCAACCTGCACAGTGAAAAATGCCAGACCCGCTCCAAAAATTCAATGTTACATAGGCGATAAGGAGATTACTAGGGGTCTCTGTCGAGTCAAAACCGTAACCGGAACAAGCGGGAATGTTACGGTAAACCAGAGACTGGCATTCAAAGTGAAGAAGCAACATAATAATAAAAGTCTGGTGTGTGTTGCCACCCACACAGCACTACAGCGTCCACTGAACACAAGTTTTCAGATTGAAGTACTGTTTCCTCCAAGTAACGATGTTGCTTACATGAGGAATCTCTATGGCTGCAAGGTTGGCAAAAAGATGAATATCACCGTTGAAGTTTCAGCGAATCCAAACCCAAGCTGCAAATGGGAGATTGATAATGTGATATACGATGATTGGAGTAACGACAGTCACTACAGGACAATGCCTGCCACGAAGAAGAGCTCTGAAGTTTGGGAATGTATGCTGGAGATCACTCAAGTAGAAGAAGGAGACTTAGGAAAAACATACATTCTTAGAGTTTTCAATGAATTGGGCAACACATCATTTAAATTTGTCCTCTTGGAAAATGACCAGCCAGATGAAATGGAACCGTCAGAATTCGGATTTCACACCATAATTAGAATTGTTGCAGGAGTACTGGCCTTGTTGATTATCATCTTCCTGATATTTTTTATACGTGGTGGTTTTACATGTGGAGTTCTCGCAAGAGCTGGTAGCAAGGAGTCCATCAACACCGAAAGTGCAGATCATGGACCAACAGCAGAGAAGGCCAAGTCGGGGCCCTGCATCAGTCTTTCCTATTTGCTCGGAAAGAAAAAGGACAGCGTAGCAGCAGATTTCGTAGAAGTAAAGGAGCAGAATGTGGAATATACAAAGAATGCTGAAAAAGTAGTGGTACCTCTACAGAATATCAACGAGGGAGCAACAGATGGTGGCAATGTTATATATGCTGAATTGCATTTTCAGGCTCCTCAACAATCACCGCCTGCGGTGCCATTAATAGTTAAAGCGGGCGTTAAACACTACAAAAAAAAAAAAAAAAAGGCTCCTCAACCACCTGCAGTTCGTCCAGTTGTGCGAAAAGAAGAGGAGATCATTGAGTATGCCGAGGTTAACCAAACAGTATCCCCAGAAGCCTAATTCCAGAAACAGTTATGCTATTTGAAATAAAATAGCAAAAGAAGATGAAGTGTTCTATGAATTACATTTAAGGAAGTGTACAGTTTCATAAATTGTTACGTTTTGTTTGGTGTTATGTGTAACAAAAGACTAGAGATGCTAATATTTGTTTAAAAATAGCAGTTTATAATTTAGAATGAAAACGTCGCAATTCCATTTGCAATAAACAGTACAAGAACATTATCCAAGCCTTTCACTTTTCTTGCATACGTGCAGAATACGTCGTGTTGCAGTATTCCTAGGAAGCTGAAACATCAGGTAAGAGTTTTTTTACTTTCTCTTTACAAAGAGCTCAATACACTTTATAAAGTCTGATGTTCCTTTTTTGCTCCTTTAACTGTGCATGAACAAGTATGTTTAAAACGTTTATTTTCATACACAAAAATCATATATCATTTGTTGAATGTAGAGGAAATATTGTTTTTTGAAGGGTAGACTCTGTACGCATACAAGTGGGGCTTACAATGATAGATTATTGACAGAAATGTAACCAAAATAGTTATGAAATAAGGAACTAACTACCAGTTTATAAAATCTGTTTTTCTGTTTAAAAAGGGTTTCAGTGTGTGTATATATAGATAGGGTAGTAATATTTAAATATATGCCACTGAAAAAAAAAAACACTTTTAATAAATCGGAATATGGTGATTACATTTGGTGAAAAATTTAGAGCTGGTTCATTACTGTAGGTACATTTAAGTCGCTGCTGAACATAACAATTATAATTACTAAAATTTACTGTCACAATACGTTATTCCAAATTAAAAGAATATTTAATTTACATTATTTTCCAGATTTTACTTATGACTAAGTTGAAAAAAAGAAGTTTTTCTTCACTCATTCTAATCTATTAGTTTTGCCTTCCTCCTAACTGTTGGAAGTCAACAGAGAACAAATAAGTGATAACCAGCTATGAAACCTTACGACAAACTAATTATACTACACCTAAAAATTGTATACGGTGTGCATCACTATATGTAGCGGTATTATAATTACAACTGGCATATTTTTATTTATTCTTATGCTTCTTACAGTGTATCATAAATTGATTATCCTTAATTTTATTTAGTTAACTCAGTTCTAAAATGTAATTATTAAAGTGCAATTGCTTTAATTTAATATTTATTTACTTTAAATTAAATCTATATAACTTGAAGATTCTTCCCGTTTTTTTGTTCATCTTTGTTTTAATTAATCAAGTTTAATTTACTTTTTAGCCTCATCAATTTTGCTATGTTTATATTGTTAAACCGTTAGCCGATTCTTCCATCTTCATTTTATTTCGCCATGCTATTATTTAATACTCTTTTTCTTCGAAATTATGTTTTTTACATTATTATTATTATTATTACTATTATTATTATTATTATTTCATTGATCAAGTTATGTAAATTTGGTTTGTTTATAATTTTGATACCTCCAAAATGTAATTCATCTTATTTATCTGCTTCATCTTTCCAGGATAGTGATCTTAAATATCTGATTTGGAAGATATATAGACACACACAAGTGGATCTTTTTCTAAAACTACCTTTCTAGTTCAGTGGGTCTCGAAACATAAATTTACTGTGAGATCTTGATACCGAAGTTTTGGTTCTTTAGCTGTGAGATTTTGTGTGCCAGAGAAAGTTAAAGGTCCCAAATTTTTTACAAAATGGGTACCGAGTACGCTTAAAACTATGGAGTAAGGCGTTCTATTCCAGGAAAGAATAATTTTATATTCTACTACTGGGCAAGGGCAAAAAAAAAAAAAAAAAAAAAAAAACGTTTAATATGTTACACCTTAATATCTAATGGAGACACGTAATATTCCGTTGAGTCAGCACGGCTTATCTTACATATGAAGAAACCCCGTAAAACTTGGTCTCTTAAAGGCAGGCGTGAAATCGGTAACACGAGCTGCGTGCATTTCTGTTTATTTAAAGCACGTTTGATCTCGCAACGGAATAACCTAAAAACAGACACTACAACTACAGAAATTTCGTGGAAACGCACAAAAATTTCATTTTTCGTTCAACCCACATGCAAAACTTTAAATTTTTTGGTTTGCAACCTTCATTAAGCTATAACGAGCACCCCGTTGTCTGTGACCCGAATTCAGGAGGTCGCGGGTTTGATCCTCGTGGCCAGCCTACCTGACCCATGGGTTTATTCGGCGTTTTTCTTAGGTTACCAAGCAAATGGGATCCACCGATCATCCCCCGTTACCATACATAGATCTGTTAGTTTAAGGTAATTCATCTGTGAAATTAAGAAAATCCACATATGTAGGATATATTGTTGAAATTCTATACCCGTTATTACAAACAATAACATTAATATTTGCGTCATATTTAAAAATTACAGCTTGTACGATATTTAAATAAAAATTCTGTATGAATTCATTGGTGTAATGAAAATACTGCACACAATGCAATTAAAAAGTCTGATGTGTTTCATTCACATGAGCTTCTGTAGCTGTTCCACAGACAAACAAACTATCCTTGCAAAAGATTATTTTATCTACGTTATGTTAATCAAGATAAACATTGTCAGAATTGATTTTTTACTTTCTTCTTTGTAAATAGAAGGAAAATAAGGGAATATATTAGGCTAAAGCGATAAACATATATTTTAAAGCCTGATCGCTAAATGAAACAATTTAAATTCGGTTCTTTTGTTTGCTAAGATTAAATTGCCTGTCTTAATGAGATCTACATTTTTTTGTAGTAAGGTTTTGTCTATCTCTTACTAGTAATACAACAGTCTTAAAAAGGTCATCCAGAATGAAGTGTTCTTCAGAGGCTATTGCCCGAAAATTAAAGATATACATTTTATTTTTCATGAAAATGTCTTACACATATGATTTTTAATAAAAAATCGTTGCAGCCATTTTTGAGAGAATCATTATTTTCAAAAAAATTCCATGTAAAGGGCAGTTGTGGATGGGGGGATTTTCTTGAAACTCTTTGTGTCGCATTGTTGGAAAATAGTGAATTTAAATACTAGGTTTGGTATTTAACCGACTTTTCGTTTTGAGTTATGCTGCCCACATACACACATAAACAGACAGACATACATAGGACATGTTTCTAATTCTTTTTATTCAAGGGTTTTAAAATATGAATTTCCGGTGAAATCTTGATATCGAATTTTTAGGTGGAATACAATACTCTCTCTATCCCCATGTACATTGTACATACGGACTAGAGAAAGTATTAGCCACAACAAAAATTTAAGTTTTACAGTAAATAAGTTCTGGAAAAACATTTGTCATATCATATAACCCCTAAAATTATTATATAAAGTGACTCTCCAAAAATTATTACTTTGAAACTTAATTTCTCAAGAGACACGTATTATTTCGAAAACGTTATGTCTGTTTTCTATTGTAATTGTGTGAGGCAGTAAAAAGGTTTGGAAACAATTGGTAAAGAATTTCATCGTAGGAACATTTTGAGCATGAAAGGATATTGGGAAAAGTTTGCGAGAAAACAAGATTTAAAGTTGGGCGCGCCTATTAATGAGGATGTGTCTATCCATTGATAGTTTCAATTAATTCGTGCTTCAAATGCACCAAGTAGAAAAAGCGATCTATTTTCTTAAAGTTGGACATTCATATTATTTATTAAAAGAAACGTTTTTTTTTGTTTTTTGTTTTTTTTTAATTTTCACAATTTTCGTCAGGATTCACAGATGAATCACCTTAATAACACGAAATACATTTTTAAATAAAATTATATGTAGAAATTTCTTCCACTTGGTGTAAAATACACAGTAGGTTGTATCTTATCCTACCTAAGGCATTACATTTAAAGAGTATATTAGAAATAGCTTCATCTTCATTACACAACCCGCATTTTAGTTCTTGTTTTAAGATTCCCGTTGTATGCAGGTGTTCCCTTAATGTACAATATCCCATTAATAGCTCAATAGCCCAGTTACTCGGTTTATTTGGGAGCTATTGAGCTTTAGTTCATCTTCAGTAAGCAATGAGGATGTTCACTCATCATTCGCTTGTATTCTGTCTGAGGAAAGAGAATGGGATTTCAAGGTCACTGCGTATTAACCTGTGCTTAAAAAAATTGATTGTAGCTTAAGCCTACTGCATTCCCTTAATCCCATTGAACTTATAAGGTAATATTCAATACGACAATATCTGCAAATGTTTATCTCTATTAACATTGAGTAGATCCAATAATGCCTATAGCTTTATTAAAGAGTGAGTGGAGGAAGTTTTGCGAGTGCAATACATCAGTGGTTTTAATTTTTCTAATTTAAGTCATATATGTTTTTCTGCACGTTGTAGTAATAACAAAATCTGATATGTTCATTTACATGACTTTCTATAGCTGTTCCGCAAACAAACATTTCTTGCAAAAGACTATTCTTTTATCTATATCATGCTAATCGAGATAAACATTAGTAGAAGTGGTCTTATTACTTGTCTCTTTGTAAGTAAAAGGAAAATAAGGGAGTGCACTTGGTTAAAGTGATAGTCAAATATATGAATAACTGTTGACATTTGGTTCTCTTTACTTGCTAGGAGTAAACAAAAGACAGAAGAAAAGAAAGATGATTTCCCCTTTAAAAAAAGTAGGTAGCTTAAAACTGAAACCAATAACATGGAATATTTCGGACTGTGTTATTTCATAAATTGTGTTTTAACGAGCTCTTCATTTTTTGCACACCTAGTAGGTTTTATGTATCTCATTTGGTTTACCAGTTATACAAAAAATGTACAGTAGTCATTCAGAATGAAGAGGTATTCAGAGGCTGTTTCCAAAAAAAATTAAAAGTATACATATTGTTTGTCATAAGAGTGTATTAAGCATATGGTACTTTAATCAAACTTGTTAGAGCCATTTTGAGAGAATCAAAACTTTAGATAAATGTTCTATGTAAAGGGTAGTTGGGGGTGTGGTAATTCCTGAAAATCTTCGTCTTGTATCCTTGGAAGGTACTGAACTTAAATCCCAAGTTTGATATTTAACGGACACTTCGTATTTTGAGTTATGCTCTCCAGAGACACACACATGAACCCTTTTCTGTTTATTACTTTCGCTTACTTTCCGGCATGTACAATGCAAGTAGTGGATAAAGGAGGTATCGTATTCCACCCAAATATTCGATATCGAGATTTCACCGGAAATACATGTTTTAGGACCCCTGAATCAAAAAAAAAATCACAAAAAGGTTCATGTGTGTATTTAAGTTTGGTATCTTCCAAGGATCCGACACGAAGATTTATGAGAAAATCCCCCGACGCCAAACTGTCCTTTACATGGAAACATTTTCGAACATATTATTTATCTTATATTTTTGTTAAAATACCACACATAAAAGCCATTTTCATCACAAATAAAATTTACATATTGAATTTTCTGGGAACAGCTTCTAAAGGCCTGTTTATTCTAGATGAGTTTTGTCGAATTTTACATAACTGGTAAACCGTAAGAAATAGCCAAAAACTTACTGCACAAAAGATTAGACCTCGTTAAGATACACAATTTATGTCATGTACACTTTTTTCGTGGAGTTTACCGTTTTCGAGATATTCCTTGTTATTAGTTTCAATTGTAAAGTAATTAGATATACTTTTATCAGACAGGAAGTGTCTGTTTTTATTTTGTTTTACTCCTGACCAAGCAAAGAAGCGATTTGCAATGACAATCGTATAACGAAAGCTTTTAAAACATTTGACTATCACTTTGGCATTGCGCATTCCTCTGGTATCCTACTACTTATAAAGAACTAAATAATAAGAGCATTCTGCTAATAATTATCTCTTTTGTAAGAAGTTTGTTTAAGATCAGCTGAGAAAGTCATGTGAGTGTAACAGATTTTTTTGCATCGTATTTCCGGTGAAATCTTGGTTTCAAATATTTGGGTGATATACAATACCTTCTTTATCCACTGTGTACATGTTATATAATACGCGCTAGGGAAAGTAAAAAATGGGTTAATCCTTTTTTTTTCTATAAACAGTTTACTTATATTTGCAGTTTTAAACAGTAATTAGTGTTAGTAATGTATTTAATTATTTTGAAATTTATTTTTGTGATTTTTCCATGCGATTACTATTAGGTGTTCTTTACAAGAGCGTTTTCCTACTTTGTACCCCTCGAGACGTATTGGACTTCTCAACATTCCAAACCTGTGACGTAATCGCGTTTATCTCTTACCGAATAAGGCAAGAAATGACATCCTGCTTCGTAATTGGTTGAATCGAGCTCGATGATAGAATTTGAACCTACCCATCCTTTTTCCGTTTTCTTTTTGTGGTATGTTTTAAAAGTCACATAACTTGACCAAACAAAATATAAAATTACATTTATGAATATGGAGTGTAAAATGATTTCTTTCGTAATAATTTGTATAATATCCTTTTTACTACCTTTATTTATATTGAGGAGAAGAGAAAAAATTGATAAAATGTATTAAAATAACTATATAGTAATGGTGATCGCTTTTAAATTTATGTAATAATAAAAGTACAAAAATGAACTTTTGGAAACACAAGCATCCTTAAAAGATACCAAACTTAAATACTAAGTTTGGGATTCAACGGCTTTTTTTTTTTTTTTTTAACTATGTTGTCCACAGACACACAGACAGACAGACAGACAGCCACACACACAAACACTGACCTTTTTCCAAAAATGCTTTTTTTGTATTCAGATGGACCCTGTATTTCAGTTGAAGTCTCGGTATCGAATTTTGGGTGCATTATAATACCTTCTGCATACACTATGTAGGTGCATAGTACGTGTAGAGAAAGTAAAAATCAAAATATCAGTATTTTAGCATAGCTATTAAATTTATTTACTAACCATTATAAATACCTAATATGTAAAAATTGGAGTTCAGATTAACAAGCATCTCTCTGGATATTCTACAGTTTCTTTCTGAATACACCAGGAAAAAGTCTAATGTGTTCATTTCACATGGCTTTCTCTACACTTCTGCAACAAAGCATTGTTAAAAAGCACATGCTTCTATTTACTTCATGCTAATCTAGAAAAAATTAGCGGAAATATTCTTTATCACTTGCTTCCTTGTAAGTAGAAGTGAAATGAGGGAGTACCATAGTTAAGGTGATAGTCAAAAGCTGGTTTGATTGTGACTGAAGTTCCTTTGTTTGTATGGACACAAGTTGAAAAATTCCTGTATGAGAAAAGCATCAGTTTCTTTAAAGGTGAAAGGAAAAACAAGGAATAAGTAAAAAACGATCAACTCCACGAAAAAAATGTATATAACATACATTGTGTACTTTAACGTACTCTACATTTTTTGCAGGGCAAATTTTTGTCCTTCTCCCACGGTTTAACAAGTATGCAAAATTTCGTTAAATCAATCCAGAATAAAGTAATTTCAGAGGCTATTCCCAGAAAATTTAAGATATACATTTTTTTATTCATGTAAATTTATATAATATACGAAATTTAATCAAAATCGTTAGTCATTTTTGAGGAAATAAAAATTTTCGAAAGCTTTTCCATGTAAACGGTAGTTTGTGGTGGGGCGATTTTCTTGAAAATCTTCGCGTCGTATTCTTCGAAGATACCAAACTTAAATACCAAATTTGGGATTGAAGGTTCTTTTCGTTTTTGAGCTATGCTGTCCACAGACAGACAGTCAGTCAGACAGACAGACAGACAGACACACACACCCACGGACCATTTCTGAAAATGCTTTGCTTTGGATTCTGGGAGAGCCAAAACATGTATTTCTGGTGAAATAAAGCATTAACGAAAAAAGCTGTTAAATTTACAAGACTTGCTCTACATATTCGGTACATACTGTAATTACAAAAATTACTATTTACATCAAGCTATTCAAGTAAACTTTACCAACAATTGCCTAATTTTTTGTTCCTTATAAGTGAAACCGAAAAAAGGGTATACGGTAGTCTAAAGCGATAATAAAATAAATTTAAAGCTAGTTAAAATGTGATTCAAATTCGGTTTTCTTTACATGACTAGGAATAAAATAAAATAAATTTTATTTGAGAAAAGTTTAACTATCTGTTTTAAAACTGAAACCAAAAACAAGGAACATCACGGAAATTGTTAACTCCACCCAACCGATATATATCTTTTAAATTTGTTAACTCGATCTACATTTTTTGATTAATAAGACTTTTTGTGACTCTCAATAATGCGGAAGTAAATCAAAATGACGAGGACCTCAGAAGATGTTCCCAGAAAGTTAAAGATATACCTACATTTTCTATGTAAATAGCGAACCTAATATACCCGTCAATATCATTAGAGCCATTTAGCAGAAAATAAAAGTTTTCAAATATTTTTCCATATAAGGGGTAGTTTTGGGTGCGATGTTCCTGAAAATGTTATAGTTGCATGCTTGGAAAATAACAAACATAAATGCTAAGATTGATATTTAGCCGTCTTTTCGTTTTTGAGTTATGTTGCCCAGTCACACACTCTGACATATACATATATAGACATAAACTAGCTCTTTCTATTTTACATTCTTTTTTATTCCGGGGTCCTCAAAACATGTATTTGGGGGTAATATTTGTATGGAATTTTGGGTGGAATGCAGTACCTGACTGCATTAAATTTCAGCCATTGTGACAGACAGAGCACCAGCAATGACCAGGAAGAATGCAGGACTGTTACATCAACATGAATAACATGTCCAAGGATCCAATGTCTCATCCACCAAGCAGCCTTATGGGGAACATCTATGAATAAAACAAAACCTGCTTCAAACTACTATCAATATGGCCCCAAAACTTATGGGCCTTTAATACCAACATTGGTACTTAAGCTATGTATTCTTTCAAGAGTACGACACGAAGGTTTTCAAGAACATTTTCTACCCCCAACTAGTTTTTACATAGAAAATTTTTAAAAAATTTTTGATTTTTAAAATATGGCTCTAACAATTTTTATTAAAATGCCATATGCATAAGACATTTTTATGAAAAACGAAATGTACCAATATCTGGGATGCGGTTGGAATAGCCTCTGATAATATATATTTTGTTTGTAGAATAAACTTTTTCAGGATATTCCGAGTTATTGGTTTTCCTTTTTAAGGTACTTAAGCTTTTCTGAAACAGGAACATACCTTTCCTTTTGTCTCTCTTTTGTTTACTCCTAGCAAGCAAACAGAAGCGAATTTACGTTTTTCACTTTGAGACCGGCTTTTAAAATGTTGGCTAACGCTTCAGTATAGTGTAACCCTTTATTTCCCTTCCACTTACAAAGCAGAAATGATAAGACCAATTCTGGTAATGCTTATCTTGATTAGCATGATAAAAGTAAAAGAATAAACGTTTGTAGGAAAGGTTTGCTTGCGGAACAGTTAGGTAACGTAATATAAATGGGACACATCAGTGTTTACTTTCCTTAGCCCTTATATACAACGTACATAGAAAATAGCTCAAGAATAAAACGTCCATTAAATCCCAAACATGGTACTTAAGTACAGTATATTCCAAGGATTTGACAATATGATTTTCAGGGTAATCCCCTTAGACTCAACTACCCTTTACTTGGGACATTTTGATAAAATTTATATTTTTTAAAAAATGACTCTATCGGGTTTTATTAAAATGCTATAGGTAGATTTAAGATATGTTCATAGCAAACGAAATGTGTATCTTGAGTTCTTTTGTAAAAACCTCTGAAGACCTGTTCGTAATAAACAAGTATATAGTATAACTTTAGCATAACTGGTAAACCGCAAGAGACAGGCAAAGGCATAGTTCACAAGAAATGTAGTTCGCATTAAGATTCTCAAATATACCGTGTATATTTGGTTAACTCTGTACCATTTTCTATATATTCCGAGTTATCTGTTTTCGTGTAATTAAGCTTTTCTGAAACAGGAAGACATCTTTCTTTTTGTCTCTCTTTTGTTTACTCCTAGCAGGGTTTAGAGAACCCATTATCAAGCTTTTCACTTACCGACCGGCTTTTAAAATGTTGACTAATGCTTTAGCCTAGTATAACTCTTATTTCCCTTCTACTCACAAAGAATAAACAATAAGACAATTCTAGTAATGTGTATCTTGTCTAGCATGATGAAGATAAAACAATAAATCTTTGTAAAAAAAAAGTTTGTTTATGGAAATATTAGAGAAAGCAATGTGAATGGAACGCATAATATTTTTACTTTCTCTAGCGCATATGTACAACATACATAGTGGATAGAAGAGTATTATATTCCACCCAAAAATTCGATAACGAGATTTCACCGGAAATATATTCAAAATAGCTTCTTTAGGAAAAGGTCAATGTCAAGAAAATCTTGGCAACCTAAATTACCCTTTTCATGGAACATTTTCGATAATTTTTATTTTCTCAAAAATAGCTCTGATTGTGATTAAAATGCTGAATATTAAGTATACTTACATAATAAATAAAATTTATATCTTGAATTTTCTGTGTAGTCCTATTCTCTAAAGTCCTATTCATTCTGTTTTATTTTGCATAACTGTTAAAACGTAACAGATAGACAAAAACTTACTTCACAAAAAATGTACATCTCGTCAAAGGACACAATTTACCCATGTCTTACATTTTTGATGTGCAGGTAACAATTTGCGTCATATTCCTTTATATTTGCTTCGATTTTAAAATACTTATACTTTTCTGAACCAGGAAGTCGCCCGATTTCTTTTGTTTTACTTTCAGAAACCAAAGAAGAATGACAATTGGGTAGCAACAGCTTTAAAAAAATTGACTATCCCTTTAGCGGAGTGCATTCATTTAGTTCCCTTTTAGTAAAGGAACTGAGTAATAAGAAGATTCCTCTAATGCTTATCTGGATTGGAATGGTGTAGAAAGAAGAATGACATTTTGTAAAAAGATTGAGGAACACCTTCTATTCGCTAGTAAATCCCAGAATTGCGTAATAACGTCGTCTCACATGACATCATGAAACTAGAAAAAGAGATTCAAAGATTAGACTTTTCTAAATCATCTCTCTTACCTAAAATTTATGGTATTTAAATCACCTTGACGACTTGTAATTGAATTTTCAACGAAGAAAACTATTGGTGTCAGGTATAGTGGATTTAGTAACAAGCTAAATATTTGCAAATGTTCTGTAGAAAACAATAAATGGGCATATTTCGTTTGATGTTTACAATTATTAGCTGTAGAAAAATAAAAACAAAAAACTGCATAGCTTTTACTTTCTCTAGCACGTATATACAATATAGATAGCAGATAGAGAAATATAGCATTTCACCCAAAAAGTCAATACCGCGATTTCACCGGAAACTTATGTTTTGAGAACCTCTTAATTAGAAAAATAAATAAATAAAAAAAATAAGCAGTTTACGAAAATGTCCGCGCGCGCGCGCGTGTGTGTGTGTGTGTGTGTGTGTGCGCGACTGGATCTGCGTATCTCAAAAACGAAAAGACCTTTTAATACCTAACTTGGTTCAGTGTCTTCCAAGGATGCGACAGGAAGATTTTCAAGGAAATACCTCCAAGTTCAACTACCCTTTACATGGAACATTTTTCGAAAATTTCGATTTTTTCAAAAGTGGCTATAACTGTTTTATTACAATGCCATGCGTTTAAGATATTTTCATGCCCAACAAAATGCATATCTTGAATTATTGGGAATACCCTCTGAAGACCTCAACATTTTGGAAGACTTCTGTGTGACTGGTAAACCGTAACAAATAGACAAAACCTTACTGCACAAAAAATATAGATCTCGCTAAATCACACACCTTGTGTCATACAAATTTTTTTCGTAGAGTTAACCGTTTCAAAAATATTCCTTGTTATTGGTTACAATTTTAAACTATCTAGTTTTTTTTTTCAAGTGGAAGTCAACTTTCGGTTTATCTTTTTTGTTTTTACTATCGGAAAGCAAACAACACCGGATTTTAATTGTTTCACACAGCCATGAGATTTTAAAGGATTTGATCGTGGCTTTAGCCTACCGTATTCCTTTATTTACCTTCTGCTTACAGGGAAGCAATCAATAAGGCCAATACTGCAGATGTTTATCTCGATTAGCATGATTTAAATTAAAGAATAGTATTGTATGAGGAAAGATTATTTGTGGAACATCTAGAGAAAATCATATAATCAGATTTTTACCTTTTCTGGTGAATATGTACAAAATACATAGTGGATAGAGAAGTAGTTGTATTTCACCGAAAAATTCCACACCAAAATTTCGCCGGAAATACATGCTATGGGACCGCCTGAATAAAAACAAAATAATTTTTAAAAAAGTGCTACATGTGTCTGTTGACATCAAAATCATAAACAAAAATGCCGTTAAATAAGCGAACCCCTAACTACCTTTTACGTAGAAAAAAATCCGAAAATGTTGATTTTCTCAAAAGTGATTGTCGCGATTTTGTTTAAAATTCTGTATACTGAGGTCATTTACATGAAAAACAAAATGCACATCTTGAGTTTAGAGCCTCTGAAGACTTTTTCATTCTGGATAAATTTTGCATAATTGGCAAACAGAGATAGACTCAAACTTACTACGCAAAAATCTAGATCTCATTAAAAGACACCGCTTATGTGATACACATTTTTTCGTGGAATTGACCATTTTCCAGACATTCCTTGTAATTGTAATTCGTAGTTTCAGTTTTAAAATACTTACGGGTTTCAGTTATCAAATTATCTTTCGAATACTTGAACCTAACAACTCCTGGGCATACAAAGAAGCAGATTTCAGTCACATTGTAACCAGCTTTTAAAAGACTTAAGTATCAGTTTAGCCTTGTGTACTCTTATTTTCCTTCTGCTTACGTGAAAGTATGTAATTAGCCCAATTTCTGCTAACCTTTATCTCGATCGGCAGAAAGTGGATATAAGAATAACCAAGCTGTTTAACAATACTTTGTTACAGAGAAGTAGTGAAAATCATGTGAATGTAATACATATGATTATGTTTTTTCATGATTTGATTTTTTGGACATAAAATCAGATATCACGTAACGAAATGTCTGTGGAATACAATACTTGCTCCAATTAAGCAGTGAAAATAAAAGACTGAGGTTATGCTGTCAACGAAAATATGTCTATAATAAGTAAATTTGTCACTCGAATACAATTGCATAACAAAAGTAAGGTAGCTCGAAAGAAGGAACAAAAGGGAAGTCATGGTCGCTACAAAGGTTAGTGCCACCTTATACCGTGGCCCGGTACTATATCTTATATGGGTTCTTGTGATCCTATGATTCACGATTACAGAGGCAAACGCGCCTCAGTTGTTACCCAGTAGCTTCGGACCTCCCCACTCTGGTCCAGTCCTGAGGGCAGCCCGAGGTGTGTTAGACGTGTCCCTGTTCTCGGAGAGAACTTAACCACGTTCTGACGGGATTTTGGGTTTTGTAGGTTGGCGGGTGTGTTTTGGGGTTGTGGAGTGACAGGAGGAGGCGAATATTGCTCCTCGACGGTTGCCTTGATGATGCAACGGCCCTTGTGCACCGCTGGTGTGTTTTTATCAAAATGTTTCTTTTGAGATTATAATTTTGAATCCAAGCAATTCTTGAAGGATTATAAGGAGTTTAGCCGTAGCAGCTGTTGGTGGTGCTCCTTCGTTACCGGGGATGCCCGCAAGCCATGCGGGGAAGCCGGTATCGCCTGAAGCGGCGGTTCGTGGGATCGTAATCCCCAAGAGACCTAACGAGGGCGCTCCGATGGAATGGTAACCCTTCGTTGAATTTTGTTGCCTGACGCCTAATCTCGTCCTCCAGGTATGGTAGACCAGAGGCTTCGTGCTGGAGTCTCGTTGGAAAGCCTCGAGGCACAGAATAGATAGCCCGAAGACACCTATTCTGTACCCGTTGAAGCAGCAGCAGACTGGAGTCTGCCGCCATGCCCCAGATCTCGCAGGCGTAGATTAACAAGGGGATTATGAGAGCCCTCAAAAGGCGCAGCTCAAGGGGAACCGTCATTGAGGACCTCAGCATCGGGTACAGTGAGGCCGCAGCCCCATTGCCCCGGCACCATAGCCCCCTGATGTGCTCCCTAGAAGTGACGCCCCTGTCAAGGTTCACCCCCAAGTAGGTGATGGTGTTGGTCCATTGTATCCTTCGTCGGAGTTACGTGAATGTGGGGAAGTTTGCGGGAAACTGGCGCTTGGTGAAGAGAATAGCGTGGCTTTTCTCCGGATTTATGGACAATCGCCAACGCTCGCACCACTCTTGGATGAGGCAGAGGTGTCTCTGAATAGGGTTGAAGGCTCTGCGTGGGTGTTTGTTTGTACAGTATAACAGCACGTCATCAGCATACTGAGCTATTTTGACTTGCTGCACTGTTGGTAGGTCGGCCATGTAGACGCTAAAGAGCGTAGGGGAAAGTACAGAGCCTTCGGGGACTCCGCCTCTTACTGGCCTAGGTGTTGATTTGTGTCCCGCAACTGAAACTACAAGTTATCTGTGTTTAAGGTATAAGAGTAGTAGGTGTATGATGTGTGTCGGGAGCTCCAGTCGGATGAGTTTGAGGAGCAGATCCGCGTGCCAGGTCATAGAGAAGGCTTTCTCCACGTCCAGCGACACCGCCGCAGTGTAGGCTCTGTCCTGGAAACCCAGGGCAGCAGCCTCCGCCACTCTCAGTAGTTGCTGGGGTGTAGAATGCCCAGGACGAAAACCAAATTGGTGATCTGGGATGGCATGAATGTCGCCCAAGAGAGGGGACAAGCGGACTAGAATTAGCCTCTCGAAAACCTTCGAGAGAACTGATAGGAGACTGATGGATCGGTAGTTGGATGGGTGTAACGGGTCTTTCCCCGGCTTCAAGATGCATATCACCCGGGCCTCCCTCCACTCGCGTGGAAAGTGGCACAAGGTGAGGCACATGTTGAAAACCTTGGTTAGAAAGCCTTGATGGGAAGGCATCGGAGCATGGCGGGGGTTAGTCCGTCAGGACCCGCTGCCTTTTTGGGGTTGAGACACCGGAGTGCGCCCTGGAGCTCGCTGGGTCGGATGACGGGAAGTCGGTCCGCCTCGTCGGGGGGGGGGGGCGTTGAAGGTATCGACGCACCTCCCGCCGAGCACGGTCCGAGAAGTCTTCGTCCTGGGGGTCTTCTCGTGGCCTCATAGTCCTTTCGAGGTAGTCAGCGAACACATCGGCTTTGGCTCGGGGTTCATAAGCCAGGCCTTGGGTGCCTTGGATTGGGGAGGTGATTTGACCTCCGCGGTGTCGGAGAGCTTTGGCAATCCTCCACACGTCGCCATCCTCGAGCCTCAAGCGGGTCATCGTCTCCTCCCACGCTCGCACCCTGTGCTCGCGTAGTCGGGTCCGGACCTCTCGGCGTAAACGCCTCAGGAGTGCTCGGTTATGTGGCGTGCGGTGACGCTGATAAAGTCTGCGGGCAGCCCAGGAACGGCGTACGAGCAGATGGAGTTCTAGGGGAAGGACATCCGGGTGTAGAGGAGCTGGGGTGTGGACGGTTAGGTTATGGGCAGTTCGCACCACGATGGAGGTAAAGGATTGGACCGCAGCCTCTAGGGATGGAATGTCTGTGATCCTAGGGTTCGGCGGGATGGAGTCGTTGAGGCAAACCCTGACGCATTCCCAGTCAACGTCGCGGTTATGAACCGAGACGTCATGACTGGCAACCCGTGTGTTAACCTCAGCTAACACGGGATTATGATCGGAATGAAGTGCGTTGATCGATGTGAGAGATATATGAAAAGGGAATTGTTTGATGATCGCGAAGTCAATAACGGATGCCCGTCCTTGACCTCGTGGATGGTGTGTGGGTTGCCAGGGGCCCTCTACTCTGAGTTGAGGGTCCGCATCTATCATGAGTATGATATCATTGCCTCGGGCGTCCGCCTGGGGGCCGCAATGCCAACGCGGATGTTTGGCATTGAAGTCCCCGGCCAGGATGACATTAGGATGAAGGGCTAGGATGGAAAGGTAATTGTTTAGTACGAACTGCCTATGGGGTGGGTGGTAAACAGACACCAGTAAAACTTCCGTACCGCCTAGGTCAACACAGACAGCCGTGGCTTCCATGGTTTGAAGAGGCGGGAGCTGGATGGGTTTGTGGACTACCCTGTTTCTCACGAAGATCGCTGTGCCACCTCCTCGGCGGCCCACACTATCCACTCTGAGGCAGTTGTAGCCCGGAAGTCGGAATGAGGTGTCTGGACGGAGATGTGTCTCGCTGACTAGCAAGAGGTCTAGGGCAAATGAGCCGGCAAAATGCTGGAGCTCACTCCCCTGACCGTTCAGGCCACACGCGTTCCAGAACGCGAATCGGAAAGATGTACGAGACCTATTTCGATTCGCCATTCTGGGCGGTCTGGACGATCACGGTCAGGAGGGCAAGTCCCCCATGGCGACAGCCATCTTTGCGGCTGGGTCTGTGGCATATAGAAATCTGACCAGCAGATCACAGATGCGCCGGCCGTGGTTCAGCAGAAGCTGCGGTATCCATGCCATCACATCCGACATCTGCAGGACAGGAGGAGTGGTGGGGGTGATGTTTCTGGGTGAGGGTGTGGGAGGAGTGCTTCGGGGCGCTGGCACGCCGCCAGCCGTCTCCTGCCCCTGCTGTCGCTCGGGTACGGGAGTACCGTTCCCTTGCGCAGCCCTGGGGGAGAAGTTAGGCTGCCTGGCTGGCCAGCGCACCTTAGCTTGGGTGGGGGGCTTTTGTTTGGGTTTGGCTGGAGCTTCTTTGTTGCGTGGGGGTTGGTTTGTGTTGTTACCATCCCGTGGCTTCGCAGGGCCACGCTCAGCCCTTTGCGCCGTAGTGGTGTTGGTGGCTATCCTTTGTTGCGCCGGCTGTCTTGCAGGAGGGGCAGGTGCAGTTGTTGGCGCCTCTGGGCGCTGATTGGCTACAGGTGCTGTTCTTGTGACCTGCTGAAGTTCTGGCGGCGGTCTCCTGGCCGCTATGACAGCGATCCTCTTAGGACAGCCACCATAACAAGCGATATGATCGCCACCACAGTTTGCGCAAATCGGCTTCGCGGTGGGAGCTATCTCGCAGACCTCTTTAGGGTGGGCGCCTCCGCACCTTAAGCAGCGCAGGTTACGGAAGCAAAAGTGACTGCAGTGGTTAAACCCCAGGCACCGGTGACATTGAGGGGGCCCGCCAGAGCCCTTGGAAGGTTCAATTTTGACCCTGAGGTAACAGATGGCGGTGACGCTATCTATCTTGGCCTCAGGGTCATTGGCCCGCTCCACTACTACGAGGAAGAGGGGGAGGGGAGATTTGGGGCCTTGCCCATCTGGAGCGGACCTGATGAGCTGCTTCACCAGTCTTGGGGTGATGCCCTGGCGGATGAGGTCTGTCCCACTCTGGTTCGCTGCCAGTCGTTCTTATATAGCACATGAGCTGCCACAGTTGTATCCGTGAGAATTTTATCTACCTGTTCATTTATTGTAAAATACTGGTTCATTTTCTTCATGTGTAATTAACATTATTGGGAAGTATATATTCGGGACACAACATTAAGTTGAGCATTAAGAAAAAAAAATACATTTCTTACATTAACGGTATTTCTCAGCCCATTTTTATTTTCGCTACTACATATGTACAATGCACAAAATAAATGCACTATTGTATTACAACCAAAGATTAGATCAGCAGATTTCACCGGAAATTCATGTCTTGAATAAAACAAATTTATAGAAAAAGGTCAGTCTGTTTGTGTGTGTATGTGTGTGTGTTTGTATGTTAGCTGCAAAACAAACATTCTTTAAATGCCAACAGACCCCCCCCCCCAAAGAACTGTCCTTTACGTGGAACATTTGTCACATTTTCGATTTTCTAAAAAATGGCTCTAACGATGTTGATTGAAATGTTGTGGGTAGATATATTAAAGATGTTACCATGACAAATGAAATGTATACCCGAATTTCTAGGGAATAGATCCTGAATCCGTTTTTAATTATAGAATATTTAAATCAAACTGCATAAAGCCATTTTATCGAAATCAAAATAATCGAACATATTTCGTCATAAAGCCTAGTTTGGAGTTGAGGGATTTTCTTGAAAACCGTCGAGTTGTATCCTTGAAAGATGCTTTAGGTACCTAATTATCAAATTTGGTATCTGACCGACTTTTTGTTTTTGGGCTAATTTGTTTACACACACACACACACACACACACACACACACACACAGAGACGCGGATCTTTTCTAAACATTCCTTTTTATACAGGGATCATAGAACGTGTTTCGCCAGTGAAATCTCGGTATCGATTTTTAGATAAAATGCAAAACGTTCTCTATTAGGTACTAAGCGGAGAAAGAAAATAAAGTTTTGGGTGGAATGTAACATCTTCTGCAGTGTACTTAATATGTAGTAAACGTGTTAGAAGTGTACTTTTCTTAGGTTTGCCGCTGTAATTGTTATAGAACTCCAATTTTCAAAATTGTCTTAAACATGCCCCTCGAGATTTAGATAAAGACAGATACAGAAAAGATTATTCGCTTTTACTATACACGGGCCAATAGCTACGGCTTGTTTCAGTATTTGTTTTCTATTCTTCGTAACTTTCAATACTTTGCAATCCAGTGTGTAAATAAATACAAATAAACTATACGCACACAGACAGACCTAGGAATGAAGTTAATGGTAAACCGAACATCACGAAGTAATTGACTTGAATTTTTGTCAGTTGCTTTAGAAACTATAATGAAGCATGGTACAATATACCTTTTATATTCCCCAGTTAGTATGAAGTACGTAGGTAGAAAAGTTATTGCACTCCTACCAAAAATTCGATACCGAGATATCAGCGGATATATACGTTTTAAGGTTCCCTGTATCCACAAAAATATTCTGAGATAATGGTCCTTGTTTGTGTGTGTGTGTGTGTGTTCTTGTATATCTGTGAATTAGATAACTCGAAAACGCAGAGTCGTTAAAATGCTAAACTTGGTATTTAAGTTTAATTTCTTCCGAGGATGCGATACGAAGACTTTCAGGAAAATCTCCCCACCCCAGACTATTCTTTACAGGAGGAAAAATTTCAAATTTTGTTATTTTCTCAAAAAAAGCTCCAAAGATTTTGAGTAAAATTCCGTATATTAATGATATTTGCATGGCAATAAAATGTATGTTTTGAATTTTTTGGGAATATCTACCTCTGAAGAAGTGCTTCGAGGCGCAGATGTTTGCGGCTTCGAGTCC
The DNA here is from genome assembly GCA_030762935.1 of Hymenopus coronatus. Taxonomy (NCBI): domain Eukaryota; kingdom Metazoa; phylum Arthropoda; class Insecta; order Mantodea; family Hymenopodidae; genus Hymenopus; species Hymenopus coronatus. The sequence continues at coordinate 453,687,738 of CM060900.1, read as the reverse complement.
TGCCTAGGGTATGGATGTTAAGGTATTCATAGTTGTGAGTATATTTAAACATTAAAAAGTAGCCAGAAAAATAACATGAGCTTAGGCAGAGGTGGAAAAAAGTGAAAAAGGAAATCAATTTCATACAAGTATACGGTATTATGTTGGACAACAAATAGATATGCTCGTTTGAATATCTCCTGTTTAAATGGCTAATTGTAACAGAAAGGGAATTATATGCTTAGAATTGCCCTACAGAACTACAACAAAATAAGGGACATTCAGCAAAGCTTAAGACTGCCATGTGAATTTTTAGTTTTTATTAATAGGTGTTACATCTTCATACAGCATTGCGGACATGAAGTTTACAATCAACAGTAAAACTGAGATTCACATCAAAGAAAGCGACATTAGATGATAATAATAATAATAATAATAATAATAATGATAATAATAATAATTGTAATAACAATAATAATGATGATAATAATAATAATAATAATAATAATAATAATTATAATTGTAATAACAATAATAATAATAATTATTATTATTATTATTTTGTTTTATTTATTAGTAACAATGCTATGCTTTTATTATAAAGAAACAAAGCAAATGGTAAATTTTTATTTGATAGTAGCCTTGTGTGTTAAATGTCCGCATTTAACCCAAAATATTACTTGATGTAAGGTATTAAGAGCACCGCAATTCCAGTGTGACCGTGACGAGGGTATCTTCATGTTTTGATGAAGTAACCTTTAGCTAGCTCATATAGCACATAACCTCAAATAGCCAACATCTGCAAAAGGTATGTCAACGTAAAACGGTGTACTATACAGGTCCCGTCATTTCTCCGCCATTTTCAGAATCCACGAGGTGTTATCCGCTAGTGCGCATAGTTTAGAACTTGTTAATTTTAAAGAATCACAACAATAAAAATATATTTTATATGTGAAGTATGTTTTTATGTTTTTATTTAAACGATATGAACAAGGGAACAATAGTTAATATATACAAATATAGTTTAATTTTAATTATTTTGCGTCATCCATAACCGGGTGCATTCCCTTAACATTGAATGGGGAAGAAAAATAGAGCATACTACTGCCATTTAACAACAAATATTCGTGCTGCTACTGCCTACTCATTTTTCAGCGTTTTTTTCAAATTCTAAGGTTGGTATGGATTCACAACGTTGTGTAGTAAACAGACCTTGTTCGGCAGCATACACAAAAGAGTGGTATGCTTTCATGTGTGTTCTCAAATTATTGTGTAGTGATTTATATACTTCTAAGGCATATTATTCACACAGCTTTGACATTATTTTATCAGTGATCATTTATAATCGGTGTTTAGAACTTAGTGATATTTTGTTGTGCAATAGAACCTAGCAAAGAAAAGTGTAAAGGTTAGGCATTTACTGTCTTGAACATATATATATATATATATTGGTGGGTTTTGTGTATAATAAGTTATAGCCATGCAGTAAATAAATGACAATTGTCCTTAACGTAACAGACCTATAAAAATAATGGCACAACTTATAGACTTGCAAAAAAGTTAAAAAGTAAATGTGACAGCATTTCTTTGCATACACTAGAGGATGAACCCAGGTCCTCTATTTTAGCTGCACAAGATTCGTAACCTTCTGCTTCAAGCACAGAGGTATTTCAGCCACTTGTATATACAACTAGTGAAGCCAAACTTTCATTATTCACTAACAGGCAGGTGCAGAAACAAAGGTTGGTAGTGAATTTACAATAGTTGGTTGGTTGGTATGTAATGTTAAGCAGTTGGCAGTGAAGCCATTCACTGTCGTGCATTCCAGTATTTTGATATCATATTATCATGTTAACTAAAGGTTGGGCAGTGCAGTAGATGTTGTCCACCCATATCTTCTTTAAGTCTACAGAAAGGACACAGAGGAGATCTCACTATACCAATCCTGAATAAATGTTTATTGAGACAGTCATGGCCTGTTAAGAGTCTAACAGTTGCTACAGAGGATTTTCTTGGTAATGTAGTGATTCTGGTTGTGTTATTACATACATTTTCCCATGGTTTTCTTTTTCTTTGTAATACATTATCTTCTTTAATTTTGTTATTATATGTTGATATAGTGATTCTTTTGATAAAGTGATAACTTATTGGATCAGATGAATTTGATGTAATTTTACTATCTTTCATGGCTAGAAAGTCAGCTGCTTCATTACCCTGTATTCTGCAATGTGCTGGTATCCGTTGAAGTATTAATCTTTTATTTAAATTCATTAGATTTATGATTTTGCGGCATTTTGCAATATTAAGTTATTAGGTGTTATATCAGATGTTATGGATATAACAGCTGCTTTAGAGTCAGATAATAGAACAACTTTTTCAAATTTATTTATATGATATAGTAGCTTTGTAAGCTCTGAAGTATTGCCAAAACCTCTCCATCAAAATTTGTAGTATTTAAACTGAATCTTTTGTAGAAAGAGAAGAGAGGGAATATTGCACCTGCGCCAGTACCACTGATATTTGGTAAGCTAGAACCATCAGTATAAACATTTAGCCACTCATTGGTAGGGTATCTTAAATTTATTATTTCTAGTGTCATTTGTTTCAGAATACATGAAGAGGTTTTAGATTTTGTAAATTCTTTAGCTAAGTGTAGATAGTGTGCAATATCAAATAGTTCTAATGGGTTAATATTTGTTTGTATGCTTTCTTTTAAGTAAGGAAGTTTTAATCTATGTTTGACTTCTGTGACTTTATTAAGGAAACTTTGTTGAGTTTTTAGGTTTACTTGTGGTTTTCTTTTTTCCCAGTCATTAAAAGGTAGTATGATTAATTTTTCATATTATAAGATGGTTGCTTGTTCAATATCAAGTTCAAGTGTTGGATTATTTGTTAAAATTTGTAGAACAAGTACTGTTCTAGTAGTTTTAACAGCTCCAGTTACTAGGCGAAGCATTTTATTATAGAATATTAAGTTTTTCTATGTTTGCAGTTATTAGTATCTCTTCACAATATTTAAATGTTGGTTTAATATACATATTGTAAAAAGTGTTTAAAGTTAGTGTAATGCTTCCCCATTTCTTTCCTGCCAATCTTTTTAATAGTGGTAATTTTTTTCCTCATTTTTTTTTGTATTATATTATGCAATGTGTGAATTTACAATAGTACATAAGAGTGCTTGGGCTGAAATTTTCAAAGGCATCATGTGCGGTGAGTGTGGAGCTGCAAATGTATCCATAGAAAGCAAACAAGTAACAGGGTATGCTGAAAAACTTGTAAGAAAATGTAACAATTGCAAAGTAGAAGTTCCCTTTTTTACTAACCCTCATTTGCCATGTGACACTTCTTCTTGACCTCCCTTCCAGGTGAAATGAAGTGTGGCAAATAGCTTTTTAGCCATAGGGAAAGGTCATTCTGCTGTGGAATAACTTTCTCTTGTTTTGGGTTTGCCAGTTTTGAGAATAACAAAATAATAACAGAGGAAGTGATGAGCCAGGCACATAAAGCAATGTGACAGGCTTATATAGGTGTGAACCCTGAGATCAAAGAGCAAGATATTTGATATAAGTGTCTCATTTGATGGCACATATCTCAAGTATAGCCATACATCCCTTGATGGCATTGGCATTATCATAAACATGCTAACAGGGATTCTATTGGATTTTGAAATTCTTTCAAAACACTGTGAAATATGTGCACAAAAGGGTAAATCACCTCATAGGAAGACCAAAGAATTTGAAGAGTGGCAAAACAAACACAAAGCTGAAGGTGAGTGTGAATGTAATTTTACTAGATCCTCTAATGCCATGGAGGTAACTGCAGCTGAAATTCTATGGAAGCGGTCCATTAACAAGTGTGGAATGCGGTACACCACTGTACTATCAGGTGGGTATGCAAAGACATACAAACACATTCAGGAATTCAATGTTCATGGACCAGAAATTTCTGTAGAAAGAGAACAGTGCATTAATCATGTGGCAAAGCGACTGCATACTGAGCTTAAAAATGTAGTAGCTGAATGGCAAATAAATGGAGTTACTTTAGGAGGTAAAAAAGCAGGCAGCCTGAAAGAAGATACAATAATGAAATTAGAAAATTATTACTGCAAAGTTATGAAAAGACAATGCTCCCAATATGGACAAGATGAAAGGTGCCATTTTTGCAACCTTCTTGTGATGAAACCCCTATGCACTTCAGATGTCCAGGTGGTGAAAACTCATGGTGTTTGTTTAATCATGCTCTTGCTAAAGGGTGAAACCACCAAGGCACAACATTAAAGTAAAACTCAAAATGCAAATGAATGCTTGCATTTTGTGATTTGGTCAAACTGCCCCAAAGATACCTTTGTATCAAATAAAAAATTGGAAGTTGCAGTTATTTCAGCTACAAGACAATTCAATAAGGGATGTGAGGCAACAAAGAAACTGAAAGGAAATTTGACTAGTGTTGGCTTGACTGACTGTGGCACAAAGATCGGTATTATGAGAGTCGTGTACAAAGCAGTGCAGTGTTAAGACAGAAAGATGCTAAAACTCCTCACAGGAGGCTAAAGCTGGCAAAACTTTCAGCAGAACAGAAGAAGTGGGCAGCAGAGAGTGCAATGTATGCAGCTGGGCAGTTTCAACCTAGGTAAATTTGAAATTGATTGAGAGCTAACTGACTAAATGTTTAAAGCTTATTTTCTCAAAAGCAGTTTTACAGTATCTTTCAACATACAAATTTGTTACACGTGATGAAGTGCCAAATGGCTTCAAACTTTCAGAGTTAGTGTAAAAGAACACAATAAACAATCCTACAAAGATCTTTTGTGGATTTTAGTATCAGGAAAAAGACAACAAAAAAAAAGTAACTGTTTCTTTCAACATTTTCTAAGCATTTTCTGCCAAGAAATTCCTAAAGTTTTGGAAACAGATGAAAACCTGATGGTGCCAAGTTGGGGCTGTAAGGTGGATGATCCAGTAATTCCTAATAAACCTTGTCCAGTTGCATCTTTGTTCTTGTCACAATGTGAGGCCAAGCATTGTAATCAGCAGGATTACTAATTGACATGGTGACAAACGAAGCAGTATAAGGATACAACCAACACTGGTAAAGACGTGAAATATGATGGCAGCTTAGAGAGAGACTGGCCAAGAGTGGCCGACCTTGAACTGATGTCACTTGACAGGATGCATGGACACAATACCCAATTGGTTCTTACTTTAAAAATGACCCTTGTGTGTGTGTGTGTATAAATATATATACCTCCCATTTATGAGTCAGGATCTTAATGCCTGTATCAATTTAACTTCTCTGCTATGTCCTTGGAGGAAGTAGTGTATTATACCAAAAATGTTTATAGAAAATACATGTTTTAGAACTCCTGATCGGGGGGGGGGGCGACTTTTTTTAAAAAAATGGACCACATACATGTACGTATGCCTGTGGGCATTCTTCAAAAAGGAAAATGCCTTAAATACAAAACTTGTCAGAATTTGTCAAAAATGTAAACAATTTACAGCTCCATACTAATCTCATTCTTGTAATGTTACAGCAGTATGTAAAGACAAGTATTCCAGAGTACTTATTTCATGAGTTATGGTTTGGTTATGCTCAACACATATGAAAAATTGAGTTTAGTTCCAAGTAATGTGGTCTTCCTTGGGGCTAGGCTATGAAAGATTTGGAATTCAGGTAGAATAGGCTGACAATCCTAGGACTGATTCACTTCCTGTAAGCATATACCCACAACAAAAGCAAGCACTGAAATATTGCCATTTCAAAAGTTTGATGCTTTAGGTCACGTTGTCTCTAGATATTATTTTCCTAGATCAAGCTGTGGAGACAAAGCACTGAGTATCTGTTAATTCTTACAACACTTTTATTGAAAACTACCCTTTAGATTGTTACAAATTAACCATTTGTTTTGAAATGTATTTTAAATTAGGTGACAAATGAGAAACATGTATATTGTTTTTGGAGAAAATGTCTGCTTTACCAGCCGCTGTAGTAGTTTGCTGGACATTTAGACAGCATGCCTTGTGTGATATTCTCAATGGCTGTGGAAATGCTCCTTTTCAATTCCACCATTGCTGGAAGTGGGGGATGTAAAGTCTAATCTTAATTTAAACTTTCAGGAAGAACTTGCAAATTTTAAGATTAGATGAATACAGTGGCCATGTGCAGAATATGGTGTTTGAGGCTGTTTCACAATCAATCCATCTACCTGGCAGTTGAGGTACCCCAAACATTTGTATGCCAAAGTGGAGGTGCACCATCTTGTTGAAAAATGAATTCCTGTTCCTCTTCATCCATGAGTTGTGACATTGATCTCTTTGATCATGGCCATAAATGTCTCACAACAAAAGTCACTTTACTGGATCATCAAGTTGCAGTTGTTTACAAGCTACATTTTTTATGAGAGTAACTTCAGTCACTTCCATACAATCTTCCACAATGTTGATGATGGCATCTGCAACTGATGACTGACACTCTAAACTGAGCTCCATATGAAACTTTCACAGACTCTGTCAGTCTTTTCTTCATTTATACTTCCTGCGCTCCTTTCCCTTCATCACAGATGCATTCATTGTTGCTAAATTGTTCGTACTGCTTTCTAGTTGATGACATGGTAGGTGCAGGACATCCAAATTGCTGTCTGAATTCCCAACAAACCACCATTACACTGTCTTTTTGTGCAAATTCAAGCATACATCAGTTATGACAATGTGGCATGACAATTATTTATTTATGCGGAATATTAGTAAAAATACAGCCTTATGAACTTGTCCAATAATTTGTAGACATCCTTTATTACTTTGTGTTTTCACCACAATCTGCTCATTTCACTTTCATTTCCCACTATAGATCCTATGACATTGTTCCATATCTAGTGATGTTCTTAATGTTGGTGGTAGCGTGCACCCAGCAGAATCAGACAGTAGTATGTTGGTACTCTGTTTAGACAGTAGAATTAATAGAGCAATTGTGTAGAATTAGTGATTAATGCCTGGAAACCTTTTCTTAACATAACTTATTTTATAATTTTTTATTTATTTCCTTTCTGCTCATGTAGCAATACTGAAGAATACAGGGCAGTAAAGTGATCCATATTACATCACTTAAGTAATGCTGCCAAGTCATTTTTCATCAATAAATTGTACAGTAAAACTTCCACAAATGAACCAGATTTGAAAGTGTTGAAAACGTTGTGTTCAGATTTGAAATCTCAACTAGAAATCAGAAGTTTTGACTTCTCAGGTACATAAGGTTACTTCCTCTATGCCCCCTTCAGTCTGCAGTCATGGCCCTTTGCCGCAATTTGCACCACTCCTCTAAGTTTATAAAAAAGTCTCTTGTCTATATTTTGCCGCTTAGGGCTCTAAAAGTTTATAAAATACAAGTAAATAACTACACGTGACTCTAATGGCAGAATAACAAAATACCAAATTTGGATCATGTATGGAAGTAATGCCAATTATAAAAACTGTATATTCATGTACACCGTCTATCTTTTAAGTAATGACAGCTAGCTATGTATGCTAAACACTAACTCATTGGTGAACTAAGCCTTAACTAAACCTAATTACTACACACAGGGAAGAACTGCCTAATGTCTTTCCCAAGTTCCTGGATAGGGTCTGCTGAATGATTTTTGGGGTCACAATCTCACAAATACTCATAAATGTGAGCATCCAAATATTCACATTGAATGCTGGCCCTGATAAACAATACTGCACCAGCGAGATTTAGTATTATTCCTGTGCACATTTATTACTGAATATATTAAGTGCACAGAATGATTTACTGCAAAGTGATCATAAATCCTCCAACCATCAGCCCATAGTAGCCCCCCCCCCCTAGGCATCTGTATTTATTGTTCTGGTGAATCATATGTTCTACAATCACCCCCGCCACCGCTACATTATCTGCAACCTGTTTGAACATGTATCATCCAAAGGATCTGGTGTTCTTATACGAAGCAGCCTGAATGGAATTTGCATTGTCCCATTTTACATTTGTCGATTTCAATAACATGACCGGGACTACCTTTTCTTCCTCCAGTGTTTTTGGTACCATTAGAGACCATGCATACTTTACGGATGTAACTTACTCAGTCAAATATTTTCTGTGAGCTCTTTCATTTGGTGGTATGAATAAAAGTGAAATGCATCTCATGAGATGTCAGTAGTAGAATAAATTGTGAGGTGCAGGTAGTCTTGAGTATCATCATGTTAGTTCCCTATGAATAAATTTTCTCCTCTGAAATTTCATGCATCTAATACATGCCACTGCTATATGTGCATAAACATTTCAACAATGTATTGCTTTAAGTGTGGAAGAGCTTATTGCAGCATTTATGATTCATTTATGTTCTGAGGATGAAGAAGGAAACATTACATTTTTAATAATTTAATAATGAAATTATAATTTTCAGAATTTAGAAAAGGAATTCCATTGCAATATGCAGAATTAAAAGAAGATTGAAAAAGAATATCTTATTTTGGATTATAATGAAAGTCAATGTTTAGGAAAGTAAACAATGTTAAAAGCGACTGTTTCCGTGGTTGAGTGGTCAGCGTGCTGACTTCTCAGCCGGGTTCCCGGGTTCGATTCTCGGCTGGGGCAGGGAATTTTTTTTTTAACCAGAATTATTCCCTATCCCTCACAGAGTCTGGAAGTATGTATGTGAGGGTGAATGTGTGTGTTAGGAAAATAAAATGATTAAAAAATACCCAAGGTAAAAACCTACAGACAAAATATTGTTCCAATGCAAAGCCCCCAATATGACCTTAGATGTTAAAGGGGGCTATATAAATGAAACAGTTAAAAAATATGTTAAAAGCAAAATAAAATGAAAAACAAATGCTTCAGAAAGGACAATTCGCCTATACACCTAAAAGAATGATAGGAGAAACAAATCCTCTGAAAGAGCAAAACATTAAAGGTGGATTATTATATATATTCAGGAGTGCAATAACCTATTGTATTGTAGAACATTATTTGAAGTGTACCATAAACCACCAAGATGACCAAAGTGAGCAGTTCACTTAAATGCACTGATGAGAACAATAATTTAATAGCCCTAGTAATGACTTAGTGGAAATAATTCAGAGGTTTGCACTTATTAAAATACCCATAGCTCCTGTTAAGTATATTATTGTAATATTGCTTTTGTTATAAAAGTGTACTTGTGTAATCACTGTTGCAAATCTCTTATTATTCTTGCTATGTAATCCCTTTTTGGTGTCCCCTTTCCCTAATATACCTGCTTCCTCTCCATCATCTTCATCATTTTATAGACTGCTCTTCCTCCTTTCCATAGTCTTGGGCCACAGGAATCTGTTAATCATGTTCCAGGAAATGTTTATTTTGCAGAGCCATACAACATACATTAAACAAAGGTACTCTGTAACAAAGCTTACTTTTTAACAAAATCTTCTTTTATCTGGCCAAAATATCTTTGTTATATAACACATTCCTTGTAGAAATACCTATATACAGGGTGTCCCAGATTTTGACCTCACAAATTGGCAGGATTGTAAAGGGATCCAAAATAAACAGTTTAAGATAGGGAACCTGTGGGCTATGGGTTCTTAATTCTTTGCTACAGCATAAAATGTATTAAGGGTTAGCATACTACTGATCAAACTGCAATAGACTGTGACGTGAGCACCTTGATTTTGGAGAGCATAATTGTAGTGGCATTATTTAGTGCTTTGGTTAGGGTTTGGGTGTCAGGTTAAGATGTTGAGGGTTTAAGCCGCCGTAGATATATTTATTTTATAGTTGTCTTTTTCTATGCTATACAATATGCTTTATTAGTACTGACAAATAAAATAAATGTAATGCACAACTAGCATTTAGGTGTTACATTGCTCGTAGTTGCAACAGAGAATGATTCAACACGAATTGTTTTTAACACCTGAAGGGATACACATCTCCATACCCCTTGAAGGAGTGTCTAAAATACAATGTTTTGTACATTAAAATTGTAGGCACAGATTACAATTAACAGAGCAATATTATCACTGTGTCAAATGAACTTAAAATGAAATAAAAATGAACAACTATTTCTGTAGTAAAACAAGCACCTACATAAAACAAATTAAGAACAAAGTACTAGTCAGGAAGGTAAATTCTACCTTCTCATCTCTGCATAAAAAGGAAATAGTAAGAGACCTTTGAGAAATAATACAATATCCAAAGCACAAAATAGAATAGGTTCACCAAAGGAACTTTTGTTGTTATGACCTTTAGCACCTCTGCAGAAATTACACCTACAAAGAAATGAACCTTGCACCCTGTCAAAAATTTTATGATTTTTGTAAACTTCACCACAAAAAACTCAAGCTCATGTCAGTAATTGTTCACCTGACTCAACAAGAAATTGATAGCAAGGATCTTAATCATGTACAATGGTACCATGTGGCAGCAAAAAGGCACGTCAGCTCTGAAGTTCACAGCTTAGATTATCTTAGAATATTAGACTGTGTGCTCTCAGCTTTGCACCTCGTTGAAACAGTTTATTTTCTTACACATAATAAATATGTATACTTTTGCAATATGAACACAATGCTTAGCAATTTATGGTTCTAATAATAGTAATGTGTAGGCTTTAGACAAGATTTTTCAAAGCCTCAGACTCGCAGGACCACAGTAATTCAAGCGGTTAAAATGGTGTAATACCTACATATGGATAAAAATCTAAGTACTCCCATTTGAATCCTGGGAATGGCCCAGATTACTTTTTTATTCCACTGCTAAAATCATAGTTCGGTTACTATGTTTCAAAGCGCACATTACATAAATGTTTTACAACTCTTATTGTTTTATTGCATTAATCTGTGCAGGTTCCTTGAAATGACTGCATTTTATATTGAATGGTACATAGATATCTTTCACAGTCTTTGATAAGCAACTTGTACTAGAGGGTTTATTGTTTTGGCTTCAGAAATATAAACTAAGCATACTGGTGCTGCTCTAATGGTATACTCTTTCAGAAAAAGAAGAAAATTAAACATCTAAAAAATGGAAACTTCAGATGGCAGTGTGATCTTTTTAGTGTGGGTTTCGATGACCAGCTGATTACTAATTACCCCAACAGTATGTGTAGGCCGATGGCTCTAATCTACCTACATATGATCTGACATCAACCGAGCTGTAATCAGAGGCATGAGCAGCCTCAAAGAGCTGGTAATTCTGCCAAAGTTACAAGTCCAATAATTTTAAATATTGTATTGATTGGGCACAAATACTTATTCCTTCTACTACTGACATACAAATGAGGCATTCTGAATGAAAATTGGACTCACATATTCACATTACTTTAATTTATGGCCATTGATGTGCAATCCAGAAAATTTGCCATAACTTTGATGTTTGGCAAAAGGGACAATATGTTCCCTATATCAAACTGTTCATCTAGGACCCCTCTATAATCCTGCCAATTTGTGCCATCGAATATATAGAGTATATATGCTGTTCTTAACCCTCATCCCTAAGAAATAATGCATTCACATTATTATTATTATTGTTATTATTATTTCTGCAGACAGACCTTTGTTCACAAATAGAACCAGACCTTGCTGCATCAACACTTGTAAACAATTCCTTTCTTGGTAATGTTGTTGTCTACATGTGATTTCAATTTCTTGATTAAGTTATATATATAAAAATCCAGTTGCATCAGCGAACATATTGCACTGTTACCAAATTGCTTTATTCATTTGAAATGCAGCAACATTTGCCAGAAATTAGAGCCAATTAAATACTCGTACCCATAAGCAGTTTCATCAGACCAAAATGTTTTGGATACTGAGCTCTAAGAGGCCCTTGTATCTTCTGCGATACCACACTGAAGCCCTGGATTTATTACCTGCCACAATAATATTCTGTCTCTGTAGTCAAGCGGTCAGTATTCTGATTTCTTAACCAAAGGTCCTGTGGCAGGGAATGTTTCTTTAACTAGAGTCACTCTGTATCCTCACAGAGTCTATAGGTGTGCATGAGAATGTGAATGTGTTTAATAGAACAAAACTGAAAAAAACAATGTTGAGAAACCCTGTATTTCAGCAAGAAAACACCAGCAGTTGTTTCTAAAACAAAGCCCCGAAATGACCACAGAAGTTAAAGGGGACTATATAAATGTAAAAAATAATAACAATAATATTCTAATTTCTACTTCTTTGCATTATGCTCCACTTCTTGTTCCTGTTGTTTCAGGAAGAAAATATTGTACATACCATTGCACATTTTGTTTTAATCTTTAAAGTTTGTTATAATTTAAGTAATCAGAATTCCTCCTGCTTTAATAAGGCTTCCTTCTGCATTCAGAAAACACCAAAACTGGTACCAAATATGCTAATAATTTATTTCATGAAACTGCGTCTCACCTGTTGAGATACCTTTTGAGGTGACCTAACAAATTGAGAGATGCATCTCATGAAAGTATGACATGGCTACTTTTTATTCATTCCAAACCCTGAGAGACTTCTCATTTTGTAAGTGACAGACATTATCATGATCAAGATCACCTCCAGCTTGAGTCGCTAAGTTTTATAAATACAAAAGTGAGACATGTCTTGCTTCTGGAACTGTCAATAGATCATTACTACAGGCACTAAATAGAGGCTGTGTATATGCAGCCTTTGAAATACTATTAAATGAAACATATTGGAATTTCTTTCCAAGTGCTATGAATATCCAAGAAGTAGGCAACAACATTAAGGAAATTTATTTGACAATAATGGTTTTATGTGGTATGTTTTTGAGTGCTAAGCCTTTCCCTGTTATTTTTTCACCACATGTAGAAAATTCAGTAGACTCATTCCATATCAAGAAAACTTCACGGGCTGTTCACAGTGAGTTCTATTCACACATTTTAATATACAGACAGAAGGCATAAACATGGTATGTCATACAAAATTGCTTGCATTGTGTAATAATACATAAAGGATTATATTAAAAAATTATTTCATGGTTATCAGATTACCTTGAAAGTCTTAGGTAGTATCTTTGGAAGGTTCTGCACTTAAATACCAAGTTTGGTAATTATCCTAGTTCCAATATTAATTTCACATTCAGAATAATGTTTCTCAGAGATGAGGTTACCTCAAGGCATGTGATTCTGGAGAGCTTAATTTGTATGTAATTATAAACATATAAACGCTATCAAGATCTTAGGAGCCAATTTTTGATAAAATAACAAATTAAGGAAAAAATTTCCACTCTCACATGCGCGCAAACATAATATTATACACAGCCAAGATTTTTTTTTCTTCTGTAACAATTTGCTATAATCAGTACCAGAAACAATAATATCTACTCAAAATCTCATCTTAGTATTTCACCGATAAAATGTGTTTAAAGAATCCAACCAATGAAAATCAAATTGACTGTATTTGTATTTATATTAAATTTGTTTTCAGCAATTGAAAACACTACGTAGGTACATATAAAATACTGTTCCATTCAAAGTTTAATCAAATCTGTTTTTGTTTTAGTAGCTTTGATTGAATATTAAAGATATTGTTGGAAATGCACAATTACTTGTCTTGGAAATACAACTACCGAAAGGTAATTTATTCCTCACTAACACTCACAAATAATTTTAATGACTCAGCAAGCAATCTATTCATGAGAGGTATCACTTTCCTAAAGCACAGATTTTCTCAAAACACTTTTTAGAAAAAATTGTATGGTTACTACATCTCTCTATTTCTCAAAAAGAGATAGATGCAGGATATTGGTAAATGTTTACAGTGTACCTAGTGAGGTCAATCTGTAATTTAAGGTGTGGCATTTGCACAACCTCAGATTAATATATTGGAAAATATATCAGAATTTACAAACCAATGAATTTCTCAGTATACAACTGGAGTTCATTCTACATCATAATACTCATTCTCTGTCAATAATAAAGTTTTCAGGAAAACTCCAAATTGGAAATTTTGTGCCTATCTCTTATTAGATGAATTAGTTGATTTGTGTGAGTACAAATTCTATGCAAACCAAGCTCCAAGAACAAATTATTTGTAAATGTTTCAGTAATCTGGAAGAGACCAAAGCACAAGCCCAGACATGTAATTCACCTAGTAGCAATGGTTGGAGGTCTATTTCAAAATATGGCTCAGTTTGGTATTTTTGGTGAGTAAAGCAAATTTTGATTACTGGTACCACTTTGTTTACATTAAGGCTTTTGTAGTTACAGTGGGAGCTTGTTAGTCTGTTGTTTGCTGAGAACTAAGGATATGGACATCATAGGTGAGAAAATATACCAAAGCAAAATTGCAGTATATATATTAGTATGTAATGATATGAATGTAATAATACAGTTTACCTCATAGCTGCACGTAAAATACTTATTATGTTGGTTTGAAAGGCATATTTTGCATGATTGCTTTATTAGATTTAACATGTGCAGTAAGTCATTATGTCATAATTTTTATATGCATTCCACTTGCTTACATCCATTGAAACCATCATTGTTCACATCGAAGAATAAGCTCAGTTCTGTTCTACCATTTTCATCGTGTACTTAGGCTTCTTCTATCTCCTGTTCTTCAAGAATTGCATGTATTGTCATAGATTAGCACACTGGAAGATCGTTGTCAGTCTTGACTTTCATTTCAGAGGACATTTCTTCTTTTATTTGGTACAAGTTTTCACAGACTTCCGAGGGAGACCAATGTCTTCCAGAAATGTCATCAGTCTTCCAGCACAACCTGTTCCATAACCTAACATGGATGGTGCACCATCCATTGTGACACCAGCTTTTCCCAGGATTACAGGCTCTCATGTAAATTGCGTCAAATATATCTTCTCCTTGAGTATGTTCCTAAAGTGGCACGAAACACTTGGAATATATTAAGTTCAGAGTCAACACCGCTGATATACACTGCTAGCTGATTGATATCTTTGAGGTCTGAACACTCATCCAGAGCCAATGAGTGGGAAGTAAGTCCATTTATTGTAGTTTTCAACTGAGCTTCGTTAGCACTCATGGCTGATATTCTTGTGGTTTGTCCTAAAGGTATGTTTTTAAATGTTTCTACCATGTCATGACAAATTTCCTCTGCACTGTTAATGAGGCACTTTTTAACAAACTCTCCTTATGGCAAGGGCTTACTTGCTTCAGCTATTAATTTAGCCATTTTTCTGGTTTTGTTGTCCATTTAACACCTCATTGGAACCTGGATTGTTGTGCTTTAATTGGTGGTTTAAGAAATCCACTTTTAGTTTATTGCATTTACGTTTATGTGTAGCATTACAGAGTATGCAATCATTGTACTGCTGAATAATGTAGCTATTAAAATGCCTCCTAATATTATACTGTGAAAGCACTGTTAGCTGCTTTTGACAAATTAAACAACAAGCTGTGAAGCACAAAAAAGTACTGTTCCTCCCATGAAGGATGAAATGTGTACCATGACATGCTGCCAGTGCTTCTATGATCGAACTGAAGGGTTGTTTACTCGTATACGTAACTGCTTGAATGAAGGCTTGAACTCTTATTGCTTGGAGCGACATTGTGGGCAGTGGCTTTTTGCCAAGACCAAGTGGAAGGAGGAATGGAGGGGAATGTCACCTGGTGACACTAGACTGCATGCCTGCTTTAGACATTTCAAAGCTGAAAAGCAATTATTTCTATGTAGTAACCTTAATAATGAACTCAGTTTTTTGTGAACCGTCTGCACCTAATCATCTTCAGATTCAAGGAGAGGCTCATACACATTGCCTAATGTAGTTAGGTTTTTATAAAGTTCATGAAATACTGGTGTTATATAGGGCAAAACTGGTAATAGATCTCTCTTTTTCTCTGCAGATATTAGCAAATGTGCATTGTAACACAATTGAGGTATAAGGTTTGGCATTGTGTTAGGTCCATATCTTAAAAATTTGTCATTTTCCAGTGATACCTTGTAGAAAAGCTTCTGCAGTTTATTGCGAACACAATGGAGCTGCTTCACAGAACCCCAAACAAATTTACCTCCTCCTTCATTGAATTTCTTAATTTGAGTTTTTGACAGTGTTGAACAATCTAAAAATCCTCCTGTGTCATTTGAATGGCTTCAAAAGGATTTTGTTTTCCTGCTAATCTGATTGGCTGTGCCCAATCATGAAGGGTGGGGAGGGGTGATGGGCATATTATATATATCTTTTCTTTAATTTTTCAATTTTGCCATGGTCAGAATCACATTCCATTCTGCTGTGGCCTGGAACGAGGAACTTGTAGTCAAAAAACTTTATATTGGTTTTATTTATTACAGAAGCACCCATTGCAAGGAATGGGGTGTTTTTATTTCATCCTGCATGAATCACAACAGAGCTATGGGTGATTAATATTTCCTGGTAAATTTAAAATGGCTTTTGAAACACATGATGAAATTTCATTTGCCTCTATCATACCACAGAAAACATGGAGTCTTATTATTTTTCAGATTATAGGCAGTTAACACATTGAAACCCGGGCGTTCCAGTAGTTGAAGTGCCAAGAAAACCATCGTTTTTACACCTACTTTGAGTTATCATTTACAGTACATCAATTAAATCTGCCGAAAAGTATTGGGACAGTCTAAAAGTATGGCATTCAAGGATTTCTCAACAATAAGAAAATAGTCATATTTCCATTTTAATATTTTATTTTAAATTTACAACAAGTATCAAATGTGAGTTTGAAGAAAAAAAACTGCATAAAGATGCTTACACTCCATTTATTCAAAGTTCGAAAAACTCTCCCTGGGAATCAGAATTTTCCACAGCTTCATTTGTATCCTGAGATTCAGCTTTCAGTTCACAGAAACCGAGGAAACTGCAGCATTTCAACATTTAAGAGCACAAACATAACAAACAGATCACCACCTTCAAAGAAAATGACATGGCTACCTGATATCAGCCAATATTACTAAATCTCCTAAAATTCCTAATAGTTGACTAAAGCAAGGACAGATGGCAGCACAAATCGGACAACTAAACAATAACTGATGTGGGTTCTTTGCCGCAAAGCCCAAGACTGAGTTAAAGTCGTGGGATTACATTAAAAGCGTTAGAAATATCTGCCCGAGCTATGCTCGGGCATGGGTTTCCTGAACATTTTGATGGCCCAAGCTATACTCAGGCTTGGGCTCCAATGTGTTAAATTAAAGATCCATAATTGTTGTTTGTAAAAAACAATTGAAGTTTGTAGAGAACAGGTGCGGAGGCACTGTTTTAGATCAAAAACGAGAACTGTCATATTATCATTTTCTTTTGCTAATACTTTATCCTGATTTTATCTGTTAGGTAAGTTCTGCTTCTCTATGGTGTTTTTCTTGCTTCCATGTTAATTCTGCCTTTTCTTCACCAGATTCATAAGTGAGCTTCATTTTTATAGCATAACATCTGTGACATGTGTCCTCCTTTGGATGTTTAATGGCAATATTCATGCTGTGAAAAATCTGTGCAAACACTGCATAACCAACAGCACTTTGTTCCTGATCACTGTACTTTCTATACATTTCAGCAAGTCTTATGTAAGGTGGTAAATAGTTTTTACCATTCTGCAGTTGGCAGTAGTGACACTCATAATGTGGTAGGGAATTCAAAAACGTATGGACTTTCTGAATTCTGCATTGGCTTAATTTAGTTGGCAGTGAATGTTTGCCATGTTTATCAGGATTTACCATATTTCCTGGATATTTTAGCTTTTGTTCACAAAGGATCCATAAAAATTTGGATGTCTCATTACATTCTGCTCTTTCTAGATACTTAGGGGAACTAAAATGTATTAGTCCTGATAGAAAATTTGATCCTCTATCATGAGAACCTATTTTCCAGTAAGCTTCAAGTAAACTTTGTCTTTCCTCACTAATTTTATCTTTACAGTTCAGACGACATCTAGTTAGCCCAACGAATGATCTTTTGCCAATATGTTTCCCACTTTCAGTAGTATAGCTTTTAACAAACTTCCTGCATGTTTTCCTCTCCTCTTACTATTCTACTCCTACCTCTATTACGTTTTGAAGTGTTGGCACTGTGAGTATTCTGCACTTTGCTTCCCCCAGTAAATTTTTTCACCAGGCTGTGTTGGTAATCAGGATCCATAAGACTGTCATCACTGTTAAAGACATCAGAAACATCACTGCCTTCTGCAATTTCTAACCCACTAGCAGCACCAACAACAATATGGTCCATTAGAGGTGATTCATTGGCTTCCATCAGTGGACTTGTAGATGCATTCAATTCCCTTAAAGACACACTGTCTGAAACATTAAAATTTAACCTTCTTCTCACATATTTCTGTGTAGCAAGAAGTGATGTTTTGACTGCACCATCACCACTGCCACCAACACCATTGCCACCACTTCATCATCTTCTAACACAGGCTTTCTTTCCATTTCCAAAATATTTTGGCTTCTAGCAGGAAACATGGTTATTCTGACACACCTGAAACATGTTCTATACAGCTACAATACTATCTCAACAGTGAAAAATAAAACTTTCTTAAGTCTGACAACAACACTGATACAATACCAGGTTACACGACATATGAGTATGAAAATAATATATATAACGTACCACATTATGTACTGTATTTATAATGCTAACTTAGAAGGAAATAAGTTAAATAGAGTTTGATTATCTGTACAAAAAGAAAGAAAAAAATCTGGTCTGGGTAAAAGGAAACATGTCATATTATTCCCTTTTAATCCACATATTTTATATCAAAGACTAACTGATCCCTTTATAACAGGTTAATTTTCAAAATCTAGTGTACTATTTTCGGTTACACCCTTTAATCCAGAGATGCACATTGCAAAATACTTTAACTTATTCAAAGGGGGAAAAAAATTGATAAAATGACTTATTCCCTTTTACCCTGAGACCATCCATTTGACCCTGGAATAATGATTATTTGGAATGACTGTTAATTGCCAATGTGCTCCACAATATCTATGACATTATTGTATCTTACATATTATTTATAAAAGGTTATTTGACAAATTAGTAAGATAACTATGGCAGGCATAAAATTTAATGGTGGGTGGTGGGAAGAGCTGGTCACCAAGTTTGTTTGCTTGAGTACTACAGTAATACCCTATAAATTATTTTTGTTTTGTCTTATTACTGCAAGTAACTTCACCCTGCTCTTTAACATGTAGCATGTCGTGCTTCTGTGGTAGTGGTCAGCTATCAGCTGCCTTTAAATTTTATGCCTGTCATAGCTATAATAGCTCTTAACACAGTTCAGTTGGTTTGTTCCAAGTTTGAGCATGAACCTTTAAGAGATAGTCTGACTAATACCCAATGGTAAAACAACTGAGCGATCAATCCATTCATAAACTGATTGGGGACTGTGTGTTGAAATAAATATAGTGAATGGTTTAAATGCAACACCTAAGGTGCATGTCAAAGTTAGTGATAATTTTCCTGTAAGCATTTGTGATCACTAGACATTGGGTATTTATGCAAATACATAGTTAATTTGTTTCAACTTGTGGTATTGAATCAATTTTTGAAATAGATTTTGCATTTTTTTATGCTTGTATTTAAAATTTGATAGTGGTTGAATGGTAGAAAATTAAACATAAATGCTGGATAGAATCAGAACATCTGGGGAATTAAGAGCAGTGGAAAAGCATAACTTCAGGATGAAAGGTTGGTGCAACATGCACTGGATAATGTTATAACAATCAATACGAAAGTAAACAATTGGGACTGATTAATTACTAACATTGATTCGACTCAATACATTCTTACACTTCAAAAACCTTGTTTTCCTTTAGGACACATGTTTCTCCCTCCTTGAATGGCAAAATTTCTGAAATGTTCTTGGTGTTGACTAATGGCACCATTTAGTGTCGATTCTATGGGTCTCAAAAGAATGTTATCTTCTGCTGGCATATAAGGAAACCTTTATTCATGAGATTTCCTGCAAATTTTTTCAAGTATATTTTTTCCTATCTGTTCAATTCTGCTATCTTGTTTATGGATTTTAAAGTCTGAAATTGGGAATATTTTTCTACAACATATGATGGGAGAAGGCGAGCAATTTTTCTTAAGTCTGAAGCTTTTCAATGCACATGTGCAAGCAGACAGAAATAACAGATGATTATGAGCACTATTGCTTCTCGCATAGCAGCCAACATGTGCTTCATTTGTCACGATTGTAGCCAACCTCTGCAAATAATTCTCAGACATCTACACAACAAATAATATGGAAGAGATTAACAGCCGGTTATTTTTGAAAAGTCCTGACCAAACTTTCATTGGGTTTTTATTGCTTTACAGGCACATGGATGCAATCAGTAGAATTTATTGTAGTGTGAGAAGTGAAGGTTGTATGTTCTTGGTGATATCCTTACAGATTATAACAGTTTTAGAAATGGCTTGTCTGATCGTTCTTCTTATTTCAATACAGATTCCTGTCACTTCTCCAGGTGCACTTCAGCCTAGTCTTATTGCGCTACCTGTAATGTTTAAAACCAACCCACCACACCTACATCCCTTAAGAAGGAATGCAGTCTTCAGGTGGGTATGGATGCTATTTCATTTGGTTCTATAAACATTTCTCTAAAAGCTTTATCTCCTGCGAGCCAAGGCTTCACAGGAGCATAAAATATGTTGGGCTCTTTCAGTCTCTTTCTTGCGCAAACTGCAGTCTGTTACCCTGATACACTTCCATTGTGTTAAGATGCTTTTTCACAGGAGCATGCCCTGTGAGAAAAGCAGTAATTGTTCACAGCTGAATTCTATTACATTTTAATAGGATTTCAGATCTTTTCTTACATGGTTCCCTAGTAAATAGCTTACCATGCCTGTGCTCGTCTGATTAATAAGACAGATTTGTCGGTTTACCTCAATGATACAAAGGCATGTCTTCAACTATTATTTGATGAGGATCGGCTGAGGACAAGAATGTTAATCTCTGAATTCAATGTGTCCTGCATCCCATTAAGAGATGGGACTGCACATTTCCCAAGTTTTGCTGCACATAGCATAGTGCTAAAATAGAACCCTATTCTTATGACTTTTGGTACAAGTAATTATCTAGCAACTAACTATATTTATTATTCTTTTTAGAACTGTACATGAAAAAGTTACACACACTGTAGTGACCAATGTGTGTGATAGTATTTAACTGGTTCAGTAACCACCGTGAAGTAAATAATAATAATAATAATAATAATAATAATAATAATAATAATAATAATAATAATAATAACAGTAATAACAATATAAAAATAACCATAACAACAGTGGTCCACTTCCATAGTGTAAGGGTAGCTGTCTGCCTCATTCAAGAGGTCCCAAGTTCAAATGTCTGTTACCTAGATAAGGTTTTTTTCCAGGGTTTTCCATTATCCTGAGAAGAGGAATGTCATCTTTCTTTAAGCTCCATGTACCATGAGTTTGTTTAAGCATCATTTCAACCATTTCATTCATCATACAATATTACCTTTCAGGTTAAAGGATGTTACACTTAACAACAATAATAATTGTATTGTTATTATTATTATTACTACTATTGTCATTATTGTTATTATTATTGTTATTATTATTATTATTATTATTATTATTATTATTATTATTATTATTATTATTATTATTATTATTCTATGACAACTTCTTTGCAGGGGCAGCATTCGATGGGAGTATTTCATACTCACATTTGTGGCATAGTCATACCAAAAATCATTCAACAGATCCTTTCAAGGAACTTATATAGAGCATAGTGATTAATTTTAGGCTAGGCTTAGTTAACATAGTGTACATAGCTATCCTATAATTCTAGATATACCTGCAAGGTGTAATGAAAAAATAGTTAAGTCTATTGCAATCTCTGCATCATCATAATTTAGAGACAGTGTACATAGTTATACAGTTAGTGGTAATTTATTGATTGAAAAAGACTATTGACAGCATTGCGTTTAGTGATACAAGATGGATAATTTGGCTGCACTGCATTCTTCAGTATGAGTAAAAAGTAAATAAATATAGGACTGTAAACCTTAGGTTATGTTTAAAAACATTCTCCGGTCTGAAATTATAGCTAAAGTGATTTTAAATATATATCAGATAAAAACGTCTAAAACCATACTTTGAAAAACATTATGCTCACATTAGACTTATAAAAAATCTTGTTTCACATATTCAAAAGAAGAGCCCATGAAATTCATTATTACTGTTGTGATTTTTCTCCCAAAAAGTTGTAGAGCTGAGTCTATCTCTCCAACTTCTGTCCTACACATGACCGATGAGGAAGAAACAATTAATTCATATTGATTGATCTAATAGTTGGTTAACTATAAAGCCCGGAGCTTAGCCACTTACGAAGCTTGTAAGTTGACATTGAGGTATGAGATCTCCATCTGGTTTGTCAGAAAAAGCACGAGTCATTTAGAGAATTTAGTACCATGCCAACATCTTTCTATGCTAGCTCAGTGGTTAGAGCAACTGGACAAAAACCAGGAGATCTGTGGTTCAAATCCTGGCTATGCCATTGAATTTTTCAATCTGACTCTACCTCTCCGATTCAGAAAGCATCTTAACAGGATGGGTGTTACATGTTGTTTCAAAGGTGAAATAATATGGATTCTAGATGCTCTCCAGTGGATAAATAAGGTTTACTTCAGTTTTTAAATGCCTAATATTTGCTCCTGGCATATTCTTGGAAGGTTGTAAAAATTTTGCATAAGATACTGAAACAGAGATTTAGATTCTCAAAAATCTAGAAGGAAATTGCTGTATATCCTAGACTGTTACTAAACTAAAAATGTCATGAGCCACCTAATTCATAACTCAAAAATCTATTTCTTTTCATGGCTAGGGGTAAGCTCAGCTGGAGCAATACATAATCAACTGTGAAAGTGAACAAGGAATCTATGCTATGGATAATATAAAACACTGGAATATCACATTTTTTTATATTTTATTCAACAACTAACATGTTAGTAGGTTACATACATTTCTTAGAATGCCATCTGATGCCATGGCGAGTGCCATACATTATACTGGCATCAAGGATTGTGGGACTATGGGGTCATGTAGCACTACCCTAGCTCTCACGTGTCTAGCTAACGACTCATTACAAACTGACGCTATCCCCCAATAATCGCCAGAAACGCGAGCTTCCTCCTTCCCCTACCCATAGTGTGGCTATGAATCTAGCCAATCATATCAACTCTCTGCAAGAGCCGTTGCTATGCTGTAACTGCCATCCTAACAATAATTATATATATAATAATATTACTTTCCCTTTTATTATTTTATACTGTTGTCCCTAAATTTCCCCTATATGTCACAGTATGTATGAATAAATACTGTTTAAAAATTCAAATATCACAGCGTGTAATGATCTTTCATGGATAGAGTGGAGTAACTATCATTTTGTTACATACAGAATGTGTCATCTCTCTTTATAGAGAGTCACAGTTGAGAAGAAATAACAGCAGTTTTAAGTAAGCATGCTGTGACCTTGTTTTTTATGAGTTACAACACACAAAGGTAATCGGAAAACACAAATGTCAAATAAAGGCCAAAATTAATATACAAAGAAGAAAAAAAAAGGATTTAGATTAAGAAGTGGTATTTACTTTCCTTTTTGTGGAACTTTGTAAATAGTGTTGTTGTAAAAATAAAGTGGTATTTAGTCTATTTTGATGCTATTTCTGTTGTAATCTAATTTAATTCTGTTATAAATTTTGTAATTTTTCAAAGAAGCAATTGCAGAATTCTTACTTTTGTGAAAGCATAGCCATAGATGCCATTGCAGTTGTAGTTATATATTTGACTGTGTTTATTGCTCTATGATCAATGTCAGGGAGGATATAAATGAATAGTTTATTAACTTTCTCATGCTTTGTTAATTTTCAAGGCCGTGAAAGCCTCAGTAAGTATTATTCCTAAGTTGGCAATATTCAAATTGTACGCTTATCATTGAGAAATATATGGATTATCTTGAAAACTATTGTAGACCTCACATAAAATTAAATAATTATTGGTGTAAAATGGGGCAGAATTTTGAATTCTAAGCTAGAGAGTAATTTTAGCATTATGTTATTTTACAAAGTTTGGTGAAAATTGGTGCAATGGTGTACAAACGTAAAAGGAAGATACAATGCTTGCAAAACATGACTTTTATATATTAAGATGATACTGTGATAGAGGAGGAACATCGGGAAGTACCATGTACAAATCATAATCGCGGGAGAATGTTGAGAAGCAAGTATAAACTGGATGTACTTAGATTTTGTTAAGGCTCACAATAGGATCATGGGGAAAGTGGGAAGGTTGTAAAAGTTGGTTTTTGGAATTGTGAAGTGTTGCATAGAGGTTGAGCGGTGGTTTTATCAGGGAAAGTTTGAATAAGGTACATTTTTTAGCTTTAATTGAGACCTGGCTAGAAAGCAATGAGGGTATCATCTTGCAGGGGTATGATTTTATTGGGAAACATGGAACAAGGAGAAATATTGAAAGGCAAGTTTCTGGAGGTATAAGTATACTGATAGAAAATCATTTGGGGAGTAAAGTGAAGGAGGGGAAATCAGAAATTAAGGAAGTCATGTGGGTTCTAATAGGCAAGTGGAATATATGCATTGGTGTATTGTATAACCTACCAGTGAATTCTAGGTTTCACAACCCAGATCTCTTTTGATAACTATAAAACAATAAATATGAAAATAGAATTTCCCTTGATAGAGTTTCTACTAATGGGATATTTAAACATAAGAGTGGGAGAGTTGGAGATTAAGATATAAAATGTGTGAGAAGAGAGAGGCAGGAATAAATTTAACAAGATATGGATTAGGCACAGCAAGTTCAGGGTTTTTAATAAGTAGGGGCTAAAATTAATTCAGTTTTGCGAGAATAATGAATTTGTAATGCTGAATAGCTGCTGAGAAGAAGATGAAATGGGTGAATTTACATTTACAAGTGCTTTGGGACAGAAAGTGGTAGATTACATGTTGTGCAGTGACAGCATTTTCTGTATTTATTTTTTTTTTTGGTTTAACACCCACTTTAACTACTTATGGCACCGCAGGCAGTGACACTGATGATATATGAATGATGATGGAGCACCGGTGGAATGCGATGGCAGGGGAAACCGGAGTACCCGGAGGAAGCTGCTTTGTCCACCACAAATCTCACATGCGGTCGCTTGGGATCGAACCCCGGCCGTCTAGGTGAGAGGCGGGCGGTCTAACCACTCGGCCATGGCACGGCCATTTTCGATATAGTTTGTGAGTTTAAGGTAATGAACATGTGTGTACCAGTACATATTTTCCACTTTAGTGTCTTGGCGTGGTGATGAGAGCTTTGAAGCTGATTACATGTGTAACTGGAACTAGGGCAGTTAGCTATTAGTGGGTCCTGAAGGAGTCCATGGGTTTTGTGGGATGCTGGACTCAGGTATGGCTAAGCTATGTCTGTAAGGGATTAATTTAATGATTTCTTTTGGCAAAAGCAGTGATGCAATAGAATTGTGTGACTTTGTTCTCAAATGGACCAGAGGTGATATGATGGTAAAGCATAGAGGGAGAAGGTGTATCCTCACTGGTTTGCCATTGAGTGTAGAGGGATGAGAACAATGGTAAGGGAGGCAGTGGTAAGGTGGAAAGAGAGGGAAATGATGAAATAGACATTACGATGCAGTTGCGTGAGAGATATAGGGGGTTACTTGACCACAAGAAGCAAGAGTTTGCACGAGTTAAAGCTGTGGAGTTTGAGTGAAAGTTGGACTCAGATGGGGGACAGCAAGCTTGGTAAATGATTCATCAGTTTGAAGGGTGGGAGGAGAAATGTAAACGTAAGTCATAATGAATGAGTTAGGTATTTTCAGAGTTTATTTATTACTGAAACAAAAGGCAAAAGTAGTCTGAACTTGGAAATGAAATTGAAATTGAGAGTTATTTATGGACGCTTTTTGACTGCTGTGTTTGTCAGCATCGCATTCTATATTGGGAGTGAAAGATCGCTTAGTTTTACTCAGAGGCCTTTTATCAGGCGGGAGGTTCTCTTAGATGCTGTAAATCTATGACTTAGGACCAACAGCTTTACTTTCCTTCCAAAGGAAGTCATGCTAAGGATTTTTAGGCCTGAAAAATCCATTGCACTCCACCAGGTTTGAAACTGTGGCCTTGGGAACCAGAGTATGTTACCTCTAGACCATGCAGGGCGACTAAACTTGGAAGTTTTGAATAATTATGTGAAGGAGTTGGATGGACAATTTTTGCAGAAGGAAGTTAACAGTATAGTTTCTTAATTCAAGAAAATCAAAGCAGCAGAAACTGATGGTCTGTCTATAGAGGTTTTCAAAATGTGTGAAAATCCAGACAGGCTAACATGCTTGTCATGGTTTAGGAATATAATTAAAGAGAAGAATAAGGTGCTAGATAGTTGGCATGTAGCAATTATACATCCTGTATATAAAGGGAAAGGTAATGAAACAAATCCGAATATCTGTAGAGGAATTGCACTAGTATTCAATTTTGGGAAAATTTTTACAGCAGTGTTGGCAGAGACAATACTAAATTGAGCTGAAGAAAACAAAAAGTTTTCTCAGTACCAAGCAGGCTTTAGGAAAGGGAAAAGGACAGTGGTCAATATATTCATAATTAAAACTATGATAATAAATATCTATTCAACTTCTCACTCAGGCACCCAAACTCATTCATTGCGTTCTTTATTGCTTCAAATGTAGGTACAGTCACAAATAATCACATCAGTACTCAACTTCTCACTCAGGCAGCAAAACTCATCCATTGCGTTCTTTATTGCTTCAAATGTAGGTCACAGTCACAAATAATCAATCAGTATTCAACTTCTCACTCAGGCACCCAAACTCATTCATTGCGTTCTTTATTGCTTCAAATGTAGGTACAGTCACAAATAATCACATCAGTACTCAACTTCTCACTCAGGCAGCAAAACTCATCCATTGCGTTCTTTATTGCTTCAAATGTAGGTCACAGTCACAAATAATCAATCAGTATTCAACTTCTCACTCAGGCAGCAAAACTCATCCATTGCATTAAGATCAATAACGCTTTATAATTGCATAAGGTTTTTATATGTACTTTATGGGTAGATAGGAATCAATAAACTAACAAGTGAGTCAAAAGATTACGAACCAGCTGCGCTGTGCTTTGCTTGTCCACATCCTCAGCACTCATTGCTGTCTGCTGCTATCATAGGCATGGATGAAATCATATATTTAAAAACTATTGTACACATTATGTTTTAAGTTACCCCAGATATAGAAACAGCAGGGGGTGAGGTCGGAGAACTGAGGGGGCCACAAACCTCTACTAATAATTCTGTACTGAAACACACTTTGAATTGTTCTCATTGAAAGATTGGTCATATGAGCTGTTACAGGATCTTGTTGAAAAAAAGGCAAAATCATGCTCCCTGTCTAATAATTCTCTAAAAAGTGGTGCAAAATGGTATTCATTATGTATAGGCATCCACTGTTGACTCAACAAAAAAAAATATGCTCTATAACTCTTTCTCCACTAATGATACAACATGCATCAATTTCTTCATCAGGATGCGGTACTTCATGAACAATATTAGGTTTCTCAGAACTCCGGTAATGATTATTTTGAGTACTCATATATCCGTGAAGGTGGAAACAAGTCTTGTCCATGGGAGGGTCTATTTCGCTGTTGTATACACTATTGAGAGTCCACTCAAAATGTGTGCCAAATTACAAGATCACCTGGTTGAAGAGCATGTATCACAGTTATTTTATATGGTTTTAATTTCACCAATTTAGTACCCCTTTGCACAGAGCCATAATAAATGTCTACCTGTTGGGAAAGAAGCCTAAGTGATTTTTGGGGAAAATTCTCCAAATGATGACTGATGTCTAATGTTTCTTAGCTAAGAATTGTACAATGTCTTTTAGATTTCTTAGCCTGATTTAATTAAAGTTCAGGGATTGTAGAATGGCCTGGAACTTTTACACCTGGAAATCTTTCTGCAAATCATACTTTCACTTGGTGAGCTGACTGAGTTATCGCATACGAATCATAAATTAAATACCTGCTGTGCATTAGAAAACATATACTGAGCCATAATACACTTTGTGACTAAGTACAGGACAAATTAATAAATCGCTCATAATAACTGAACTAAACATATCACTGTAAACTCAATTATGCACTTAGAGCAGAGCAAAACTGTGTAAGAAGTGTGACCTTGTTTACAGCAGCAGTGCAGAATCATGTGTCCACATGCCCAGTGGAGAAACACCAAGCAGCCGGTTCAGAGGTATTTGATTCACTCAGTACTAATGCTTATTAGTAGCCAAATCCACAATGTACAGATGAGTACCAATTAAATAATGAATATTTAGTGCAGACAGTATTTCATATATGAACAACCTCTTAAATAATGAAGACCAGAATGATATGTGTGTATAGCACAGTAAATACTAATGAGAAATGGTTATATATGTATAGTGCACCCTGTTCTACGTCATGCAATTATTCTTTTCTCTTCCATCTTTTTGTTGCACATTCTTGTCCATCTCTCTCTGACCTTGCCCAAGAAGTTACCTATGCCTTTTATACTATTCTCTCCTTTTGCGGAAAGAACCCTCCTGATTACTATTTCCCCACATAACTTATCCCATTTTTGTTAAAAGATTTGATCTCTCCATATATTTGGTTCAGTGCAATTTAGTATACAAAGGAAATCTGTTTCAATTTCTGATTGGTAATTTTTTTACATCTTTATCATGTCTTATGTCTTTCAAGTTATTAACCCCTTCTCTCCTTAGTTTATTGCATACTTTTCCTTATTCCAGACTTTTTATTCCTGTATATATCCTCAAGGATATTTTCTCTCTTGTACTGCTAAAAATATCTTGTCTATCAATATCTTATAGGCTTGATTCTACTACTTTCCAAAAGTTTCATTTGTTATATTCTGCAATTAACCATGAGCTTCCCATACCTGTTTTCTCCAAAATTTCCTGTATTTTTACTGACCATGATCCTATCAGTTACTTTTCTCTTGAATACTAAATCATTCTTTAATAATATCCTTATCCTCTAGATTGGAAATTCTCTACAAATATTTCATAGCTTTTGTGATAATTTTGAGTTGGTGGAATGTCTCCCCATTTCTAACTGAGGTCTCCATATGGAAATTGATATACCTAAATATACATCAAAAACGCAATTAGATGTAGAAATAATATTCCCAGTGCTAACTGATGTCTCCATTTGAAAATTGATAGAAAGCACATGAAGGACACAATTAGATGTGGAAATGAGATTTTGCATACCTCTTCTGTAATTGCTGGAAATACAAAAATCTGGCTGCTCCATTCTCTTTCGCTATCTATTTAGCAAATTTCTTACAATAATTATTATTCTGTTTTAGCATCATCTAATCGGAATAAACATAATAAACATAAGCAGAATTGTTTTATTACTTAGTTCCTTATAAGTAGAAGGGAACTAAGAGACAACCCCACGATAAAGTGATAGTCATGTGTTTTAATTCCTGTCGCTATGCAATTGTCATTGAAATTCGCTTTTCTCAACGTGGCCAGGAGTAAAACAAAATAAAGACGGACGACTTCCTGTTTGAGAAAATTAAGTATTTTAAAATTTAAACCAATAACAAGGAATATCTCGGAAATGTAGTCCCACAACGAA
This sequence comes from Hymenopus coronatus, assembly GCA_030762935.1. Taxonomy (NCBI): domain Eukaryota; kingdom Metazoa; phylum Arthropoda; class Insecta; order Mantodea; family Hymenopodidae; genus Hymenopus; species Hymenopus coronatus. Next base: position 453,658,126 of record CM060900.1, on the reverse strand, counting down.
ATTGTATAGAACATTGTGTGCGTTAACGAGAGCTACATTTTTGTGTAAAGTTTCTGTCTGTATGTCTGTCTGTCTGTTATGGTTTACCAGTTATACAAAAATCATTCATAATGAAGAAGACTTCAAAAGCTATTAATAAATTTAAGATATATATTTTATTACTCATGTACTTAAATATCTTTAGGCAATATGTGGTATTTTATCAAAATCGATAGAACCGTTTTTAAGAAAATAAAAATGTTTGAATTTTTTTTCCATGTAAAGGGTAGTTTGGGATGGAGGATTTTCTTGAAAGTCTTCGTGCTGCATCCCAGAAAAATGTTAAACTTTAAATACTATGTTTAGTATTAAAGGGACTTTTCGTTTTTACGACAAACACATAAGACAGAAACATACACACATACTAACACGAACGTGAACCTTTTTCTAAAGATGTTTTATATGAGTTCAGAAACTCAGAGCATTTATTTCCTGAGAAATTTCAGTAACGGGAATCACAGGTTGCGCAACAAACCTTAACCGGTGTAGCTCTGCACCATCACATGGCTAGCACCTCAGAGAAACTCTTTCCACCTCACTTCAGGACAATCCCGAAACCGTTTTTCGTCTTCTCCCTGGAGGCCGAAGATTAAAAGGGAAAACCCCGAGATACATAAGTCAGCGATTTACCGTCGAATAAAAAGATGTGGAGCAGTATCTAATTGTTGGAGAGGAGGCCCTACGTCTTGGTAGCCAATAAACTACGGAGGAACAACAAGTTGGCGCACCCACACCTGTACTTGACGAGGAAGATGAAGAGGTTTCAGAGAGGTAGCATGAAGCCTTCAGTTGCTACAACAGGAACTCGAACATCTGTAGTGTCTTCCCACGTAAAGCCTGCTGCTGCGACGACAATGTCAACTGAACCATCACCAAATCCAGGTAGCATGAAGACTCCAGTTGCTAAAACAACAGCATCTTCTGCAGGATCCAGTACATTCACGTTACCGGTTTTCTGCATCAAGCCTGCTGCCGCGACAGCTACTACATCAACTCAACCATCACCAAATCCAGGTAGCGTGAAGACTCCAGTTGCTACAACAGTAACTCAAACATATTCTAACTTCGCTGAACTGGTATACTGCCAGTCTGTTGATGCGATAACAACTACATCAACCGTACCATCACCAAATCCAGGTAGCGTGAAGACTCCAGTTGCTACAACAGTAACTCAAACATATTCCAACTTCGCTGAACTTGTACACTGCCAGTCTGTTGCCGCGATAACAACTACATCAACCGTACCATCACCAAATGCAGGTGGCATGAAGACTCCAGTTGCTACAACAGTAACTCAAACATATTCTAACTTCGCTGTACTGGTTTACTGCCAGTCTGTTGCCGCGATAACAACTACATCAACCGTACCATCACCAAATGCAGGTGGCATGAAGACTCCAGTTGCTACAACAGTAACTCAAACATATTCTAACTTCGCTGAACTGGCTTACTGCCGGCCTGTTGCCGTGATGAGAAGTACATCAACTGAAGCACCATCAAATCCAGGTAGCATGGACACTCCAGTTGCTACAAAAACAGCATCTTCTGCAAGCTCCAGCTTTTTCAATTTACCTGATTTATCTGATCTGCGTTTTATGATAATTGGGCAAGCCCATTTGTGGCATAGGGCAGAAAGGATAGTAAGTTGTGCATTACCCAAAAACATATCAGCAATCTTGCAAGTGGCTTTAACTATACAGGTTATTTATACAAAATACTCAAGCTAATTGATGTATAATATATAAAATACAAGTGGAAAAGCACACAATTAACTTTTTAACGTATAGAAAATAGGTATGCCTTCCCATTCATGTGACATACAACGAACAGAGTTTGTAATAGACAGTAAATATTGTGAATACTTCATAACATAAAACTTCACATATTCAAGGACATAATAATATACTTCTCTGAAATCTTATTTAAAGTGTATTTGAAATTCCTTTACGGCCGGATATAGATAATTGTGGATAATCTGTTTCTGAATTAATAGTTATCTACATGATTTTACAGGTAACGAATTAATCGCTCCATTTACCCAAATGAAGTTTAAATTGAAAAACAAATTAATTAATTTAATTTCCAATGTCTTACATCCAAACTTATTGATTGTTAATATCTAATATCATAATATAAGTTATGCGTTCCTCTATCTTACCTCTAAATGTAAAATAATAAAAAATAAAAACAAAAAAGTAAATTAAAATAAACAGCAAAAAAATTAAAAAACAAAATACTAAAAATAAAAAAAATTAAAAAAACAACAAACAAAAACAAAGAAAAGAAAAAAAACAAAGAAAAAATATTATGCTTTTGGAGTTCATACTCCCCAGTTAGACAAACGATTGTGAGGAACTAACAATCTTAATTCATAAATAGTTAGTTTTACTTCCAAAGCTTTTCCACAGGTCGTGAGACCAGTTCTAATAGTGATGGGTCCGATGTCACTGCCAGCATCGTCACATCCCATAATAGCTCCGTTAGAAAACATTACCAAATTGAAATTAAAAAAACTTCGTTTCTTGAGATTTCTTTAATTTAATGGGATCACTGTAGAAAAATATTAATTCTAGTAGTTTAAATAATATATATATATATATATATATATATATATATATATATAGGCATTTAGTTCTTACACACGTAAGTATTGACAGCATTGCTTTTAAGCAATAAACACATCACAGAAATAACATAAATTGAAGCACGTTCCTCTCCCATTCCTTCCTTATACATTCATTGTTAAATTTATATGTGTGCGAAGTACATTTTTTCGTGCTTTAATGTGACCCTATTATATACGCTATTTTTCACTTATAAAGTCCAAATTTGTAATATTAGTATGCACCTCTCAAATAATATACCAAATTTGTCATTTCTAACTTAAAGAGTGAAAATGATTTTATTACTAAAATTTATTTTCTAATTCTACACTTTTTCAAAATGCCCCTTGCGATGAAGAATTACAGGTATCTGGCTCAACATTTTATTTCCACACTACCAAAATCACAATAAAAATCTGATTTGAGTTTTTGAAAGTTTTAATTAGTTTGGTTGTTAAAAGAATCTAAAACACTGATGTCATGCTTTTCCTAATAATTTTGCACTAGGTATTCCGTAGCATAATGGTACAATCAGTACCTGTCCATTATATAAAAAACTAAAAATAAACGCATTTGCTCAACATATTCCACAGATTCTGAAAATGTTAGGAAAATTTGCTGAGGTTCGCATCTCATGGAACCACTTGAATCCTGCAAGACAATGAAAAATAAAACATATGGGAGAAAAACACGTTCGCATCTTTTTATATTTCAGAATTACACACAATCAATCTTTGTGGTTTAACGTCCTTCTAGAAGCAGGGTGTTAAACTAGAAAGTAGAAACACAAAAAGACACTAAAAACTTCAAAATCCACTTTTTCACCATATTTGGACATCTCATCGATGGACTGCCTTAAAATCGAGGACAAACCAACTCCAGCAAAATGACATAATAACTAGCTTGTGCTTTTTAATAAACATTTTATGAAGTAATTTCACTTGCAGTAGAAACTTTTCCGCAGTGGAAAATTAGCAGCCTCGTGCCTGACCTCCACCCTCTGGAAGTAAATTTGCGTTTCCCCAGGTTGTAGTGTATTCAGCAGAACTTGCAAAGAATTAAACTAGGTATTTAGCCACCGTTATCTTTGTATAGATTCAAGTGTTTTCACACTTCAGACCCAGTGTTCCATGCCTTTGGATAAACTTAAATTTCACGTTAAAAATCTGATGTGTTCTATTCATACAACTTTCTCTAGCTGTTCCAAATAAAAACTATTTTTACAAAAGATTATTCATTTATCCATATAAAAGAGATAAATATTAACATAATTTGCCCCATTACTTGCTTCTTTTGGGTATAAGGGAAATAAGGGAAAAAAATGATAGTTACATATTTAAAAGCTCGTCGCCATGTGAAACAATTGAGATTCGGTTCACATTGGGAAAAGTGTAATTGTTTTAAATCTGAAACCAATAACAAATAATATCTCAGAAATGGTTAGTTCTACGAAAAAAAACGTATATGACATAAATTATGTGTTTTAACGAAATGTAGGTACTTTTTTTTGTGGTAATTTTTGTTTATTTCTTACGGTTCACATTTATGTAAAATTTATCAAAATTCATTCAGAATAAAAGGTTCTCTGAGGCTATCCCTAGAAAGTTCAATATTACATATTATTTGTGATATAAATATCTTTAATGTACGATATTTTAATCAAAATCGTTAGTCATTTTTGAGAAAATATAAAATTTCGAAAATTTTCCATGTAAAGGGTAATTAGAGTGGGAGGATTTTCTTGAAAATCTTCCTGACCTATCCTTAGGAGATACTAAACTTAACCTAGTTTGGTATCTAACGGACTTTTCGTTCTTGAGCTATGCCGTCCACAGGCACACACACGGGGAGCTTTTTCTAAAATTGTTTTTTTGGACTCAGGGGACCTCAAAGCATATATTTCCGGTTAAATTTCAACACCGAATTTTTGGTGGAATACAATAGCTTCTTTGTTCACTATGTAGGTAGATAGAGAAAGAAAATCAAAGACAACATATGTTGCAATATGCGTACCTTATCTTTGCGTTTTAGCTACATCTAACGAAATATTTGTAATGAAATTGAGCAGAAACAAAGGAATAAAATAAAATATTACATTTCTAAAAAGAAACTCCACCGTTGCTCACAAAACAAAATTAACGCAGAAGTTAATTCTTTGTAAACGTTTTACTTTCTCTACCACGTATATACAATGTATCTACATAGTAGCTAGAGAAGCACTGTATTCCAGCTTAAAATTCGATGTCCAGGTTTCACTGGAAATATATGTTTTGACGTTCTCTGAGTCCAAAAAGCATTTTTAGAAACAGGTCCATGCGTTGGGGTGTTTGTGTATGTGTCTGTGGACAGCACAGCTCAAAAACAAGAAGACATTACTAAATTTGGTATTAATGTTTAGTATGTTTTCCAAGAATGTGACCCATCCCAAACTACACTTAACTTTTTTCTCAAAAACGGTTCTAATATTTTGATTAAAATACCATATATTAAAGATATTTACATAACAAATAAAATGTAGGTACATTTTGAATTTTCTGGGAAAGCTTCTGAAGATCTGTTTATTCTAGGTGAATTTTGCTGAATTTTGTATTACTGGTAAACCGTAACAATAGAAAAAGTGTGATATGTTCCATTCACATGACTTTCTCTATGTGTTCCGTAAACAACTGTTTTTTTACAAAAGAGTAGGTATTCTTTTAGCTACATAACGTTAATCGAGATCAACATTAGCAAAATTGGTCTTAGTACTTGCCTCTTTGTAAGTAGAAGGGAAATATGGAATGCACTAGGCTAAAGCGACAGTCAAATCTTATAAAACCCGGTTGCTATATGAAACAATTGAAATTCACTTCCCTTTTATGCTAGAGGTAAACAAATGAGAGCCGAAAACAAAGATCGATTCCACTTTAAGAAACGTTTAAGTTGCCAATAACCAATAACACGGAATTCTTGGAAACGGTTAACTCTAAAACCAAAATGCATTTCTCATAAATTGTGTTTAATGAGATCTACACCTTTTGTGCAATAAGTTTTTGTCTATCTCTTACGGTTTACCAGTTATACACAAGTTATGCAAAAGTCATCCAGAATGAAGAGATTTTCAGAGGTTGTTCTCAGAAAATTCAAGATATGTATTTTGTTCGTCATGGAGATATATTAAACACATATTATTTTAATAAATTGTTGAAGAAAATCAAAAATTTTGAAAAATAATGCATATAGGTAAAGAGTAGTTGGGGGCTGGGGATTTTCGTGAAAATCTTCGAGTCGCATTCTTGGAAGATTGGTATTTAACTGACATTTCGTTTTTAGTTATGCTGTCCGCAGGCACACACACATACCTTTTTCTAACTTTTTTTGATTCAGAGGACCATAAAACATGTATTTCCGGTGAAATCTCGGTAGAGAATTTTTGGGTGGAATACTCTACCTTGTCTAATCACATTTTACATTTTACATGCGTGCTAGAGAAAGTAAAAGCTTACTGCATAAAATGTAGATCTCGTTAAAACATAATTTATTTCACGTACGTTTTTTGTGTAGAGTTGACCGTTTCTGAGATATTCTTTGTTTTGGTTTCAATTTTAATCACATAACTTTTTTCAAACAGAAAGTCACCTTTTGTTTCATCTCTCTTGTTTTACTGCTGGCCATGCAAAGTGAACCAAACTTCAGTTGTTTCACATGGCGGTCATGTTTTAATAGACTTCAATATCGCCTTAGCCTATTGTAGGCATTTCCTTATTTCCCTCCTACTTACAAGGAAACAAGTGATAAGACCAACTCTGTTAATGTTTATCTGGATTAGCATGATGTATATAGAAGAAAAATCTTTTGTAAGAGTAGTTTTTGTGTGGAACAGCTAGCGAAAGTTATATGAAGGGAACACATTAGATTTTTTTTTCTATTACTGATTTATATAAAGTTCGAGGTTCTTATAAATCCGTTGGATTTTGACGTCTAAATATGTTCGTCTCTACGTGAATCTAAGAGGAAACATATTGAAATTAAAATTTTCAGGGCTATCTTATTAACAAGAGCCAGTGATGCATAATTAAAGAATTTAATGCGATTTGTAACATACACACGACTTTCTGTCTCTCTTTTATATTATTCTGTTCATACACATATATGTCGATTCTGCTACCCGCTTCCTATTAATTCTAGTAAAAATCTGATGTGTTCCATTCATATGATTTTGTCCACTTGCTGTGCAAACAAGCTTCTTACAGAAGATTGTTCTTATTGCTACTCCATGCTAATCTAGATAAACCTTATCAAGTTAACAGAATGTCCTTGTTACTTAGTTCCTTATAAGTAAAAGGGAACTAAACTGATAGTCTAATCTTTTAATTGTTGTCGCTGTGCATTTATCGTTGAAATTTGCTTCTTTGCATGGCCAGGACTAAAACTAAGGAAAAAAATACAACAAAAATGTAAAGAACATAATTTGTGTGTTTTGACGAGATATAATTTGTTGTGTAGTAAGTTTACCAGTTATAAAGAAATCATACAGAATGAACAGATCTTTTGAGACTATTTCCTGGAATTCAACATATACATTTCGTTTGGCCTGAAATTATCTTAAACACACGATATTTTAATCAAAATCTTTAAAGCCATTGATAAAATCCAAATTTGCCAAACATTTTCCATGCAAAGGGTAGCTGTGGGAGGGGGATTTTCCTGAAAATCTTCCTGTCACATCCTTGGACGACACTGGTTGCTACCTCAAAGGCAAACGTTTCTCGGAGCTCAGTCTGGAGGTCGATTAGCTTGTAGAATATTTACGGCAGAGAAGGTGTGAACGCAAGAATGTTCCGGACCCTGTGGTGGTGGAGTTGGTGGCGTTGGCTGTTGAGGTGTACCAAGCGACGGTGTCTGCGCTGGCAACTTCGGTGGAGCCTTCCTGCCAGGGTGCAAGGAGCGGACCGACTGAGCGGCAAAGTGGGACATCTCTCCACAAGTGGTGCATAGGAAATACCTGCAGCAGATGCAGTGGCGAGGGTAAACCGGATATTTTGTGTTTTATTACTATGTGTTTTATTATTATTATCATTATTATAATATTATAATATAATAATAACAAACTTTGTCGCAAGAAAATGTACAGTACGTTTGTTGCAAAACTTGGCCGCCAGTTGCACGGCCCGTCTGACCTTCACTGCATTTCCCTGTGCGCGAGTCCTACATCCGTTCTATCGTCACCGTGCGTCAGTCTTACTTCTGTTCTAGTCCAGTTCATTAGGAATGTTTAGAAGTGTTTAGTTTTGCTTGAAGTGCTTTCAAAATGCAGTATGCAGTGCTTTCAAAATGCAGAGTGCTTATGTATTATACTTATGTGCTTACCTACATAATCTTGCAGGGAAGTTGTAAGACAATTTGAAACTACATTTCCTGAGCTGCGTGTTCCGAGTAGAATCCGTTCGTTTGCTTGTAAATAAATTCAGGGAGACGGGGTCATTTGAGTTAGGAGAAGATAAGTAAACAGGCGTTTGCTTACGTAGCAGAAATTAGACGAAATCGGAGAAAGGCTAGAACGGTCAGCTCGAAACTCGTTAGGCGTCTTGCACAAGAAACTGACATTTCAAAAGCTTCAGCAGGAAAGCAACAAAACAATTCAATATTAAACGGTGCATGGTTACTAATTGTGCAGGAATTGCTACCACGTGATCACCAGAATCGGGTAAATTTCTCTAACTGGATTTTGAGGAATGTTAATGCTGAAACAATCGATCCACGATTAATAGCTACTGTCCGAAGCATGGTTTCATTTACATGGCCATGTGTCGTCACAACACAACTGATATTATGCTATAGACAAACTCAAATGCGTTCATGAAACTCATTTGCATAATGAAAAATTCGGAGTATGGATACAGAATAATAGAGCCTATTTTTTGTAAATGTATCATAAATGCGGAAATAATATACTGGCACCATGTTTCGAATAGCTGACGGACATTAAATGTCGGTCAGGATATTTTCAGCAGGATTCTGCCACTGCGCTACAGTTGATGAATCATTACAGTTTATTGGAAACGTTTTGAGGAGGTTTATGGCCCTCTCAGTCCTCTATCTTAAGGCATGCGATTTTTAGTTATGGGGCAAGTTGAAAAAGAAAGTATAGAAAACTAATCCCCACACGTTATAATAATTAAAACAAAATATCAGGATAGAAATTAAACTATTTCGTAAGCAGAGCTAATGCGTGTGAATGAACATTTCCTTAGAAAATGCCGTAGATATATAGATGCAGATGGACGGCATTTCCAACATCTTCTGTGACAAGGTGTGTTTTGTGTATAATCTGCTAATTATTAATGTGATTTGAGATTTTATTTGACGTCCACGCAAGTGTGACTGGCTGATGGGCCGTGCAGCTGCCAACCAAGTGTTCAGTACGTGACCGGGAGATGGACCGTGTGCCTAACGGCCAGGTTTTGTAGCATACTTACTGTTTAAGTTATTAAAGGAGGACAACACTGCTAATAAATGGAGCATTTTTTCTATTAAATCAAAGCTAATGAAATTTTTAGAAAATGAGATGTAATATACTAACTAAGCCCTACATGAACAATTTTAACATTCTTTTATTTATTATTTTTTGTAAAAATTGTTGGGTTTGCAAATTTGACACACATTTGCGGTGTATATACTTTTTAAAAACAAAATTGTAATAGGACATTGCGAGTTTGCAAACTCATAGCAGAGAAAACTAAGAGGTAACTAATAAATCTGAGAACGGGTTTTAAAAAAATGTTGCTTATTAACAGGATTATCATATTTTCAATATCTAAAGGAAAATAAACAGAAATGTTCCAAAAATTTCCAACAGGGAAAAAATAATTTTAAATCAATGAATTTAAGTATAAAAAACTTCAATACAGTTTGTTTTATTATGTTTGTTTCCTTATTTGATAAAAGTTTCATCCTGATTGGTTAAAAACTGAAACGAAAAAGTGTACTCTGCAACCATGTTATCCACTTATATGTAGGTATTTCTAACATTTTTGTTCGTCAGAACATGCAGTTAAGAAAATGTCTCCAGAGTATTTTGTTTGTTCTCCACCTCTAACCTAATGTAAGCATTTAAAGCTCTCGGCGGTGCAATTGTGCTTTTTTCAGGTCAGGTATGTACCAGCTTTCTTTGTGTGTTATTATAGATTAAATTGTTATTTCTTTTACTAAAATTGTACCGAATTAGTGCAATAATTAAAATTAGTTTATTTTAAGACACCAAAATTGCTAATTATCATGCAATTCTGGTTCTTCTGGTTATTATCAATGAAAAGTAATTTTTTCCCAAAGTCGCACTTCATTTTTCTTAATATAGCTCCAACCCTTTGTCTCTCCCTTCATGTCGCCCTGGGTTGCATAGCTGCTTAAGTTGAGAATAAATGGCAAAACATGAAAAAACTGATGCTTTTTCACGATGTACGAAGGCAACTAATTTGTGTGGGTACTTACCAACATTATTGTTTTGTATCGGAAGTTGACATTTTCTCGTGTATTGAGTTTGGTATGAAAACAAAAGAAATTTCATTGCTGAAGGAAATTATAAATAAAATGCGCACAGTGTGCAAATATATAAACTGAAGTACATTAATCTAGTTCTAGTTTTATTACTGACGTTTGTCTTTCCTCCATTTTTTCTGCAGTTTCCTGCGTGATATCTCGCACAACGTTTATTTCACAGTTCAAGGTACAGTCTCCTTCCTTTTGGTGAAATCTCTTATTTTGGTAGAACTTTTGGTGGAAGCCGTGTGTTGCATATCGCGTTACTATGTATCGACGTATGTAGTTTGCTTCCATTCTTTTGTTGCCATGGCGTCGGTTGAATAAAAGTTACCCCAGATAGATTTTCTTTTTTTCATAAGAATTTGGAGTGAGTTCTCGTAGGCCATGGAGTACCTGCATTCTGATGTCTTCTATGTAGAACGTTTCTTTGTTAAGACACAGGCCAATCTTGACGGCGCTGCCTTCCCGATTCCCAGAATTTGTTCCATATAGCGAACTTTGACCTTTTCTAAATTTGTGAGTTCGTTGACTTTTAGTTTGTCTCTGATTATGTGGAACCCATATGTTGCTTTTGGAGATATGGCCGTTTTAAATATTATCATTGCCGTCTTTATGGAAAGTTTTTGGGGTTATTTCACGCTGGATTACTGAAAGAAATTACTTAATGCACTAATGCGGCAAGTAATGCATTTTGTCGTGAGTTTTAATGACGACGTCCAATAGTTTTCTTTTTCAAGAAACACACTAACTGGTTAAAAGTTCCAATATCAATTCCATCATTTAACTTTATTAAAGCTTTCAACATTGACAACTCTGACTAAAATTAATGCAATTTCAACATCGATAACTAAATAGAATATTACAATTAAAATAGTAAAAGTAATAAAGTTGTACTATTATTTATCCTATCACAATCTTTTCAGATTAGGCAGTTTACTTCCTTTATAAGCTTCCTTGACTCATAAATTTACTACTCAGAACGAATCTCGTCAGTATATTCTTCTTACTAATATCAACATTAAGTCTGGTTTGTGCGCCCTGTCCGAGCGGACGCTACCAGGAAGCTCTAGTGTTGTTTACAAGTGGAGGTGCAGTGACAGCGAGTGAGTGCAAGAGGGACTTACCGCGCTTTGTCTACAACCCTTTGTCAATACTTTTGTGTTATATTTGTGTGTTACAGGGTACTTTCTCTGTGAAAAATGGAAATGTACGCCAGGAAGAATACAATTAGAGTTAAATTTGCGTTAAATGCAACGAGACCGACAGCTTATGAGGTACATGACTTTATTGCTGATACCTTACGGTTAAATGCGGAACAAGTGGACACCATTCAGTTAGTCGCCAGTGAACGGGCAATTTACGTAAAACTGATATCAGCCCTCCTGTTAGAGAAGACTTTAAATACCTTCACGGACGAAACGAATTTCGCCTACATGAATGGGGAAATAACTAAAGTAATACTTGACCACGCGACCGGTAATGCGCTATCTGTGCGTGTTTTTGACGTTCCACCTGAACTTCCGAATGAGGTGTTAAAGCAAACACAGCAACGTTATGGGACAGTGTATGATGTCCGAAAAGAACAATGGGGCCGTCATTATCGTGTTCCAGTGTTTAACGGTATACGTACGGTTAAAATGCAACTGAAGACGACTATTCCTAGCTTTCTTGACATTGGCAGCTATAGATTATCCGTGTCTTATGCTGGACAGCCACGCTCCTGTTATGTCTGTAATAGTGTGGAACATCTGAAGGAAGTCTGCCCTCACCGCTCCACTAATGTGCGCCCGGTGACTGTTGGACATCGGAACGACTTGGCACCCGTTTCTCCGGTAACTGACCAGCAGAATGACAGTTTCCCACCTTTGAATGTCCGTGTACAGCCTTACGTGTCAACTGAACCTCAGCAGCATGGTGCGACCCAGGATGAGTCCATGCATGAGCAGCATAGGGAGTATGCAACTGTGCTCCACGAAGTCGCGGGTAAACGCGGTTTTCCGCCCACCTCCGAGGGGACAGAGCAGGTCGGTTCTGATCCACTATTTGTTGATGTAGCTGCAGGGGTAGAGAAACGGCAGACTGGACAACAGAGTGGTAAGCGCGCAAAGCTCCGCAAAACGAGTGGTGCAAAATTGTCCAGCAGCAGCCAGCTGGAAACTGAGCAAGACATGGAGGCAGAACAGCAGTACACTATTCCGGCAGAACAGCCTCTACAACAGCAAATGACACCAGTGGCATCGCCTTTTTTGAGCGAGCCGCAGGCGGCAGTCATCTACGTCGCTTAGCATGGAGGAAACAGCAAGCAGGTCGTCATGCGATTCCCCGGATGCTGGAAGGGACGCAGGGAGTTCTAACTGCGGTGATGGTGGAGGGCTGGCACCAGGGCAGAAAGCTGCGCAATCGCCAGCGGAGGTTACTGTTGAGGCCCGTTCTGGGGCCAGTTGTCCCAACGTACCTCCTGATATCCGAGACACAGTTTCACCTGCGGGACGGGGGTCTTGTTCTGTACGAGACCCTAGGCTCAAAGTTCGCGAACTGCAACACAGCCACTCCGGTGGCAGCCAGTCTACTCCCGCGGAGTACGCAGTTCTATATCCAGCAGTGGCTACCGGTGGGACCCAACCCTCTCGTTCCGCCCCGGTAAAGATAGATACGGACCCGTTACTTCTTCCTCCGCTTGGAGGGGAAGGAAGGAGTTCTTCTTATGAACCGAGGATTCGCGGACATATTGCAACACAGATCTCTTCAGATGGAGAAAGTGACGCCAGCCAGTAATGTTCGTAATATTGATAGCAGGTATTTGATGGTGCTGTTCTTGCTGGTACTATCCTTGTGCTCGTGCCATCTTAGCATGATTTATCTGCCATCAATAGCGACTTTAAATGTGAACGTTTGTCGCAATCTTGTGACACAGAAACTGCTCAACACCTTCCTCGGAGTGAATAACGTTGATATCTGTTTTCTGCAAGAAGTGAACACTTATAATTTGGATGCTCTTTATGGTTATAACTATAGAGTCAATCTGGGATCAGCCGGAAGGGGCATGGCCATTGCCTATCGGGAAGGTCTTCAATTACAGAACTTTCAAATGGACCCCTCGGGGAGGATCATCTCTGCGACCTTAGGTGATACTGCGTTAGTGAATATATACGCTCCTGCAGGTACCCAACATCGACAAGATCCAGAGCGGTTGTTTCAGAATGATTTAATTCCACATATACAGCATGCTAAGGAATGCTTCCTCGCAGATTATTTTAATTGTACACTGCATGCTAAGGACCAAAAAGGTGCACTATGTTACATCAGCTAGTGACGCAGCTCCAGCTTCAGGATGCTTGGGAAATAAAGTATGGCGCTGCTGTAACATTTACCTTTCTTCGTCACACCTCCGCATCTCGATTAGATCGTATATATGTTTCTCCAGGGATATCTACTGCTGTACACCGCATTTGCGTTATTCCGTTGGCGTTTAGCGACCATCATGCCGTCATCTGTCAACTCCAGGTTCAGCAACTCAGCATTCGGCAGGCCGGCCGAGGTTACTGGAAGATTAATAACGTCATTTTAGAGGATACAGAAGTCCTAGAGTAATTTAAAGTTAAATGGAACCAGCTACAAACCTCCTTCAGAACCGTACCCCGGAAGAGTGTTTGGTGGACTGAAATTGCAAAACCGGCGATCCGCTCGTTTTTTAAATGATGATGATAATGGTGTTTAAGGGCGCTCAACTGCCGAGGTCATTAGCGCCCTTATGATTAAAACTTGGCAATAGACTAAGAAAATACCATGGCAAAAAAGTAAACACAAGTAAAAGAGCTAAAAGAGTTGAAACAGAAGGAACAGAACTGTCCAGCCCTCTAACCAGACCTGGATATAAAACTCCATCTAAAACCAACACATTAAAACCAAAAGAGTTAAAAAAAACTGCTATCACACTAAATCTTCTAGGTAAAAGAAACTTTTGCTAAAAATTTAAAAATCCTGTCCACTGTTCTTGGGTCATCTGCCAGGATCTCAGCAAGAGAGGTCGGCATGCCCATAGATCGTTTTTTAAATACTGGAGTATTTTGCGGGCACGGGCGAAAAAGGAATTGCTGCTTTTTTATAACGAGGCCCTGGAGGACCTGTGTGCGAAGCAACGAGAGGGCTGTGATGTGACGGCAGCGATCAAACGACTGAAAGAGATTATTAAGATGAAACAATTACTGCACCTAGATGGCCATAAAGTCCGAGCTAAGGCCCGGCACATACACGATGAGGAACGGCATTCATTTTATTATTTTGCTAAAGAAAGGAAGGAGGGGCGTGCAAAAGAAGTCCTTCAGAATGTTGTCACTGGAGCCCCATGCTCTGGGACCAGAGCCATTCTTCAACTTATTGCGGATCATTTCCAAGATTTGTTTCACGAGGAACCAGCACAAGGCACATCGCATATGTATGCTGATCGTCAGCTGTTTAAAACTGACGTCTCGCAAGACACCTCTGAGATGCTAACCAGCCCTATCACCGAACATGAAGTGTCAGATGCTCTTCTCCAGGCGAGTCAACGCACGTCTCCAGGTCCTGATGGACTGTCCTATGAATTTTATAGGATGTGTTGGCCAATCATAAAGCACGCAATCATGCCAATCTTTGTGGAAGTGTGGGACACAGCTTGTTTTCCCGACACATTTGCGGATGGCATTATAGTATTACTCCCAAAGGCAGTTCGGGTAACCACAATGAATGATCATCGTCCAATAACATTGCTCAATGCGGACTATAAATTATTCGCTAAAGTCTTGGCTAACAGACTGAAAGGTGCTTATGCTGAAATATTAAATTACAATCAGGCGGCAATGTCACAGAAAAATATCATTGCTACGTTAGCGGAACTTCGGGATGTACTAATGCAGCTCCGAAAGGAACATCAAGTAACAGCTTTGATCAGTCTCGATTTCCAAAAAGCTTTCGATGGAGTGCGCCATCAATATTTATGGAAATGCTTGGAAGCAGCACATTTTCCTGTGCAGACGGTTCAACTGATTCAAGGTCTCTACAGAACAGCGAAGTCTCGGGTATTGTGGAACGGATGGCTCTCCATCCCGATTCTAATCAGCCGGTCAGTGCGTCAGGGGTGCCCTTTATCTATGGGACTGTTTGGCCTGTCATTAAATCCTTTACTCCAGATTCTTCAAGACACCCTCCGAGGAGTTACTGTGTATAATGAGCGCTTCACTATCACCGCCTATGCTGACGATGTGACAATTGCGGCTGCTGATATCCTAGATATGGCAGCATTACAGCATGGGCTGGAGGTGTATAGGGGATTGTCAGGTGCAGCGTTAAATGTGGCCAAATCGGAGATATTGGTAGTCGGAAACTGGCCGGAGCCGCTTAATCCGTTGGGCATGAAACTTGTTTCCACTACACGAATCCTGGGTGTCTCCTTCATGGAAAATGTGGACGACACCATTACTCTTAACTGGAGGGATAAAATCAACCACCTACGATATTCTTTATCCATTGAGCGGACTCGAAATTTGAATTTGCTGCAGCGCATCTGGTATATTCATACCTATGGTCTCAGTCAAATTTGGTATTTAGCACAGCTTCTGCCGATTACAAAACATGACGCACAGAGAATTGACCAAGTTATCGGTTATTTCTTATGGACTGGTAAAGTATACAGGCTGAAGAGACCTCAACTACGCTTGCCACGTTCCCATGGTGGATGTGGATTAGTGGACGTCACAAAGAAATGTTTGGCATTATTGGGGAAAACTGCCATCCGATCACTCAGTGGTAATGGTTCAGCAATCGGTAGAGCGTTCTGGGAGGAGCTTTTGCAGGATCCTTATACGGTACGTTCCGGCTTTAAACCTATCGTCACACATTTGAAGCGCCTTCTGGACACATGCACGGAGATCACAGCATTTGAGCAAACCCGGAACCACTACCGTCTATTGACTGCCGCTCCACTTGCACCTAGGATTGAAGAAAAACATGCTCGGAGATGGAACATTATTTGGCAGAATGTCTTCTGTAAACATATTTCAACTGATTGGCAAGAGACGGCGTATGAAGTGTTAAATGAGACCATACCGACAGCAGAAAAACTCTGGCGACATGGGCGAGTAAAATCTAACCTCTGTGCACTATGCTCCAACGTTGATACTTTGGAGCATCGCCTTATATCTTGTCGGCAGGTTGCTGGCATTTGGTTGGTGCTTAATAGCTATCTAACCAAATGATGCCAGCCAGAGACCCCGCCGTGCCTGGAGAAACTCTGGCGCCTGGAATTTCATTTCCCGAATACCTACCTTCAACGTAATGTGATTTGGTTGGTAGCGGGAACACTCCAGTGGATTTTGAAACAGAATATCGACACTGTGGCAAAGAGGGAAGACTGGTTCGGTTTCCTGAGACAAGAACGATGGAAAGTGATGAAGTCCGGATTTATCGGCGATATGCAGCCATTTATCACCATGTTTGAGGTTACTACCTAATATTGTTAGTCCCTCGGTGGACTATCACCTCCACACTAAGAAGCACTGACAATGTTGTTAGGTTCAGCTTCCCGCTTCTGTGATTAAAAAAAAAAAACTATTATGGTCAACTAGTATTTAAAAAAAAAACAGTTGACGCCCGTACATATGTAAATAGAAATGTCTCCTTTTCTTTTAGAGAAGTAACATACACTGTGTGTGATTTTGGCTTTTTTAAAAAAAAAATTAAAAAAAAACATCGAAAATTTCGACCACAAACTCCCTAGATTCATAATTGTATTAAAGCGTAGAACTAAATACATCAATACATTCTTCTCATTAATAACTGTATATTTTTCTTTCAACCATTTGCAGAATGAAGAATATGCCAACGCATACCTCCGTTTTGGTTTCTTGGGCATTAGACATTCGCATCCACTTTTTCAAGTCTCTTCAATTTCTGCATCATTAGACAGGTCGTCTACTACCCTTTTCATAATGAAGTAAAAGTAAACCAGTTTTCTAACATACTTGAAAACTACAAGATGTTATGGCGACTCGGACACCAAAATTTATTTTCAAACATTCTGAAGTTGTGACATTAATGTTCAATACAAAACAAAATCATAAAACAAAACTGTAAACTAACCTAAAATGATTAAGTAAAATGCACTATACTTTACTCACTATACAAGCTTTCCTCTATTGTTGATAATATACGCCTTTAGCATCCCTAGATTTTAAATAAATAAATACATAAATGTGTTTATTCACTTAGCTAATACTTGCCTATTAAGTGCAATGCTCTCCTATAAAGGAAACATTGCTATTAGTTTTTGAAACTTGGTTTTAAGAAACAAAAGCCGAAAGAGAAAAAGAAAGAAAATGCGCTCAGCGGATAACACCAAAGTTATGTAGTTCTATTCTGCTAGTAAGTAATATAAAATCCCGCATTACGTAGAACTGCTTGTTTCATTTACATTTGTTAACAGGCGCCCTTCTGAACATTGACAAGAGGTTGCACGACTCCCTCCAAAAAAATATGTAACCACTTTACATACTTCCCAGAGTCTTTTTTATCATAAGAATGTAGATACCATTTCCATTTCTTATGGCAACATAATGTCGTCATGATATTTTATTTTTTCAATGTCAAAACAAATGAATACATATTTAACAGCGCGAAAAAAACATATTGTGTTTTCCATCTTAAAATTGTGCTCAGAAGAAGCTAAATAGAAATAATTTTAAAAGCAAACTGAATATTTCTTATTGAATATGTAGGAAGTATTTATGAAAGTGTTTATTAGGTAACAGCCATTTATATAGTATCCCTTTTTATATAGTGTGACATTATTATTAGTATCCAAAAATAAACCGATGAATCTATTAATCATTTCTATATTTTCTGTTAAAATATAGTACGAAATAGTACATTGAGGTTGTTATTTTAGTCCCAATTTCTAGACATTATTAGCCATCAAAGAAGCTTATAATTATCAGGAGAGTTTATGCAAATCTCTCTTCACTAAAATGAAATGGGCGAGCTCTAAAAACGGATTCACATTCTCATAGGCACCTAATAGAAATGACAACACTTTCATGGATATGACGCTTATTAAATGTGTTTGTAAAGCGAGCTCTTTCATATCGTTGAACATAACGAACATTTTTCCTTCCCATGAATAGTTCTGAGCCAAGCTTGTGTTTACAAAACAATGCAAAGGAATGCACACGGGCAGAGGAAGACGAATTAGCTACGCTGATAAGCATTGGAGCCCGTGTGACACCCGATTTTTAAGTCCAATGTGAGCTGAATATTTTTTCGAAGTAAGGCTTTGGATTTTTTATCTATATATATTTAAAATCGCTTTACCTCGATTTCGTGCCATAGAACGTTTTCTTAATGTAACGTAAGTTTGATAATTCGTTATTTACTTACTTTCTGCTCGTGTTGCCGTACTGAAGAATGTAGTGTAGCAAAGTTATACAACTTGCATCACTTAACGCAATGCTGCAAGTCTTTCTTCGTCAGTAAATTTCACAGCATAACTATGTACAAGGTCTTTCCTAAAGTACCATGACTAGCTATGTACTCTACACTACTAAGTCTAGCATAAACCTAATCGCTATGTCTTCTGCAAAATCCGGGAAAGCGTCTGCTGAACGATTTTTGGAGTCACTATGCCACAAATATTTATAAATGTGAGCATCTAATGCTGTCTGAATCATCTTATGCTTTTTCCGTTTTGTGCTGTAATTCTCATACCGTACTTTGTGTGTCTATGCTGTACAGTTTACACTTATTGCATAAGAGCGTTATTTTCACTATGTACGCTACAGATTATTCCTACAAGTAATTATCCTTCCGCCTCTATAGGTAATATCTTCATAAGAGGACCAAACTGCGGAAATTTCACAATCAGGGGTTCTTAAACAAATAGATTACTTTTTTCACCAGGTACCTACCACCAGAAATGATTACTAATTTCCTATATTTAGAAAAAATGCTTAAATATTTTTGAGGAAATCAACATGTCTATTTTGAAATACGCTACAGATATAGCGCCTTGCGGTGTAGTTTTAAAAAATGTCTCTCAGGACTTACAAGTCAGCGTCTGGGGTTAGACGCCTTGGAGGCACAGAGGCTCTAGATCGGAGATGGTAGCCAAATGGGTGATCAGCCTAATGCCTGGCATGAAACTGAGAAGTGGATGGTATGAAATGGCGGTGAAAGGGATGAAAAAATATGGAGCAATTGGTGAAATGAATAGTGGGAGGAACTGGAGAATGCTGAGAAAACCCGACCCGACGCCACTTTGTCCACCACAAATCCTATAGGCTGTTCTCTGGAACCGATCCCGGGTCAACTGGGTCTATTCATTTGGCCACGGCAACGCCCGAAATCAGCAACACTGTATAATATAATCTTATCTATTCATTCAAATGACTTTGTGTATCTACTAATTTTTCAACAAAGCATTCTCACAAAAGTTTGTTCTTCTATATACTATTAGGTATCAATCAAGATAAATATTTTCAAAAATATTTTATTACATGCTACCTTGTAGGTACAAAGCATTAAGGGAATACCCTAGAATGAAACAAACACTTTTTAAGAGCGGTTTGCTATCTGAAGACTTTGAAATTCCCTTCTGTTTGATGCACACGAAGAACGACGCCAACAATGATTGCGCACTTGGGAAAAACACATAATGTATTTTAAAGTACAAACCAATACTGGCCAAAGGATATCTGAAATGTTTAAATCCACAAAACAGCCCCTACCTAAAAAAAAAACAAAAACAAACAAAAACGTGAATTGTGTGCTTCTACATTCTCAGTGCAGTAAGACTTGTCTACCTATTACGGTCTGCGAATAGTGTAGAAGGCATTGACAATAAAGAGTACCTCAGAGGCTATTCCCCGAAACTTCTGGGTATACTTATGCATTTTATTCGTTATGAAAATTTATTATAGTGTTTTATCCCATAGATATCTTTAATCATTTTTGGGAAAATAAATGTTCGAGTAGTTTATATGTAAAGGATAAATTGAGATTTTCTTGAAAATCTTTGCCTCACACCCTTGAAAAAATGCTGAAGCTAAATACCCAATTTATCTAATATCTAATAGACTTCTTGTTGTTTAATTATGCTGTTCAATGACTCAAGAGATTGTTTTCTAAATGTTTTTATATTTATATTTCCAATGTTTGACTTGGGGTGTCAAAACATATATTTGGGTGAATGCAATGCTTCCTCTTACCTACTATAAGTTGGCAACTGAGAAAATAAAATTGACAAATGATTTATTAATTCCTTTTTTACTTTCCCTAACGCAATGTACATAATAGGTAGAGAAGGTATCATATTCCACCCAAAACTTCTATGTCGAAATATCATCAGAAATATACTTAATAATATGCTTAATATACCCTTTTCTCCTTACTTTATTGCATACTTTTCCCTATTCCAGACTTTTTATTCCTGTATATATCCTCAGGGATATTTTCTCTCTTGTACTGCTAAAAATATCTTGTCTATCTATATCTTATGCGCTTGATTCTACTACTTTCCAAAAGTTTCATTTGTTATATTCTGCAATTAACCATGAGCTTCCCATACCTGTTTTCTCCAAAACTTCCTGTATTTTTACTGACCATGATCCTATCAGTTACTTTTCTCTTGAATACTAAATCATTCTTTAATAATATCCTTATCCTCTAGATTGGAAATTCTCTACAAATATTTCATAGCTTTTGTGATAATTTTGAGTTGGTGGAATGTCTCCCCATTTCTAACTGAGGTCTCCATATGGAAATTGATATACCTAAATATACATCAAAAACGCAATTAGATGTAGAAATAATATTCCCAGTGCTAAATGAGGTCTCCATTTGAAAATTGATAGAAAGCACATGAAGGACACAATTAGATGTGGAAATGAGATTTTGCATACACTCTTCTGTAATTGCTGGAAATACAAAAATCTGGCTGCTCCATTCTCTTTCGCTATCTATTTAGCAAATTTCTTACAATAATTATTATTCTTTTTTTTAGCATCATCTAATCGGAATAAACATAAGCAGAATTGTTTTATTACTTAGTTCCTTATAAGTAGAAGGGAACTAAGAGACAACCCCACGATAAAGCGATAGTCATGTGTTTTAATTCCTGTCGCTATGCAATTGTCATTGAAATTCGCTTTTCTTAACGTGGCCAGGAGTAAAACAAAATAAAGACGGACGACTTCCTGTTTGAGAAAATTAAGTATTTTAAAATTTAAACCAATAACAAGGAATATCTCGGAAATGCAGTCCCACAACGAAATTATATAGAACTTTGTGTGCGTTAACGAGAGCTACATTTTTGTGTAAAGTTTCTGTCAGTCTGTATGTCTGTCTGTCTGCTATGGTTCACCAGTTATACAAAAATCATTCACAATGAAGAAGAGTTCAAAGGCTATTATTAACAAATTTAAGATATATATTTTATTAGTCATGTACTTAAATATCTTTAGGCAATATGTGGTATTTTATCAAAATCGATAGAACCGTTTTTAAGAAAATAAAAATGTTTGAATTTTTTTTCCATGTAAAGGGTAGTTTGGGATGGAGGATTTTCTTGAAAGTCTTCGTGTTGCATCCCAGAAAAATATTAAACCTTAAATACCATGTTTAGTATTAAAGGGACTTTTCGTTTTTACGACAGACACACAAGACAGAAACATACACACATACTAACACGAACGTGAACCTTTTTTTAAAGATGTTTTATATGAGTTCAGAAACTCAGAACATTTATTTCCTGACAAATTTCAGTATCGAGTTTTTTGGTGGAATGCCATTCCTTCTCTATGCATTATGTACATTGTACGTAGCGTAGAGATAGTAATTAAATTTGTCCACTACGTGGTTCGCGCCTCGGTTACTAATAGAAACCTATTCGTTTTCGATTATAATTACGTTGACATTCCACACCTCGACTTCTCGGCGCCGCCAACGTAACCATCCCCACCACTTTGGGTGGAGCTTACGTCTGCAAAAACCAAGAGCGCTGGATTCACCGAGAAGTGTCAGTTTTGATTGATAGTTAACGTGTTTTGGTCTACTATTGAACCCGCTTCAGTCCAAAGGAGAGTGGAAATGTCAGAATCCTCGCACGCAAAACAACGGGAATCACAGGTTGCGCAACAAACCTTAACCGGCGTAGCTCTGCACCATCACATGGCTAGCACCTCAGAGAAACTCTTTCCACCTCACTTCAGGACAATCCCGAAACCGTTTTTCGTCTTCTCGAGAGTCTGGAGGCCGAAGCTCAAAAGGGACAACCCCGAGATACATAAGTCAGCGATTTACCGTCGCATAAAAAAGATGTGGAGCAGTATCGAATTGTTGGAGAGGAGGCCCTACGTCTTGGTAGCCAATAAACTACGGAGGAAACACAAGTTGGCGCACCCACACCTGTACTTGATGAGGAAGATGATGTTTCAGAGACGTAGCATGATGCCTTCAGTTGCTACAACAGGAACTCGAACATCTGTAGTGTCTTCCCACGTAAAGCCTGCTGCTGCGACGACAATGTCAACTGAACCATCACCAAATCCAGGTAGCATGAAGACTCCAGTTGCTAAAACAACAGCATCTTCTGCAGGATCCAGTACATTCACGTTACCGGTTTTCTGCATCAAGCCTGCTGCCGCGACAGCTACTACATCAACTCAACCATCACCAAATCCAGGTAGCGTGAAGACTCCAGTTGCTACAACAGTAACTCAAACATATTCTAACTTCGCTGAACTGGTTTACTGCCAGTCTGTTGCCGCGATAACAAATACATCAACCGTACCATCACCAAATCCAGGTAGCGTGAAGACTCCAGTTGCTACAACAGAAACTCAAACATATTCCAACTTCGCTGAACTTGTACACTGCCAGTCTGTTGCCGCGAGAACAACTACATCAACCGTACCATCACCAAATCCAGGTAGCGTGAAGACTCCAGTTGCTACAACAGTAACTCAAACATATTCTAACTTCGCTGAACTGGTATACTGCCAGCCTGTTGCCGCGATAACAACTACATCAACCGTACCATCACCAAATCCAGGTGGCATGAAGACTCCAGTTGCTACAGCAGTAACTCAAACATCTAACTTCGCTGAATTGGCTTACTGCCGGCCTGTTACCGTGATGTCAAGTACATCAACTGAAGCACCATCAAATCCAGGTAGCATGGACACTCCAGTTGCTACAAAAACAGCATCTTCTCCAGGCTCCAGCACTTTCAATTTACCTGGGCACTACGCCGAGACTGCTGCCTCGACGGCGAGGTCAACTTCATCACCACTATATCCAAATAGCATGAACACTCCCGTTGCTACAACAACAGCTTTTTCTGCAGGCTCCAGTACTTTCAGTTCACCATGGCACTACACCGAGCCTGCTGCCTCGACGGCGCGATCATCAACTGCAACACCTCTATATACAGGTAGCATAAACACTCCAGTTGTTACAACATCATCATTTTCTGCAGGCTACAGTACTTTCAGTTTACCGGCTTACTACTCCGAGTATGCTGTCCCGACGGCGAGTACATCAACTGAACCACCACCATATCAAGATACAATGACGACTCCAGTTGCCACAACAGCAGCATATTCTGCAGGATACAGTACTTTGACGTTACCGGCTTACTACTCCGAGTCTGCTGCCCCGACGGCGAATACATCAACTGAACCACCACCATATCCAGAAATCATGACGACTCCAGTTGCCACAACAGCAGCATATTCTGCAGGATACAGTACTTTCACGTTACCGGCTTACTACACCGAGCCTGCTGCCTTGACGGCGAGTACATCAACTGAACCACCACCATATCCAGATATAATGACGACTCCAGTTACTACGACAGCAGCATATTCTGTAGGATCCAGTACTTTCACGTTACCGGCTTACTACTCCGAGTCTGCTGCCTTGACTGCGAGTATATCAACTGAACCACCACCATATCCAGATATAATGACGACTCCAGTTGCTACAACAACAGCATTTTCTGTAGGATCCAGTAACTTCACGGTGCCGGCTTACTACACTGAACCTTCTGCCTCGACGGCGAGTATATCAACTGCAGATCCCCTGGACGAGCCAATGGGACCTGATGTCTCAGCTGTACCTCACTATTTCGGGTCTGCCTTTGACGCTGAGCTGCCGAACATCTCCCAAAGGTTCTTCCAGTCTGCATCGACGACGTCGACCACCCATGAAGGAGACATAGAAGCAGTTCTCGGATCCATTGCCTCCGCTGTACCCGGGTTCACATTATGTCCGACACCTTCGTCGTGCCCCCACATGCTGCCGCACATTGATTCTCTCCTCTCCAGCATTGCTGCACACAGGCGCCAATAGGTATAATAGCAAGACGCCACCCCATTGGACCAGTCAGTGCTTGTGACCATCTGCTCTCCACGTTCCACAACAATAATAAACAAGGTACATTACAACATATGTCAAAAAGATACTAATTGTGTCCAGCCAATTTCATTTTGCTGTTCAATTGGCATAATGTCTCATTATAATTTCTAACGACTCTTTAGATCTACTTTTACGTCTATTAAAGCAGCACCAATAGCAACCAGTTAACCAGTTTTGCTTTTGTTATTTTATGTCAAAAAAAGTATAATAGTATTTAGCTGGTGAAAGTTTTGCCTTTGTCATTTTATGCCAAAAGAATTAAAATAGCATTTAGCTGGTGAAAGTTTGAATAAATTTATGGATTCTGTTTGATATTTGAATATGTTATACCTTTACAAAAATATAGATTACATGTTAAGTGTTGTGCTGCAGGAACACAGTTAAGATAAAAAAAAATTATATTCTTTTGTATTTCTTTTGTATTCGAAAGGTTAAATAAAATACTCTTACTGTTATAAGTAGGTGTAACAATACAATTACATTGTTTTTGTAGTACTTTCTCCATAAGTGCTGACACATCCATATGTCCTATCTTGGAGCATACATCCAATTACTAACATCTGGGTTAATGATGCTTCCAATCTTTACAATACATTACTAATTTTTACTGTGTGAATATGAAACTTTGCAATATTAAGGGCAAAATATTTTTATGGAAATTAAATCCGTTTGAATTAACAATCATGTCTGAATGAACAC
This sequence comes from Hymenopus coronatus, assembly GCA_030762935.1. Lineage (NCBI taxonomy): Eukaryota > Metazoa > Arthropoda > Insecta > Mantodea > Hymenopodidae > Hymenopus > Hymenopus coronatus. Next base: position 453,632,819 of record CM060900.1, on the reverse strand, counting down.
TTTAAGGTAACTAAAATAGACTCAATAGATCTTAGAATGCTACTAAAGATTTAATGATGTTTATCAAATTTGCCCTTAACATTCGCAAAAACTGATTCACCGCAGGTGACTTATTTTCAGAAGTTAACTGATGCCTCAGAATTAGCAATTTGTTGAGGTATCGCAATATTCCTCCTTATTTAAAATATAACGTGTTTAATAACAGGCCAGTTGTATATGAGAATAAAATTTAGAGGTTTAGTAATTTTAAATTATGGATAATCCTTCGCCGGATAACTATATCTGATTTGCGTTTTCTGATAATTGGGCAAGCCCATTTGTAGCATAGGGCAGAAAGGATAGTAAGTTGTGCATTACCCAAAAACATATCAGCAATCTTACATGTGGCTTTAACTATACAGGTTATTTATACAAAATACTCAAGCTAATTGATGTATGATATATAAAATAAAAGTGGAAAAGCACATAATTAACTTTTTAACGTATAGAAAATAGGTATGCCTTCCCATTCATGTGACATACAACGAACAGAGTTTGTAATAGACAGTAAATATTGTGAATACTTCATAACATAAAACTTCACATATTCAAGGACATAATAATATACTTCTCTGAAATCTTATTTAAAGTGTATTTGAAATTCCTATACGGCCGGATATAGATAATTGTGGATAATCTGTTTCTGAATTAATAGTTATCTACATGATTTTACAGGTAACGAATTAATCGCTCCATTTACCCAAATGAAGTTTAAATTGAAAAAAAAAAACAAATTAATTAATTTAATTTCCAATGTCTTACATCCAAACTTATTGATTGTTAATATCTAATATCATAATATAAGTTATGCGTTCCTCTATCTTACCTCTAAATGTAAAATAATAAAAAATAAAAACAAAAAATTAAATTAAAATAAACAGCAAAAAAATTAAAAAATAAAATACTAAAAATAACAAAAATTAAAAAAAAACAACAAACAAAAACAAATAAAAGAAAAAAACAAAGAAAAAAATGTTATGCTTTTGGAGTTCATACTCCCTAGTTAGACAAACGATTGTGAGGAACCAACAATCTTAATTCATAAATAGTTATTTTTACTTCCAAAGCTTTTCAACAGGTCGTGAGACCAGTTCTAATAGTGATGGGTCCGATGTCACTGCCAGCATCGTCACGTCCCATAATAGCTCCGTTAGAAAACATTACCAAATTGAAATTAAAAAAAACCTTGTTTCTTGAGATTTCTTTACCATAGATTCAAGACACTTTGGAAGTAAGCTCTTCAATTGAGTTTAAATAAACAAGGATAGCTGTTGCAAGTTATTTATTTCTATCGGTGATTTACTTAAATTTCTTTTAGTTTGCTAATTTTGGAGCATGTCTTAACTAGATACTATAGCTTTTGCATTAACAAGTTCTGATATAACATCCCAGCAAGGTTGAATTTAATGGGATCACTGTAGAAAAATATTAATTCTTATTTTAAATAATATATATATATATATATATATATATATATATATATATATATATATATATATATATAGGCATTTAGTTCTGGCACACGTAAGTATTGACAGCATTGCTTTTAAACAATAAACACATCACTGAAATAACATAAATTGAAGCACGTTCCTCTCCCATTCCTTCCTTATACATTCATTGTTAAATTTATACGTGTGCGAAGTACATTTTTTCGTGCTTTAATGTGACCCTATTATATACGCTATTTTTCACTTATAAAGTCCAAATTTGTAATATTAGTATGCACCTCTCAAATAATATACCAAATTTGTCATTTCTAACTTAAAGAGTGAAAATGATTTTATTACTAAAAGTTATTTTCTAATTCTACACTTTTTCAAAATGCCCCTTGCGATGAAGAATTACAGATATCTGGCTCAACATTTTATTTCTACACTACCAAAATCACAATAAAAATCTGATTTGAGTTTTTGAAAGTTTTAATTAGTTTGGTTGTTAAAAGAATCTAAAACACTGATGTCATGCTTTTCCTGATAATTTTGCACTAGCTATTCCGTAGCATAATGGTACAATCAGTACCTGTCCATTATATAAAAAACTAAAAATAAACGCATTTGCTCAACATATTCCACAGATTCTGAAAATGTTAGGAAAATTTACTGAGGTTTGCATCTCATGGAACCACTTGAATCCTGCAAGACAATGAAAAATAAAACATATGGGAGAAAAACACGTTCGCATCTTTTTATATTTCAGAATTACACACAATCAATCTTTGTGGTTTAACGTCCTTCTAGAAGCAGGGTGTTAAACTAGAAAGTAGAAACACAAAAAGACACTAAAAACTTCAAAATCCAATTTTTCACCATATTTGGACATCTCATCGATGGACTGCCTTAAAATCGAGGACAAACCAACTCCAGCAAAATGACATAATAACTAGCTTGTGCTTTTTAATAAACATTTTATGAAGTAATTTCACTTGCAGTAGAAACTTTTCCGCAGTGGAAAATTAGCAGCCTCGTACCTGACCTCCACCCTCTGGAAGTAAATTTGAGTTTCCCCAGGTTGTAGTGTATTCAGCAGAACTTGCAAAGAATTAAACTAGGTATTTAGCCACCGTTATCTTTGTATAGATCCATGTGTTTTCACACTTCAGACCCAGTGTTCCATGCCTTTGGATAAACTTAAATTTCACGTTAAAAATCTGATGTGTTCTATTCATACAAATTTCTCTAGCTGTTCCAAATAAAAACTATTTTTACAAACGATTATTCATTTATCCATATAAAAGATAAATATTAGCATAATTTGCCCTATTACTTGCTTCTTTTGGGTATAAGGGAAATAAGGGAAAACGTTAGCTTAAAATGATAGTTAAATATTTAAAAGCTCGTTGCCATGTGAAACAATTGAGATTCGGTTCACATTGGGAAAAGTGTAATTGTTTTAAATCTGAAACCAATAACAAATAATATCTCAGAAATGGTTAGTTCTATGAAAAAAAAACGTATATGACATAAATTATGTGTTTTAACGAAATGTAGGTACGTTTTTTTTGTGGTAATTTTTGTTTATTTCTTACGGTTCACATTTATATACAATTTATCAAAATTCATTCAGAATTAAAAGGTTCTCTGAGACTATCCCTAGAAAGTTCAATATTACATATTATTTGTGATATAAATATCTTTAATGTACGATATTTTAATCAAAATCGTTAGTCATTTTTGAGAAAATATAAAATTTCGAAAATTTTCCATGTAAAGGGTAATTAGAGTGGGGGGATTTTCTTGAAAATCTTCCTGACCTATCCTTAGGAGATACTAAACTTAACCTAGTTTGGTATCTAACGGACTTTTCGTTCTTGAGCTATGCCGTCCACAGGCACACTCACGGGGAACTTTTTCTAAAATTGTTTTTTTGGACTCAGGGGACCTCAAAGCATATATTTCCGGTTAAATTTCAACACCGAATTTTTGGAGGAATACAATAGCTTCTTTGTTCACTATGTAGGTGCATAGAGAAAGAAAATCAAAGACAACATATGTTGCAATATGCGTACCTTATCTTTGCGTTTTACCTACATCTAACGAAATATTTGTAATGAAATTGAGCAGAAACAAAGGAATAAAATAAAATATTACATTTCTAAAAAGAAACTCCACCGTTGCTTCACAAAACAAAGTTAACGCAGAAGTTAATTCTTTATAAACGTTTTTACTTTCTCTAGCACATATATACAATGTATCTACATAGTAGCTAGAAAAGTATTGTATTCCAGCTTAAAATTCGATGTCGAGGTTTCACTGGAAATATATGTTTTGAAGTTCGCTGAGTCCAAAAAGCATTTTTAGAAACAGGTCCATGCGTTGGGGTGTGTGTGTATGTGTGTGTGTGTCTGTGGACAGCACAGCTCAAAAACAAGAAGACATTACTAAATTTGGTACTAATGTTTAGTATGTTTTCCAAGAATGTGACCCATGCCAAACTACACTTAACTTTTTTCTCAAAAACGGCTCTAATATTTTGATTAAAATACCATATATTAAAGATATTTACATAACAAATAAAATGTAGGTACATTTTGAATTTTCTGGGAAAGCTTCTGAAGATCTCTTTATTCTAGGTGAATTTTGCTGAATTTTGTATTACTGGTAAACCGTAACAATAGAAAAAGTGTGATATGTTCCATTCACATGACTTTCTCTATGTGTTCCGTAAACAACTGTTTTTTTACAAAAGAGTAGGTATTCTTTTAGCTACATAACGTTAATCGAGATCAACATTAGCAAAATTGGTCTTAGTACTTGCCTCTTTGTAAGTAGAAGGGAAATACGGAATGCACTAGGCTAAAGCGACAGTCAAATCTTATAAAAGCCGGTTGCTATATGAAACAATTGAAATTCGCTTCCCTTTTATGCTAGGGGTAAACAAATGGGAGCCGAAAGCAAAGATGGATTCCACTTTGAGAAACGTTTAAGTTGCCAATAACCATTAACACGGAATTCTTGGAAACGGTTAACCCTAAAACCAAAATGCATTTCACATAAATTGTTTTTCAATGAAATCTACACCTTTTGTGCAATAAGTTTTTGTCTTTCTCTTACGGTTTACCAGTTATACACAAGTTATGCAAAAGTCATCCAGAAGAAGAGATCTTAAGAGGTTGTTCTCAGAAAATTCAAGATATGCATTTTGTTCGTCATGGAGATATATTAAACACATATTATTTTAATCAAGCTGGTTAGAGCAATTTTTGAAGAAAATCAAAAATTTTGAAAAATAATCCATATAGGTAAAGAGTAGTTGGGGGTTGGGGATTTTCGTGAAAATCTTCGTGTCGCATTCTTGGAAGATTGGTATTTAACCGACATTTCGTTTTTAGTTATGCTGTCCGCAGGCACCCACACATACCTTTTTCTAACTTTTTTTGATTCAGAGGACCATAAAATATGTATTTCCGGTGAAATCTCGGTATAGGATTTTTGGGTGGAATACTCTACCTTGTCTAATCACTTTTTACATTTTACATGCGTGCTAGAGAAAGTAAAAGCTTACTGCATAAAATGTAGATCTCGTTAAAACATAATTTATTTCACATACGTTTTTTGTATAGAGTTGACCGTTTCTGAGATATTCTTTGTTATTTGTTTCAATTTTAATCATATAAGTTTTCTCAAACAGAAAGTCACCTTTTGTTTCATCTCTCTTGTTTTACTGCTGGCCATGCAAAGTGATCCAAACTTCAGTTGTTTCACATGGCGGTCATGTTTTAATAGACTTCACTATCGCCTTAGCCTATTGTAGGCATTTCCTTATTTCCCTTCTACTTACAAGGAAGTAAGTGATAAGACCAACTCTGTTAATGTTTATCTCGATTAGCATGATGTATATAAAAGAAAAGTCTTTTGTAAGAGTAGTTTTTGTGTGGAACAGCTAGCGAAAGTTATATGAAGGGAACACATCAGATTTTTTTTTTTTCTATTACTGACTTATATAGAGTTCGAGGTTCTTATAAATCCGCTGGATTTTGACGTCTAAGTATGTTTGTCTCTACGTGAATCTAAGAGGAAACATATTGAAATTAAAATTTTCATAGCTATCTTATTAACAAGAGCCAGTGATGCATAATTAAAGAATTTAATGCGATATGTAACAGTCACGCGACTTTCTGTCTCTCTTGTATTTTATTCTGTTCATACACATATATGTCGATTCTGCTACCCGCTTCCTATTAATTCTAGTAAAAATCTGATGTGTTCCATTCATATGATTTTGTCCACTTGCTGTGCAAACAAGCTTCTTACAGAAGATTGTTCTTATTGCTACTCCATGCTAATCTAGATAAACCTTATCAAGTTAACAGAATGTCCTTGTTACTTAGTTCCTTATAAGTAAAAGGGAACTAAACTGATAGTCTAATCTTTTAATTGTTGTCGCTGTGCATTTATCGCTGAAATTTGCTTCTTTGCATGGCCAGGACTAAAACAAAGGAAAAAAATACAACAAAAATGTAAAGAACATAATTTGTGTGTTTTGACGAGATATAATTTGTTGTGTAGTAAGTTTACCAGTTATAAAGAAGTCATCCTGAATGAACAGATCTTTTGAGACTATTTCCTGGAAATTCAACATATACATTTCGTTTGGCCTGAAATTATCTTAAACACACGATATTTTAATCAAAATCGTTAAAGCCAATGATAAAATCCAAATTTGCCAAACATTTTCCATGCAAAGGGTAGCTGTGGGAGGGGGATTTTCCTGAAAATCTTCCTGTCACATCCTTGGACGATACTGGTTGCTACCTCAAAGACAGACATTTCTCGGAGGTCAGCCTGGAGGTCGACTAGCTTGTTGAATGTTTACGGCAGAGCAAGCGTGAACGCAAGAATCTTCCGGATCCTGTGGTGGTGGAGTTGGTGGCGTTGGCTGTTGAGGTGTACCAAGCGACGGTGTCTGCGCTGGCAACTTCGGTGGAGCCTTCCTGCTAGGGTGCAAGGAGCAGACCGCCTGAGGGGCAAAGTGGGACATCTCTCCACAAGTGGTGCATAGGAAATACCTGCAGCAGATGCAGTGGCGAGGGTAAATCGGATTACTTTATGTGTTTTATTATTATATGTTTTATTATTATTATCATTATCATAATAGTATAATATAATATAATAATAACAAACTTTGTCACAAGAAAATGTACAGTACGTTTGTTGCAAAACTTGGCCGCCAGTTGCACGGCCCGTCTCACCTTCACTGCATTTCCCTGCGCGCGAGTCCTACATCCGTTCTATCGTCACCGTGCGTCAGTCTTACTTCTGTTCTAGTCCAGTTCATTAGGAATGTTTAGAAGTGTTTAGTTTTGCTTGAAGTGCTTTCAAAATGCAGTATGCAGTGCTTTCAAAATGCAGAGTGCTTATGTATTATACTTATGTGCTTACCTACATAATCTTGCAGGGAAGTTGTAAGACAATTTGAAACTACATTTCCTGAGCTGCGTGTTCCGAGTAGAACCCGTTCGTTTGCTTGTAAATAAATTCAGGGAGACGGGGTCATTTGAGTTAGGAGAAGATAAGTAAACAGGCGTTTGCTTACGTAGCAGAAATTAGACGAAATCGGAGAAAGGCTAGAACGGTCAGCTCGAAACTCCTTAGGCGTCTTGCACAAGAAACTGACATTTCAAAAGCTTCAGCAGGAAAGCAACAAAACAATTCAATATTAAACGGTGCATGGTTACTACTTGTGCAGGAATTGCAACCACGTGATCTCCAGATTCGGGTAAATTTCTCTAACTGGATTTTGAGGAATGTTAATGCTGGAACAATCGATCCACGATTAATAGCTACTGTCCGAAGCATGGTTTCATTTACATGGCCATGTGTCGTCACAACACAACTGATATTATGCTACAGACAAACCCAAATGCGTTCATGAAACTCATTTGCGTAATGAAAAAATCGGATACAGAATAATAGAGCCTATTTTTTTGTGAATATATCATAAATGCAGAAAGACACGAAATAATATACTGGCACCATGTTTCGAATAGCTGATGGACATTGAATGTCGGTCAGGATATTTTCAGCAGGATTCTGACACTGCGCTACAGTTGATGAATCATTACAGTTTATTGGAAACGTTTTGAGGAGGTTTATGGCCAGCTCGGTTCCCCTATCTTAAGGCATGCGATTTTTAGTTAAGGGGCAAGTTGAAAAGCAAAGTATAGAAAACTAATCCCCACACGTTATAATAATTAAAACAAAATATCAGGATAGAAATTAAACTATTTCGGAAGCAGAGCTAATGCGTGTGAATGAAAATTTCCTTAGAAAATGCCGTAGATATATAGATGCAGATGGACGGCATTTCCAACATCTTCTGTGACAAGGTGTGTTTTGTGTTTAATCTGCTAATTATTAATGTGATTTGAGATTTTATTTGACGTCCACGCAAGTGTGACTGGCTGATGGGCCGTGCAACTGCCAACCAAGTGTGCAGTACGTGACCGGGAGATGGACCGTGTGCCTAACGGCCAGGTTTTGTAGCATACTTACTGTATAAGTTATTAAAGAGGACAACACCGCTAATAAATGGAGCATTTTTTCTATTAAATCAAAGCTAATGACATTTTTAGAAAATGAGATGTAATATACTAAGCACTACATGAACAATTTTAACATTCTTTTATTTATTATATTTTGTAAAAATTGTTGGGTTTGCAAATTTGACACACATTTGCGGTGTATATACTTTTTAAAAACAAAATTGTAATAGGTCATTGAGAGTTTGCAAACTCATAGCAGAGAAAACTAAGTGCTAACTAATATATCTGAGAACGGGTTTTAATAGGTGTTGCTTGTTTACAGGATTATCATATTTTCAATATTTTAAGGAAAATAAACAGAAATGTTCCAAAAATTTCAACAGAGAAAAATTAATTTTAAATCAATGAATTTAAGTATAAAAAACTTAAATACAGTTTGTTTCCTTATTTGATAAAAGTTTCATCCTGATTGGTTAAAAACTGAAACGAAAAAGTGTACTCTGCAACCATGTTATCCACTTATATGTAGGTATTTCTAACATTTTTGTTCGTCAGAACATGCAGTTAAGAAAATGTCTCCAGAGTATTTTGTTTGTTCTCCACCTCTAACCTAATGTAAGCATTTAAAGCTCTCGGCGGTGCAATTGTGCTTTTTTCAGGTCAGGTATGTACCAGCTTTCTTTGTGTGTTATTATAGATTAAATTGTTATGTTTTTTACTAAAATTGTACCGAATTAGTGTAAAAATTAAAAGTAGTTTATTTTAAGAGACCAAAATTGCTAATTATCATGCAATTCTGGTTCTTCTGGTTATTATCAACGAAAAGTAATTTTTTCCCAAAGTCACAGTTTTTACATTTTAATTCTAGTGTGTCCCTTTAAATGGCAGATAATAACAAATGCCCAAATACCAGTAAATAACCTAAGAGGTTTGTGCTACTGTTAACCAATGAATATTACGTTGCTTTTGTTTTGATTGGCAACTTTGAGATGTGCCATAATGAAATAGATATAAAGCAGAGAGCATACAACAGACCTTTAAAACCCAGGAGAAAATATAACGTAAAAAAGAATTACAGAATAAGCTGGAGGACTTAAAAACTTATAGTTCTAATAATTTATGACAATGTTAAGGATTGTGCACTTTAAAATACAGTGAAGAGAACAGCTATGCTTTCATCCAGTTTAAAGTCCTCTTCTTCTTCCTAAAATGTTCAATAATAATTATAAGCTGGCTTACAATATCAAGCCCCTGCATCATGCATGAACGAGCCATCCATTCAACTCCTCAGCATACAATATCCGAAGCTTCAAATATTGCTGTAACTTCATAATTACGTCCCTTAGTGAAGTTTAGCGCATAGCTCAATATTAAGTTTGATAGTTAACCACTTTTTCTTTTTAAATTATACTGTTCTGGCCTACACAAACTCAGATAAAATTTTACTGAATATTACTTTTTTATTCTGGGAGCCTCAAAATATATATTTACGATATTCACGTGTCATTTCGGTATTGTTATTTCAGAATGGAGTTTCTTACTATAGGTTTGTAGCAGGCAAAATTTAAATGAATGATATGTGGTGTGTGCGTGCATTAAATGACAAAAGTTTAAGTTATACGCTTTATTAAGGATCAGTTGTCTTGTCCTGTACTCATTGCAGATTTTTATACTTGAGATACGAATATAATGATTTGTGGTAAAGATGCTGAAAATATATATCTAGGGGTTTTTGGAAACCAAAATGCTTCAAATTTTCACAAAAATATCCCGTATCACTAGCTCAGAAGTGGATATAATTAATGCGATATTCTTAATGCGTAAAATGATTTAACAGTGATCAAAATGTTGTAACAGTAATGATTTTACAGTCCTCGTGCTTTTAAAGAAATTCATTTCACTTACCTTAAACATACATTTACTCTTAATGTGCACTTAAAACCATATTCTCTAATTCGGTACTTTTTACTTTCTCTACACGTAATATGCACGTAGCGTATAGAGAAGGTATTGCACTGTTATCGAGATTTCACTGGAAATACACGTTTTAGGGTCCCCTGTATCAAAAAAAGTATTTGCAGAAAAAGGTCCGTGTGTGTGTGTGTGTGTCCGTGAACATGATAACTCAAAAACGAAAAGCCGGTAAAATACCAAACTTAATATTTGTTTAATATTTTCCAGGGATGTGACACGAAATTTTGAGAAAAATCTCCCCACCCCAAACTAACCTTTACATGGAAAAAAATTCGAAAGTATTGATTTTCTCAAAAGTGTCTCTAACGATTTCGATTAGGATACCGTATATTAAAGATGTTAATATGGCACATAAAATGCTTATCTTGAGTTTTCTGGGAATAGCCTCTAAAACCTATTTATTTTGAATGAATTTTGCTGAATTTTACTCAACTGCTAAACCGTAAGAGACAGACAACTTACTACACAAGAAGGTAGATCACCGTAAAACACCCAATATATCTCATACACGTTTCTTTCGTGGAGTTGATCGTTTTTGGGATATTCCTTGTTAGTTTTAGCTATAAATTACTTCTACTTTTCTCATACAGAATTTGCAAACTCTTGTTCATACAAACAAAAGAACGCCAATCACATAACAACCAGCTTTTGACTAGCACTTTAACCAATGGTACTTCCTTATTTTGTTTCTACTTACAAGGAAGCAAATAATAAGACTATTTCTGCTAATTTTTTCTCGAGTAGCATGAAATAACGAGAAGAATAAGCTTTTTAACAATAATTTGTTATAGAGATGTAGAGAAAGTCATGTGAATGGAACACATGAGGATTTTCTTTTTGTGTCAGATGGTAAACAGCTATTTATTTCTTCTGGTATCGGCACTTCTTCAATTGCTGACGTCATTGTGCACACAGTTGATTAGGGCCGTACCGTGGCCCAGTGGTCAGACCATTCGCCCCTCACCTAGACGTCACGGGTTCGATCCCAAGTGACCGCATGTGAGATTTGTGGTGGAAAAAACGGTGCTGGGGCGGGTTTTCTCCGGATTCTCCGGTTTCCCCCGCCATCACATTCCACCGGGGCTCCATCTTCATGTATCATCAGTGTCATTGCCTGCGGTGTCATTGCAGTAAAAGCGGGCGTTAAACACTACAAAAAAAAGAAAAACACACAGCTGATTTGTGATAATGGCCGCAAGCAAGTTCACCTGAAAAGCGGAACAGTTAGTCAGCGCTTCTTTTAATTTTACGTAGCGTTTGACTCCTCGCACGGTTGCAATTCTGCATGGCATATGCGAAATTCGTAACCCAGGCCGCCTAAGTGGGAGGCGAGCGGTCTAACAACTCAGTCACTGCGCCGCCTTATAGTAGAAGAGAATTTTTCAAATATGGTTCAAATTTAAAAAAAAATACTTTTCCATAAATCGAATGTATGAAGGAATGATTATTAGACATGAATTAACCCCAATATAATGATTTTCCACATAAAATGTAGTTACCTTATTTTCTCCGAAACTGCCTTACATTTGTTAACACTGAACGTACCTACATGTTTTCAAAATAAAAATACTTGAAGCAAAAAGTTCAATTTTATATTATCCAATATTTCTTTGAGACTTTCCATTACTAGATATATAAGTAGATTAGTTGACGTTTTCTAAAATATGTTTGTGCACACACATTTTCATAATGTCTCATAGTTTGAATGTAACATATGTTTCTATTGAAGTTTTGGATGTTTCTTAACTTCAAGTTTTATACCAATGGGTATGTTGTTAAAGGAATATGGGTTGGTAATTAATTTAATACAGATAGTTCCTAAATTTCCGTTGGATAGTTCCTAAATTTCCGTTGGTCAATTGCCACATGTGTGCACACATAGGCTGATACTTATTGAGCATTCTTTTTAGTGGACTCCAAGGAATAGCTCGTTTAACATTTCGGTGTAAAGAGTGCTTCCTTTCTAAGGTGATTTGAAATTTAATTCCATAGTTTTATTTACACAGAAAGTATAAACAGTGTAATTATCAATATATTTTTACGGTCTCTATTTATTGTACGCTAGGCATGCAATTAAAAGTTCAAAATTCAATTTATATACACATATAATAAGTTAGTTTTAAAATGCTGAAGCTCCAGTGATTCTTACTCATAAAGAGTGATTTAAAATTCGAACCAGGTAACTTAGTTTTATATTACATATGATAACATTTTTAAAAATGTGACCAACATTTCCTTAAACATTATTCCCGTGAGGAAACTTTCCTTAAACTTTTTGGAAGAGGATTAATAGCTGAAAACGCCAACCTGTTAGCTCTGATAATTAGATAATTTGTGTAATCTTCAAAAAAAGAAAAAGAGTCGTTACATCCTACTGCAGGACACCTACGGTATTACGAGTAGAACAGTGACCATTTAGTTATAAAATTCTGGTAACAAAATACTGGTTTGGTTAACTCCTAATCCCCTTAGGTAATAAACAAATATATGATTGGTAATCCTATTTATCTATTAAGCTAGAGAGACTGTTGTAACCTTTTCCATGAACATTTTTTCTACATACTGAATGTTTCCTGTAGGTAGCTTTTGACAGTTCTATTCTTTTAAAAACCATTACTTTATTATACTTATCAGCAGAAACAAAATTTTCTCTCATTTTTGTTCACTTTCTCCCTCGAGCTACCGTCTCCTCCCTCTTCTTCGTTCTCTCGATCTCTCACCCACTCTTCAATTTTCTTAATATATCTCCAACCCTTTGTCTCTCCCTTCATGTCTCCCTGGGTTGCATAGCTGTTTAAGTTGAGAATAAATGGCAAAACATGAAAAAACTGATGCTTTTTCACGATGTACGAAGGCAACTAATTTGTGTGGGTACTTACCAACATTATTGTTTTGTATCGGAAGTTGACATTTTCTCGTGTATTGAGTTTGGTATGAAAACAAAAGCAATTTCATTGCTGAAGGAAATTATAATTAAAATGGGCACAATGTGCAAATATATAAACTGAAGTACATTAATCTGGTTCTAGTTTTATTATTGACGTTTATCTTTCCTACCTTCTTTTCTGCAGTTTCCTGCATGATATCTTGCACAACGTTTATTGCACAGTTCAAGATAGTCTTCCTCCGGTTGGTGAAATCTCTTGTTTTGGTAGCACTTTTGGTGGAAGGCGTGTGTTGCATATCGCGTTACTATGTATCGACGTATGTAGTTTGCTTCCATTCTTTCGTTGCCATGGCGTCGGTTGAATAAAAATTGCCCCAGATAGATTTTCTTTTTTTCATAAGAATTTGGCGTGAGTTCTCGTAGGTCATGGTATTTGGCAGGAGTACCTGCATTCTGATGTCTTCTGTGTAGAACGTTTCTTTGTTAAGATCTAGGCCATTCTTGACGGTGCTGCCTTCCCGATTCCCAGAATTTGTTCAAAATAGCGAACTTTGACCTTTTCTAAATTTGTGAGTTCGTTGACTTTTAGTTTGTCTCTGATTATGTGGAACCCATATGTTGCTTTTGGAGATATGACCGTTTTAAATATTATCATTGCCGTTTTATGGAATGTTTTTGGGGTTATTTCACGCTGGATTACTGAAAGAAATTACTTAAAGCACTAATGTGGCAAATAATGCATTTTGTCGTGAATTTTAATGACGATGTCCAATAGTTTTTTTTTTTTTTCAAGAAACACACTAACTGGTTAAAAGTTCCAATATCAATTCCATCATTTAACTTTATTAAAGCTTTCAACATTGACAATTCTGACTAAAATTAATGCAATTTCAACATCGATAACTAAATAGATAATTACAATTAAAATAGTAAAAGTAATAAAGTTGTACTATTATTTATCCTATCACAATCTTTTCAGATTAGGCAGTTTACTTCCTTTATAAGCTTCCTTGACTCATAAATTTACTACTCAGAACGAATCTCGCCAGTATATTCTTCTTACTAATATCAACATCGAAAATTTCGACCACAAACTCCCTAGATTCAAAATTTTATTAAAGCGTAGAACTAAATACGTCAATACATTCTTCTCATTAATAACTGTATATTTTTCTTTCAACCATTTGCAGAATGAAGAATATGCCAACGCATACCTCCGTTTTGGTTTCTTGGGCATTAGACCTTCGCATCCACTTTTTCAAGTCTCTTCAATTTCTGCATCATTAGACAGGTCGTCTACTACCCTTTTCATAATGAAGTAAAAGTAAACCAGTTTTCTAACATACTTGAAAACTACAAGATGTTATGGCGACTCGGACAACAAAATTTATTTACAAACATCCTGAAGTTGTGACTTTGATGTTCAATACAAACCAAAATCATAAAACAAAACTGTAAACTAACCTAAAATGATTAAGTAAAATGCACTATACTTTACTCACTATACAAGCTTTCCTCTACTTTTCATAATATACGCCTTTAGCATCCCTAGATTTTAAATAAATAAATACATAAATGTGTTTATTCACTTAGCTAATACTTGCCTATTAAGTGCAATGCTCTCCTATAAAGGAAACATTGCTATTAGTTTTTGAAACTTGGTTATAAGAAACAAAAGCCGAAAGAGAAAAAGAGAAAAGGACAGGGAGGGGGGAGAAAAAGAAAGAAAATGCGCTCAGCGGATAACACCAAAGTTATGTAGTTCTATTCTGCTAGTAAGTAATATAAATCCCGCATTACGTAGAACTGCTTGTTTCATTTACATTTGTTAACAGGCGCCCTTCTGAACTTTGACAAGAGGTTGCACGATTCCCTCCAAAAAAAATATGTAACCACTTTACATACTTCCCAGAGTCTTTTTTTATCATAAAAATGTAGATACCATTTCCATTTCTCGAAAAACATATTATGCTTTCCATGTTAAAATTGTGCTCAGAAGAAGCTAAATAGAAATAATTTTAAAAGCAAACTGAATATTTCTTATTGAATATGTAGGTAATATTTATGAAAGTGTTTATTAGGTAACAGCCATTTGCATAGTATCCCTCTAGCTATGTACTCTACACTACTAAGTCTAGCATAAACCTAATCGCTATGTCTTCTGCAAAATCCGGGAAAGCGTCTGCTGAACGATTTTTGGAGTCACTATGCCACAAATATTTATAAATGTGAGCATCTAATGCTGTCTGAATCATCTTATGCTTTTTCCGTTTTGTGCTGTAATTCTCATACCGTACTTTGTGTGTCTATGCTGTACAGTTTACACTTAATACATAAGAGCGTTATTTTCACTATGTACGCTACAGATTATTCCTACAAGTAGTTTACCTTCCGCCTCTATAGGTAATATCTTCATAAGAGGACCGAACTACGGAAATTTCACAATCAGGGGTTCTTAAACAAATAGATTACTTTCTTCACCAGGTACCTACCACCACAAATGATTACTAATTTCCTATACTTAGAAAAAATGCTTAAATATTTTTGAGAAAATCAACATATCTATTTTGAAATACGCTACATATATAGCGTCTTGCGGTGTAGTTTTATAAAATTTCTCCCAGGACTTACAAGTCAGCGTCTGGGGTTAGACGCCTTGGAGGCACAGAGGCTCTAGATCGGAGATGGTAGCCAAATGGGTGATCAGCCTAATGCCTGGTAGAAACTGAGAAGTGGATGGTATGAAATGGCGGTGAAAGGGATGAGAAAATATGGAGCAATTGGTGAAATGAATAGTGGGAGGAACTGGAGAATGCCGAAAAAAACCGAACGGACGCCATTTTCTCCACCACAAATCCTATATGCTATCCTCTGGAACCGATCCCGGGCCAACTGGGTCTAATCATTTGGCCACGGCAACGCCAGAAATCAGCAACACTGTATAATAAAACTTATCATTCAAATGATTTTGTATATCTACTAATTCTTCAACAAAGCATTCTCACAAAAGTTTGTTCTTGTATATACTATATAGTGTGTCCGACAGTTCACATACCGGACGGACGTGTTTTGTGTTTGCTGCTGCTATGAGTAACATGGCCACGGGTCTTGTGTGCAAACGTTGTAAAGCGAAAGTAGTGAATGGGATAAAGTGCATAAGCTGTGTTAATATATTTCATGTAAGCTGTGCAAAATTAACGAGCAACATTGATGATGTAAATGAATCTATTTATGAGTGCTGTGACAATATCAGTGAAAATGATAAGAAAATTAAAGTTGTGGAAGACGTGGAGCTAACTGATGCTCTTTGTGATATTGCTACTAATGATAATAAGGTGGACATTAAAATTGTTCAGCACATAATAAATCAGAAAGATCAAATTATTTTGGAATTGCGAGGAAAAATAAAAATTTTAAGTGATCATGTGTCTGTGCTAAAGATGGTTCCTGGGTTAAAGGAATGTCAGGTTAACAGTGATACTAATGATAATGGTGGATTAAAAATATTACTGAAAGTGGTGATAATGATTCATGTGTTATTGCCAGTGAACTACAAAGTGGTGAAATGGGGTCAGATTCTAATGGGTTGCCGAATAAAGGCCCATCTAAAGTGTCAAATAATTCTGGTAAAATGGATAGCTCGATTAATTCTAGCAATAAAGAGGTATGGTCAAGAGTTATTGGAAGAAAATCCAAACGCCCAGTGATAGTAGGTAGTAATAAAAATGAAAATAGCGAGTCGAGTTTGAAAGGTGTACTTAAGACTATATCCTTGCACGTATGCAGGCTGTCGCCTGAAACGTGCTCTGAGCAGTTATTAAATTATTTGAAACCAAGCTTTCCAGAAGTGAGGTGTTAAAAACTGAATTCAAGGTATCCTGATTTATATGCATCGTTTAAGGTTGATATCTATGAACACCATCTTGATACTGCATTTGATCCGAAATTCTGGCCAAATGGTGCATGTGTACGTGGTCTTTTATACGGAAGGCGGACACAGGAATCTCCGCCTCAAACTTAAGCTCAGAAGAAACCAGTATGCAATTATCGAAGCGTAATACTTTTTTGACTTTGCTGTTTTTGAATATTCAAGGCTTAAGTGGTAAAATAAATATTCTTATGGACTTTCTGGTAAATAAAACATGCCACTTTATTTATATTTGTGAACACTGGCTGAATGATGCCTCAATTCAGTTAATTAATATTGCTGGTTACAATAGAGTTTGTTCTTATACAAGATCTCTCCAAACGCATGGGGGAACTGTAATCTTTGCAGTATGCAATATTGCCTGTAGGAGCCTGGACATGTCAGACTTTTGCTGTGATAGGCATGTTGAAGTTTGTGCTTTGATAGCAGATAGTGTTAAAACTATTGTTGTTAATATATATATCGTACACCTAATGGTGATACATCTATATTTTAACCAAATTAAACGAACTTTTAGTATATTTAACTAAATGGTCAGGTTATAAAGTTATTATTGGAGGTGAATTTAACTCTGATTTTGATATTACAGCTGACAGAAATACCGTAGTTAACTTTAAGAACCTATTGTGCCAGTTTGGGCTAACTTATCATAATCACAAACCCACAAGAAACAAAGCTTGCCTGGACAATGTAGTAAGCAATTTTTCTATGCTTCACTGTACAGTTGAACTTCAGAATTTTTATTTTTCTGACCATTTAGCTTTATGGTTTCATTGCTTTAAAAGCGATTTTAATGACATATTAAAAAGTAATAAACAAATGTTAATTTACAGAAATTTTTCTTCTAGTAATTATGATAAATTTATTAATATTGTTGGACAAATCGACTGGGATATATATTTTAATAGTATGCACTATACCGCAGAAAATATTTTTAATGCCTTTTTTTATATAATCTATGACATTTTTAATTTGTGTTTTTATAAAAAGTATACAATGAACAAAAAAGTTTACTCTGGAAACAAGATTCAGTTATCTGATGAATTAAACAGCTTAGAATCAGGCTTAGGCTTTATTATGATATATTTAAACAATCGGATTCTGAAGTGGCTAAGCAAAGATATTATCTAAACAGGAAATTCTATAAACAAAAGCTAAAAGAGAATAAAACGATGAAAAATATTAGTTTGATACAGAATTCAAGAAATAAAAGTAAAACTGCTTGGTATCTAATTAATAAATCCAGAAATTGTGGAAACAGTAGACCTGTTATTCCAGTATCTGCTGAGACATTTAACCAACATTCTATAAATTCTGTGGAAATTACTAAATCAAAAATTAATGTATGTAGGACAACACATGATGTACTTTTAAAAAATTGTGCAACTACAAATGCTGTCTTTTTCTGGAAAGTCATTACTGCCAATCAAATATTAGAAATTGTATCTAATTTAAAAGTTCTAGAAGTACTGATATTTATGATATGTCAAACAATTTTTTAAAGAGGATTATTGACGTAACTCTTTACCCACTTACACATTGCGTTAATCTTTGTTTGCAAGAAGGAATTTTTCCTGATTGCCTGAAAATTGCTAAAGTAATTCCTGTGTATAAAAAGGGAAGTGTATATAAAGCTGCAAATTATAGGCCAATATCTCTCATTCCTGTTATTGGAAAAAGTTTTGAGCACATTATGTTTGAGCAAATAAATACTTTTTTCAAAACCTTTGACTTGTTTAACAAAAATCAATATGACTTTTCTAAAGGTAGAAATACTACTGCAGCAATACAAAGTTTGGTCGATATAATACATTCCTCATTTGAAAGTGGTGGATATGTATTAGCTAATTTTTGTGACTTGAGTAAGGCTTTTGATTCCATTGATCATAATATTTTATTAGAAAATCTTTCTTATTATGGCATACAAAATACTCAATTGAATCTCGTTAAATATTATTTATTTGGTAGAAAACAATTGGTTTATGTAAATATTGAATGTTCATCTATGTCCCACATAGCAAGTGGTGTCCCGCAGGGTTCTGTTTTGGGCCCTTTGCTATTTTTAATTGCAGTTAATGACTTACCAAGTAATATACCTACAGATACCATAATGTTTGCAGACGATACTACTTTTATATCAAATGGAAATGACCCAAATGAATTGAATAATCACTATAAAGCCATAATGTCTAAAACTTCGGAATGGTTTGAAGCTAATAGTTTATTTTTAAATAAATCCAAGACTATCTATGTTTTATTCACTTTAAAAAGTATATCAGACAACTTAGCATTAGAGTATCAGACAAGTACTAAATTCTTAGGTGTATATATTGATAACCAATTATCGTGGACCACCCATATTAAATATTTAAAAAAGAGACTGTCTAGCATTATATTTTTAATTCGTAATTTGAGAGATTTTATCCCAATTGAATACGTGAGAAATATGTATTTTGCTTTCTTTGAATCTGTAATCAGATATGGCCTAATTATTTTTTTTTTTAAATACAGTACCGGAGTCTGATCAGGACTCTGGCACTGTATACCCTACCTTTATTTACCTTTTTTTTCTTCTTTTTACTTTGTTTTGCCGTATTATTACTGTTCATTAATGTTTTCTTACTTTTACAACACACACATATACACAAACATATAACACCCATGCCCAATGCGGGACTCGAACCCACGATCCCCAGCGCTACGAAGCACCAAAGCGGAACGCCTTGGCGAGCGCGGCAATTCTTTGGTGTGGTGCTAATAAAATAAATGAAATTTTTTGTCTTCAAAAGAAAATTATTAGGATAGTTAAAAAAAGTTCCTATATAACCCCATGTAGACCCCTATTTATTGAGTTAGGCATTTTAACTATTTATAATCTTTATATTTTAGATAATTTAGTATATATACATGCCTCTTGTCATAGACATATTTTGAGGATGGATATTCATAGCTATAGTACTAGATATAGGTCCAATGTAAACATTCCATATTATCGACTAACAAAATCTCAGAATAGTTATCAGTACTTAGGTACTAAGTTGTATAATAACTTGCCCGATAGTGTTAAATGTTTAAACATGCAGAATTTTAAGTCCAGGATATATACATGGTTAGTCAAACATCCTTTTTATTCTATACATGAATATTTTAATGATAAATTTTGTGACCTTGTTTTGTAATTTATTATGACAAGGTTATTATACTGCTTTCAACAGACGTTGTCAATGCCTGTATAGTGCTTTTAGACAAAATAAAAATGAAACGAAATGAAATAGGTATCAATCAAGATAAATATTTTCAAAAATATTTTATTACATGCTACCTTGTAGGTACAAAGCATTAAGGGAATACCCTAGAATTAAACAAACACTTTTTAAGAGCGGTTTGCTATCTGAAGACTTTGAAATTCCCTTCTGTTTGATGTACATGAAGAACGACGCCAACAATGATTGCGCACTTGGGAAAAGCACACAAAGAATATCTGAACTGTTTATATCCACAGAACAGCCCCTACCTCAAAAAAAAAAAAAAAAAAGACGTGAATTGTGTGCTTCTACATTCTCAGTGCAGTAAGACTTGTCTACCTATTACGGTCTGCGAATAGTGTAAAAGGCATTGACAATAAAGAGTACCTCAGAGGCTATTCCCCGAAACTTCAGGGTATACTTATGCATTTTATTCGTTATGAAAATTTATTATAGTGTTTTATCCCATAGATATCGTTAGTCATTTTTGGGAAAATAACTGTTCGAGTAGTTTATATGTAAAGGATAAATTGAGATTTTCTTGAAAATCTTTGCCTCGCACCCTTGAAAAAATGCTGAAGCTAAATACCCAATTTATCTAATATCTAATAGACTTCTCGTTGTTTAATTATCCTGTTCAATGACTCAAGGGATTGTTTTCTAAATGTTTTTATATTTATATTTCCAATGTTTGACTTGGGGTCTCAAAACATATATTTTTAATTAAATACCTATTCGTATGGAGTTTTTGGGTGAATGTAATACTTCCTCTTACCTACTATAAGTTGGCGACTGAGAAAATAAAATTGACAAATGACTTATTAATTCCTTTTTTACTTTCCCTAGAACAATGTACATAATAGGTAGAGAAGGTATCATATTCCAGCCAAAACTTCTAAGTCGAAATATCATCAGAAATATACCTATGTTTTGAGGTCTTCGGAGTCCAATAGAAGAAGAAGATCACGCCCTTTGTATATCGGCCATTGCTTGTATGTCGAACTTGAATACAAATCAATGGGATACTGACAAACCTAGAACACAAGTAGTGAAAAGCTTCCGCCAATATTAAATAAAGAAGCATACCAAAAGACACTAACAGCATCGGCACATTTCTGTGGGCCGGACTATAGGTACATTGCATACATGCGTGCTAAAGAAAGAAAAAATTGGCTCAAAAGAAGCTTCTTCAAATGCAACATGGTTTTCTCTTCAGATCACAAAGGCGTACAGAAAAATGTCTACAGGAGCAGCCTTATTTGTAACTGTCTAATTTGAAATTATATAAACGATAAAAGCATAGAATTTGTTTATAAAGTACTTCAACAAGGTTTTAAGCTCGATAGGAAAATGCACTTCTTTTCAGCAGGACATCCCGATGACTATAGCTATTTTGTTAACTAAGGAAAGTGCAACATTTGACATGAAATTCAGGTCTAAACGGATTGATGTGCTTTTGTTGTGTACTCAGAACACAAAAAGATTTTCACAGCAAATTATAACGTGGCTTTCATTAGCACGGTCTTCGATAGCACTCTTTACCATTCTTTGGTGTATGCATTATAAGATAAATTGTCACCTATATTACGATACTCAAGCTGCCTGACCCTAAATCGAAGATAACTATAACTCGAGCCACTGTAATTGTTCAAAGCTCATAGCTTATGATAAACATGTCAGCATTGCATGGATACGAGAACAGTCTGTAATGTCAGGAATGAAAAAGCGGATATTCTAGAAATGACACTTCCAGTAATGACAATTGGTATGCCCGTAACAAATGTTCGACACCAGCAACAAAGTCAAAGTACAAAATGCAGACAATAAATTCAAGGAATTCTCAGCGGCTAAATAGCAAACGTAACTCAATAACAATAAATAAATTGTTAATTTATACACACTCGCCTAAAATAAAAATTATTCTTCCATGACTTTATACTGACACAATTTTGTTTATGGTCACAAATCCTACCACACATGCTACGTCCAGTTGGTTTACCAGGACAGTAAAATAATAGGTTCTTAGCAAAGTTACACAATAACCATTGTCACTTTCTTTAAAAATATATTGTTAATACTTACATGATTGTTAGAGATTAAGTGAACTACAAGATCATAAAGATAACAGTTGCTTAATTTGAATAAAAGGGACACTGGGAATGAAATTTCAAATTCTTTATTTTTATAGCATAGATTTTTTCTGAAATGTTTACTGCATTTGCATTGCTATTACTTCCGACAATTTCATGTTACCATAGAAAAGGATATCGACTGCCCTTGGGGAAATGAAGTAACAATACATTACTCTTCAATTGCCCTCGATGTATGTACACAAGATACGGCTTAAAACTTCATTTATAGAATTGCAATTTAGGAATTATAAAACCTTTGTAGAACATATTTTTAGAAGTATTTTGTAAAATTTATTCACCACATCCTTTGAACAGTAAAAATGTAACTATGTAATCAATTAATCTTACTATTGTAATCTTTCTTTAAAATTATAAAACTACATCCATGTACAATTTTCAAAACAACGTTTAATCTAAGCACACACATATAGATATATAAACAAGTGGAACTCAAATGCAAAGCATCTTGTTTGAATTCATTTAAGAAACCCTTGCCTCAAAACGTAAACAAAAAATAAGCAACATGACTAGAAATAAGATCTGTCAAATTAAGAGTAATATTATTAGAAAATATGTAATTTAAGTTTTAGACTAAAGCAATTCGCAAACATGTTATAAATATAGGGTAAACAACGGAGGATGACACCTCGCGCCCTGCGACCTATGTGAGAGATATTGCGGTTATCACCTCCAGGAGGAAAGGGGTGGAGTGAGGAACCACAAAAGGATACAGGCAGAGAAGATACAGAGATCCGTATAAGTTGTGGTTCAAAGCCCTGTTTCACTACTGGAACTGCCCAGAGACCTGCTAAACAAGCAACATTCTTGTGTCCACGGGGAATACCCTTTCTTTTGAACAAGCATTCGCACCATCTGTACACCCACGGAACCTAAGAAGCTCACATGAAACATAAGATGTCAACAGAAAAAGGAAATCATGGCAAGAAAATCATAGTGGACGAGAGTTATTCTCAGAATTCACCTATCTTCAAAAAATAGACGCGAAAAGCCCAAGATCAGAGAAGGTGGTTGACTGAATCAAATCCGAAACCTCCCAAATATCCTAATAGTAACAGAATACATTAAATTACGCTTTTACAGCTTTTAAACATTTTGAAAATTTTCCAGCAATATTCAACAGTTCGATAAGTTATTTCCATTAATCCGTCCTTTTTGAAACAGCACGAAGGAATGAGTAGCCCAATTTTCAGTTTAAAACTTGAACAAAAAGGTTACACTGTTTCTAAGAAATCTGACCTCCCTATTTTCAGAATGCCCCACGTATTCAATCGGTTTGCCCCACCGGATTTATGAGAAGAAGAAGGGAAAAAAACGTTATCGCCAGGCGAAGAATTCTGGATTAGTCATGCCGGACAACTCAAAACATTGCGGTGTCAGCAAACTCTATAGATACTACCACACATGCCACAACCAGCTGGTTGACCATGACGATAAAATAATGGGTTCTTAACAAACTTACGTAATAGGCAATGTCACTTTCTTTAAAAATATATTACTAATGCTTACATGTTGTTGGAGATTAAGTGAACTACAAAATCATAAAGATAACATAAGTCGAATTAAGGGACACCGGAATTGAAATTTCAGATTCTTTATTTTTATAGCATAGATTTTTCTGAAATTTTTACTGTATTTGCATTGCTGCTATGTTAATATCAATAGCGCATTTCATTTAAATTGGATACATACCTTGAAATATATAACTTATAATTTGTATAATACCTACAACTATATTGCATACTCAAAACGCGCCACAAAATTTGCGAAAATTGGGAGACATTTTTGAATTGGGGCTTTGAGCCGCACGCACAAAACGTTACTCTGTGATATTTTAAAAGCTCTGTTCACGAATTATGATATAGTTTTTTAAAAGTATAGACTTTTTAATATCAAAAATAAATCTTTTTTTCATAAAAAGTATTATGAAAAATTAATAGGCATTATTGTTAGGATAATTCTGTTAATGTAATATTACAATAGGTACTTCTGCACATTCTGAGACATTTTTAGTTGTATTTAAACAAACACTGCGACGCGTGGAACATTTTGAAAGTGTGAAAACATAGTTTTGAAAAAAATAAAAACAATGTTTTATAAAATAGAATGCTAGGAAACAAGAGTAGAGCACGAGCTTTAAAGGCTGTAGTGCCCAAAGCAAGGAGGGACACCTAAATGTTTATTCTTTGTGGATGCCCATAGGTTTCAACAATTATTTGCTTTACAAAAACGTTTCCATAAAAGGCAGAACGAAGTTATAATGTTTAGAAATCAGTAACAGAAATGTTTAGTACATTACTAATACACGAGTATGATTATAATACACTATAGAATATATTAATTAAGATGATTTATCATTTTAGAATAGCAGAACTAGTATTAAAGGCCACGCCTTTGTATATAATTTCTCTCTGTTTTCTAAATTGATTCAGCGTCTATCAATCTAGGCTTTGGTATACCTTTTAAGGAAGTACTTTATGCTAGTAAAACTTGTATACATGTAAAAGAGTTACAGCTTTGTTTTAAACCAAAATAGGACAAAGAGCTATTTCGTTTTACTATCATATTTTTATAATAATTTCAGTAAAATCTGCTCTACAATAACTGGCATTTATAAGAATTTGCACTAAAAATATCAGAAGTTCATGAGGCAATACAAGAGATTTCAGAAATACTTAACGTTACGTACTTAGCTTACACTCCCCGTATTTAGGATTGACACCCCCCTAGGATTTACAAGCGAGTGCCTGGCGGTCAGAAGCCTGTCAGGGAGCCAACGGCACGAAACTACAGAATGAAGAACCTGGAACGACTGGTCGACCTGTAGCCAGGCATGAGTGTGAGGAAATGGATGATAGAAATGAAAGCAAAAGGGATAATAGGAAAGGTGATGATGGAATGATTGGTGGAATGAGTGACGGGGGAAACCGGAGGACCCGCGGAAAATCAGTCAATAATCCGTTTCATCCACCACAAATCCCACATGTGGACTCTTGGGATCGAATCCGGGGCGCCTAGGTGGGAAGCCAGTGGTCTAACCACTCTACCACAGCGCTGCCAGTTATCATAAATTTTGAGTAAATTTTAAGCTGAAACTGTTAAAAACTGATGACAAAGAAATTTAAAAGTATAGTATAGAAGAATTCAGACCGCGCCGTGGCCGAGGTGTTGGACCAATCGTCTCTCACCTAGACGGCTCGGGTTCGATCCCAAGCAACCGTATGTGAGATTTGTGGTGGACAAAGCGGCGCAGGAGCGGGGTTTCTCCGGGTTTTCCGGTTTCCCCCACCATCGCATTCCACCGGTGCTCCATCTTCATTTCTTGTATCACCAGTGCAATCGCCTGCGGTGCCACTAAAAAAAGAAGAATTCAGGGTAGGTAGAAATGTGTACAACGGGGAACATGTTTCTGCGTCAGAGAAACAGAAGCAAGTCCACTGCTTCATTTTTTATTTGTTTACTATTACCACGTTTCCATGGGGAATTGAAATCCATTTGAGTCCAATTCCATCTCAATACGAACCGCGTTTCAAATATTAGTTTCAACACGACTTGACATCGTTTTGAATATGCAAGCTTCGAAAATAATGTTATTCATCCATTTATGTTGGCCAACTGGTGAACCTACTAAACATATACCTAATCCTTATCTGTGTAAAAAGCAGGTTATTATATTTAAGAATACCTACATTCCAAACTTTGGAAACCATAAAAGTGATTCTGTTATAATCTACCGCAGAGCAATAAAAAGAGCATTAACATACATTACCGTGGGTAATGACTATAGTAGAAGCGTTTATTTATCGTATTCAAAACGATCTGAGTGCAACATATTGCGATCTGATCTCATTCGATCCCACTTTTTAAGAGGATTGGATTCAAAATCCAATAAGATTTGAATCCGCGTTTTCATGCAGTAGATATTCAATACAGAAGTAAGTGTACTGAAATCGATTTCAGTTCTCCATGAAAACTTGGTAACTATATCGAGTGATGTATGTAAAATCTAGTTTTTCTAAAATAGCGCATCTTTTTATATTATTAGGGCTTTATACATGCAGGAAATTTTGGTAATGTAAACATTCTACGATATTCTAAGAAAAATGCCAGTGCTATCCTAATATGAGGAATTTATCTTGTTTGTATCAAAAATATTACAGCAATTCAGGAGAAAAACGAAGTTTAACAAAAAGGTGATTACATATCCTAATTTTCTAATCGTAAAGGATACCGAGTTGAAGTTGTTTTGGTACCTTTTTACGTTCTCTACACGTAAGTAGGTAATGTGTAATAGTGTATAGAGAAGGTATTGTATTGCACCAAAAATTCAACACCGAGATTTCACCGAAAATGTAGATATGTTTTGAGACCCCAGAATCTAAAATAAAGGCACTATTTGAAAAAGGTCCTTGCGTGTCTTTGGACAGCATAGCTTAAAACCTAAAAGACCGTTCAATACCTAACTTGGTATTTAAGTTTATTCTCTTCTAAGGATGCGACCCGAATATTTTCAAGAAAGTCTCCCTCTCCAAACTACCCTTCACAAGGAAAAAAATTGAAAGTTTTGTTTTTCTCAAAAATGGCTCCAACAACTTTTATTAAGACACCATATATTAACGTTATTTACAACACAAATAAAATGTATATTTTGAATTTTCTGGGAGTAGCCCCTGAAAAGTATCTACCTACTTTATATTGGCTGATTTGTGCAGAATTTTGTATAACGGATAACCGTAAGAAATAGAGAAAACCTTACTGCACAAAATATAGATCTCGTTAAAACAAACACAATTTATGTCGTATGCATTTTTGTTGTAGAGTTCGATCGTTTCCAAGATTTTCCTTATTATTGGTTTCAATTTAAATATACTTTTCTCATACAGGAAATGTCCGTTTTTCTTTTGTTCTACTCCTGGCCAAGCAAAAAGCCAATTTCAATGACAATCGCATAACGATAGCTTTTAAAACATTGGACTATCACTTCAGGATTCCTTTAGTTTTCTTCTACTTATAAGGAACTAGGTAAGTAATAGGTACATTCTGCTAATGCTTATCTCGATTAGCATGGTGTAAAAAGAGTAATTTATTGTAAAAAGTCTGTTTGTAGAAAAGTTACAGAAAGTCATGTGAGTGTAACACATTAGATTCTTTACACATTCAGGACTGCACGTATGCTTTTCCTTTGGCTTTAATTATTCGGAAATCCATTAAGACGTAGACTCCCTGGCTTCATTGTTGTTCCCCTTTGTGAGGGGAAGGAAGAGTAAAGTGGGGGATTAAATTGTACTATTGGCCCTTGAATTTAATCAATGAGCGTGAACTTCCCGCGTGGCTCCTCCTTGCGGCGCAAATGCCCGGTAGTTTTGAACAAGGCCTTTTTTATTTTTGAAAAAAAAAAAAAAAAAAACAGTACCAGAGTCTGGTCAGGACTCCGGCGCTGTATCCCCTGTTTACATCCCCCCCCTAAATTTACTGTATGATTACTGGTTTTACTGTTCCTGTACACTAACATATAACATCCATGTCCAAGGCGAGCCTCGAACCCACGATCCCCTGCCCACGGCCTTCAGATATCGCATCAACTATCACAAACGCCATGACTAATTCTTCATCCAATGTGCATTCGCAGGAATTTTTCATTATCCTGCCATTTATTTTCGTATTTATTCTACAAAGGATTCTAACAACTTTTACTTATATCTACTTCCTGTTAATCATTAGAAATATTGGCAGACATTTAATTTTATTGCAGCTGTACAAAATATTTGACAGTCAATGTTTTACTTTCTCTAGCCCCGTATTTACAATGCACATAGGGATAGAGAAGTAAGTATTGTATTCCACCAAAAAATTTGATGTCGAGATTTCACCGGAAATAAATGTTTTAGGACCCCCTGAGTCCAAAAAAAAAGCATTTTCAGAAACAGGTCCGTGCGTGTGTGTGCGCACGTGTGTGTGTGTGTGTGTGTGTGTGTGTGTGTGTGAACAGCATAGCTCAAAAATGAAAAGACGGTTAAATACCAAACTTGGTATTTAAGTTTGGTATCTTCCAAGGATGCGACACGAAGATTTTCAAGAAAATCCCTCCACCCCTAACTACCCTTTAAATGAAAAAAATTCCGAAAATTTTGTTTTTCTTAAAAATGGCTCAAACGAGTTTGATTAAAATACCACATATTAAAGCCATTTCTATCACAAATAAAGTGTATATCTTTACTAATTTTCTAGGAATGGCTTCTAAAGGCCTCTTTATTATGGATGAATTTTGCTTAATTCGGCATAACTAGTAAACCGTCAGAAATAGACAAAAATTTACTGAACAAAACATGTAGATCTTGTTGAACTACACGGGTTATGTCATATACATTTTTTTCGTGGAGGTCACCGTTCTCGAGGTATTCCTTGTTATTAGTTTCAGTTGTGAAGTACTTATTCTTTTCTCAGACGGGAGTGTCCGTTTTTCTTTTGTTCTACGCCTGGCCAAGCAAAGAAGCGATTTGCAATGGCAGTCGCATAACAACAGCTTTTAAAACATTTGACTATCACTTTAGCCTAGGGCATTTCCTTAATTCCAGTTTACTTATAAGGAACTAAGTAATAAAATTCTGCTAATGTTTATCTCGATTAGTGTGGTGTTGAAAGAAGAATTATCTTTTGGAAGAAGTTTATTTGTAGAGCAGCTAGAGAAAGTTATGCGAGTGTAACACATCAGATTTTGTATGTAGCAGTCCTTATATTATGTTCTTTGCGGGCTGTAAGGAAACAAAAGAAGATCACTTCACTTGAAGTGTACGATGTTAAAAATGCTGATACATTAAAAGATATTCAGTAACATTTTGGAGAGGCTAGCATCGCATTAAAAAAAAAAAAAAAAAAAAAAAAAAAAAAAAAAAAAAAAAAAAAAAAAAAACACTACTTACATCTTTTAAAAGGCTCTACATTTTTTCCTACACTAGATTTCGTCCCGTTCTGCATAAAAACAATCAATAACTCTTAATGAACTTTAAAAGCAAATTCTAGGTATTACGTACTTAGCTATACTTAATTTTTCATATTAAGGCTGTGAAAATTGAAAAATGCGTAGTGTGCAAGATATCTTATTAAAATGTATACCAATTACTATGCAGAGCAATAGTGATATTATCGCTGTATATCAAAATTATTGCTTACATTGTTATTTAAATAATAACTATTTAGTGACAAATTGTATTTTCCAATAAAAACGAGCCACCTGATGCATTTTTAAAAATATCCCCATACAAATATCCAGTTCTACAGACAATGAGTTTACAAATATATGTCATATTGATATTTTTTTAATATTAGTCCTAGTTAGTGGAGAAAAATTACTACTCTTCGTACTTTCCAATGATTTTTCAAAATTTGATAAATTATTTATAAAAATTGGAACATTGTTTTGATAAAGTAATATGATCTTTTAATATGCTTTTGAACGGCAGTATAAAAAGTATGAAACATATTAGTGGAAAATTGCATCGTGTGGAACATTTGGGGTATGGAAAAGTGTTAGAAAAAAAGGTTTCCGAGAATATAAGAATTAAAGTTGGGAGCAACTGCCTCCGTGGTCGAGTGGCCAGCGAGCTGACTTCTCACCCGGAGGTCCCGGTTTCGATTCCCGGCTAGGGCGGGGAATTTTTCTTTAACCAGAATCCTCCATAGAGTCTGGTCCCAAAAATCCTTAGCATGGCTTCCTTCGAAAAGAATGTTAAACCGGAGATCCGGTATTGTATATTTATGGGACGTAAAAAATGGTAAAGGGGTCCCTGAAAAAAATTAAGCGGTCTTTCATGCCCAAAACATGCTTCGTGGTGCAGGGGATCGTGGGTTTGAGTCCCGCCTTGGGCATGGGTGTTTATATGTTTGTGACATGTGAGTGTGTGTGTACTGGAACAGCAAAACAGTAATCAAACAGCAAACACGGTAAATTTAGGAAAATGTAAAAAGAAGAAAAAAAAAAACAGAATGGGAAGCTGACAATCGCAGAAGTTAGGGGAGCGTCGTAAATAAAACTTAATTTCAACTTCAATGTGGCTGAAATTTTAATCATATTTTTGTCTTCTATGTATGATAGCTTAAAAAATGTCAACGTAAAATGTTCATTAGTTTTCAGGTTATTCATTTTAGAATATGCAAAATTATAGGAAAGTAGGTAGGTATACATAAAATGTACCACAGAATACAATTTTCAGGTAAGGAAAGTTTGCTTTAAAAATTTGTTTCCTTTAACTGCAACATTTTTTGGCTATTTTATTCTATGAGGAATACACTTTCAAATTTCCTCAATTTGTGTGTGTGTGTGTGTGTGTGTGTGTGTGTGTGTGTGTGTGTGTGTACAACATGTTTTTAAACTTCATTGTTGTTTCAAAAACGAATAATTAAAAAGAACTATTTTTGTGCAATAAAATCATAACAATTTTACCTGTTTGTATTTTTAAAACTTAGTTCATACTAAAAGCCAGCATATAATCTGCTGCTAGTAACAAAAAGTCTTACAGAAGATATTCTATGCCTGCGTTATCACATTTGTTAGAGTATCCTTCCAGTTTGCTCTTCTGTGAGCTTTTTTGTGTAATTCCCTGTTTTGTGAGACGTTTCATGACACTATGTTTAAAAATGAATAATATTAACGTTTCTAGCTACCATATAATAAAAACTGGCTTATTAAATACATCTATTAATTCTTATTTCTCATTAAAATTAAGGGGGAAATATTAGGTATGACTTCTCATACGTAGTTTGGAACAGATCATTTTCTATTTATGTAAAGTCTGGTGCACGGAAATGTGTGATGCTGTAGTGTATTTTGGCATGTTTCCTTATTTAATGTTGGCGGAACTTTTTCACCATTTTTGTTCCACACCAGTTGTGGGTTTGCCAATATCCTATTGGTTTGTATTCAAGTCCGACACACAAGCGATGGAATATTTCCAAAGAGTGTGACCATGATAAAGGGTGCGATCATGATAAAAGGTTCAGCGGGGGGGGGGTAGCAGTTTGACCCGAGTGGAAGGATTGTCAACACAACCTCCTGGAAGAACGGATTCTGTTATAGGGACCGCGGGGGAATTTCGCGGATTAATTACTAGAACTTTAGATTACTTTAGTTCCATGATAATCTTTGTTTTTCTCCCCTTATGTCTGTCTACTTAACGAAAACATGCTTTAGGAATGCTTTTGTATGTTCGGTATATTTTGTGTTTCAATTTACAGCAACTTATTTTGTAATGAAATTGCATGATTGTATATAAACTTATGTAACTTGGAGTTTAAGTTAGTATAAATATAATAAAATAGGTAATTCTGTTTAATCTCTCATCGACTTCTTCCGAAAAATACACAAATGTTAGCATTTTCATTATTCGAAAAGGATTGGCAATTTGGCTGCTGCTCCTTTCCTCAACAATAGCTGATAGTATATTCAAATTAAAATTAGATGCACTCTGAATTATATGCGTTAATGTATTTAAAACTGCCTGTGCCTCTGGTTCGCCTCCGCCATTGCGACACAAAAGGCAAGCACATGATACAAATCGCGCCTTGCTATAGCTGACGGTTTTGAACTGGGAGAGTGGCAGAGGAGTGGTGTCATTGACCTACCACCCTAAACAGCTGTTCCGCATATCGGCGAGTTTCCGTGCAGCGGGGTATACGCTCAGCGCCAAGAAAATCCTTTTGTACCTATAGCTTTCTGGTGCCTTTTGAGGTGTCTTTACCAGCCAATAAGGCATGAGGTCTATAAGACAAACTGAATGCGCTTACTCTACCTGTTTCTCTGTTACCCTGTACGACCGAAAGCGTAAATATATAATTAATTTCTACGCAATTTTATAACCCTTGTTTTGTTTATTAATGTATAAATATTTAGTAGGAGTGGCGCACACTTGTACCGTGACCTAGAACAACCAACCATAGGACCATGGAGCTTAAAGTTACTTGACATTCGTCTTCTCAGGATAAGGAAAAACCCCGAAAAGAAACTTATCCGGGTAACTCACCATAAGCGATATTCGAACTCGTGGAGGCAGACACGCTACCACCACACAACCATGGTTTCACAAGGCCACGTAAACGATAAATAATGTGGCGTAGACCCAAGGTGTGCTGAGATTTTCTTTGGTGCTCTTTGTAAACAAAATATTTTTGTACGCTCTCTATCGTATTGGCTAAAAGAGAAACAACGTGATAGAATTCAGTTTGTGGTACAGACCTCTTATCATGACTGGTAGCCATACCTTATTTGCTAGTGGAGGACATGGCTCAAAATACCCCGGTAAACAATGCAGAATCTGCCGAAATTTTTCTTTGACGCTGAGTGTGCAGTTATCTTTAATTTTATTTATTTTACACTTCCATACAATTAGTAATTGAACTTTAATTGCTTAAATTTAATACAGCTTATTTTAAATCAATCTAATTTGAGTAACATTCCCAGTTTTTGTTTTATTTTTCCTTTAGTTAATCAAGTTTAACTTATTTTTAATTTGGTATCATCAATGTTTCCATACTTAGCCTTTATTAAACCTTTAATCGCTCTTCTATCTTTACTTTATTTCGTCATGTCATTCTTTAATAAATGTTACTTCGAAATTGCTTTTTGTTTTATATTTATTATTTCGTTTCATTATTATTAGCTATAAAATATTAAATTATGTATTGTTCTGTTTATTATTCTATATAAATATAATACCTATAGATAATTCCTCTTATTTATCCTCTTCAATAATTTAAGCTATAGTTATATGTAATATCAGTACACCATTATTTTCTTCAGTTTTTACACCATGCTGTATTTAATTTCTATAACTTGATAAAATTTATTGAACATAATTAATTTACATTTAATTCTATTTTCATCTTATTTCCTCTTCATTAGTTTGAACATACTTTTTTATCTATCCATTTTCACTCTTATCACGCTTTTAATTATTTTAACTTATTGCAGCTTTAAAATGGCACAATACCACTTCATATGTCTTTTTTCTTTCCTCTATTAGATTTATTATTAGATATTAATCCTCCACTACACGTTCCACTTTATAAACAAAATTAATTTGTAACGTTATGGAGTAAAATTATAAACATACACTACATTTCACTAACTCACTTAACTTGCTTTCTCACTGTACCACTTTTTGACTTTGACTTCCGAGATTCTAATTCTAAATCCCGAGAAACAAAATAAAATAACATCTGTATATTATATCCTGACACCTAATTTTCAGGTCAAATATCCTAGATATTACTATTTATTTTAAAAAAATTGATTTACTATTTTAATACAAGTGTTCTATAGACAAAGAATAGACTACTACTAGTAAGCATAAATAATACGAAAATAAAATAATTAAAACACATTTACAATCCAGAAACAACTATGTAATTTATAACAACTAAACCAAAATTCAACTCCTACAGTATACTCAGTGCAGTGCTCCCGAGAAACAATAGCGGTAGTAGCAACATTAAAAAAATGACAAATAATTGAACAATTCGAAGCGGCTGCCCCGTAGCTCAGTCGGGAGCACCCGTCTGCTCTGTGAGGGGTCCCGGGTTCGATTCCCAGCTGGAGGAATGGGGATTTTTCTCTAGCCCAGGTTATTCGCTTTCCTCCCCAGAGTCTGGAAGAGTGAATATATGTGTGTGTGTGTGTGTGTGTTTTCTGTGTATGCATGTGTGTGTATGATCTGATGATTAAAATTAATGATAAATAGAAACCCAACGACTTCAGTACACGAGTATGCATCATTGCCGATAGGCAATATTTTCCAAAGGGAAATTCTGCGATAGCATAGGACCATGGAGTTAAAAATGGAGTATAGATAAATTAAACAATAAAAATATTCAAAGTATAAAAATACATATCTGCAAAATGGCATTTGCCACAAAAAGTTACTTGAAATGCCTAATTATGTTTTAAGGAGAACTACGGTTTTCTATATTACCTATGTGTTTATCTATCGCTTAACGCTTACCAGTTCTACAGGCCAGATCATATTAAAATCCTTTCGAATCAAGTTTCATATACTATTCCTAGAAATTAAAAATAAATGCATTTGCCCTATAAATATCTATAGCATAATATTAAAAAAAAAAACTTTACAGTTGCTTTAACGTCAAAACTTTTCGAAAAATATCCTACGTACTGTGTAGTTTAGAGTGGAGGAATTTTCTTGAACATCTTCCAGTCGCATCCTTCGTGTATAGTGAACTTAAATTTCAATTTTGGGAGTCAAAGGCACACGTTCACGTGTTTCTAAAAATGCCTTTTTTTAGTTTAGTGGATCTCCAAATATGTATTTCTTGTCCTGTAGTTACAAGTACTTATGTATCACAGAAAGTATTGTGTAGAAAATATAATATCTAATAGGCTTAAAACTTTGGGGTGAGACAGCCAATTTCAAGAGAGAATTTTTTTGAATTCTACTAC
This sequence comes from Hymenopus coronatus, assembly GCA_030762935.1. NCBI lineage: Eukaryota > Metazoa > Arthropoda > Insecta > Mantodea > Hymenopodidae > Hymenopus > Hymenopus coronatus. The sequence continues at coordinate 453,598,164 of CM060900.1, read as the reverse complement.
TGGGAGAAGACTGCCATCGTCTAAGCACCACGTTAGTAAAAATTGTGTGGTTTGTTTCCCCTTTATGTGCAGAAGAGACATGTGTTTTTCTGCATGCTTGTGATATGACGAAATGATAACGAAGTTTATTTTTGGACGCCCTGTAACTACTGTGGCTATCAGCGTCCCATCCTATATTGGGCGTGAAAGACTGCTTAAATTTATCAGAGACCTCCTTGTCGGGCTTGAGGTTCTTTTTCGGCCCGTAAATCTACAACAAGGGACCAACGGCTTCACTTCCCTTCCGAAGGAAATAATGCTAAGGATTTTTAAGCCAAAAAAATCCATCGTCCTCTGCCGGGTTTGAACCTGCTGGAATTTCATGTGAACGCTGAAAAGTTTAATTTGCCGCTGAACCCACATGCAAAAATTTTGAATTGAAATTATTCTGTGTGACCTTCATTCAGCTTATACCGAACGGAACGGCTCAGGCCGTTTCGTCTGTGGCCCGCATTCGGGAGGTCGCAGGTTTGATTCTCGTGGTCGGCCTACTTGTCCCATGAGTTTCCTCGGTTTTTTTCTCAGGTCACCAGGCGAATACTGGGTAGGTTCTTTATATCCCTCGACGACCCCCCCCCCCATTATCTTAAATAGGTCTGTTACTTTAAAGTAATGCATCTGTGAAATTTGGAAAATCCACAGTATAAGTTATTTTGTTGAACTTTATACTAGTTATGAATGTGGCTATGAACATACCTACACACAATAACAATTATGTGGTTTCTGTTTTAATTCTAGCCTGCATAGTTATTTAAATAAAATGTTGTATAAATTCTTTCTTATAATAAAAATGCACTACACAAAGCAATTTTAAAAATATGCGTAACAAAACTTCAAGCTTTACAGTAGGTTTGCAAATACAGTTGTCCTATATTTTATTCAACTCCAATTATTTTACAATATTATTACTACCTGTACTCTCCAAAAATCGAGAATTTTTTCAAAATTTAAAAGTTAATTCCTCAACCTGGAGCATTTTTTCAAAAAGTATATATTTTTTCTTTTTATTGTGTAACTGAGGCAATAAAATCTTGGAAGCAAAGATGGCAAAAGAATTGCATCCTGTGAGCATTTTGAGTTTGAAAAACGTTGGAAAACAAAACGCTGGGCGTGTCTATTGATATAGATGATCTGTTTATTTATAGCTTCATTTAATTGGCACTTCAAATCCACCAATTGGAAAATAATATATGCCTTCTTAAAGTTAGGAATTGATATTATTATGTGAATTTTTTTTTTTTTTAGTTTTCCACAACTTTTGGTCAAATTTCACAGATACATCAGCTAACCAACGAGCCGTAAATTTTTAACTAAAATTCTATGTAGAAATATCTTGCTCTGGGTTTACAACTTCCAGTAGGTTGCAGCCATCTTTTCCTAACTAAGGCGTTGCATTTAAAGAATATATAAGAAGCAGCTTCATCTTCTTCATTACAGCTTGCATATTGGTGCTTGTTTAAAGATTCCCATTGTATGCAGGTGTGACCCTAATCTACAATGTCCCGCTAATTGCCCAGTTATTAGGTTTATTCTTATCAAAGACAATGAAAGGGCTCAAACTTAAGGATGCAAATGATGAGTGAATATCCTCGGAGTATTGCGCTCGTTTCAACTGCTTAGCTTACTAACAAAGGAACCCTGCGTAGCACAAAAGGTTTACCTTCCAAAATAAGTTGTCCTTCTACAAACATTCTAAAATGTTTCTAAACTGAATATTACCTTGCCTATACACTTCTTATTATGCACATACTCGTACATATCGTTTATCAGAACAGGACAATTATTATTCTTATTATTATTGTTGTTGTTGTCGTTATTATTAGTATTAATATTATTATCAGCATTAGTATTATTATCAGTATTAGTATTATTATTAGTATAAGTATTATTATTAGTATTAGTATTATTAGCATTATTATTATTATTATTATTATTATTATTATTATTATTATTATTATTATTATTATCATCATCATCATCATTATGATTATCCTTATGATTATTATTATTATTATTATTATTATTATTATTATTATTATTATTAGGGCTCGGATTTTAGGTAAATACATATTTTGTTTGCGTACTTTTATGAACTTGAAACTGAGTTTAATGTTCTGGATATGTACTCTAGACCACACATTTTAAGTTTTATTGCACATAAAAATGCATATTTTCTGATTTTTTATGTAAATAAGTATTTTTCGTATATTCACATAAATTACACAAAAATCGTATAAAGGAAAGCTTTTTAAAATAATTTTCAGATTATTTTATAAAAGCAGCAGAGAGAATTATCTTAACAAATCACTATCCACTTCTGTAATGCTCAATTACACATGCCAGATGACGTAATTTGTTGTTAGTTATTGGATGACCTGATATGTCAGGTATAGTATTACTTCAGTTTGAAGAAAATATGAACATCCTGCTTTCCTTAGTTCCATGAGCTCGCAAGATAAGAACGAGAATTCCTCCACTGCCATATGGTTGAAATAAATAAACACCTGTTATCGCTTCACAGCCCGGCAAGTATATACGCTGATACTTGTTGAACTGTATAGGCATTTGTCATTTGTGAAGCCGCAAAAATATGCTGCGGAATTTAAGGATATTTATATCACTTCTGATGGTAAAATCCTGTGTTGTCAGTCAAGTGGTAAAGCTGTAACGGCAGACTAACATTTAAGTGGTCACAAACATAAGACAGCTATTTCGAGCTTCACAAAAAACAATCTTTTATTAATTGTCCAGTGCCAAGTACTTCAGCAGGGCCTTCTAAATTTGCCGTGCATTGTGAGAAAATGCAAGGAAGTGTTCGAAAATAAGTGGATTTAACATAAGGAGAAGCACTGTCTTGTAAACCTAAATTTGCTTGTGTTGGCATATCCTAAAAAAAGAGTTTAGCTTTATTTGTGGAGCTTAAATTCACTAAACTATTCTGGAATTAAATTCAACATCTGAAAAATCTGAATATTCGTAACTTCAATATCATTGATATTTAATAGTTTTTAAGCAATTCAAGTAGTTCAGGATGTAGAAAAAAACAACTGAATGTTCTCTCTGGTTCTACAGTTCAAAATTTAAAAATAAAATGCGAGAAAGTGTTCGAAAATAATTAACATAAAGTGGATTTAACATAATGTGTAAAATTAAAATGTGTTGGATTTGCAGCATGAAGAAATTATTGATGTGAGTGACATTCCATGTTATAATTGTGCTAGACTTACTTCTTGTGACCTGAAGCGATCATTTTCGAAATTTAAGGCACTTCTTCGTGAAAATCGTGAATCTTTCGGGATGGAAAATTTGAGGAAGCATGTGGTCGTATACTGTAATTCTACAGTATTTGGTGATCGCTTCCAAGAATGATGTCTATCTGAAATCAGTCATTGATATCTTTAAAAAAAAATGTTGTGGCCATATTTTTTTCGTGCTTTTTAGCACCTATTTTTAACATTTTTTGTGCATAAAAATAAATATTTCCTAAGTTTTAAGCACCTAAAAATCCGAGCCCTAATTATTATTATTCATCAGGGTTACAATGTAAAATCGCATCTTGCTTTATCTAGACTGTTTATACTTACTCTTATTTTATTTCCCCATTCTTCTATAGCTTCCCCTATTTCGTCTACCTGGTAGGATTCATTTGTATTATTAGCTGTCGTCAAACTCATACGGTTTACGTTTAGTATACCCAGATTTTGTTTGCTTGGCATGGGGAGTAATCTGTTAATCAAATTCGTTGGTGCCAGTTTTGAGAGTATAAAAGCATCTAAATGTGTCCCATTAACAGGGAAGTTGTTGCGAGGTTCATTTTTAAAACTATTTGTTAAAGCAAAAAAAAAACAATAATGTCTATCTTTTGGAAACACTTTTATTCCCAACAAAATGTATTTTTCTTAAAATATATGCTTTTACAAAATACATTTTCTGTGAGGGTTGCATGAAATTTATTCAGTGCATTTATTAGCCTTTTTCATCCCTTAAGGGCTAGTTACGCTACTATTGGTAGGGTAGCCAAAAAGACTCATTAGGGAAGCTAACCCTAAGGAGTACCTACATTTTATTCTTGTGTAACATACACAATAGATAATTTTACATTGAAATTAATAGCATTTTTACATAAACGTTTAAAAGTTCTTCCGCATTACTCTATCTCTGCACCTTATCCATTATGCATACTTTACATTAAAACGTAGAGAATTCTTTCCACATTTCTCTCTCTCTCTCTCTCTCTCTCTCTCTCTCTCTCTCTCTCCTCTCTCTCTCTCTCTCTCTCTCTCCTCTCTCTCTCTCTCTCCTCTCTCTCTCTCGCACACCTCGACCACAGAAGTCCATCCCACTTTCTAGAGAATTTTAATTGGTATTGAAGAATAATAAACTATACCCTATTTCTCCAAGTTATGTTAAACAAATAATATTTTTCCAAATTTAGTTTTGCCAATTTGGACAAAACCGAGACGCTGTAAGAGGTAGGCATCTAAAACATGGTTTGTAGCGGAGAAATATTGTTCTTTATGCCGATGACCTTTAATTAAACATTTTTTGTATTAATTTAGGTAAATGTGGGATGTTTGTATTCTTTAGCAACAGTCAAACTTATTAGCGAGTTCGTGGATTCTCTGCATGATGATAAACAGAAATAAAAGAAAACAGAAAAATATCATTCCCAGTATAAAGGTAGGTATGTAAACTCTATTTGATGCTCAATAATCTTATAGGTAACCGATATTTCTGAAGTGTTTTTCTTACGAAAGTGTGATTTTCTTAATAGTTGCGTTTTAGCAAAATGGTCTCTTCTTTCCTTCCTTCCTTTCTTTCTTCCTTCCTTCCTCCCTCCCTCCCTCCCTTCCACCTTTCTCCTCCTTTCCTTCCTTCCTCCCTTCCTTCCTTTCTTCCTTACTTACTTCCTCCTTCCTCCCTCCCTTCCACCCTTCCTCTCCTTTCCTTCCTTCCTCCCTCCCTTCCTTTCTTCCTTCCTTACTTACTTCCTCCTTCCTCCCTCCCTTTCCTTTCTTCCTTCCTTTAAACAAAAATTAAGAATTTACGCATTACACTTTAGCATAAGTTAAATGCGTTTGCAAAAATTTTGAGCTGAATAAAAATTTACGTTTTCTCTGCCTGATGGCGAGAAGGAAAGGAAAAGAAATATCTATCTGCGGTGAAACGCGCTAAAATGTTTTCTTAAGTCAAGAAAATAATGTATAGAATGTATTTCTCTTAAAATATATGCTATTACAAAATTGACATTTTCTGTGTGAACTATATATACCTACTACTACATTAAAGAAACTGTCAAAATAACTGTACCTACCCACCAATGTGAATTAAAATAAAAAGGAGAGAAGCGAACCCCGTTGTAAAAATAATAAAATACAACCATACGAGACTGCGAAACCAGTTATAATTTTATTGGCGTCATGGTGCGACCGACCGTGTTGAGATTAAAATGCGACCGGCTTAGGGTTAAAAGACGCGTTTTAAAGAAAAATGTTTGTGATCTTACACTTTTACAAAATGTGCGTTACAAAATTCCTCAATAATCAAATAATTGATAACTTTCAGTGGAAGATTGTCATAGGAAACTCCGTCTATTCCAACCTAAGCTAGCAATTTTTTGAAAGGCAGCAACGATTTTAAACATAATATCTTTTAAGATGCTTAAGACAAATGAAACAAATAAGAATAGATTAGATTGCGTTCTATAGGTTCATGATGGCCAAGCTGGCCTTGAACATAGAACATTCAAAGCATACAAAGTTAAATACATTAAGTGTACAGCACTTAAAGTTTTCATATTACAATTAATAGTAAACATCTTAAACTTTCAACTGCATTAAAACTTAAGATATTTATTAAAACTTTACAAATTATATTACTGGCTTTTACAGCCTATGCCACTATACAGTGCTTACATCCTTATATTCCTACTAAGGTGCTTAAATTTAATGTTAAGATATTAAATATGCACATAAAAATCTGATGTGTTCCATTCACATGACTTTCTCTAGCTGTTACACAAATAACTTTCCGTACAAAAGATTATTCTTTAGTCTACAGCATGCTAATCATGGTCAAGATTAGCAGAAATTGTCTTATTACTTGCCTCCTTGTAAGCAGCAGGGAAAGTTTCGAGAGCAAAACTAACAATTTAGTAATGAAATTGACAAATTTTTAGTTTCCCTAGCCGTATGTACAATGTACATAGTGGATAAGGAAGGTAGGCAATGGTGTTTTCTGAAACTATATCAGCGGAGCTTATAGACGGTGCTCTAATTGTATGACATTGAGCTGCTGAATCTCGACGTTAGGAGTAAAAGTTACTTCATGCAGGAAGGCACCTCGTGCACTAAGATTTACAGAGATCCATTGGGGCCCACCCAGGAAGAAGGGGTGAAGTGAAGGAACCCAAGAAATCTACAGGTTTAGGCAGACAGGACAAAGACACTCAGGGACTTCCTAGCATTTCCTAGATTGAAAGCCCATCTCACGACTGAAGCTGCCCAGAAAGCATGAGCGAACCATTTAACCAGGCATCCCTGGTGTTCAAGGGAGATATTGTTTCCCTGAAACAACTGTCCACACCAGCTATCCAGTACCGCTTTACACCAGGAAATCTAGAAATACAACTACAATATGAGAAGGAAACATAATGGAAAAGAAAATACGGAAAGGAAATTATGGTAGTTGAGAAACCACACCAGCATTTGTCTATTAACCAGGGAAAACCACGAAATACCCAAGGTCATATTGGGTGATTGACGGGAATTGAACTCAGTGCATCCTGAACGCGAAACTCACATTAACAATGGAAGCAACTTCCTCAGTGATTTTCCACGATACTATACATGGTGAGTTTGATAGGCTCCGACTCCAAAACCGGGGGTGTGTCCGAGAATGCCAGATAATACACAGGTAATCGGTGAAATGTCGGGATTGCACAGTCCTAAAATTAGACCATGTCCGACAATCTCAACAAACATATTCCCGAAAACTATAGATGCAGGTTTGGAAGCTTACATTTTTAACTTCTCTACTACCTATTTATTGAATGGAAGTGCATTCCAGCCAAAAATTAGATGTCTGAAAGTTAGGTATTTATTTCGAGACTTCTTGAATTAAAAAAGAGAATGCTATTGTGTGTGTGTGTATGTGTGTGTGCGTGCGTGCGCGCGCGCGCACAGATGATCTTACACCGGCACGAGACAAACATTTTCAAAAAAAAAACCGCTCCGAACAATATAGGTAGTCTACTACTTACTTGAGAAAATATTCCAAATTGTTTATTTTCTCTAAAATGGCTCTAACGATTTTGGTTAAAATGCACTATGAAGAAAATATTTAAATGATAAACAAAGTGTTTATTTATTTTTAAGAGTATAAACATAACGACATATTTTCAAATATTGGGGTATTTTATAGAAAATCTTTCAGCCGCATCCTTGTAAACACTCCGAACATAGATTTCAAGTTTATTATTTAGCTGATTTTTTGGTTTTGTTTTTCAATAATGTTGTCACGGACAGACTTGGGAATATTTATTCGTAATCGGCTTACCCTCCCCATATTTGTAGGACTGACACCCCCTAGGACGTACAAACCAATGCCTATGGGTGAGAATCCTCTCTGGGAGCCAACGACACGAAACCACAGAGTGGAGAACCTGTTAGGAGGGGTCGGCCCGTAGCCAGGCATGAACATGAGGAAGTGGATAATATGAAATGTAAGCGAAATTGATGATTGGGAAGATGATGATGGGGCAGTTCGTGGAATGAGTGGCGGGGGAAACCGGAGGACACGGAGAAAATCCGGACAGACGCCGCTTCGTCCACCAGAAATACCACATGCGGGCGCTTGGTATCGAACCCGGGCCGCCTAGAGGTAGGTGGGAGGTCTAACCATTCAACCACTTGAACTTGAGAATATTTATTATTTCCAGAAATGTCAAGTTTCGAATTCTGTGATTCGAAAATTTCGCAAAACCATTGAAAGCAATTAAAGAAAAGCAAGGGTTACCGGCCAATTCAAATGGTTGGCGAAGCTTTCCATCGTCGTCATAAAACTAAACTCAATGATTTTTCTTTCTTCCAAAAATGCTTAACCTTTTAAATTCAGATGAAATTTGCACCTCCGCTGAGATCTCATTATCGAACCTCTAGCAGCAGAGAAAGAAAATAAAATCACGTATACACTTGCACAAAGAGAAAACTTATGTATGGGAATGTTTTTTATTTCTCGAAAAATCCATTCAAGATCGCACGAAGCACCAAAGCTAGGCACATTACATAGCGCGGTCAGACCTGTAGAATATTATTTTGGTACATGCGAGAAACGAGCCTGCAACTCTCACCAGAGGACAGGTTTTGCCACAGCGGCACAGTGAACGGACTTCCTTTTGAAGTGTCCAACTAGCCTGCCAGTTTCTGACTGACTCGAGAACAGTTGAATTGAGGTGTTCACAGGAAGAGCTGGATTTTAGCCACCTGCAGAGCAACACGTAATGGTAAGTAAGGGCTGAAAGATTTGCAGTTTTACCTACTGTTTAAAATGTTATGGCATATGGAGAGCTGCAATTACATACATTTCGCTGCAGTCCATAAAGTGTGGTTAAATCATCTCTCGTCAGCCATATTGCTTGCTTTCTAACATCATATCTTCCAGCGTTTTGGTAACATTAAGGTGCGAGATTAGACACATGCTTTGAGTGCCCTAAAAATGCTTATAACAATAAACGCTAACTGCGATCAAATGTTCTGAATAAAATCAAGTAATGCATAAAGACGTATGTGTTAAATATTTACGAAATTATTACGCGGCAACTTCCAAGTTATGTAGTTGAAATTCAATGAAATGACCATAACAGTGGCTGCATAAAAGTTGCACATTATATGAATATATTTATAATTTTCGTTGTGTGGAAGGCTTAAAAACAAGACACGAAATTTACTGCTTCTGTAGTCGAGTGATCAGCTTCTTAAACCAGAGATATTCGATTCCCTCCAGGGGCAAGGGATTTTTTTCTGTAATTATATATAATCTTTCCCTACACTCCTCAGCATCTTGAAGTGTGAATGTGAGTGCATTTTCTAAAGTGAAAAGTAAAAACGTTCATCTACCAGTTAATTGTTTCTAAATTTAAGGCGCCCGAAGTTGAAAGGGAATAGAGAGAGAGAGGGGGGGGGGAGTGGAGAAGAAATTAAAATGTTCCAATAATTTTTGTTTATAGCTTGTTGATTCGAACAATCCTGTGCCTCACGTGCTGTATTTTCTACTGCATGGTTCACATATTCAACATAGACGCATCTTTTTTTCTCATATCAGACAATGCGTATGGGTGGCGGATATTGCAGAACACATATTTTCTGTAATTCGAAGCTATGAACACTAAAATGAGTACATGCCTGTCTCTTTCACGTTTATTTCTTTGCAATAAAATAATCTTTATAATTCATATTTAGAACTTCAGCTACTTCATTTTATTTGTTCATTAACGTTTTTTTTTTTTAAAATCTGCGTCACGTCATCTTTGCTTATCTTGTGTATAAATAGATTGGGATGAAAGTTGTGTCCTAAAGCGATATATGGTCGAGATGTGGAGAAAGGATGATATAATGAGGCATGTAATATTGCCACAATGATGCTATTTTTAAAATTTTACCCAATATTATTTGTTAATTTCATTACTAGAAAGTATAGCTGCAATACCATGCGCTTAGGTACCTACATCAACATTTAGAAACAAATTGTATTTTAATATAGCGTTAAATACAATGTAGCTACCTATAGATTTGCGGGGGGGGGGATTAGGTTTTTTTTTTTTCAGAAAAACTTTTGCAAGAAAGTGAAGCAATAATAATAATTTATTGTTTTCTAACAGAAACCGTGTGTAGGACAGGAGTTGGATAGCTAGAGTCAGACTGAAAAATTCAATGCCATAGCCGGGATTTGAACCACGGATATCCCGGTCTATAGCCGGTTGCTCTGCCGCTGAGCTCACATGGCAGCCATAGCCGTGGTTCAAATCCCGGCTATGGCATTGCATTTTTTAGTCTGACTCTACCTATCTAACATTAAATAATGTTGTAGATATAACTGACACAAACACACAAAAAATGCCAATTTTCACATATCAGGGAAATGGATCTTGAAAATAAAACTTTTGGGAAACGAAAACTAAACATTTCTTGATTGCCAAATTATCAGCCTAGAGGTAGATCTTTAAACAATTGTCTTGTACATTATATGGATCATATGAGAGTGCTACGATATACCATAGGGTTCAAAGAGCATTTCATGTTATATTAAAGTGATTAATTCTAAAATAAAGAAGGTGATATTTTACCAGCCTGTTATAGCCCATTACAATAAAATCTTCTGTTACTATATGTTCTGTGCATGTGGTAAAAAATAAACAACTCAAAAGAAAACTGTAAAGTTTGGGGTTGCAAAGACTTACTGCCTTAAAATTCTGCACGGATATTTAATAGAGTAATATTTTATTATTTAATGCTTAATATGCTTCTGTGTGGTACCTTTCAATAGTAAAAGGTATTTCTTGGGATGCAAGTTTCAGAGCATTTTTCTCAGACGTTCGTCTGCTGTAGATACGTTAATGATGAACTAAAATCATTATTTATAATCTTTTAAAATGAAGTGAAAAGCCCAAATAACTGAAAAATTGTCCTTTTGTTTGATTTAAATATCTGGCAAATAAAATAATAAATTGATATGTAATATCTGTATAGAGAAACCAATGGTAATTTCTTCAAAATCCCAAGATATTGTGCATATTGATACTGATGTTCAGTCACACAAACCGTGTGCCAGTCATAGGTTGGTAAGTTAGAAACAGAACGATAAACTCCATACCAAAGCCGGGATGTGAACCACAAATTTTCAGCTTTCCGTACCGCCGCTCTTTTGAACATGGCAACATTCGAACACATCATTAAATTACCCAGCTGGCTCATAATTTCCCATTAACTACAAGCTGTTATCAAGTTTGTTTTGAGATACATATCCCAAATGGCGACTCAAATCTTATAAACACGTTAAATCCCGGTTTTATAGTTGAAAATATTAGTTTAGTGAATGATGACTAACTGTTCTTCCACACACGCTCTGTGTACCCTAAGGTAGGAAAGGTAGAATCAGACTGAAAAACTCATTGCCATAGTCGGGATTTCAATTGATATTCGGTTTCCATGCCGTTGCTCTAAGCAACTTAGCTCCATTGTAGCTCAGATGCTTAGAGGAACGCTGTGGAAAACCGAGAATATGTGGTTCAAATTCTAGCTATGGCATTGAGTTTGATTCCAACGTTCTATTATGAATATTCTTCTCAAAGGCGAAAAATCAAATTATTGGTAATAAATGCCACATTTTTCACCGCAAAGAGCACTTTAATATATTGCGAAAGTGTGTCTAGAGAGTTAATAAAAATACAGAGTTGCTTAACTGTGTATGCAGTATTTATATTGTATCCACTTGGCCAGCTAAAATTTGAGACTGGTGAATAAATTGTTGTAGATTTCAGGATTTTCACGGCTATATTCATATAAACTTGTGTTATAATTCCACGTCAAAATAACAAGGTTTTTATTATTTTGGTTAAAATTAAAACTAACTTATCCTGTATAATTTCAACACATAAACATCTGTTTTGCGAAGGCCAGATCTACATTCACGTAATTCCTCCTCCACAAATCCATTTTGAAGGACACATACATATGCGCGAATAATTATATATCATTCTACATTCAGTTGAATACGTCTTGTTTTGACCATGCATCACCTACCTTTCAAGAGAGAGACAGAGACAGAGAGAGAGAGAGAGAGAGCTGCTAAAGTATGAATAATAACTCCTATACCCTTAGCAGAGTAGTTTATCTTCTAATATTCTTAAAACCTGCATATTTAGCATATTTCCATAATGTCTTATATTATGGCATTATGTTTGAGGTAATTGTTCCAATGTTGTGTGTGTTTTGAAAATAAAAACAAAGTTTAATAGTATTAGTTTGTGCCTACTGTGTTGCGTATTGTAGATCTAGTTTAATGCTTTCCATCTAACAGATTATCGTAAACCTTTACATATTTCAATTGTATTACTTATAACAAGAAACATAAACCTATTTACTGTAAGATAAGAGGTTCACAATCACTGCGGTTGTCTTCCATGGTCTCGGATAGCATACTAGCTTCTGGTTTCCAAGGTCGCGGGTTCAAACCCGGCGGAGGGCGATTGATTTTTTCGGGCGTAAAAATCCCTTGCATGGCTTCCTTCGTAAGGAAAGTAAAGGTGTTGGTCCCATGTCTAGATTTCTGACACTTTAAATAACCTCGAGCCTAATAAAGAGGCCTCTGAGCAAAAATAAACGGTCTTTCACGCCCAATATAGAATGAGACGCTGAGAGCCACAGCAGTTAAAGAGCGTCCATAAATAAGACTCAATATACTTTTTAGCATCACTGTACTAGGAACATTAATCAACTTGATATTCCGTCATGTAGATTAAACAAAATCTAATATTATCTTAAGTATATTTGCCTAATATTTTTCCAGATAACTCTGAATATTTGAGTATAGGTAACTATTTTAAAAGAATATTAGACATTCCTTTTTTATTTTTTTTTTTAATATTTTTGTTGTGAATCCTAATGCCGTTTTGTTTTTTATCTTAAACTGCTTTGTATTATGGTATATCTATTGTAATGCTTTACTTAGTGGCTGTATCTAAATACAGAATACTGTTTTCAGGCTCTACTAAATAAAATGAGATTTGTAATCCTCATTGCTTACACCGTGCTGAACATTATTATGGACCAGGCGAAACACTACCAGAAGTTGGAATCCAAAATCCTGTACGTTTCTAAGTTAGGAAAGGGTATCACCAACTATCCAGATAAGGCGATGGAGGCTTCTTCGGGATATCTTGATATCTATCCTGAAAACATAACTTTGCTGAGTCTGTCAAAACTTGATTACTCTCTCATTGAGTCAGAAGACTGCCTATTTGAGTCATATTTCTGGTCAATTGTTTGGAACACATATAACGACGAAGATGAAACAATCGTGAAACCAACTATTATTGTTGCCCCTTTAATGTGCCAGCCACCTGATCCGACTCAGCTTTCAAAATATGGTAACTTTTTGCTTGTGTGCTTCATTGTATATCGTATGATTGTTACATTTATGTAAGACTACTGCTGCATGTTGTAAACCCATACTAATGTTCCAGTGAATTTGTTACAAATTTTGAGTTGTGATATTTGTGTGCACTAGACCAAATTTGATATATAAATACCTATGGTACAATATAATCATTTAGAACATCATCAATGTCGGTATTTGTATCAGCTTTTTGGTAATACTGAATTGGATGTGCAGAACAGCTACCCTTTCAATCTGTCTTATGCAGATACATATACACAATTCATGTCAATACATCTTTTAGTAAAACCTTTGATTTAAAGTAGATATGCACCAAAGCTCTCATCCAACTTGTAGGTACACAGAGATCATCTAAAAATGACTGCTGAAAATTATCAACAATGTATCTTCAAATGCACTCGTAACTCAAAAGCCTCAGCAACCCTGTAACTCAAAGATGTTTCACGTACCAGAATTCTTGCATAACCTCAAAAACTAATACACTGGTGTGAGGTCTGAAGAATGGAACGTATAGGTATCAGGACCTCCCCGGTCTATAAGCCAGTATTCAGAATTGCTAGGAAAGCAAGACTGAAAGCAAGCTACATTGCGTTGAAACCAGATCTGTTCATTTACACTAAGGAGAACTGGCGTAGCAAAAACAAGTGCTTTAGAGGATATGTAACTTTAAGTAGAAGTGTTTCCACATATAGCTTTTTATGCTGAGGTTATTCCATTTGCTATTACTATGACATCTCAAAGTTTATCACAAATTCACCAAAATACTATGTACATTTATAGTTTTTTTTTCCTAAGAAGTATTGGGATGAACCCGAGATCCTTATAATTTCAGTTGTTTTGAAGGTTAATCTATACTTATCTAGTTTAACATAAATGGTTAACTTTGTATAACTTTGTATTGTCTGCATTATATGACTCAAAGAAAGGGATTACAATTTTATATTAGGTTATTACAAATTTCTTCTCATGCAATTATTAGTTGCTATCCTTAGCAAACACACCATTAAGAAAAATGTATAGCCATAAATACAATGTATTTATAAAATACCTACTACTTAATATACAGAAAACCATTAATCTAGATTTGTTTTTATTATTTATGTTTTACACATAACCTGCTAAAAGATACAAATGCTCACAAAGTTCACATTCCTTTCAGTGGTATTCCTTGCAGTAGTTAGAGTAGTGCATGTATATATGGACAGGTTTTGCATAAACTATGTAAAGCCTCCAATAATAAAGGTCTCACATCCTATTTCAGACTTATTGATGCCATTTACTTTGAAGGTGTATATTTTGGATAGCAGTATCACCTGTGTTATGGTTTTTAAAATATTTATTAAAGCTTCTAAGGTCTCAAAGCTACCATTCAGTAATGACAATATAAAAGGCCATGGCAATTAAAGTAAACTGCGATAATTAATTGGATAATATAACCCATTGTTGGAGAATATGAACTGGTTTACTAGTCTAGTTCTTGTGAGCTTTAATTTAAATGATTATATTTTGTATGTTCATACAAAGGATGCTAAGAGTATTACTTTTTATATGTCTTTGTATAGATAAATCCCAAAATATCAGAAAAAGCTAATATTTTAAATGGTTTATGCAATAGTAATTTATGAAGAGAATTGGAATTTAAAAGCACAATTTATTTAATTTTTAGATATAACCAGCAAGGCTTTATTAAAAATATGTATGTATAATTCTTACCTCTTGTTTACATTACTTGTTATGGGAAATAAAATAATATCTACTATTTACGCATTTTCATAAAACAGACTCTTCACTGAAACTCTTTAGGTAATTCAGTGCAAAAAAACCTTTACCATATCCTTAAGGGGGAATTAGAAATCCCATCCCGCCAATGTTGAAATCTGTCAAATTCATGACTGATTATCATTTAAACCATTTAACATAGGTATACGTATTGAAGTTGTTATATGATTTAGATGCATGCCTTCTAGGCTCACTGATGTAGGTACTTTTATGCTGTAATGTGGTTTAATAAGTATTTTTAAAACCCATCTGAAATATTATGTATATCTTTCTTAATTGCATATTTTTTATCCTGCTTCAACAAGGTCCAAACATCCATGCCTACTATGCCATCGTACTTTTGAATTTTAAGGGCGCTACACATATCTCATGGTCGAGCCCATGATCCCCTGCGCCACGAAGTACCAAAGCTAAGCACTTTAGCGAGCGCGACCATGAGACCGGCACATGGAATAATCTACTTCAGAAAGGGAGAACGATAAATGAAGAGTAATGTGCATCGTTGTTGCGCCGGTTGAATGGAGAAATAAAAATAAAATGCCCTCATCTGGCAAAGAAAAACATTCCTTTCCACCAAGACAATGCAATGGTGCACACCCACGCAGCTTCGGTGGCGAAAATTGTAGAATTAGGTTTCGAAATGTACAACATCCATCATATTCACCAGATACTTTTTCTTTCTCCAAACTTGAAAAAGTGCCTCGGCGGAAAACACCTAAGGAAGAGGTCATCTCCCAAACAGATCCTATTTTGGGGACCTTCCGAAATACTACTTTTTGGAAGGCTTAAAACATTAAAAAAAAAAAAAAAAAAAAAAAAAACGTCGGGAAAAGTGTATCGAGCTAAAAGGAGATTATGTTGAAAAGTTTTCTACCAAAAATTATTTTTGTTTTTCTATATTTTTCTAAAGACTTATTGAACGCCCCTCGTACGTGATACAGAAATTAGTGCAGAAGCACAAACATGTAATTCAATGTAAGCATTAAGAATGAAGAGAATACAGAAACGAAAATAAGGAAATTAAGAACGTAAATCAATTCAAAAATATAAGATCACTTTTGGAATCAGATGCTAAAAGTTATTGTGAAATCCAAGAAAAATAAAAGTTGGGGTAAAAATGGTTTAAATATTTGATAAGACCTGAACATTAGGGAGATTCAAGCTACAGAAATGGATTCTTTGCAGAGGGCAGCAAGGAAATAAAAAATGCACATATTGAATCACCGGCCGTTACCTGCTCCCTTAAGAAAAGTGAAGTGTCTGTGGCCAGGGTTTCCGCCAGGATCAGCTGCTTGGGTCGAGAGGCTGAATTTCTGCCTTGACCTTGGCCTAGTGCTCGGCCAGGGTTGAACAAAGGGCGCTGCTTACCTCGCTAGCCGTGTGTTCCCTTTTATTGCAATAAAGACGTGTTTTATCTGTGCGAACATAAATACCGTTCTCTCAGTCTCGCTGTTGCTCACTTATTCCTTCTTTGCTTTTCCGTGTTTTCTACAGCGGTTGCAACTTTAACGGTTTTCGTGAGGGTGTCTGGCAGTTGAAACTTAATACGCTGTCCTACAACGCCTTTCAAAGCATTTATAAAGACATTCAGACTTCTTTGCACTTCAGCATAATTGACGACGACGGTCAGCAAACATCTCCTTGCTCGCATTAGCCTTCTGAGTGACATTTTGCAGAGCTATATAGTGGTAGTGGCAGGGGAAGTTTCTATGTAAATCTGTCAATTAATGGCATTTTGAAGTCCTCCCACGAAATGCTAGATTTCTGCAAGTCAGATCTCCCTCAGTAAAATTGTAGGGTCATTCCCCCTAGATTTTTCGGCAAATATTAAGCCAATCTTTCGCATCCCAGTTGCCTACTACCGCCGTCTGCTTAGTGTTACTAATAAAATCCGTAACTTCTGTGCCCTTTTGGTCACCTGTATATTCTTTTACATCCTTGGCAATACTAACGTCCTTAGTTTTGGCCGCAGTAAGGCGAGACATTTTTTCGCTTAGGTCCCTCAATTTCGCTTCAGTTGTAGCCATTGTGTGTGTGTGTGTGTGTGTGTGTGTGTCTTTTTACTTTCTCTACACATACTATGTACATACTCTATAGAGGAAGTATTGGATTCCATCCAAAAATTCATACCGAGATTTCACCGGAAACACATGTTCAGGATCCCCTGAATAAAAAAAGAAAAGAAAAAAAAAGCATTTCTACAAAAAAGTCCGTGGGCATAGCTAAAAAACGAAAAGAGCGATAAATACCAAAAACGAAAAGACCGTTAAATACCAAGCTTAATATCTAAGTTTGGTATCTTCCAAGGATGAGACACGAAGATTTCCAAGAAAATCCCCCACCCCAAATTACCCTTTACATGGAAAATGTTTTGAAAATTTTTATTTTTAAAAAAATGGTTCTAACGATTTTGATTAAAATACTACATATTAATGCCATTTTCATCGCAACTAAAATGTATATCTTGAATTTTCTGGGAATCGCTTCTGAAGACCTGTTTGTTCTGGATGAATTTTGCTGAATTTTGTATACCTAGTAAACCGTAAGAGATAGGCAAAACCTTACTGCATAAAAAATTTAAATCTCATTAAAACGCACAATTTATGTCATATACATTTTTTTTCGTGGAGTTGACTGTTTTTGAAATATTCCTTGTTATAAGTATGTTTTAAATTTCTTATACTTTTCTGATATGGGAACTTCTCAACAGTTGGCCACACGAAGAAACGGATTTCAATTCCGTAGCAACCACGCTTTAAAACATTTCACTGTCGCTTTAGGCTAGTGTATTTCCTCATTTCCCTTCTACTTATAAGGAACTAAGTAATAAAACGGTCTCTGCTAATGTTTATTCGATTAGCATAAAATAGAAGAATAAGCTTATAAACAAATAATTAATTTGTTACAGAGATGTAGAGAAAGTCATGTGAATGGAACACATCAGATTATTTTTAATAGTTTCTTTGTTTTTCAGGAGGAGCCGATCCCTAGGCTAGAATATGATCTGATATAACATTGACCTGTTTTAAGGTTAACACCATTTCAATTACAATTCATTATCCTCAAAGAAAATTGAATAAATTTTCCAGCCCGTTTTCTTTAATAAAACCAAGTTTTGGGCAATCTAAGGCAAATGAATAAGTTATAAGCTAGGAAACACTATAGATTTTAGTTCCTGATGGACGAGAGATAAAATAATTTCTATTTTCTCCCTACTGTACGACTAGACAATCATATTTTTGCAATTGTTCCTTTTGTTGTGGACACATATCACGCGCCATATTTACTCAGCATTTTTAAATAAATTCTCCCTTAATAAAATTCTCCCATATAACTATAAAACTAATCAGCAAGAACTTTTTTTTCTGAGTCAAGTCGCTCGACTCCTGACTATTTCTACTTGATATTTCGACTTTCAATATTCCAAGCAGCTCCACACGTTCCAGTCCTGATCGAGATAGAGAGATAGAAAATATAAAGGAGAATTACTATTGTTATTTTAACCTATTGTGTCAATTTAATATTAAATGTACACTCAAAGACATTAAAAATACTTCTGGAAACAGTCATCTAAGACGGGGTCTTTTCTGTGACTCCACCGATATCTTCCAACTGTTTGCTATGCTCTTAAACCCGTATTGGACAGGCTACCAAAGAGAAACAGATAGACATGAAACGCAACTCTCGACAAACGAAGTTCTGAGTTGCGAACTGGTGATCCCCAAAATCTCTGGTTGGATAATACTCGACCTCACTCACCGGGTGATACAAAATTAGGTTAATCTTTTCTCTGTACTACATATCTACTGAAGTTCTAATGCCAAGGTAATTCGTGTACATAGTGAATAAAATTCATACAGTGCTGCTTTTTATAGTGTTTAACACCCGCTTTTACTACAAATGGCACCGCTGACGATGAGACTGATGATACAGAATGAAGATGGAGCACCGGTGAAATGCGATGGCGGGAGAAACCGGAGAACCCGGAGAAAACCCGCCCCTGCGTCGTTTTGTCCACCAAAAATCCCACATGCGGTCGCTTGGGATCAAACCCGTGCCGCCTAGATGAGAGGCGAGTGGTCTAAGCACTCGGCCACGCCGCGGCCGCATTGCTGTTGAGTGGGATTGAAGGTAAAAGGATCGCTTTTTCCGTTTCTCACTCGCCTGGTATGTTGGCCAGAAAGACACAAACGAAAATCGTCGTAAGACTCGAGTCCCCGTCAAACGTTCGCATTTTAAAGTCTTTGAGTGTACCTACATACGATTACACACCTGTAAATAGTAAACTATGATTCTAATTACACTGTTTATAAAGTCTCTATAAATGTCTTCTATGCATTCCTTTAAGGAGATTGTTACATAGTAAAAAATCATATTTTCTTCATCAGCACAGCAGAAGAATATTTCTTCCTAATGCACTTGAAATTCGCGTTTACACGTTTATCGATGTCGACATGTTGAGTAAGGTAGACATCGAGCCACGTGTCGCTTGCAGAGGTAAACGGAAGTGACGTGAGTTCATACACAGGATGTAATCATAACCACGTCTGCGTATAAAACCTGATCGCTCGTATGAACGAATTTGGCATGTCGTGCTAGCCAGACGCAAAACCCCGTGCGAGCCATCAGGTGTTTTTTCTAACACACATATTTGACCATCAGGCTAACCAAATTGGCCATCAGGGGACTTACATATAACACAGAGATTTCCATAGCGGGATTCGAACCCGCGTCTCTTTCGCGGCAGAGCATCAACACCAAATGCGCCAACGACCATGGTAACGGAGGCGGCCCATCAGAGGTTGTACTGAAGACCCTGTAGTAGGCAGAAGAAGTACCTTTTTTGACGCTTCAATAATAATAATAATAATAATAAACTTGGGTTTATGTTTATGTGTGTGAATAGCACATACTAAAAGCTCTGATTTGTTGCATTCACAGAGATTTCTCTACCTAGTTTTAACGAATTATTATTAAAAACCTATAGGTCCATTACCTGGTTCATGTTAATCCAGAATTTGCTTTTATTACATCCTACTTCATTTTGGACACCAAGGAATAATGGCATATACGTACTAGGCTTAAATTATAGTCATATTTTTAAGAGCTGATTGCTATGTGATGGATTTGAAATTCCGTTTTCTTTGTTTGACCAAGGGTAAGAAAAGCTAATAATCACACTGCATTTCAGGAAAGTATAGGTAGGTATTTTAAAATTGAAATCATTACCAAGGAATATCTCAGAAACGGTTAACTCTACAGAACATGTAGGTATGTATTTGACATCGGAAAATTATGTTTTAACTAGATCTACATTTTTGTGTAGCAAGCTTTTATCTATCTCTTACGGTTTAGCAGTTTTGTAAAAGTCAACCAGACTAAAGAGGACTTCACGGGATATCTTCAACAGATTTAAGATATACCCTTTTGGTCATGAGAATGTCTTAAATCTAAGGTATTTTAAGCAGAAGTTTAAGAGTTTTGAGTAAATCAAAATTTTCGAAAATTATCCCAGGTACTGGCAGTTTGAGGTGGGGGAGTTGTTTTCTCGAAATCTTTGTGTCGCATCCTTGGAAGATGCTGAACATAAATATAAAATTTTCTATTTAACCGAGTTTTCGAGTTATGCTGTTTATAGGCCCACACACACACACACATACACGACCTTTTATCTAAAAACGATAAGGCTATATATTCAGGGCACCACGAAACGTGTATTTCCAGTGAAGTCTCGGTAGGCATCGAATTTCTGGGTGGAATGAAATAGGTAGGTACCTTCTCTACCCGCTAAGTACGTGGTAGAGAAAGTAAAACCGAAATGACGGTTAAATCCCAAACTGGTACCTAAGTTAGGCATCTTCTAGAAATGCGAGACACAGATGTTCAAAGGCCGCGCCATGGCTAAACGGTTTGCGGCGTACTATGTGTGTGTGTGTGTGTGTGTGTGTGTGTGTGTGTGTGTGTGTGTATGTGAGTGTACACGTCAAGATCGCAAGTCCTCAGAGTGCGTAACTGGTTGACGTTACAGTCCGCCACTGATACACTATTGCCGTCGGCTACTCAGGAAGTTTGGTTCGGAGTCAATGGTAGAGCATTTTCGACTCATCCAGTGGGGAACCAAATGCGAATACACATTAAATACACTCAAAATAACACATAACACAGAACTGCCACATATAGTACTCTATTTAGCTGAAAATAGGGTTCGTCGTCGTGTAGCATACTTATTGTTACAAGCACTGAGGTTACAATATTTCGGACTTATGTTATTACGGCACGACACTACCACAGTCACTCTTTCACACTTGCATATCCAACTGGACTCTTTGCACGTCACATCTCAACTCACCTCTGTCCTCCTGCCTTCTGTCCAGGTAGCAAAACATGCACCTCTTTCCTGAATGCTTAAACTGTTACAATGCAATTTCGGGGTTAGGGGAGATTAGCTAGTCGACGTTGGAAACACTTTGCCTAGCTTAAACAAAGAGATTCTGCCTGGCTTCATCCCTCTGTTCGTCAAATCCTGCATTCCTAAAGACTTCTTTAAACAGACGTTTATACATGGGAACAAACAAATATTATATAAATAATTAATATATCCGTAATTGGTTATTCTTCTGAATGTTACCGTTTCAGGTTAGACCACCTGTCTCTCACCTAGATAACCCGTGTTCAATCCCAAGCGACTGCATGTGGGATTTATGGTGGACAAAGTGGCGCAGGGGCTTGTTTTTCCCCCCGCTATCTCAATCCACCGGTGCTTCATCTTCATTCCATGTATCATCAGTATCACCACCTGCTGTGTTATTTGTAGTAAAAGCGGGCGTTACACACTATCAAAACAAGACAAAAAAACAACAACAAAAAACAGATACCTATTCAAGATTCTCCCTAAACTATCATTGACATGGAAACTTTGCAATATTTTTTAGATTTTAAACATGGCTGTAACGATTTTGATTAAAATACCATATGTAAAGTAATAAAATGCAGGATGTATTGAATTTTCTTGGAATAGCCTGTAAAATAATCTCCAGAGAAAGAATACCTAGTAGGTAGAAGTTTATATAAAGAGGTCGAGTCAGACTGAAAATTCAAAGCCATAGCCGGGATTTGAACCACAGACTGACTCTACCTCTCCAAATTCTGTCCTACTCACGGTCTGTGTGGAAGAAACAATTCATAATAATTTTATTAAACTGGTAATCAATAAGAAATAGACAAAAACGTACTACACAATAATGTAGGTCTCTTTAAAAAACATAAATTATTTAAAATAATGTTTTCCATGTCATCAGCCATTTCCGAGATATCAGTTGTTGGTGATTTGAATTTTTTCAATATGTTTTCATTTTTTTAAGTATCTACTGCTAATCTGCAGTTACCTCTTGCGATGGCATGGAAAGCCAGTAGGCGAAGTATATAGATGACTATTTCAAGACCAAGTTTTAAACATTTGATCATCGCCATTACCTTTGCACCAATTACGAAATGTGTAATGAAGCTATTTATGCAAACGCGTGTCTCAAATGACTAAGTGGATAAAAGAATAAGGTTTTACGAAAATAGATTGCAGGCGATATATAAAAAAATCTGATGAGTTCCGTTCACATGACTTTCTCTGCCTGTTACACAATCAACTTTCCTTATAGTAGGTAGATTATTCGTTTATCTACGACATGCTAATCAAGGTAAACATTAGCAGAAATTGTCTTATTAGTTGCTTCCTTGTAAGTAGAAGGGACATGGGAATACACTAGGCTAAATCGACGGTCAAAACTTTAAAAAAAACTGTCCTTTGTGAAGCAACTGAAGTTCAGTTCGCTTTGCATGACCTGAAGTAAAACAAGAGAGATGAAACGAAACGTCATTTCCCGTTTGAGAAAAAACTAGGTAGTTTAAATTGTGTTTTAACGAGATCTACCTCTTCTGTTTAGTAAGTTTTTCTCTAATGCTTAGGTTTAACCGTTTTGTAAAATTCTGCAAAACTTATCCCGAATAAAGAGGCCTTCAGAGGCTATTCCTAAAAAATTCAAAATAGGTCTATGTTCTTTTATGATGTAAATATCTTTAGGTAATATACCTAAGGTTTTTTTTTAATCAAAATCGTTAATAGTTATTTTTGACAAAATCAAAATTTTGAAAAAATGTTCCTTGTAAAGGGTAGTTTACTGTGGGGGGACTTTCTTGAAAATATTCGTGTCGCACCCTTGAAAGATACTAAAGATAAATACGAAGTGTGTTATTTATCGGTCTTTTCTTTTTGAGCTATGCTGTCCACAGACACACACGAACATGTTTCTAAAAATGCTCTTTTCGGACTCAGGGGACCTCAAAACATATATTTCCGGTGAAATCTCGACATCAAATTTTTTGGTATAATACAATACCTTCTCTATCCAATGTACATTGTACATACGGCTAGAGAAAGTAATAAATAGCAGTAGCTAGAAAATGTCATGTGGATGTAATGGAATCTGTGTAACCTATGTTATTTCAGCCAGGAATGTTTGCAGCAAAGCCAGAAAGAACAGCCTAGGTTCCCAGGTGTGCAGGTTTGTTACTGGTCCTCGCAGGTGAATAGATTATAGATTTTGGACAGCAGAGGCGGGTCATTGACTCCAGGACCCAGTAGGAGTTACCGCAACGCCTTTGTCATGACAAGCACCTTAATACCTGCTGGCTTAGCCCAATAGCAAACTTGTTTGTGTATCATCATAAACGCTATTGGTTGGCTGCATTTTAGGTGTGTTGGATGCTACAACAATACCTTTTTTGTACTGTAGAAGGGGAGCAACCTTGTGTGTCCTAAGTGGACCGGAGGGGATAATTCAGCACAATGGATCTATTCATTTTACCGTCTGATCAATTCCAAGGTCTTTGCGTCTGATAAACGGAGATACGTTGGGGTTTTTATAGTAAGAATGAAAGTGAAATGTGCGAATTGTGGTGAAAACATGGAATTAATTTAAAATCGGCTAATAAATAGAGAGTGTGCGATTCAGATTCAGCAACGACCGTGAATTCGATTGCGGCCAAATTAAACATACATCAGCTCGAGGATTCTGTCGTCTGCTAAACGGAAACTACGTCGAGGTAGGTATCTGTAGCAGGAAATAAAAGTGAAATGTGTAGATTGTGGTCAAAACACAGAAAATACTTTAAAATCGGTTAATGAATAGAAATTCTGCAATTCAGATCCAGCAAAGATCATGAATTTAATACCTGCCAAATTGTACATCAATCAGGGTAGTTCTGCACCTTTTATTTGATAATCGATTTTAATTTACTTGTGTTTTCAACAAAATCCGCACATTTCACTTTTATTTCTTACTATTGATACCAACATGGAAGTTTCCGTTTGCAGACGGCAGAATTAATCGACTTCAGTACTTCAATACATATATTTAGATGATCGTATAGCTTTACCGAACATTTCTGGAGTTCTACTGTTCACAATAAAATGAAATTTGGTACGAATGTTCAGTTACTCATTGACATTTTAGTGATATAAACAACAATTACGTAATTATTTAAAATGGATGCAAACAGTTCATATCTGATAACATACTTTTAAAATGAACTATGTCTAATATTTGCTTTGTAGTTTACTTCAACAATATTCACGCATCTTCCTTGAATGTTTTACAGCAATAAACAGTGTTTATAATTAATTTGTAACCCAAATTTACTTAAACACCTCTCACTATTTTCAACATATAGAACTCCTAACTTTATTTATATATTTTCACACGTTTTATATATCTACAAATATATTTTAAAACTGCCACCTATATTTTGTATTATTTCAGTAATAGCGACTTACTCTTGTAGAATACATGCTTCAGCAACTACAGTAGAAGTTTTATTAAAATAGTTGCAGCAAATTTGAAGAAAAGTGCACTCAATTTTGAAAAAAGGAATCAAAATTTTAAAGGACTATTTAAGGTGTTAAATGTGCAGATGCCTTTGCAAAATAAATAAATAGAAATATTTATACTTTTTTAAAGATGCCAAAAAATCAATTTTATCACCCCAAATCACTGCCCAGTCTACCTAAACAGTTAACTTTATTTTTTACCACACGCTACCACTATTATGTGCAACTAACCTAACATTTAGAAAAAGGCATGAAATAGTTTTTGACAAGACACACTCTATTGACTTTTAAATTGCGTTAAAATAGGTTTATTATCTCATATTTCTTTGTGGGTACAAAGGAAGCAAGGGCTCATACAAGGCTAGAGCAATAGTCAACCTTTTTAAGAGCGGGTTGCTATACGATGACTGAAATTCCGTTCATTTTCCATGAGTAGGCGGGGAAAAACGAATAACAACTTCCAATTTGAGAAAAATATACGTAATGGCAAATTTAAACCGATAACAAGGAATATCTCGAAACAGGTTCCTTAGCTCCCCAAAAACGTATTTTACGTAAACTCTGTGGTTTAATTATATTTACATTTTTCTGCAAAGAGGTTTTGTCCATTTACTACGGTTTACCAGGTATGCAAAGTCATCCAGAATGAACAGTAATTCCGAACCATTCCCAGAAAGTTCAAGGTTTCACATTTTCATGAAAATATCTGAAAAGTGTGGTTATTTAATCAAAATCGTTAAATTTTTGTTGAGAAAAATAAACATTTTCAAAACATATTTTATGTAGTTTGGAGTGGGGATGTTTTGTTGAAAATCTTCGTGTCGTGTCTTTAGAAGATGCTGAACTTACGTAAATATAAAGTTTGGAATTTAACTGGCTTTTGGTTTTTGAGTTAAGCTGTTCGCAAACACACAATTCACATGGACACACACACAAAAAGTTTCTCTACAACCTGTTTTTGGAGGGAGGATTCAGGAGCCTTTAAAATATATACCTACCTATTTCCGGTGAAATCTGGACACCAAATTTTTGGGTGGAAAAACAGTACCTCCTATTTCTCCTATCTCCGCTACTTACCTATCTACTATGCGTAGTATAGAAAGTCAAAATTATATATTACTCATTCAATAAATATATATATATATATATATATATATATATATATATATATATATATATATATATAACAGGCTGTTGATGAACTACACCGAAATAATTTGCGAGATTGTGCACGTGACTGATATAAGTAATTTGAGATCGGCGATGCATGATCCCCGGATAAACATAACGCAGCTACATAGCGTTAAACGTGTGGGTATCAGGTGCTGACAAGCCGGTGTTAAAACAAAGTAGGTTGAAAAAATGGCTTAGGATGTCGTTAAAACTGCTGCTTGAGTATAGAAATATGGATTTTTAGCAACTCGTTAATACCGTTTTCAAGATTTAATGTCGCAAAAACCTGTAAAATCTCGAAACAATCACTTGACAGTGCGACACTGAGTGTTCATTAACCACGTTTTTGAGTTATATGCCCTACTCAGGAGGCGTTATTTTCAACTACTCTGCTGGCTCAATGCGTAACGCGGGAAGCTGCTATCCCAAAGGTCATGAGGTCGGTTCCCGTCATAAAGTAAATGGTTTTAATTATTATTTTTTTCATTCCAGACGAAGTGCCGCGATACGTGGCGTACAGGCACTTCAGAAACTTATAGCCATTACTTCGAAATTTCAATAAATAGGCTATGTCTCCTATCTCAAATTACTTATTTAAGTAATCTACATATTCATTGAAAATATTTCGGTATAGCTCATTAACACCCTGTATATGGATGGATATCTGTAGATATATCTTCCCATTCACATTCAATTTTAATTTCTTAAAGCATTCCACGAACATTTTTATTTATTATGATTAGAGGTGCTTTTTTTTTTTTTTTATTTTTTTTTATTTTTGCAAGTATCAATATGTATATTCCTATGTCTATATCTAACGCTAAATTCTTACAAAGGCTTGTATCTTTTGTTTTCATGACCTCCAAACTATTGTTTAGTGTTTTTGAAAACACGATAAAAATGTGAAATTGACTAAAATGCGAAGCTTACCTACACTAATGCGGAATGTGTTAGAATTCATGAAGTATTTTTCAAATGAAAATGCTAGAGAAAACATGAAAACATGTTTATAGAACGTTTCCTTAAGTGCAACCAAAAGCGGAAGAGTGAAATGGAAGAAAATGCGAAAAACATTTTTTTTCCCTCTCTTTCAAGAGGTTGAATAACTGTTCAACCCCGCTATCGCTGGTCAAAATTATTAGATTTGAACGATTTAATTGAAAAAAAAAGAAATATCCCAACTTTGGAGTTGATAACAGTGGCTCTCTAAGAATGCAGTTGTTCAAATATGTTGCCACAGAAGCAGTGCATTTGTCATTTTTTTAGAATTCCATGCCATTGGCCATCTTTCTTTCATAGTTTTATGATTCGGAATATACGTTTTTTACATAATATCAACACTGAATGACAACTAATTCCAACCTAAACAAGTGTGGAATGCACACATATTAAGAGCAATATTACCTATATGTTCAGCTAAATTTTTTTACGTGTGTTAGAATCACAAGTACAGTTGACATTTTAGGACTACTAAAATTATCCAATAAAAGATTATTACTTTCTTTAGCGCCTTATGTACAGTGTAGGTACATAGTGGATAGAGAAGGTACTGTATTCCAACCAAAAATTCGATACCGAGGTTTCACCAGAAATACATATTTTAGGACCCCCTGAATCCAAAAAATAAGCATTTTCAGCAAAAAGGTCCGCGTGTGTGTGTGTGTGTGTGTGCTTGTGGATAGCATAGCTCAAAAACGGAAAACGGTTAAATACCAATGCTTGGTATTTAAGTTCGGTATCTTCCAAGGACGCGATACGACGATTTTCAAGAAAAGTTCCTCATCATAAACTACACTTTATATGGAAAAACTTTCGAACATTTTGATTTTCTCAAAAATGGCTCTAACAATTTTGATTGAAATCCCGTATGTTAAAGATATTTACATTCCAAATAAAATGTATATATTGAATTTTCTGGGAATATCCTCTGAAGACCTCTTTATTATGGATGAATTTTGCCGAATTTCGCTCAACTGGTAAACTGTAAGAGATAGACAAAAACTTACTACACAAAAATATACCTACATCTCGTCAAAACACACAATTTATGTCCTTTACGTTCTTGTTGTGGAGGTACCCGTTTCCGAGATATTCCTTGTTATTGGTTTGAATTATAAGGTAAGTATTTATTGGTACTTTTCTCAGATAGGAAGTGTCCGTGTTTCTTTTGTTCTACTCGTGGCCAAGCATAGAAGCGATTTGCATTTACAACCGCTTAACGCCAGCTTTTAAAACGTTTGACTACCACTTTAGCATAGCGCATTCTTTTAGTTCCCTTCCACTTATAAGGAACTAAGAGGTAAGAACATTCTGCTAATGTTTATCTCGATTAGCATTGTGTAGAAAGAAGAATAACCTTTTTAAGAAGTTTGTAGAGCAGCTAGAGAAAGTCATGTGAGTGATCTTAATCATGATGAAGAGCATTTAGGTACGCGAAGTGCCTTAAGTACACAATTCGCTGTGGCTGCATAGGGGCATAAGGCGGCGAGGACTTAATTCAATTTGGGAAAATACTTAAGTGGATATGCTCTAAAGAATTTAAGAAGTATTCATTTCATATCAGCATTAAATTTTAACCTAATCGTATTAATAAATTCTGACAACGTAAGTAAAAATGCTATATTAAAGTAATTTCTCTGCCTCATTCCTCCCTCACCTCGCCATACGATTACAGTGTTGCATGAACAGGACATTACAAGAAATGCGATTAAATGGAGACAAAATGGTGGAAGTGGCTAAAATTTTATTTTTGTGGTGCTTCATTCAGGTTTACAAATTGGAATTTCGACTATAATAATAATAATAATAATAATAATAATAATAATAATAATAATGATTTTGTCTTATATTTTAAATTCTTTTATAAATGTACTGAAACTGAATTGCTTACTTAAATTCTGCATATTGGAGTTAAATATCAAAACCCCTACACTCTTCGGAGTAGAGTGGTAAACCTTAGCCCATATTTTAGGGGAAGTTTCACTTCATAAGTTGGTACTACTGTTAAGGCGAGTGGTAAGTGGGACAGATCAATGCAAAAAAATTGCTATATGAACCGTATAGGTGTATACTACATCACATTTTAAATTTTCACAATTATAGTTTTGCAGTTTTTCTGAAAAAAAGGTTTCTTGCAAAAAGGCCTTTTAGATAAAAGACAAATATGCATGTTTAGGTTCCTTTTTCTCAAAAACCAACTGAAGCAGAGGGTTGCTTCATACCACTTAGCCAATGCAATTTAGCTGCTAAACGTAGTTATGTTATGAATATTGTTTTCCTCTATGAATAAAACGGACCAAAGATTTACATAAGCTTTAGATAGAATTCCCAAAATGTTAAAATGAATAGTACTACAAAATGTAACCCTATTCCAGCGTATACAATACGTTTTATTACATAAGCGTTGACAATTTCAGCTTGGAGCATTCGTGGTTTTTGGTAAAAAAAGTACCTCTATGTTTGTTAAAATGTGAATTAGATATATTTGCAGTTGAAATTTAGGTTACTAGGTATGATAACATTAGTGCATTTATACATATACTTACCCCCATCCTGTGCTGCCAACTAATTTGAATATCTATGCCGTTTTACCTTAGATGAAGCCACTGAGATCCTTTCAGTAGATTGTTATAGTCGTTGATATTTTAAAAGGTTTACAAAAAGTGCGTGTCACTCCACACTTTAAAGCACCGTATGCTGCATTTTATTCCTTTTTATTTGGTTAATTATATTTAATAACCAATTAAACACATATTCTGGATCAGCAGGAGTCACAGGTGTTTTTTTTTTTCATTTAAAACAGAAAATGTCAAATTTTCTCTTGTTAAACTTCCACGTCCCTTAAGGACGGCAATCTTTGTGAGTTGAAGGATATGGTTTCCTTATTTTCAAATACATGTGAGTTTGCTTTCACATTTTTGCTTTGAACAGCTTTTTCTGAGAATGATACCTATATCCTGTTATAAATGACCTGTTTTCTCAGAAACTATTAGGTATAGGTAAATTAAATTTTAGGTTGATAAAAATTCAAAGTGTTGTTATGGGTCTACATTGGGGTTAACAACACAAACGCTACTTTGGGCCTGTCCAATGTGCTTTTAAGAGTACTGCAAACAGGTGAAAGACATGGGCGGGTCAGCAAAAATTTCCCGTCTTACGATAAGTATTTCCAGGCGTATTTTAATGTCTTTGAGTGTACGTGTCCGCTGTTATAGCTTGAGTTACATAAAGGAAAGGTAGAAGGAGGAACTCTGAAAAGTGTAACTTTGGAAGCAGGAGCAGGACAAGTACGCAGTGACTAACGATATGCGATGGTGCACCCAATTTCGGACAAGTTAACCCTTACAAACGTATTTTATATCATTTTCTAACAGCTCGCTGGACGAGATTACATCGCTTATGTTAAATAGATGTATCTGGATTGCCCCATTCAAATAACTTTCGCTACCCAATTTCGTTTATTTAATACAGTTTCTACAAACTAGGCTGCACTAGACCACTCGCCTCTCACCTAGATGGGCCGGGTTTGATCCCAAGTGACCGCATGTGAGATTTGTGATGGACAAAGCGGCGCAGGGCGGGTTTTCTCGGGTTCTCCGGTTTCACCCACCATCGCATTCCACCGGTGCTCCATCTTCATTCCATGTAACACCAGGGTTATCGCATGCGGTGCCACAAGTAGTAAAAGCGGACGTTAAACACTACCCCCAAAACTTCTACAAACTATTTCAAGATAGTCCATGTAAACCTTTGGAAAAATAGTTTCATTTCACATTTCGTTGTTGCTACAGGAGGATGAGGGAGCCCAAATCAATAGTAAGATGTTTAAATATGAGTCGCTATATGCTGACATTGAAATTCCATACTCTTTCTATCACATTGCTAAAAACAGTTGAATGACAATCGCACTTAAAAGTCACGAAGTATTGAAACATTCGAGCCAATATTAACAGATATCTAGGAAATGGCTAATGCCACAATTTTTTTAAACTAGAGATTTACATTTATTGTGTATCACGTTTTTGCCTATTTCATAAGGTTCGCCAGTTATACAAATTAAACAAAAGTACTTTCCAAAATAAAGGTCTTCACAGAAAGCTCATGATTGGACCTCGCAATTCATTCCGCGCCTTCTCAAGTTACCTGCGCTTGAAATGCTTATTGTTTGCTAAGACTTTTATTTGAAGTAACGAGGAGATAATGACCCATTCTCTCCGTTGTATAAGCATAATGCGGTAATGGACAACGTTACTACTTGGTTTGCATGACAACCCCCATTTTTTGCAATATCTGTAATTTCATCTTCCACATTCTGATCCAAAACTTTAATGGATATTGTAATAGAATGTAAATAATAAATCAGTTTCCGTTTATAATCCACTTATTTATATTTCCATAGTTCTACTACAGTAAAAACAATATATTTTTGTAAAGTGTCAAGGGCTGATGAGTCTGAAGACGTAGATGTTTGTATCTTCTATTGCAGTTTGTTTCCAAAACAGGTTTTTAAGTTTTATCTGTTGCTTAGAGTTGAGTGATTGATTCAGTTTGAAAATACTTATCTGGTGTTTATATTGTATTTGATTTAAGTTGAAAAATATATTTATTGTTTTTACAGTGAAATAACCACGTCCAAACTCTTCCACATATTCAAGCAACTTATGTGTTTGTGTGTGTCCGTGTGTGTTTACTTTTGAAATGCCTGTCCTCTTACAGCTCTATACTGTCTAAAAGTGAATTAAAGATATCTGTACATGTTGACAATGAGTGTTAGCCCGATGGTGCATAGCTAGAATGGAGAGACTGACGCGACTTACACGCAGGGCGAAGTCCGGCACAGACAACGGTACTGGGTCTCGGGGCAATGAAATCCGAGCTCTACTCATGATATATATTCTATTTACATATAAATATCTATAAAATGCAGCATTTTAATCATAATCATTACAGACATTTTAAACTATAAAAATCTTGAAATGGCGTTTATTGTGAAGGTTATTTGAGGTACAAACATTTCTTAAAACGCCTAGATTCGTATCTTTGGAAAATACTGTAGTTAAATACCACATTTAGTATTTAGCAGCGTTTTCGATCTTTAGTTTTTGCTTAAAATTTGCATAGATATAAAAAACAATATGGGAGGGGTTCAATGCTGCTTAGAACGCGTTCTTCACGTTGAAATCGTTATTAACTTTTTTCATCCTGGTCTTGGAAAGAGAAGGAATATTCAATCGCACCATATTGCGAAAATTTGACAATCGCTTCAGCCTAATAATTCCCTAATTTTCCTTCTACTCAGAAAGAACTAAGTAATGAGACCATTTTTGCTAATTTTATCTCAATTAGCACGGAGTAGAGAGAAGAATAAACCTTTGTAAGAAAATTTTGTTACCGAGAAGATAGGGAAATTCACATGAATGGGACACATCAGGGTTTATTTCTGTGAATGAGTCCTTCTTACGCAAATGATTCGTTTTATCAGCAAGCAATGCAAATGACTAAATTAAATTTTATAATTACAGAAACAGTTCTCATGCTACTATTAATAGTATGAAATTAATAAGTTGTTTATGTTTAAAAATTAATTGCTAATACATCCAAATACAAAAATATATAATTAAGAAAAATACCACATCTTACTTATTATACCACAGTACTACATAAAAGTAGCTCAGTGAACTTAGAAAGTATGCATTTAAGTCCTATAAAAAGTTCAGTTTAACATGTTAAAAGTTTCTGAAATAATGGGTCATGAATTTAGCAGATTTCAACATTGGCGGAATAGGGCTTTTAATTGTCCCTTAAGGATATGGTAAGGGTTAGATGTACCGAAGTACCAAAATACTTTCAATGAAAATTCTGTTTTAAGAAAATGTAAAAAGTGTTATTTTATTTCACTTGTAAACAGCAGACAAGAATTACAATTTTATATCTTGTGAACAAAGTCTTCTCTTCATAAAACTTCGTTTTATAGTCATTTAAATTAGGAGGTTTTTTTTTTTCTGATTTTTTTGAGGTTAGTGTAAAACATAATACTTTAACATATTTATATAAACACACAAAATAAACAATACTTAAATTAAAACTCAAATGAACTACGACTAGCAAACCAGTTCATATTCAGTAATACTGGGCTATCTTATCCAATTAATTATCGTAGTTTACTTTAATTACTTTGCCGCATTACATTTTCATTACTGAATGGTAACCTTGTGATTTTGGAGGTTTTAATAGATTCTGTAAAACCATAACACATCTTTAAAATAAAAAGTAGCAGTAAATCTGCTAAAGATAGAATTTAGGAGATTTTACATCGTTTATGGAAAACCTGTTCTTGTATGTATGCATTACTATGATGCATTGAATACTACTGACATAAATGTGAACTTTTGAAATATTTGTGTCTTTTACCAGATTACATGCAAACATAGGCAATAACAAATCTACACTGCTGTTTTAATAAAAATCAAGTGGTATTTTATAAATGCGTTGTACTTATGACTATAAAGTTGTCTTAAAGGTGTTTTGGCTAAGGTTAGCTACTAATAATTATATGAGAAACAATTATAACAACTTTAGGTATATGAAAGTGTATACAATTTTTATTTGAGTTAAATAATAAGGATTTAATGGATACATTGGAAAGCTAACTATCTGAGTTAGACTACATAGGTATAGATTAACCTTCAAAACAACCGAAATTATAAGAATTTCAGTTTTAACTCAATACTTATTACGTAAATCAACTAATACACAAATACATATTGTATTTTGGTGAATTTGTGACAAACTTTGAGATGTCATAGTAATAGCAAATGGAATAACCTCAGCATAAAAAGCTATATGTGGAAACACTTCTACTTAAAGTTACATATCCTCTACAGCACTTGTTTTTGCTACGCCAGTTCTCCTTAGCGTACATGAACAGATCTGGTTTCAACGTGATGTAGCTTGCTTTCAGTCTTGCTTTCATAGGAATTCTGAATACTGGCTTATAGACCGGGGAGGTCCTGATACCTATACGTTCCATTCTTCAGACCTCACACCAGTGTATTAGTTTTTGAGGTTATCCAAGAATTCTGGTATGTGAAACATCTTTGAGTTTACAGCGCTGATGAGGTTTTTAGTAACAAGTGCATTTGAAGATATGTTGTTGATAATTTTCAGCAGTCATTTTTAGATGATCTCTGTGTATCTACGAGTTGGATGATGGCGTTGTCGCGTATCTGCTTTAAATCAAAGGTGAGTGCTTTTCTAAAGATGTATTGACATGAATGTGTAGTATGTACATCTGTTACGAGAGACAGAGATTGAAAGAGTAGTTGTTCTACGCATCCAATTCTGCACACGAGAAAAGAAGCTTAATCAAATACGGTCATTGGTGATATGCTTTAAAAGATTAGATATGTTTTTAAACCAAATTTAATTTAAAACTCCAAATATCATATCTCAAAGTTTGTTACAAATAATTCATTCGATCATTAGTATGGATTTACATAAGAGTAACAATGATAAACACAAGGCAGAATGTAAGAAAATTGTTAGCATATACTAACATGAGATTTCTAGGAGTTGGACGGCCCTTTAAAGGGATGGTGATAACATCTGGTTCTACTGTTACGTCATTTGCTCCTGTGTTCCAAACAAATGCCCAGCACCTTTGCCCCAATAGGCAGTCTTTTGTCTCAACGATACGATATTCAAGATGTGTTTCTTCCAGCGCTGATATGTCCTTAGGATAGGTCTCAAGGTATCCCGAAACAACTGCCATCTCTCTGTTGTTCAGACAGCAGAAGGTGACATTGTCATCAGGATTAGAAATGAGCAGGATTTTGGACTTCAACTTCTGGGCGTCCACCGCCTGGTACTCGTATATGAAGATGTTCAGCACGGTGTAACAGAAGAGGATTGCAAACCTTCCCATTTTAAATTAATGCAGCCTGAAAACAGAATTCTGTATTTAGATGCAGCCATTAAGTAAAGCATTACAATAGATATAGGTATCATAACACAAAGCAGTTTAAGATAGAAAACAAAATGTCATTAGAATTCACAACAAAAGTATTCTAATAAGAAAGGGACTGTCTACTAAATAACACTTTAATATTCTTTTAAAGTATTTATTCTTAAATACTCAAATCTATCTGCTAAAATATTAAGCAAACACCATATCAAAATTATACTAATTTTGCTTAATCTATATGATGAAATATGAAGTTGATTAATGCTCTTAGTACAGTGATGGTAAAAAAAGTAAATTGAAATTTATTCATGGACACCCTTTAACTGTTGTGGTTCTCAGCCTCTCATTCTGTATTGGGCGTGAAATACAATACTTTGTTCGCAGGTCTCTTTATCGGGCTTGCAGCTATTTTATGTGCCGTAAATCTACATACTGGACCAACAGATTTACTTTCCTTCCAAAGGAAGCCACGCAAAGGATTTTTACGCCCGAAAAAATCAATCGCCCTCAGCCGGATTTGAACCCGCGACCTTGGAAACCAGAGGCTAGCATATTATCTTAGACCACGGAGAATGCCTACAGTGATGGAGAACCTCTTATTTTATAGTAAATAGGTTTATATTTCCTTTTAAAGTAATAGCATTTAAATATGTAAAGGTTTAGGATAAACTAGTAAACATTAAACTAGACCTACAATAAGCAACACAATAGACGCAAACTAATACTATTAAAATGTCGTTTTGTATTTTCAAAACACACACACCATTGGAACAATTACCTCAAACATAACGCCATAATGTAGGACATTATGGAAATATGGTAAATATGCAGGTTTAAAAATACTAGAAGAAAAACTGTTCTGCTAAGGGTATAGGAGTTATTCTTATTCAAACTTTAACAACTCTCTCTTGGTAGGTAGGTGCATCAGTTATTAATAAAGCCTGAATGGTCAAAACGAGCGCATTCGACTGAATGTAGAATGATATATAGTTGTCTGCACATATGTATGTGCCCTTCAAAATGGATTTGTGGAGGAGGAATTACGTGAATGTAGATCCGGCCTTCGCAAAACAAATGAATATTTTTTTAAATTATATAGTGCAGGTTATCTTTTATTTGAAGCAAAATATAACGTGGAATCATAACACAAGTTTATATGAATAAAGTTGTGAAAACCCTAAAACCTACAACACCTTATTCTCAAATTGTATCTGGCCAAGTGGATGCAATGTAAATACTGCATACACAATTCAGAAACTTGTATTAAATTTATATACTAAATGTCGCAATGTATTAAAATGCTCCTTGCTGTGAAAAATGTGACATCCCTTACCCAGAAGTTGTTTTAGGTTTTTGAGAAGAATACTCATAATAGAAACGTAGAATCAAATTGAAAAATTCAATACATTAGGCAGAATTTGAATCACGGGTTATTGACTTTCCACACCGTTCCTCTAAGCATCTGAGCTACAATGGAGCTAAGTTGCTTAGAGCAACCGCATGGAAACCGAAGATCCGCGGTTGAAATCCTGACTATCTACTCAGTTTTTTAGTCTGATTCTACCTTTCCTACCTGAGCGTACACAGAGCGAAAAGTTAGTTATCATTCACTGAGGTAATAGTTTTAGCAATAAATCCGGGATCTTAGATGCTTACAAAATTGTAGGTCGCCATTGGGATATGTATCTCAGATTGTAGTTAATGGGAAAATATGAGCCTGTTGGGGATATAATGTGGTGTAAGAATGTTGCCATGTTAGCTCACTTAAAAAGAGCAGCGGCACGGAAGAATGAAGATTCGTGACTCAGATCCCCGCTGTGGGATGGAATTTGACGTTCTGTTTCTAACTTACCAACCTAAGTCTGACACACGGTTTGTGTGAATGAACATCAATATACACAGTATATTGGGAGTTTGAAGAAATTACCTTTAGTTTCTTCATAAAGATTTTATATATCGATTTATTTTCTTTGCCAGATATTTAAATCAAACAATGGGGCAGTTTTTCAATTACCTACTTGGGCACTTTTCACTTCATACGAAAAGGCTATAAGTAGTGATTTTAGCTCATTCTTTTACTTGCAGTAGGCGAACATTTAAGAAAAATGCTGAAACTTCATCCCAAGAAATACTTTTTACTATTGAAAATTGCAGTTGATAAAAGTGTATTAAATATTAAATAATAAAATAAGGTACTTCCGTGCAACATTTTAATGCACTGTGTCTTTGAATGCCTATCCAAACTTTTCAGTTTTCTTTTGAGTTCTTTGATTATTATTATTATAATTATTATCATCATCATTATTTTATTATTATTATTATTATTATTATTATTATTATTTTCTACCAGATACTCAGAACATAAATAACACAGTACACAAAAGATTTTATTATAATGGGCTATGTCAGACTGATAAGCTATTAACTTGTTTATTTTATAATTAATAGTTATATATAATATGAAATGCCTCTTGTATCTTATGATATAGCTATCATAGCACTCTCATTTTTTTAATCTGAGCTTTGTATAAAAACTGCTGTGCACGCATTTCTGAATTTTAGTTATTTTAAGAGAGAAATACTTTTTGTGCGCATGTTAATGAATTTCTCAACATTTTCCACGTGAGGTATGATGAATAAATAAAAGCGATTCAATTGTTTAACATTTTAAACTAGTGCATAACAGCTTTTAATTCGTAATTCCGGAAGCTAACCAAAAAGCTATAAGCTAATTAGTGATAAACTGTTGTCCAAAGAACATCTCAAATTGTGAAAATGTGGAAAAAGAAAGAATTGAGAGAACTAGAGATTTAAGTTTAATGCGGAGCCATTTCAAAATGATAAAAGCTGATTAAATAGTAATTTTTTCTCTAAAATTACTTATACTAAAAGTAAATCGTGCAATACAAAAGTACTAATCATTGGTATGCACCTATATTAGAATGCATAAAGAGAAAAAAGGAGGAAATAAAAAGAAAAAAACTAGACATCGAAAATGCTCAGATTCTTATCGAACTTCACCGATGCACTGCCTTAACCATCGGGTTGCAGTTCCAATTATTCTGACACCAGCAACACCACCAGTGCAAATTTGCAACCTGTCTTCGTTCCAAAGTGAAAAAATAATCTCAAACATAAAACATATGAAACCTGAGATACTCAAATATATCGTTTGACAGAAACATTGTACAAATGTGTATATTAATAATGATTTTTGTTTCTGCACTTGGGCCGATCTGGTAAATCTCCGGTTACACTGATTAAGTACTTATAGAGAAAATGCTGTGTAGTTTATAAGTTATTAAGTGTTGAAGTTAGGAATTGGCTGAAATGAATCTGTGGAAGTAGCAAGGTCACTCAGAATCGCGCATGTTGTCTTTTGAATTTCAGTGAGGGTAAAAAACGGAAAAAGTCTTTGTTTAACTTAAGTCTCGTTACTGCAGGGTGAACTTAAGTCACACAGGCCGATGAACTTGCGCAAAGTAACGGAAAATGGTCACATGAGAAATTAAATAGACGAACCGTGTGATGGGAATAAGGTGACGCCAAAAAGAGTGCAAAAAGTACACCAACCCCGCAAAAGTAAAGGCGTGAATGATACAAATCTCAAATAGGGAGCAGCACGCACTTTTCTGGAAGACATTGGTGGCGAAGCTATGTTCAGACGGGACGGGAACGCGCGCGTAAAGTGTACGGCTTAAGTTTGAGTTTTAGTAAGTCGCGAAATCATTAAGTGCGGCGGACAGGTAACTAGCGAGCCGCGTGCAATTCTATTGTTGGTGATTCCGAAATTACCTCCTGAATAATAGTGTGTGGTAGATCCGTTGGGCGTAGTACACATTGGCGTAGATGATTATGTTGGGCGTCTTGAGACCCCGAAGTAACAAAGATCCGTTAGAAAAATCAAACCAGCCAGTCCGAACATAATGTTATTAAATTATTGTACATTTTGTCCGATGATGTATGTGTTTTTTCATTTAATTATGTTGCTGAATTATCATTATAAATGACCTTGAATAGGCTTCCAGAATGCGGCATGGGAAATTGTTTATTAAAGAACCAAAATTGTATCGCAACATGTTTTTTGTCTTTATGTTATGTTCCGATGCAGTGTGCCCTTCTGAAGGAGCAAAAGTGTCAATGAGTGACTGGTGTACCAATGATCAGTGGTAACATTTCTGTTTGACCCAGAAATTGGCTCTATTAGTGTGTTTACAACACCACTAGGATTATTTGCGGTAAAGAATTTCCCTTCGGATTGCTTCCCACAAAGCATTTCCAAATTAGAAATGGACAAGACTGCATCACAAAGGTCATAGATTTTTATGCTCTGGTATATGACATATGTTTGGTATGTAGGCAGGCAGGCAGGCATGTATGTATAAAGCTATATCTCCCACGGAGTAGTACTAGCTTTTCATCCACTGTGACAGAATCGCCAGAATTGTAGGAATTTGAGCATTTT
Source organism: Hymenopus coronatus (assembly GCA_030762935.1). NCBI lineage: Eukaryota > Metazoa > Arthropoda > Insecta > Mantodea > Hymenopodidae > Hymenopus > Hymenopus coronatus. The sequence continues at coordinate 453,558,693 of CM060900.1, read as the reverse complement.
TGTACAAATAACTTCAACACTTTCCTAACACATGCTAGCTGATCTGTCATTCTGCTTATGCCCTGGTTGTCTTTTCATATAATATCATAGATATCAAAGTTTGCAAAATCTACCTTAGGTGATACAAGCTCTTAGAATTTGTTTTTCTATCCCATCAATTCTTGTAGATTTGTCTGAGTTCCCTTTTTGAACCTGTTAAATACAGCAAAATAGGCAATATCATTTATTTCTCTATAGATAATTCCTGTCTGTGGAATATTTGGTGTCAGTTTTCATATTTCTCATACACCGCGTGAGTACTCTCATCCTGCGGACTGGTAACTAGGCAATGCTTTAATTTCCAGAGGATGCGAATTTCAAGTGCTAACACCGCATTCACCAGCCCGCTGTTTAGTGCTGCGGTGGTGCTAAATGTTAGTGTGCTCCAGTAGGGCAATGCTTAACATGCTAGAAAGTCATATTGATGGTTGGAGGTTCACATTACGCTCGCGAATAAATGAGTTTTTATTCATTCCTATTCACCCTTCGAGAAAGTTCTGGCAAATCATGATACCTTTCCGAATGCACTAGAATGTGGATTTGTCTATAAATACGAAATTCCAGCCATTCCTGTTCACTGTGGAACAATATTTTCGAATAGAGAGTATCTGGACATGCTGTTAGTATATGGGGAAGCGCAGCAGAATGCAACGGAGACACGTCCTGTATACCAACAGAGGTATCCACGAGAACACATTCTACAGATCTCACTTTTTGCAAGTTGCAAACTGCCTTCTGGAATCAGGAACACTGCACAAGGCAGCATATTCATAAAGAGATCACACTGTTTGTGACCAAGCAACGACGAATAGTGCGACTGACGGTGTCATTCAGCATCCGCATTATAGTACGAGGGTCATTTCTAAAATCCAAGCTACAAAAAAAAAGGTCCAAAATATCATTCTATAAGCACATTTGAGTCAATTTTCACTATTGGGGTGCTGGAATTAGTTATAATTAAGGAGAAATTAATGTCTTAAATTTACAAGAAACTTAGGTTATTAATATTGGAATTAAACCAATTTATATAAATCAAGCCCAAATACCATTATTCGTTTGATCAGTTGGTATTACCGCACTCTTATTTTTATTATCCCTTCCCTCTTTAATTGCATCAATATTTTATCATTAAACTCACAGCATTTATATTTTAAATTTATGTTTTAAAAATATCACCCCAACTGGTACTTTGTGGTGTGAAATCTCCAATACTTCACAGAAAATAAACTCATAACTCTGGAGTAGAGCAATAAACTTATCCCATATTTTAGGGAAATATTTGCTCTCCAAATTCATAATTATGTTTAGTTTGGCAGTTCCAACGTACTCAGCCTGATTAATATCTTTCTAATATTTGTGAGATATTTCTTTTTCTTAACTGTTGAACAGATTTTCTGTGAATGAAATTTTTTGGTGCCTATAGTCTAAAACAGCCCTTTTTCTGATATTCAATAACGTCATATTTCGGTATGATACAAAAATCCTCTAAGTAACATTTTGGATCCACTTTTGTGTTAATAACATTATTAGTTATTTTTAAAGAAATAATTGTTGACGTTTTAATCATTGGCCATTGGCAATTGTCCCATATTCCTTAATTAAGGAATTTGTATACTGCACGCAGTATACAGGATGTTTCAAAACGACAACAAACGAAGATGTAGACTTTGTTGATCATGCCATATGTGAGACGTGAATACAATTTTCACCTCCAAATTCGGAATATACAAAAACTGCCATAAAATCACCATGGATTAGACAGTTGTACATAGCCAAATGGCACTTGCATAGCCCACTCCAAGAGAGATGCCAGTTGGTAACGAAGGTCCCAGTCACGTGGTGTAGGGGTGGTTTGATAGACACGCCGGCGCGGCACAGGTCACCTTAGTAATAGAAAACGTAGCATTTGTTATGTGTTTCGTATAACACGTTCTGAGGTTTTTTGCGTGGCGTATAACAACCGCTGTTCCTTCGCTGCCTAATCCCAAATGTGTGCGATTTTGAAACACATATAAAAATTTAAATAGAAGAGTTTGGAAGTTGCTAATCGACTGTTACCTTCGTTTGGTGTCGTTTTGTAATAGCCTGAATAATTTTCAACCTGATATCTGAAATGATGTTTACGATAGTAAGTTATGAATTTAACAGATTTAAAATGTCCTAAACAGAACTTTAACTTCCCAACAAAGGCAGAAAATTTATATCTAAAATACCATTCAGCATTATCAGTGATATGCATACAATTTGTGAATAGTTTGTGATCACAATGGTGAAAATAAGGTCTTAGAAAGTGCCTTACTCCAATCTCCGATGAAACCCCTCACTGAGCAGTGAGTTTGTCTATGGAGGGAAAAAGGAAAATCTCCACAAAATGACTTAGTAGTTCGTACAGTACATTTAAGCGCTCTTAACCAATTTAGCCAAATATAATTATTATATTTCCTAACCACATCTAAAGAAGAATGTATATTTATCCTCAATTATCCAGAATATTTGACAAAATGTTGTTTTCTGAAAACTATAAAATCCAAGAAACCTAGTGAAGCAGCACAGCCACTTTTATAAACTTTACATCACTTTAGTGCACCTCATCACTGCAGTTGGACAGTGGTATAGAATTTATCAGTAGACGGATATAGCGTTAGGCCGAGGCTTCCAGACTTATGCATCAGCGGAAAGAAGCAATTCCACTTAAAACCTTTCACTGCTAGCATATTTTTAGGCGAGAAACACCGCCTTGACACTATGGTGAAAAATTGCTAAAAATCCGAAATTTGGTTTTAACCAATAACATTTGGCTATAAATGTGTGTTTCAATATGAAAATGTAATAATATGCACTAATTACTAAAACAAAGTGAGTATAGTAAATGTACCACCGATTATTTAACCTGGGCCCTCCCCATCCAAAACCACAGGAGAGATAAAGCACCCGGCGGGTCTCCCTACACCCCACCAACAGCATGAAATAGAAACTGTTTGGTGGCACAGCGCAGCTTGACTCGGAACGAATGAATTGCAGTTTTCGTGTACTTTATATATTACTCGGAATTAGTGTAAACAGTCCGTGAGAGTTGAAAAATATAATTGATTTAAAATGTTTCTAAAACTTACAATCGCTCAAACGTATGGTCAAGTTATCTGGACCGTAGCACTGAGTGAGTTAAAGTACTGATACATTTCCTATATGAGAGGCCACCTCAGCTCCCAATGGTCCTTATGTTTGGGCTTCGTCCGTTGGGGTTGAATTATTCGTACCATGAAGTAATTTTACTACTGTCCAACCTTATGTAGCAGCTTTTGAGAATGGACCCGGAATGAACTGAAACTCGTCGTTCCTGAGGAATTTTTAAAGAAAACTTCAAATTTAATTTACGAGGAAGGGGTGGTTGCATAAATTGGAGGGTAAAATGAAATATAGCATACAGATGAAAGACTTTTCAAATAAAGTTCATAGCTCAAAATCGAGAATCTATGGCAGAAAATAACAGTATTATACATCTAAATCTTAGATATTCTTGTTACTAATGATCCTCTGATGGCGGATGACAAGCTTATAAGAGACGTGAATGCAAAAAAGGTCTTCAACCAATAAGTACAAAGCGTTTAACGCCCGTTGTTACTTCATATGGCAACATATGGTGGAAACTGTTAGAAAATTAGATTACAGTTTGGAACGAAACGTTCCGGATCCAAGTTTAGGATAGCTTCCTGCATGTTTCAGCTAGGATTTGTATCACAAAGCTCCCATTCTTGCTTTGTGTATTCATCGGCTCGGCTATTCGTAAGTGAAAGTACTCGTATCGTGCAATGTTCGAAAATCAACACGCGCCGGTCCCCGTGGCCGCGCTCGCTAAAGTGCCTAGCTTTGGTGCCTTGTGGGCAGGGAATCGTGGGTTTGAATCCTGCCTTGGGCATGGGTGTTTGTGTGTTTGTAAATGTGTATATATGTGTATTAAAAGCAAAAAAAAAAACGTTAATCAAATAGAAAACAAAGGGAATGTTGGGGAAATGTAAAAAAAGGGGAAAAAAGAGAGGAAAAAGAAAAAATAGGAATACAACGCCGGAGTCCTGACAAGACCTCGGAACTGTATTTTTATAAAAAAATTGCTGGAGTATGGTCAAATTCGTTAGTAAGCACAAAGTTATCATGGCCGAAAATTCGTGAAAGGATTTAGTTTTTCTTTAATTAGTTAGGCCAAACCTGTCGAGATTGTCTACAGAAGAATTGTAAACGTTTCCTGACTACTTTATGATTGTGCTATTTTCATGACGATTCCAGTTGGACGAGGTCAACTGGTCTCAGTTCTTTTGATCTCATGCAAATAGGATTCTTAATAGGCTTCTGTGTTGGACCAGCTTCTGGAGCTCGTTTGGAAGTTTTTCAACTCTCAAATATAAACTGCGAGGACACAAACTGGTAAACAGTGTGGGAAAAAATGATGCCTCAATATGGAGGAACATTTGGAACGTTAATGCCCTCAGAACTGGCATTACATGCTGAGTAATATTTTGGACCTCAAAATTCTACTGTGCTTTATTAAATGGGTAAATCAAGCTTTAAGTTTTCGAATGAGGGATATGTAATTCAAGACTGCACATTATTTAAAAGGGCATTGTAGTTAAAATACTTTCACTGTATTAATAATGGACAATTAAGGCTATTTCTGCATTTGAAACTATGCTGTTTTCGAGAAATTATTTATTACGTATATGAAAAAACCGGGGCATGATCGAGGTGATGCTTGCTGACTGGAATAGATGGGCTTGCTTGATTTATTGGCATTCCAAGCGATGTGGTTCATCCAGAACTGTGCCTTGTTAACAAAATATAGTATGGATCGGGAATTTGTTGATAAATATCTAAGGGTGATAGATTGATTTAACCCAGATTAAGTCAACAGCTTTTTATTAGTTCCTATAGATTAAAATTACAATAATTAATATTTAATTCGTCCCCATTTGTAGGTAGCGTCTCTAAATTATTTTCCCTTGAAAATGATATGAAAGAGGAGGAAATAGTTTTCTTATTCATTTTGAAATGCCTCTTTATGTTTCTATGTATACCTTTAACTATCTGGTAATGCGCACCGTCAATATTTCAAGATTTATAGCTAATGGTTATTTTTCGTAAAGTTAGTTTCATTAAATTATAGTGTGTTTATATAGAATACTTCTGTGGTAAAACTTGTAGTTAAATATATAGCCTATATATATTATATGAGGACAACTTAATACATGATCAATAAAATCCAAAGTGCCCACATGTGGGATTCATGGTGGACGAAGCGGGGTCTGGGCGGGTATTCTCCGGGTCCTCCGGTTTCCGCTGCCACTCATTCCACCAATTGCTCCATCATCACCCTTCCAATCATCAATTTCGCTTACATTTCATATTATCCATTGTATATCATATTCATGTCTGACTAGGACCGACCCCTTCTAACAGGTTCTCCACTCTGTGGTTTCGTGCGTTGGCTTCCCGACAAGCTTCTAACCCCTAGGCGTTGGCTTGTAAGTCCTAGGGGGTTGTCAGTCCTACAAATACGGGGAGGGTAAAACGATTACGAAACGAAACGAACAATAAAATCTATAGATAAGCACCAACAATAATCGTGACAGCAGGTGAGTTTGATTACCAATTTCTCCTAAAGCCGTACATAACTTCAGCCTTTTACTAAACTCTCGTGTAAAACAGAGAGAGAGAGAGAGAGAGAGAGAGACAGAGACCATCCTGTAAATAGGGGGAAAGTCGAATAAACATAGCTTGCCTCAGCTCTAAGAACCAACTTCGATAGTAGCCACACTCCATAAACATGAACCGAAAACAGAGCGTATTTTGCACGACACTAATAAGTATTTCAAGCATATTTATATTTGCAATTGGGCACGTGGTATTGTTCATCACTTGTAAGAATTATGACTGGGTTAAAACTGTATCCCTTTCTTGTAAATATTGCTTGGGTTATAATGAAATTATTTTGTTTTTTAAATCTAAAATATAAGTTTTAATTGCAGAGTTCGCATTTTAGTCAAATTCCTTTAAGTATAAAAATCCTCGCTTTTTATTCATGAATTTTTAAATCAGCTACAAAATACAGAAAAATTAAGGCATAGCCTTAGGTATTTTTCTAATGGTAGTGACTAAAGAAGTGAGGAAATATGCAAAATATATGTAGAATTTAAAGCAGACTATATTTGCAATTCACTATTTCACACAGGATCACATAAAATCCTGACAAGTGGCAAAAATGGTTTTTTGTATACCTACTTCTTCCCCTCAGGTTTATTGAAACAGGAAAATTAATTTATATTGCATCTTAAGATATAACAATTGTAGCATAGTAATGCTGTAATAGTGTTAAATTCAAAGGCTATTTTTTTCATTTATTGTCTGGCTGAAAGTTCCACTGATAATAGAACATACTACAGAATTTGGCAACATTTGTATTGATAGTAGTTAGGATATAATAGTTAATATACTGGGTGATTCGGATGGATACTGAGCAACGGATTGGGTGGCCTACTTTTCCGGGAACATCGTGTCCTTGGGAGTGAGTGCTGCAGTGCAACTCAACACATAGCTAATGGCAGATAATGACAACATTTGTGGCGATGCTTTTGAGATGATTCAATCATGTTTGATGATAGCTATGTGACTCCCGCTCCGTTATAGTCGATTATTTCACTCGCGTTATTATGCGGTAGTAACGATAAGGGAACGAGGTCAGTGATATGCTGTTTATTAGTGCTTGGAAGGTGCCAATATAATAGCGACAAGCACATGCACTTTATAGCAAAGTTTTCCAGGCAGACGACACCCAACTCATATTTTTACTTTTTCTACACCTACTATGTACATAGTGTATAGAGAAGGTATTGTATTAACTCCAAAAATCGATACTGAGATTTTATCGAAAATATATGTTTTGGGGTCCCTGAGTCAAAAAAAAAACGTTTTTAGAAAAAGGTCAGTGTATGTGCCTGTGAACAATATAGCTCAAAAACTACAAGACCGTTAAATGCCAAATTTGGTATTCAAATTTATTATTTTCCAAGGATGTGACACGAAGGTTTTCAAGAAAATTTTCCCACCCTAAACTACCCTTTACATAGAAAAATATTTGAAATTTTTGTTTTTCTCAAAATTGGCCCTAACGATTTTGACAAAAATACTTTACGTTATACGCATTGACATCACAAATAAAATGTATATCTTGAATTTACCAGGAAGAGCTTCTGAAGATCTATTTGTTCTGTATAAATTTTTCTCAATTTTGCACAACTATTAAACCGCAAGAAATAGACAAAAACTTACCACATAAAAATGTATATCTCGTTAAAACACACAATTTATGTCATATGCATTTTTTATAGAGTTGACCATTTCTAAGACATTCATTATTCCTGGTTTCAATTTTAAAATACTTAGATATATTTATCTCAGACAGGAAGAGTCCGTTTTTCTTTTGTTCTACTTCTCGCCACGCAAAGAAGTGAATTTCAATGACAATTGCATAACAATAGCTTTTAAACATTTGACTATCACTTTAGCATAGCGCATTCCTTTAGTTACCTTCTATTTATAAGGAACTAAGTAGGTATAAAGTACATTCAGCTAATGATTATCTTGATTAGCATGGTATAAAGAAGTACAATCCTTTGGAAGAAGATTGTTTGTAGAACAGTTAGAGAAAGTCATGTGAGTGTAACACATCAGATTTTTCCCATCAATTGCAACAACTGCGAAATCATGGTCGGCTGCATACGTCAAATCAGCCACTAAGCTTGCGACATTAAGGATGATATAGGTCCAAGTGACAAAACATATTAAATGTAACATAAAAGTTATTTAGCAATAAATTTTAAATGTTGTGTAGTGGTTTAGAATAACTGACTAAAGTTTCACAATATTTTCAGGATTTTTTATTTTTTTATTTATTTATTTATTTATTTTTTTTTTTTTGCATGGTGCCGTTGTTATAGCTTAAACTGACATTGGGGAACGTTAATAAGGAAATTATAAGTATAAAACTATTATTCTACACAAATGTTTCCTATGTTATATATACCAAATTTCTGCAGATGTATTTTAAGATAGTATTTATTTTTAAGAAAATAATACATATTTACACTATTAATGTTTAAACATTAGCACAACCCCCCGTAACCCAAACTACGTAAACTTACAATGAGAAACAAAAAGACTGCAGGGAACTTTTCATTACTAAATCATAAAGAAGATGGGAAATTTCTCTAGTTTTGAGAACTATTTATCCGTCTAAGGCTGCAAAATACAAGTTTCAGAAAAACGAGTCCCAACATTTTCAAACATATGCCACACCCTGAATTTATTTATTTATCTACTACAAGGAACTGAATAAGGCCATGCAATGGGAAATGCTAGATAGTGAAGCAAGTTTCGAAACGGGCTGTAAAGACCACGCCTACCCCTGCACGTCATAGTTATGCTCTGAGTGCTCCAAACCTCAATCCGGCAACTTCGTGACCCCGGACCGAGCTGCAGTTATGAATATCTGACTTCGCCAAGAAACAGCGTGCTTCCCGGTGCTGAAACTATTATTCCGGCCACCTGTCCAGATGAACGCTGTGTGTAATACATTATTCAAATACCTAAAACATTTTCTTTCCCTTTTAGAATTTTCCTTATAGTTTTTACTGAAATAAATTATGTTATCCTTTAAACTTAAGGTATATTCAGTAAAGAAAAATATGTTGATATTAACTGCATAAAATTAGACAGGAAAATGTAATGTTCATCAAATTTAGTTTAAACCATTATGTTTCTGTATTATTTTAGATTTTTTGGAATAACTTATTCGTATTCAAATGTTATATGTTGTAATTATAACAATAATGTTACTGCACTACAATAGTAATTTATTAAATGTGTAAAAATATATAGACATTACTTTTATTCGTTTAAAACCTTATCAATATACTTTTAATTAGATCCGAGTATTTTAAAATTGCAAATTTTATTTTATTTGTTTCATATTTTTATATTTTTTTAATGTTGTACGCCCTATTAGTAGGCATGAACCTACCCATTTATAGCTTCACTTAATTGTTAGTTAAAGTTTGCCAAGTGGGAAAAACAATGTATTTTATTAAACCTTAGAATTCATATCATTTTATCATGCAACAAAACAATATTTTAATTATACACAATTTTTGTAAAATTTCACAGATGCATCATACTAAGGTAGTTTGAATAGATGATTAGTTACTCACAGGTTTAGCTTCGCTAATACCAAAATGATTTCTTGGAGCCGATGAACTAATACCCAAAGATATGTTAACTATAAGGTTAAATATAAGACTACTGTAACAGTAATATAATGCACTTACGTAAACGAAAGCAACTCCACTTCCCTAGAGCAACCAGAAAGTGGTGGCACTAGTTACACTGATAAATTTTAAGAGAGCCTAATTTCCAGTGAACAAACATGGAAATAGGATCTGTGATTAGTGCTAGTAGGGAACTTACCCCTCGGCTGTGCGAGTCTTACCCACCACTGTGCCCATGCCCAATTTTTGTGTTTCCTTATTCTCTCTTTTTTTTTTTTTTTTTTTCATGTAGCTAAGCGTCACAGAAAGTGAAACCAGAATGCTGATTGAGTGCTTGATGCCAATCACAATAGGGGAGAACGGGGGAATGGTGGTAAGTTAAGCAGTGATGATCATATAACTGTCTATATTTAGGTTCACGTTATTAATAAATAGCAAGTAATATATAGCAATATATCATCGTGTAAAATTATTAAAAAAAAAATACAAATATATAAAGGAAAATATTATAGAAAATTACACCAACTATTTCTACCTGCAATCCTTAACTTATGGGGTAATGCCGAAAGGATCCCCTCCATACATTTTAAATGTGAGATGACTAAATTTTTTTATATTTTCTTTGCAAACTCAAAATTAATGGAAATAATGATGAAGGTTGATAAGTTCATAAAGCTCTTCTTATAAACAATTTTGGCCAAAAAAGTTTCTTATAAAAATTATTTATAAAAATAACAGAATGACGATTCTAAAGTGAGCAATGCACTGAGTAAATAATGAATATTCATCAGTCTGTGTTATGAGTTGAATGAAGTGTAGTAAAGCTCGCATAATTAACAGCATAAACACGTCTGGTTTGTTGAAGGTTGATAAAGAAATCTAAAGAGTCTTTTCTTGACGCTAAGTATATATAGTTTTGGATTTGTGATTTTAAAAATGTAATTCATGATTCTTTTATTGAAAGTATTACCTAATTGATTATATTCTCTTCAGGAAAAGTTTAGTGTTAAAAATGTAATATTTGAGGAATGTTTTAAAAATGCAGAGGTTTAAACTCTTCAAATTCTAATTACGTGATATATTTGCATTAGATTCCATTACACCTTGAAAAGTGATTTTGCTATAAATACTGTTAAAATATATTTAATACTATTACTTATGTTAAATATATACGATAACAATTCAGCCAAGTTGGTTTAAACTTTAGAGCAATTTAATGGGTACTCCTAAAAATGGGTGACATCAATTATTTAAGGGGACAAGGTAGTCTGAACATACGGAAATTACACCTTAAGTGAGTTGAGCTAACACTGCTCTTAAAGTATTCAATTGTTTTTCCAGAAATTTGTATGAACTATTGTATAAATCATGATAATTATTTCGAATGGTTGTTTGTATTAATAGCTTATATGGTTAAGTCTATAAAAGGTATTTTAATTAAGTAGAAAAGCAATAAAGCTTAGTCTTAAAACATGTGAATTCATGTACCCTTTTCTCTGATACTACTTGCAATACATAATCACACTTTTGCATGCTTTTTCTTAGTATAATCAGCTATCTTCTGAACCTCAATTATTTAGCTATGATACAACTTCAGTATAAATTAAAAAATAAATATATTTGAAAATTCAAAAAATTAAAAATGTGGAAAATTTGCAATGTTGTTGCTTCCTTAATATGATCAATATATAATATAAGATCACGATTGTAGTTCAGAAAATTCAACTATGTATTGTGTATATGTGCTGAAAATTTCAGCTTTCCAAGTCTCATAGTTTCTGAGAAAAAGGTAAATAAGTATCCAAAAAATGCTGTTTTGAGAAAAATTAATTTAAAGATACAAATGTTCTAAAAGGGACATTGCATAACAGCTTTAAAGAAATGCAGACTAGCATTGAAATTATATTTAAACAAAAAATGCTATTGTTTATCTTTCAAAGTACTTTGTCCCCATAAGACAAAATGCTTGATCTTCTGCAGAAACTGCAGTACGTGAGCTCAGAGGTCGGCTGATCATAAGGAAATCTGTGACACAAAGCGGTTTTATGACTAGGGAGTGTAGTTTTAATAGATTCGCAGAGCACGGAAATAGGTGACATCTCTTCAAAACAAACTAGTTCCTTTACGAACCATCCACTTTTCGTCGGTGCTTAGCTAACTGAAGCGTTTAGCTACTAAAAGCCTTTGTGACCGAGGCTCTGAAGTAGAGGAAAATATTTTTCTTTTTCGAGTCTCCAAAGACTAGGTCCAATATACTAACCGATATCTATATGTTTATTTTGTGTCATTTTAGACCAGATAATGGCGAGTTTTATTTGTCTTTTCTGTATTTTTTTGTTTTTTTTGTTTTTTACTTTCTCTACACATACTACGTAAATAGTGTTTAGAGACGGTATTGTATTCCACCCAAAAATTCGATGTCGAGATTTCACCGCAAAAATATGTTTTGAGGTCCCCTGAGTCAAAAAAAGCATTTTCAGGAAAAAAGGACCCTGTGTGTGTGTCTTTGACAGCATAGCTCAAAAACTAACTGACCATTAAACACCAATCTTCGTTATTAAGTTTGATGTTCTTCCAAGGATGCGACTCGAGGAGTTTCAAAAAAGAAATCCCCCCACACAAACTACCCTTTAGATGGAACAATTCTTGAAAATGTTGTTGTTTTTCACAAATGGCTCTAACGGTTTTTAAATAAAATACCGTATATTACATCCATTTACATCGCAAATAAAATATCCCGAATTTTCTGGGAGTAGCTTCTGAAGACTGTTCATTCTGAATGACTTTTGCTTAATTTTGCATAGCTAGTAAACCGTAAGAGATAGACAAAAACTTACTAGGTATACAAAAATGTGGATCTCGTTAAAACACACAATTTATATAATGTATATTTTTGTTGCAGAGTTCACCGTTTCCGAGATATTATTTGTTATTGGCTTCAATTTTAAACTATGCATCTTCTCAAACGGAGCAACCTTTCGTTTCATCTCTCTTTTGTTTTTCTGGAAATGCAAAGCGAACCGAACTTCAATTGTTCACATATCATCCGGCTTTTAAAGGATTTGACTATCGCTTTAGCCTGGTATATTCTCTTATCTCCCTTCTGCCATTAGGAACTAAGTAGTAGGACCAGTTCTGATAATGTTCATCTCGTTTAGCATGATGCACGTAGAAGAATAATCGTTTGTAAGAATAGAATATCTGAAACAATAGACTATCTGTTTTTGCAGAACAGGTAGAGAAAGCCATGCGCATCATACAACACATCAGATTTTTAACATAGTTTTGCTTGTTGACCCCTTTTGTAGATCTTAGCGGATTGTTTTTCTTAACCTTCTTTCGACTACACTTTTACTTTCTCTATACTTACTATTTATACCCAACATATAATAAGTAGAGAAGCTATTGTGTTCCACCCAAAATTCGATCTCTGGATTTCACCGGAAATATGTGTTTTAAGGTTTCGTGAATCCGGAAAAGCATTTTTAGAAAAAAGGTCCATGTGTGCATGTATATTTGTGTGTGTGGACGGCATAGCTAAAAACGAAAAGGCCTTAAATACCAAATTTGGTATTTAAGTTTAGTATCTTACAAGGATAAAGCAAGATTTTCAAGATTTTTCTCTTATCGCATATTTTGTTTTTATCAAAAAGGCTCTAATAATTTTAATTAAAATGCCATATGTTTAAGATATCTTGACATTTCTTGGAATAGCCTTTGAAACACACAATTTCTCATATACTTTTTTCTGTAGAATTACCCGTTTCCCAGATATTACGTTATTGGCTTCAGTTTTAAACTACTTAAAGCTTTTCTCAAAGAGAAAGTTGTGCTTCGCTCCATGTTTCTTTTGTTTTGCTCCTGACCATGCACAGAGAACCATTTTTCAATTATTTTACGTAGCACCACGTTTTTAAGGATCTGACTACCACTTTCGCGTAGGGCATTTGCTTATTTCTCTTCTACTTAGTAGGAAGTAATAAGTTTATTTCTGTTACTGTCTAACTCGATTAGCATTTTATAGATACAAAAATAATCTTTTGCTAGATCAGTTCATTTGTAGAACAGGTAGAGCGAGTCATGTGTATGGACACATCATGTTTTTACTCCTGCTTTCCAATTCGAATTATACAGATTAAGAATATGGTAGAAATAATACGACGGAAGAGAACCACTTTATTTAGAACCTTTTTGCGCTGTTTTATTTTATATCACCATTACTTTGTGTGTTTAAGAAAAAACGAATTTTTAAGTAGTACCTTTTGAGTACTGCTTCATGAATTAAGTGCATTAATCTCTTACTGCCATATGTACCTAAGTGTTAATGTATATCAAGACTCAATAATTAACACAATTTCGGAGAATATGGCTCCTATCCTCTTTTAGAATATCTGATATAATTATGTCTATCCATATTTTCAAGCATTGTAGTCATTATTCAAAATGGAATTAAGAATAAAACGTACTGAGAATATTAAATCGTTAATCTGTAACCCATTTTTACCTCTTTTGCAGTTATTAGATCTCTTTTAGGGTGCTTTTAGGTCTTTTATCGGTATTTTTAGGCAATTTATAGGTGTGCAAATTCGGAGCCTTAGTTATGGATGTTAATTGAAAGCCTGTCTTTTTGTTTTGCTATAATAAAAATAGGCACTTTAAACAGAAGGCCGCGAAGAAGACATAAACTTTATTGCAGCTGTCATTTTCTGCATTACCACTACACATAAAGAAATAGCACTCATACACTTAAGGGGACAAGGTAAAAAATAACATTCTTTTAGACGCTAACAAAACCTCTATTATTAAATTTCAGAAAATGTATACTTTTGGGGCGTTAAGAGTATTTTAATAAACATAAATATAATCTAAATGAAAATCTGCATTTATTTAAAGCTGTTATGCCTTTAGAAAATTTGTATCTTTCAATTCAGTTTTCTCAGAACAGCATTTTTGGATACTTTTGTACTTATTTCGTAGAAAGCTGACATTTTCAGCTCATATACATAATACATAGCGACACTTTCTAACCACAATCGTGATGTTATAGTATACAAGTGTTTCAAAACGACACCAAACGAATATAATGCACGTGATACGTGAATATAATTTACAGCTCTAAATTTGGCACATACAAAAACTGCCATAAAATCACCATGGATTAGGCAGTCGTACATAACCAAATGGCACGTGCCTGGCCCACTCCAAGAGAGATTCCGGTTGGTAGCGAAGGCCCCAGTCGCGTGGTGTAGGGGTGGTTTAATAGACACGCCTGCGCGGCACTGGTCACCTTAGTAATGGAAAACATAGCATGTGGGTTTTGTTATGTGTTTCGTATAACACGTTCTGAGGTTGTTTACGTAGCGTGTGACAATATCAAATGTGCGCGATTTTTAAACACACATAAAACTTTAAATAGAAGAGTGTGAAAGTTGCGACATCAAGTTTCGGACAAGTCAAAGTGTAAGCTAATCGACTGCTATCTTCGTTTGGTGTCGTTTTGAAACAGCCTGTATAGAATATAACTAATTCCCTGTGCTGTACAACTTTCCTCAAATCGATATTATGAAATATAAACTGAGCTAACAAGGGGTCATTGACAGATTGATGATATACATCGAGCAAGGATATTTTAGTGAAAGTAGATCGAGAGCAAAAATACCCACCTTGTCTCGGTTGTTTTTCACATAGGCTCAAGTGTGACCCGAAAAATATATTACAAATGAAAATGATTCATTACCTACTAAATAATATCTGATTCCTTGCATATATCGGATTTTGAACAACATTAAACAACAGAACTAACAAAAGTGCACACATTCAACATCGCTTGTTTGTGGGACAACCACTGTTCCTGAAAAACATATTACCTATACTGTATTATGCAACACTTCGCTGAAATATCATGGGTTAAGTTTTGCTGAAACCTTTCAAAAGTCAATTTGTTCCTTTATAGGTCTATTATTACCTAAGAACGAATCATCCAGTTTCATAACATCTATCTCATGTATATTACTCATAATTAGAAATACTTTTACACGAGTTTTTAAATGTGCCTTTGAACACATTTACGTAGCCTCTTCGAATTCCAAAGATGTTTTTCTCGCTGTCAATTTTTGCTACTTTTTTTTCGTTTTATTATAATTTTGTGAAAAAACGCCCAAAAGTATAAGCATAAAAGTGTTTTAATGATTTTTCTTTATCGCCGAATACTAACTAAGTAGAACATCTCTACCTATAGTATTCTGGAATTACTGAAAAAGATGTTTCTCAGAAGTCTAATTTCTTTCTCAAAAACTTAAATATCAGCTAAATACTCTAAAATATACATATATTAGCAATATTTTAGTTTTGTTACCGTACGTACGCGTTTTAATATCAGCAAAATTAATTAAACAATCAGTAACGTAAAAACTACTGAAGGTAGTGCAATGAAAATGTGTGTAGGTCCTAATGATTTGATGCGTATTTGCGGTAAGAGGTTTAAGGCCACATGCTCATCAATTTACAATTTAGACTATGTAAGAATATGCTCTTAAGAAGAGAATATGTGTCAGAGTAAAATATGGTCAACACTTCCAGTAGGTAATTATTATTATTATTATTATTTAATAATTTTATTACACGGGTTTGAAAACCAGTTTATAACCGAAACTGCCAGGGGGGCGGCGATACAAGCGCCGAAGCGACCATGGTGGACATCAGCATATTGGCAAAGTATCAATTGAGTGTTTGAGCAAACGCGGATCAGAGGGTACAGAGGGCCAGCATATATACCTATATGCCATTCAATTTGACATGGTAATAGTTTCAACCTAATGGGTCGTTAATTTAACAACATCTATTAAATTACTGTTAAATACATTTGACATTGGCGGCTTAGGACTTCTAATCTCCCAATAAGAAACTTTATACCTACATACCTACTTACGCATGGTACTTTTTTAGTAAAAAAATGTAGTATGATTCGGGTAGACCGGGGTGGACGGCCGGACAGAAAACAAGTATCGTTTAAAATACACGAGGGAGCTTGGTTAGAGAAATATAGATATTGTTAGGCATAGATGGGCGTTATGTAAGTATGTTAGAATTTGAGAACACAGAGCCCTTAATTGTCACTGTTTAGAGTTCAGCAACCGCATTAAATATTGCAACCTGGCATCTCCTTTTTCCCCTCCTTATGTACGTCCTATATGTAGTTCGTGTTGGATAATGAATGAATAGAATAAGAGAAATAGTACTCAGATAATCTGGGAACCATAGAGCTTAAAGTTACTCAACATTCGTCTTTTGAGAATAAATGTTGATGATGATGATGATTATGATGATGATGATGATGATGATAATAATAATAATAATAATAATAATAATAATAATAATAATAATAATAATAATAATAATAATAATAATAATATCTCTACGCAACCGTCTATTGCCGGGGCGGTATTTGATAGGAATATCTGATGCTCACATATGTGAATATTTGAGGCATGACGACACCAAAAATTGTTTAGTAGAACATTTCCAGCAACTTGTGGAAGACAGTGATTGAATTTAATTATACGGTTAGTGTAATTTATTGACAAAGAACGACTATTGGCAGCATTGCGTTAAGTCATACAAAATAGCTAGGTAATTTTGCTGCACTGCGTTCTTCAGTATGACCACATGAGCCGAAAATAAATAAATAAAGGTCTTAAACTTCAAGTCATGTTAAAAAAATGTTCTCTGACATGAAATCAAAGCTAAAAGTGTTTTAAATACATATTAGATAACAACAAATGTAAAGCCGTACTTCGAAAAAATATTCGGATCACATTGGACTTATGTGTTCGAAAGTAGAACCAACTATTTAACACATTCGTCTTCATGCATTACTTGATTATATTTAGAATATTTTATCGCAATTAACGTTTACAGTTGTCACAAGTATTATTTAGGACTCTCTAAACATGTGTCTAATCTCACACATTAGTGTTACCTCGATCTCCCAAAATGCTGAAAAAAGATGCGGTTGATAGCAAACAACATGGCTGCCCAAGGCCTATATTACACTATCACATTTCTGTATTACATAAATGTGATCAAATAGATATGATTAAATATTTTACAGTGTAATACAACATCTTTGACCAAATCTGGCTGGGACATACTTCTACGATAAAAGATATACACATCATCACAACTTTGATGACATCTGTGGTTAGAACAGAAAATGGCAGACATTACGAATGTTCAATGGCTACATCATTTCGTATTATGAATCACATGAAATGCTGTACAATTCAAAACACAATTATTATAAGAACATAAATAAAACACTGAAAATATATAAAAGCATACAAAAACCAATAGTGAAGCGCATGACGGATATACGGCAAATAAATTGAGGTAATAATTAAATGGATTGGGAAGGTAACATTTAGAAGAAGATTAAAGTTATTATGACAATCATTAATTAGTACTTTTGCTGCTGTCTTTGTTATTAATACTCACGAATGTAGTACTCGTTAATGATCTTTAAGAAATTGTCTTACTGAGGTTAAGTTTTAGGTTAGGTTATAGAAAATTGTTGAAGATGAATGTAATAGAAGGTTAAAGTAAATTTATGTATTAATTTTCACTACACACACTCTTAACCTAAACACAACAAAATAGGAACCACTGCTAACACCTCAACTTTAGGTTATCCTGTTTAAAACTGTGATAAAGGTTTTGACAGCTTAAATACGCTCAAAGGTTTCATCACACTCTGTGACGTAGAAAAAGAAGAGAGACGCCGTGCGGCGAGGGATAGGTTAACCACACCCTATGGACTGCAGAGAAACTTTTATAATTGCAACTTTTTCTATGCAATTACATTTTAAACTGTATCACTGTTTACTGTAAAGTTTCAGCCCTTACCTTTATTTGTTGCTTTATACAAACTGTAAGAAAAAACTTGAAGCACTTTAAACGCTCTCTCTGTCGTCACTTCACCTGCACTGTTTGTACGCGAATGATCTAGCAGCGCTCTTAATCTTCAACCGCTAATAAGCTGTTTGTTCTCGAGCCAGCCAGTGCTACCAATCAATGCAATTGTGGAGCGATCTTTCACGCTGCTTCACTTAAAGTTTGCTTACTGACATGAATAAAAACAAAACACTGATAATGCACCAAATTCTTATATTATCATACTGAAGGTTCACAAATAAAAAGAATACAGTCCCGAAATATTTATCTATCAGCGTGTAACAGTAGTTTCTATGCACGAAAGTCAGTGGCGCATTTCG
This sequence comes from Hymenopus coronatus, assembly GCA_030762935.1. NCBI lineage: Eukaryota > Metazoa > Arthropoda > Insecta > Mantodea > Hymenopodidae > Hymenopus > Hymenopus coronatus. The sequence goes on along the minus strand of CM060900.1, from coordinate 453,540,074 downwards.
ACATTACAAAGTTAATACACAAACACCTGATGTGTTACATTCACACAAATTTCTTTTCACAATATCGTTTACTTGTGCATACCTTTTGTAAACTCTTTATGAAATGTACCAAGAGGTTTTGTCCTCCACCCAAAGCTTGACGTCCGTTGAGGGGGAATGCCGATTTGGGAGTGGCTAGGAACGGCAGCAGATATTGTCACTTCCCCTCCTCGGGTGCAAAGAGTCAGGTACAGGCAGCGCTCTACAGATATGTGTTAACCACGGAAACTTTTTTACTTTCTCTAGCCGTGCATGTACCAACATAGCAGCTAGAAAAGGCGTTGTATTTCACCCAAAAATTCGATGTCAAGATTTCACCGTAAACACATATGTTTCGTGGTCCCCTGAATCCAAAAAAAAAAAAAAAAAGCATTGCGGCTTACATCTTTCCGCTTCTTTCGCATGTCCATGTGACATCAGATATGCATACGCATCGTGAGATTTTTGTCAGTGGTGGCTGAGAGGACATTGTAGGTGGCAGTGAGCGATTTTAAAAAAAAACATAGTGTACTGTTTATTATAAGAGTATATAAACTGAGCACTGCCCGCCCCGGTAGTGTGGGGATAATTTGTCTGCCCCACATTCAAGAGGTCTCGGGTTCTAATCTCGCTTAGAATTACTTACCCAGATAAAAAATTTTGAGTGGGGTCCTTATGCTAAGAAGATGAATGTCGAGTAAATTTAAGCTCCATGGATCCCGAGTTCATTTGAGCATCATTTCGCCGATTTCATTCATCGTCAGATATGACCAAAGAGGTTAAAGGGTGTTAAGCTAGGGGGACCACAAGTATTAACAGTAATGTCGGGACTTTCAACCCTAAGGTTATTTACAATATTGGCACTAAAAACATTGTACATATAAGTTAAAATGTAATGTAGATAATTGAACCAACAAGCGCTGTTACGGTTTCCAAGGTTTGTCGGTCCCATGGCCGCACTCGCTGAAGCGCCTAGCTTTGTTGCTTCGTGGCGCAGGGGATCGAGGTTTCGAGTCATACCTTGGTTATGGGTAGTATTTGTATTCTTGTAAATGTGGGTATGTGTATCTGTAAAACGGAAAACCAATAGGATAACAAACAGAAAACTTAGTGAAAACAGAAGACTAAAAGGTTTTAAAAGAAGGTCAAGACCCTCCGGGAAAGGAAAATTAAATTTCTCCATTCCAAGAAAAAGGGAAAGAAAGAACATAATCGAAATGGATTCTTTCAACAAAGGAACCATTAGAAGAACGATACATGATTTTTATGCGGTAAGAAAAGGAGTTCCAACACTAAGAACACTTTGTAAAGCCTTAAGTGAGGACAAGATTCTGAGTTGTAGCAGGGGATACTTAAGGCTATACGATCTTTGGAATTCAGACAAAAGATATGTCCGTCAAGCCGAATGATTCTAATCGAAAATCCTAACATAACCAACTGTTTGTATTGACGAGACGTACTGCCACTCAACACAATCTGTGACAGCATGTTGGCAGAGTGAATCAGAAATTGGAGTCACTGCTGCGATGGGAAAGGAGCCACGTTTTACTGTCGTTCATGTTGGATTTGTTGATAAAGTTTTGTAGATTTTCAAGTCTAAAAAGAAGAATGTAGATATCATGACAAAATGAATAGCAGAACTTTTTGAAACATTTCCAAAAACGGTGCCGCCGTCTTTGATAATGCCAGGAAAACAGGAAACCCACTATGACATGTGTTAAAAATGACATAGTGACGTAGCTCTCAGGGTTCAGTAAATCAGAGGGTGAAACCGAAACATATAGGAAAAAAATATGAAAGATAAGAAAATTCTAAACTTAGTTTTTCTGACATTTTAAGTTTCAGACGCCAAACTATATGCAAAAGCTTTCCCCAAGTATACAAATAAACCATGAAACTACAACGTACTGGGTCTATATATCTTCTGATATATCTATGTACTTTATATAAACTAGAGGGGCATCATGCAAAAGTTTGTAAATATGTTGTAGCATTACCTGTAGGCACCCGACGGTATGAATATTCACCACACCATCTGCTGAGAGTACCTTAAATAGTAGCCCTTCCTCAGCTATTGCAGTAAACCGTGTCCTAAGGCTCCTTCCTCCCAGAGCTAGTGGTCACACCACACAAGATTGTAGTAACACAAAACCCCGCTACTGCTTACCGAGGAAATGAGACATGTTAGTGGAGGAGTTGCTACTTACATAAAATCAAATCTCCTGCGCAGACGAATCCAAATAAATACTCCATTTGAAGCTGTTGCAAATACTACAGCCCACATACAATATTTTTATGCATTATATACTTACCGAATAGTCCAGAAATAGATGCCATATTACCCCGGGAACTAATAAAATAGTTGCCTAAACCATTTATTACTGTAGGTGGCATTAACAGCTATAATATCATATGGGGCTTTCGAACAGCTACTTCTAAGGGGAAATTAATTGCCTCCCTAGTAGACAAATTCAATTTTTTTTCTTCCTAACCTCACTGAACCTAGTCACTACGATATGTCACAACTTCTCAAGCAACATTGAGTTAATTATCAGCTCCAAGGTTATTTCTCCGCTAATTTACTGTGAGGCACAACCCAATCTGTTCGACAGTGATCAGTTCCCTATAATGCTAAGAATATCCAATGTCCAAGAATATATATTCATACCCGATGCGTGGAATTTAAACTGGTCTAGATTTACTTATGCTATAAATGATCTCATGTTGTCCCTAGCTTCCCTTCCCGACTTCTCTAATCTTACCATTCAGTCAATTGCCGATTAGTTTACTTTCACTCTTAAGAGTGCAGCTGATTACGTGTTCCAAAGAAGATGCTGAGTCGCCGTAGGAAAATTGTTCCATGTTGGACTGCAAATTGGCTGTAGCTGCTCTACATAAAGCGTTTCGTATAGATAAAAAATCTCTTATAGTGAAAAATAGGGTTTCCTTTATGAAATCAAGCGCTTTTGCTAGAAGGATTATTAAAAACAGAAAAATATCTTCATGGATAGTCTTTGCTTCCTCTATGGTAAAAAAAGTAATTCACATGAAATCAGAGGCTTTAACCACTTGTCTCCCATTATTCTCCAGCTGTCTAATCCTACTTGTCTTATTACTGATGCCCAAGAAGAAGTAGGTAGATATACTCGGGGAAAACTTTGCCAAATGTTCCAGTGATGATCCAGAATTTCTTTCTATAAAATCTCAAACACCTGAAGTTAACCTTGCAGATACATCGTATACTTGCTAACAGCCTTATAATGATATTACTACTTTAAAGGAAATGAGTGAAGCTTTATAAACCTGCTAAAACAGTAGTCCTGGACTTGATGATATATCTTACTTTTTGTTGTTGTTTTTTTGTTTTTTTTGTTTTGCGAAACCTGCCTCGAGATGCCATGTCATATGTACTTGCAATATATAACCATATCTGGACAGCGCATGTTTTTCCTGACCAATGGAATAAAGCCATTGTCATATCCATTCATAAACCTAGCACAGAACTCCATCTTCCCCAAAGCTACAGACCAATTTCACTTGTATAAAGTGTAAGCTACTAGAGAAGATTGTAAATAATCATCTGAGATGGACTTTAGAGAGATAACAGTTTTTTTATTCCTGTCCAATGTGAATTCCGACAAAATCACTCTACATTAGATGCTGTCCTATCACTTGAAACTAACATACCGGTTGTATTTCACTACAGGCAGCATCTCGTCTAGTCAGTCTTGATATTGAAAAGGCTTATGACATGGTTTGTAAAACTCGCGACCTAAGAATACTAATGGAAAAAAGGAAAGTGTGTAGACATAATCTATTACTTCATTCATAACTTATTATACAATGGACAAATTCAAGTCTGTGCAAATGGTGTTCTGTCAAAAAAAATTCATGTAATCAATGGTGTTCCCCAACGGTGAGTGCTCATCGTTACATTATTCCTTATATCCATCTACTCTACATCCACATTGTGAAACCTCCAGTTAGAAGGCAACCTTTTGCAGATAATATCACTACTTCATGAGCTGGTACGAACCTAGATACAGTTCTAGGACTATTGAAAATTTCGATCTCTGAGATTTCGAAATGGAGCTGGTCAATTGGTTTCAAGTTATCCCCGAAGAAAACTAAATGTATAACGTTCTCCAGAAAGAAGAATTTAATCACTATTCCATCACTGAAGTTGAAAATCTATGTTATCAAAACACTTGGAATGTACCTGGATGCAAAACTAATCTGGAAAAACCATATAAAAACACTGCGTGATGACTCTTCTGATAGAATTAATATTTTCTGATCTTGACAACTTAGAACTAGAACCGACTTTCGCGTACTCCTAACAACCTGCAAATCAATCAAAATTGGACTATGGTTGAATTGTTTACTCTTCTGCTAAGTAATCATAGCCTATAACACTAGACACTATCCAATCCTCAGTCCAACGTAAAATTACAGGGGCCCTTCGAACAAACCCGGTTGCTAGTACCTCAATTGAAGCTGAAGTACTTACCCTCTTATAGATTGTGGATGTACAAGCGTGTCTTTTCTTCCCATTTTATGCCTCAACGTAGTCCATTAACCTTCCCTGGTAGACTGCAACCTGTTCTTGAAGATGATGGTATTTCACTTCTCCCTGTAATGGATACATTAACCAGATTGTAAACCCCATACTGGAGGATACAGGTAAGCGGAGTGAAAGAATTGGAGAAGTTCTAGTTGTAACGGCACAGCCATATCCTTGAAAAGTCTCTAAGCTATTTTTTCCTGCGAACTTATGGCAATTAAACAAGCATATTTGTGGGCCAAAGGGCATAAACCGAGTGAAATTCACAGAAAAATGAGTGGCGTGTATGGGGATAATTGTATGGACCGTAGTAACGCCTCCAGGTGGTGTGTATTCTTCCAAGAGGGCCGTGTGAACCTTAGCGATTCGCTGCGCACCTGGAGGCCACTAACAACTGCAACCCCGCAGAATGTCAGAGGCATTGAGGCGCAATTTTCTATATCGAAATACACCTCTCTGCTCTACACACGTGGACGCAGAAGAGCGTGACTTTCTGAAACGAATCATCTCTGGTGATGAGTCGTGGGCAGAGCACTACACGCCCGAAACAAAGCAGGCAGGTATGGAATGGAAACACGTGTAAAGAATTCAAAGTGACTCAATCTGCTGGGAAAGTGCTTGTGACAATATTCTGGGATATGCATGTAATTTTTTATTGGTGAACTTTGCTGAACACGGAATCACTGTGACTGCTGCAGCCTACATTAAAACTTTGGTGAAGCTGTATTGTGCCCTTCGTGACAAACGCCACAACATTAATGCTGACGATGTCAACATTCTTCATGGCAATGCTCGCTCCATGTTGCTGCTGCTGTCCGTTAGAAAATCACCAAATTTGGCTGTGAGGTGCTCCAGCATCTACCATACACTCCGTACCTTTCACCGTTTGGTCCCATGAAAAAATTGCTGGTCAGTCAACGCTTTGCTAGGATCCACAAGTGAAACCAGCAGTCCGCAGATGGTTATACCCTAGGGTAACGGATTTCTGTGAAAGGGAATAATGAAACTGGTATCACGATGGCACAAATGTGTTGAGAAGGTTGGTGACTGTTTCGAAGAGTTGATAAAAGGTGATTTTCTTCCATTATTAAACTTTCTTGTAAAAAAATTATTTTGCATTGCTTTTCGATCCACCCTCGTATTAAGTTTTGCTGTTAATGTAATTTGTCGAACCTTTGTTAATATTATGAGTCTTGTGTATTGCTAAAGTTACTAATATGTACTTGTTTTAAAATTGTAGTTGTTGTAATCTAATGGTGCTCTATATGACCTAGTTCTTGGATCGACAATAAATAAATAACTAAATAATTTCGGGGGAATATTTTGTAGAAGACAACACATCCTTATACAACTGTGTAATACGAAGGAGAAAAAATTAACAGTTGAAATTGTTTTTGCATATCCAAAATATGTTAAAGGAGATAATATTTAAATATGTTTGTCATCTGTTTAGAAAACGGTAGGTATATTGTGCTAGCAGAGCTAACTCATTTGGGTAACAGCTTAAAGGTAATTCCTGAAATTGGAATGATTAGTCCTAAATCCTTTTTATTATTTGGTTTTTGTCCTACATCACCTGCACTGTACTCAGTGTATTAAAATAAGCACAATCTGGTCTTCCCTACATTTAGTCACTTTCCACATGGTAATTTGCTGTTAATATCATTTATTTCAGGGGTAGACATCTGTGCTGTAAAAGAATACAATTGTTGAGCAGAAGGTACCGGCTAAAATGAATTTAAATACACATCCCAGCCAATAATTTGTGATTAACAATTATACACAAGGAGTTGTTCAATAATTAACCAATATAATCTGGGAATAGGTCGTAGTTGCATCAACATCATTGTAAGTGACTGGTGAAATTCAGATTATATTTTGCGTATACTATCACTACATGTGTGCAGAAGATACACAAAGCATTAACAGAAGATTTTAAAAAATTAATAAGAGTGAATCACACATGTAAAAGTAAATATTTGTATTACTTCTGCCTAATATTGTCTCAATAATATGGTAGTACTTCGTTCACTAAAAGTAATTTATTCTAATACTGCTTTTCCTAATAATAGCTTCTGAATATTCTTTGGTGATTTACCTAAAGATTTCTGTTTACCCTATGTAAGGAAAACACATATTCCATATTGTTTACAATAGAAGATGGAATGTATGATATCCATCAGAGCTAATAGCTAATATATTTTAAAAGGATGAGTATTTAAAGCTTTCAATTAATTTGTAAAAGTCCTACAATTCGTATGAACTCTTAGAAAGGGTACTTCAATGCTTTAGCCCAATTGTAAAAGTATATTGGTTCTGATATTACTTTAACCTTTGACAAATCTGATACAAAAATACATGTGAACCTGTTTTAAAGACCGAAAAACTCATGTGAGTGTAGAACATCGGATTTTTGTGCTATACTTAAAAAGCTTTTGTCTATAATATGATAAACCAGAATTCCAGCTTTTGAGGACTTTGACCTTACAGATACAACAGTAAATGTTTTACATTGTTTTATGCACTATCAGGCAGTATTGCCCAAAATTTTCTCTTATACCTTTAAATTTAATATAAAAATGAAATATTTAAGGTATCTTATTTAATTTCTATAGCACATATGCACAATGCACATAGTAGCTAGAGAAGGTATTATATTACACCCAAAAATTCGATACCGAGATTTGATCGGAAAATCAAATTTTGCGACCCCATGAATAAAAAAAAGGAATGCATGTTTAGAAAAACGCCCTCGTGTGTATGTGTGTGAGTGTGTGTGTGTGTGTGTGAGAGAGAGAGAGAGAGAGAGAGAGAGAGAGAGAGAGAGAGAAGCATAGCTCATAAACGAAAGGCCGGTAAATACCAAACTTGGTATTTAAGTTCTTCTAAGGATGCGACTCGAAGTTTTCAAGAAAATCCCCCACCCCCACCTACCCTTTACATGGAAAATGTATCAAAAATAGTTTTTTTTTTCAAGAACGGTTTATACTATTTTATTAAAATGCAACATAATTAAGGTATTTTATGACAAACGAAACGTATTTCTTGAATTTTCTGTCAATACCTTTGAAGAACTGGTTATTCTGGTTGATTTTAATTATTTTTGTAATAGTAGGAGTGGCATTTTACTCTATTAGAGCGCACAGTATTTGGCAGTTGTAAAACTTGTAAATCGTAAGAGATAGATAACAACTTGCTACTTAAAATGAAAATCTCATTTATTACACAATTTAGGTTGTATACATTTTTTGTAGAGCTAAAACGTCTCCGGTGTATTCCATGTTGTTTGTTTCAACTTTAAAGTAATTACACCTTTCTCAAGTGAGAAGTCAACTTTCGTTCCCTCTATTCTGTTTCAACTCCGGGAGTATAAAGGAGAACCGAAATTCTGCTTTACATTTGTTTCGGAGGTCATTATTGAAAAACAGGTGAAAGTCAAATTCATATTTTCAGAACAGCACTGCTACACAAAAGAGTCAAAGATACGGTTTACGGTTCATTGGGTAAAAATAAAACACCTAGGTAAATATTTCAGAGATTGTTACGCAGAGAGAACATCACTAAGTCCATTTGAGAATCAAAGTATGTCTAAATATGTCCATTAATACGATGACAAACTAAGCAATCTAAATTGCGGCGTATGCTTTTTCTTCCCTCATTATCATTATCGTCATTATCATCGTCATCATTAACATCTTCAGCAGAGGATAATATTTTTCTCACTAATTAGGGTTTAAATATTTTGAATCCTCATTGGGAACCACTGAATAAAGTTGTAGCATAATCTATTCTCGTTGTACCTACAACAAAGTATAAAATAAGACGTATGTTTCTTCAAATGCCATTTTTTTAAAACAAGAGCCATAAACAAAAATTAACCTTTTCCAAATTATTTTGTAGAAGACAGACTACAGAAGTTATATTAAATGTAAAGCATATTTTAACAACTGTTTAGGATATATAGGAAAAGTGTATTTGTTCAATTGGTTTCTAACAGATCCTCATAGAAGTAAAAACAGATACTGACATTTATTCCCTGAAATTTGGAACAAAGGCGGTTTATAATTACAAAGACAAATAACAGCCAATGTTAAGAAGGTTTTTAGTCCTGAAAGCGTATGGTATAGATTTAAGCATTTTTTTGAAACCTGTTATCGGCTTGCGATGTCTGCTTTGATCTCTGTGTGCTGTGTTAAAATACAGAAATTCTGGTTTTACCTTCATTGTAGTGTTTACCACGTGGTGCTTACTCTAAGAGTTTGTTTACTTTTGCAGTCGTACTTTTGCCATAAGTGGTTATACTTGGTGTACACAAATTAGAGATTAAGAGTAATTTAAATACAACCTTAGAACCTAATTTCTATTATAAACAAATAATTGTTCATATATCAAACACCATTAAATGGAAAGTGATAATCCGTTGCATTCAAAGCTGTAGTTAAGACTGTTCCATTCACATGACTTTCTTTAAATCTCTGTAACAAATCATTGTTAAAAAGCTTAAGCTTCTATCCACTCCATACTAATGATAAATATTGGCAGCAATGCTTTGTTGTAAGCGGAAAGGAAATAAAGGGATACACTAGGCTAAAACGACATTAAAAGCTGCTTGCCATGCGGATGAAATCCGTTTCTATGCATTTCCAGCATTTCCGTTTAACAAACTGAAACAAATAACAAGCAATATCTCAAAAATGGTCAGCTCTACGAAAAAACTTTAAATGTCATAAATTGTGTGTTTTAAGTTTTTGTGTATCTCTTACGGTTTACTAGTTATGCAAAATTCAGAAAAATCATCCAAAATAAACAGGCCTTCAGAAACAATTCCCAGAAAACTCATGATATACATTATATTTGTGATGAAAATGCCTTTCACTTAAATGAAAATCGTTACAGCCATTTTTAAGAAAAACAAATTTTTCGAAAAATTTTCCGTCTAAGGGTAGTTTGGGGTGGGGATTTTCTTGAAAATCTTCGTGTCGCATCCTTGGAACATACCAATCTTAAATACTAAGTTTGGTGTTTAACCGTCTTTTGGTTTTTGAGTCATTCTGTCCACAGACACAGACACACACACGGACCTTTTTCTGAAAAGTTTTTTTTTTATTCAGCGGGTCCTAAAACATGCATTTCCGGTTAAATCTCGGTATCGAACTTTTGAGTGCAATACAATACCTTCTCTATACACTATGTAGGTACATAGTATGTATAGAGAAAGTAAAAGCGTTATAGAAATAAATATTGTTTAATATATGTATATACGCACAAAACAAAGGCTATGAAAATTATAGGTGTACAATTAAGACAAATAAACTAATGCTACTAAATCACATAAGTAGGTGTATTCGGATAATGAATTACATGTAGCTAATATTGACACAGAAGGGATGTTTATTCAATAAAGCTAAATATTTGAATTACTACTAATATGTTTTGAGGAGCCTTTGATTTTCAATGGCCGCGCCGTGGCCAAGTGATTAGACCAGTCGCCCCTCACTAAGGCGGCCTGGGTTCTACCATAAGCAAGGTTTTGTTGCTTGGGAGTAACCATGGTAGGGGCATTGCATCCCTGCTAAAGGAGGATTTGGGCAGCAGCTATGATGTAGTAGACATAGTTAAACCTAGTGCTGGGCTCTCTCATGTCTCTGAAGATCTGGTAAAACTGACTTCTGTAGTTATAGTGGGTGGGCCAGGAAATAACCTGGATAGAGATAGTAACTATTCAATTGAGAAAGATCCGTGTGACATAAGGGAATCCAGTAGCCATACCAGTGTGAAGTTTGTGGGGCTTTTCAATAGGCACGACAAGCAGCGACTTCATAGGAGGGTGACGGAGATGAATCTGCAACTTGAGCGTGCCTTGTTGAGCCCTGCTGCCTCTCACATTGATATGATACATGTTTGTGGTATAGGCCGAGATGGTTACACATCTCATGGTCTACACCTCAATTCTAGAGGCAAAAGGCAGTTTTCGCAGCTAATTGCTGACAGAATTATGGGTAGAATTCCTGTTGTGATATCTGATAGGACTTTTTTAGGTTAAAGGAAATCCCCCAAAATAGCCATGAAAGAACTCTAAAGTCAATTGAGATAAATAGAAGTTCAACAACAAAGAATTTTAAGAATACAGAAAATATAAGTAATTTTATTAAGATAAATAATAGCAGTAGCTCGTTGTGTATATTTCACCAAAATATTAGGGGTTTAAGAAACAAAGTTGATGAACTTTCTCTTAGTCTTGCTTCTGAAAAATTACAGCCACATGTTTTATGCTTATCCGAACATCATTTAACAGAACAGGAATTCATGCAAATTTCACCTCATGGGTACTCTTTAGGAGCAGCATATTCAAGGAAAAATTTAAAAAAAGGAGGGGTTTGCATATTTGTAAGACATGATGTACCCTATAAAATCATTAATCTAAACAAGTTTTGTTTTGAGCTAGGCATAGAGATGTACGCAGTTCAACTAAACATAAATCAAGTAAATTTTGCAATTATAGCTCTATATCGGTGCTCACTAGGTAGCTATGAGGTATTCAAAAAACAGTTAGATGATTCCTTAAAGTTTATATTGAAACCAAACGAGAACTGATAATTTGTGGTGACATTAATATCGATTATCTTATACCTAGTCTCCGAAAGGACCAACTCAATTCTATATTTTTTACATACCACATGTCACACACAGTACATTTTCCTACAAGAGTTCAGGGTAGCTCCTCTACAGCAATATATAACATATTCATAAATATAGATAGAATTAAAACTTCAATAACCTTACCATTTGCAAATGGCCTTTCAGATCATGGTGCACAGATACTTCTCATCAAAGAGATTAACCTAAAGTTAAAACCAAACTATAAATATTGTAGAACACGAAAAGTAGATGAAAGCACCCTCACATTGTTTAAGTATGCCCTTCAACAAGAATCATGGACTGACATTTATGAAATAAATGGAGTAAATGACAAGTTCAATCATTTCGTACTACATTTCCACTCTCACTTTGTAGCATCCTTTCCAGTCAAATATCGTAAAATACATAATCAGAAGAAAAATAACACTTGGATTACACCAGGCATTCAAACTTCTTGCAAACGTAAGCGAAAATTATACCAAGAACTGAAACATAATAAGACACCAAACTTAGAATGTCATTACAAAAAGCATTGTAAAATTCTAAAAGAAACAACAAAAGCTGCTAAAATATTGCATTATAATAAAGAGATATCTCATTCTGATAGTAAAATAAAAACTATCTGATATATAATAAAAAGAGAAACAGGTAAAGATCTCAAGAAAGCTCCTCAATTGCACTGAATTCCGGTAATCAAAAAATTGATGATCCTCAAAAGGTCGTAGATATTTTTAACAATTTCTTTTTGAATGTAACAGACAAACTAAATACAAATTATGGAAGTAAAGAATCAGCATTAAGTTTTTTGAAAACTTCTTTCATATACAGTGTCCCTGAATTTAAAGTAAAAATGACTACACCGTTTGAAATAAAAAATATAATACATTTGCTCATGACCAAAAATCCCTCTGGATATGATGAAATATCAAGTAAAATCCTAAAAGCATGTTCTGACCTAATAAGTATTCCCCTTAGCTATTTATGTAACGAATCACTAAAGAGTGGAATATTTCCTGACAGAATGAAGTACTCTATTGTCAAACCACTTTTTAAGAAAGGTAAACAAGATAATATCTCAAATTATAGACCTATATCTCTCTTGTCTGTTTTCTCAAAAGTGTTTGAGAAAGTAATGTTCAATAGGCTTTATTATTACTTAGAAAAGAACAATTTACTTGCCAAAGAACAGTTTGGCTTTAGAAAAGCAGTAGCGACAGATAATGCAAACTACAAGTTCACGCATAAAGTATTAACAGCGTTAAATGAAAAGGAACATGTCGGTGGAATCTTTTGTGACCTAGCAAAATCTTTTGACTGTGTGAATCATGAGATTCTGATAGCAAAACTACATTTCTATGGAATAAGGAATAACACATTAGATTGGTTCATTTTATGCCTAGAGAAGAGAAAACAAAGGGTTGAAATTAATAGCTCCAATGGGTATCAAAATAGTGCCTCAGAATGGAAATTAGTAAAACATGGTGTTCCCCAGGGATCAATGTTAGGGTCCCTCTTGTACTTTGGTTTACATAAATGACCTCCCATTAAACAATAGCAGTATTGGAAGTATTTATTAGCAGATGACACTAGTGTTCTAGTACCAAGTAAAGATTTGAATGATTATATAGTAAAATTAAACTATGTTCTAAATTGTATGTCAAATTGGTTCAAAGCAAACAAACTCTCAGTAAACCTTGAAAAAACAAAAACAATTAAATTTATAACTACTCGCTCACCACAAACACACATTGTAATAGGCATTAATGATACTTTGTTAGAACAGCTAAATGAAGTCAAATTTCTTGGCCCTCAGGTAGATAAGCATTTGGACTGGAAGTCACATATTAGCTACCTCACATCTAAACTTAGCTCAGCATGTTATGCTCTCCGAGCACTGGTTAAATTTCACTCAATCGATACACTTAAATTGGTGTATTTTGCCTACTTTAACTCTATCATCGAGTATGGAATAATATTCTGGGGTAATTCAGTGGATAGTAAATGCATATTCCGGATGCAGAAGAAAGCTATACGAATAATCTGTAATGCTTATAGCAGACAGTCATGCAAAGAACTATTTAAAAAATTGGGCATACTCACCTTACCTTGTGTTTATATATTATCCATTTTAAAATTCTGTGCAGTTAATCGACATAGTTTTATAACAAACATGGAAATTCATAACATTAATACTAGACAAAAGGGATATATTCATCGTCCCAATGCCAATCTTCTTTGCTTTCAGAAAGGTGTATATTATGAAACAATCAAGACATTTAATGCTCTCCCCAGTAATCTCAAACAAAATGATGGAAATTTCAAGGCTTTTAAGGCCTCTCTTAAGGAGTACCTTTGCAGTAAATCATTAAATGACAAATCTGTCTGACAATACTGTCAACAATCATTGTATTTATAAGTATTATAATGTATTGCATTTTGTGTATATTAGTGTGTGTGTTTTATATTCAAATTAAACTGATGTATACTTTGACTAGCACGAATGTGTCAATGAATTTTTAGTATTTAGCAATGACACAAGGTCTGTAAAGTCTGATGCTTTGATGGTTTACACTCTAGTGCATAATTGTAAATTTTTGCATTGGAATATTTGTAAATGTGTATTGTAATTTGTTGACATTTTAGGAAGAGTACATAATACAATAATCATATTTTAGTTTTATATAATTACTAGAAGTAACTATTATGTCGATAATTAGAAGGCTATCATCTGACACTACATTAGTGTTACATATAATGAAATTATATTTATTTATACATTTTAACACTAATTTTTATACTCTTTTATAGAGCACATTAAGTATAGTAGAGGCCTCAAATACAAATGGTGTGATTATAGGTGTATTCTGTTGTTTTTGTAATCCAAACTTTAAGCTCGAGCTTTTTACATTTTTTTCCATTGTACATAAATGTATGTGTACATGTGTATGCCTTGACAAGTTCTATGTTCAGTGGCTTCCTGGCCTAAACGAACCTACAGAATGCTTTCTAATCTAATCTAATCGCATTCCACCGATTCTCCATCATCATCAGTGTCATCACATCACCTACGGTGCCATAGAAGCGGGCGTTAAACACTATATAAAAATTTGATTTTCAACGGCAGCTTTCCGTTTATATTGTTGCATATACACAACTTATGGAATGTTTTAGCATTAAATAAATACACTGCTGTCAGAGATACTAACTGATTTTTCTTTAAAATACTTATTTTAAATATCACCTTAGGATAAAATAACTGCATCTATTTGACTTGGTCGTCTCCTTAGCGTTGCTGCTTGCCAAGCGGGAGACCTGGTTTCGATTCCCAGTACCGGAGTGTAGAGATTTTTCCCCGCTGGAAGACCTGGACCGTGGTGCACTCACCCTCGTGGGGTCCCTGGGGGGCCAATTGAGGAGCTACTTGATGAGAGAAGTAGTGGCTCCAGGTCATGAGGACCGCATTAACCGAGGCGCTGACCACTTTTCACCCTCCAATAATGCACCCTCTGTCATGGACGGAGATGGAGGACGCAGCGGCCGGACGGTACACCAAGGGTCAATGTGAGCTGTCGTCCCATGGAGTTGTTATTATTTATATTTTGACTTCTTAAACCACTACACAGTTTTTACCATTCAAAGTATGCATATTTAAGTCGATATTACAACTGATGTTTAAGACCTGCTACGGGAAACCCATGAATTGGTATTCAAATAAAATTAAGTCATATGGCTTTTATGATACCTATATCTTTCTTTTAAATTAAAGATGCTTTAAAAATAATAAATAAAATTTTCAGCCATTATAAAACAGTATCTATAGCATCCAAAATTAAGTGTTCGGTCTTATTTTATATACCATCAGGCGCATATATTCCTATTGGCCACAAGTTATGATATAAATTGAAATTGATAAAAAAATGAACCATGCAAGCTATAATATTTTATTTAATTACAAATTTCTTGAGGTTTTGCCTTACTTCGTTTCAGGCGCAAATAGTGAGTAACTGTTTAAGAGTTTAAGCCATATTTTCAGAAAAGAAGAATGAATTATGTGTTTCACGGTTATTTGAGAAAAGATAAAATGGCTAGGTCAATATATCAGAGAATAGTACATAGCGGAATCAACACTTAGTCCAATTCTCAGTCTCAATATGTTTAAGTAAGCCCATTCAATCCGGAAAAAACTTCGTTGCCCAACCTATCAAAATTATTTATATATTATTCTATAATGTACATAATCATCAATAGTATCACCATAACAATCAAAAAAATAGTGCACACCTACCTTTTATAAACAAATAGCGTTTTCAGAAAAGTATATTATCATTTTTAGAGATTTAATAAAATTGCAAGATATTCTGTATTACCCTTTTACCTGCATTAACATATGAAATTAAACAGCTGTCACAAAAAAGCTAATCCTGTTTAACAAGAACAAAACACAGAAATTAATCTTCTTGAGAATATTTTGTAGAAGAGTGACTACAGATGTGATATGAAATACAACACATCCTTTATGCAAACCTGTATCACGAAGAGGAGAAATGTTGTTACAGATCCAAAGATGCAAAAGTAGATAATGATCTTAGTACTCGGGATATTAAAAAAAGGTAAATTGTATTAACACAGCTTAATAATCGGGCAATAGAAGTAAAGTTTATCCTGAAATTATAATGAGTAGCTAGTCCTAAATCCTTTTATATTATTTTGCTTTTGTCATGCACCAACTACGTTGAGGTCTGAGTATTTTGTGTCAAAATATGCACAATCTATTCTTACCTACATTTAATCAGCTTCCCATGGTGTTTCACTGTAATTGTAATTTATTTCATTGGTAGAATTGTGTGCGTAAATGAATATAAATGATGAAGAGAAAATACCGGGAAAAATGGATACAAATACATATCCCAGCCCTTAATTTATGTTTATTAATTACATACAAGAAATTGTTCATTAATCATAATATAATCTGGGGCATGAGCTACATCAACCGTCCTTGAATACAACTGGCCTGAAATTCAGATTATAATTTGCCTATGCTATTGGTTTATATGCAACGAAAGCACACGAAATATTAATAGAAGATTTTAAAAAAAAAATCATTAATAATTGACCACACACGTAAAAGTAGAAAATCGTATTACTTCTCTCTAATACTGACTCAGTAATTAAGTAATATTTTTTCAATAAAAACAAATTATTCCAGTACTACTTGTCCTGGTAATATTTTCTGAACAATTTTTGGTGATTTACCTAAAGATTTCTGTTTTACCTATGGAAGGAGTAAAGCATTTTCCAAATGATTTTCAGCATAAAAAAGTGTACTGTATGAATCCATCACAGGTAATAGCTAATATGCTTTAAAACGGTGTATATTTAAAATTATCAATTTTTTGTATAGTCCCACAGTTCTTGTCAGCTCCTAAAAAGACAATTTCAATGTATTATCGCAATTGTGAAAGCTAATTGGTTCGAATATATTTATTAACTTCGACACAAAGGATACCTGTGAATCAGTTTTAAAGACCAAATAAATTATGTGAGTGTTGAACTTGGGATTTTCCTTTCATACTTAAAATGTTTTTGTGTGCGATATTATAAATCCAGAATTCCAAGTTTTTTGAGGACATTGACTTTATAGATACAACATTGAATGTTTTACATTGTTTTATGTCTATAATCACGCAGTAGCGTATGAATTTCTCACTCAATTCTACCATAAGTTTAAATTTAATAAAAAATTAACCTTTTAAGGTACCTTATTTCCTGTCTCTAACACGTATGTACAACCGTCGCCAAAAAAAATTAGTCATGTCTGGAACGCCAAATTTATCGAAGTTCTACACGGCACAGCGCCTTGTTTATACCATCCGCAATACAGATCTGTAAAAGCAGAAACAAGCTTTCATACGTTTCAAATCCTAATATCACTAATCTATATGCTCAATAACCATAGTCAAATACATAACTTAAGCTTCTTCGACAACGAACTATCAATATTAGCTAAAATATTAATGACACAAAATATGATACAGTTTGTATTGTGCGGCATTACTTAACTTATATTACTTCCATATATGTCACTCTAACAGTGCGGCAAAATGTGGGTTACTCATCTGCTGAGAGTCGAAGGTTCGCTTCTCGCATGTAGCAGATATTTTTCCCCTTCTCTTAATGATGTTGAATCAACACATAGCGGCCATTTATTTTAGACATTACATATTTTATAAACGACATTCAGTACAGTAATAATATGATAGCGATTATGATGCTTCTTTAAGAGTTGTTCTACCGAACAGCACTATGCTGCATACAAAAGCATGTGGTGCGGAGAATGGTACTCAAATGCATCAGGCATAAACAGTTCTCTCTCATGAAAAAAATTGAATCTATATGGAATGAAAACATAATAAAAGTATTGTTATGAAAACCAATGTTTTGAAATAGTTTTAGGAATCCAATGTTGGGCAAGTTTAATTTTTTTGCGAGGTAGGAACTGGTTTTTTTTTTTTTTTTTTTAAATAATATTCAACACATCCTTCACATACAGTTCCAACACGAAAATGACAAATGCAACTGGAATAACGTTATATTCTCAGATGAGACAACATTTTCTTCTACACATAAAGGAAAGGTGATTGTCTATCCTCCAAAGGGGTCCCGATACGATGCAAAACACTTGACTTCACAATATGCCATCATTATCGCGTATCTGTTTCGTGCTGGGGTTGGATATCAAGGGACGGTCTAGGTGTGTTATGGCAGCTTGACAATACACTGAACGGTGTGCAGAACACGGTAATACACGATAATATTTTCATTCCCGTGAGAACGAGATATACTGATGGAACTGTTCAATAATCATCCTGTCCACACATCTAGAAAGGTTTCAAATTGGTTTACAGAGGCAGGGTATCAGATTGGTAGAATGTGAGAATTTGTGGTTGAGGTAAAAGGGAGCTGCGCTTCAATTTACCTGTAGATGGGCGAAGAACGAAATATGGCTTCTAAGCACAAATTCAAGAAGCCTGGTATCTTGTAGCTTCTCGTCCACATTACTGCAGGCATTTAATTTTGTATATGCCCCGAAGATTGAGGGCAGTTATACGGGCTGAGGACTCATACACCCGATATTAATTATGTTTATTTTTTGTGTTTTCGTTTTAGAGGATAATAGTTTATTTACATTTTTTTTTAGTTATTTAACACGAGTGTAAGTAGCATTATGTCTTTGTGTATATAGATAGGCCCAAAACTTCAAATGCCAAAATTATATTAATGCAGTATTATGTCCTACACATCCAGCTCATAAAATTATCAAATATACAAAAATTACAAGTAGTGCAAGGTTTGAACCTAGTAAGTACTCATAAGTTAAGCATTACGCTGGCAGTCACAGACCATTGTACAGTTTTTTCGGGTGCATTGTGAACACAGCTTTTACGAAGAAACACGAAGCTCCTCCATCGACACACGGAATTTGAGGATGACCCATTTTTTGTGTCCACGGGTGTACAATGCACATAGTTGCTAGAGAAGATATTGTATTACATCCAAAAATTTGAGACCGAGTTTTCATTGGAAAATCATGTCATATTTTGAGCCACCTGAATAAAAAAAAACATTTTTAGACAAATGTGTATGTGTGTGTGTCTATCTGAAGCATAGCTCAAACGCAAAAGGTAGGAAAATAAAAAAAAATGGTATTTTAGTTCTGTATCTTTCAAGAATGCGACTCGAAAATGTTAAAGAAAATCCACCACCCCCACCTTCCCTTTAAGAAAAGTTTCTTAGGTATTATTGGGAGAGACTTAATAGAGGTGCAAGATATCTATATTTCCCTATTACTTACAATAAAATATAAAATAAAACCGCTGTTACACCAAATGCTAATTGTGTTTAAGAAGTGCCAAACACAGAAATTAATCTTATTGGGTATTGTTATTTTGTAGAAGAATGACTACATAAGTGATATGAATGCAACTATGTAACACGAAGAAAAAAATGCAACAGTTCAAATTGTTTTTACAGACTCAAAAACGTGTTAAAAGAGATACTCATATTTAATACTGTAAATTTTAGAAAAATATACATTGTGTTATGAGGGCTGAATCTTCAGCAATAGCAAAATGTTAAATCTTGAAATTATAATGAGCAGTCTTAAATTCTTTTCATCATATGGTTTTTGTCCTGCACCACCTTCATTAAACGTTGTGTATTATGTGTTAAAATATGCACCATCTGGTCTTACCTACCTTTAGTCAGTTTCCACATGGTGTTTTGCAGTTAATGTTATTTATTTCAGGGGTAGAATTCTGTGCGTAAATGCATATAAATGAGCAACAAAAATTACCGGCTGAAATGAATACAAATACACATCCCAAGCAATAATTTATGTTAACCAATTATATACAAGAAGTTGTTCATTAATCAACCAATATAATCTGGGAACGGATCTTGAGTTCCATCAACGTCCTGGTACATCACTGGCCTGAAATTCAGATTATAATTTCCCTATATTATCGTATACACAAAATATTAACAGAAGAGCTTAAAAACTTAGTAAGAATGGATCACACACGTAAACTTAGATAATTGAGCAACTTCTTGCTAATATAACAAAGTTAGGTATATACTGTTCAATAAATGTAAATTATTCCAGTACTACTCGTGTTTATATTTTCTGAACAATCTTTGGTGATTTACTTTAAAAATCCTGTTTATCCTATAGAACGAACAAAGCATATTCCAAATTGTCTTAAAAAAAATACTGTATGGAATCCATCAAAAATAGCTAATATACTTTAGGATATATATACTTAAAATTATCAATTATTTTGTAAATAATCTGCAGAACCTATGTCCTCCTAGAAAGACTATTTCAATGTATAAGCCCAATTGTAAAAGTTAATTGGCTCCAATATTATGTTAACTTTTGACAAATCTGACCCTAAGCATGGCTGTGAATTTGATTTAAGGACCAAAATAATTCACGTGTCAGTCTCTTATACTGACATTTTTGTGTATAATATGATAAACGTGAATTCCATTTTTGAGGACAATGGCCCTAAAGATACAACATTAATTGTTTTACGTTGTTTTACGTACTTTCAGGCAGAATAATTTTTGTTACAGCTTTAAATTTAATAACAACATTAATTATTTATGTTATATCATTTACTTTCTCTAGCACGCATATACGATGCCCATAGTGCTAAAGAAGGTATTTTATTACACCCAAAAGTTCGATATCGAGATTTCACCCTAAAACCATGCTTTGCGATTCCCTGGATAAAAGTTAAAGAAAGAATTTGTGGAATAATACCCTTGTGTGTGCATATGTGTGTATGTGTGTCTATGGAAAGCATTACTCAAAAACGAAAAGCCGATAAATACCAAACTTGGTATTGAAGTTCAGAATCTTCCAAGGATGCGACTGGAAGGTTTTCAATAAAATCCACACCCACCTACTCTTTACATGGAATAGTTTTAGAAACGTTATATTTTCGAAAAAAATGGCTCTAAGCATTTTATTAATATTATATTTTTTTTAATTTATTTTCATGACAAACGAAATATACATCTCTAATTTTCTGGGAATAGTCTCTGAAGAGCTCTTTATTCTGAATGACATTTGTATAGCTTGCAAACCGTATGCGATAGACAAAAACTTGCTACACAAAAATATAGATCTCATCAACAAACTCGATTTACACCATATACATATTTTGTAATGTTAATCGTTTCCGAGATATTCGTTGTCATTTCTTGTAATTTTAAACTGCTTATAATGTTTTCAAGCGGGAAGTCAACTTTTGATTCCTATCCATTTTTTTTTACTCCCGGGATTACAATAGAGAACCGAATTTTCCTTGCTTCACATAGCTACAGCTTATTAAAGATTTGACAATTGTTTTAGCCTAGTGCATTGCCTTACTTCCCTTCTCCCTAAAAGAAAGCAAAAATAAGACCATTTCTGCTAATGATAATCTGGATGACCATGACGAGATAAAATAATATTCCTTTGTAAAGAAAGTGTTTAAGGAACAACTAGAGAAGACCATTTGAATGGAGCACATCAATATCTTTAATACAGCGTTTGTTAAGGTTCTGCTTTATGTTTGTTTCAGGGGTCATTACTAAATAACAGATGAAGTTCAAAAGTGATGATTTCGGAAAAGCAATACTACATAGGAGAAAGTATGATGCTGTTTATAGTCTGTTGAAGTAAAATAAAAAACCTAGGTAAATATTTCAGAGGATATATATCACTAAGTCCATTTGGGTATCAAAGTATGCCTAGGTAAGTGCATTCTGATGACCATTAAAACGATGTAAAATTAAGCAATCTAAATTGGGGCGTATGTTTTTTTTTTCTTCGTAATTATCGTCACCATTTTAGTCATTATAACCATCATCAGAAAAGGATACTTTTCCCACTAACTATAGTTTAAAATATTGTGAATCAGCATAGGGAACCACTGAATAAATTTGTAACATATTGTGCATTCTCGTTAACTAGCACAAAGTATAAACTTAGACAGGTGTTTCTAAATGCCAGTTTAATTAAATAACAGACAAATACGGATAAACCTTCTCCACATAATTTTGTAGAAGACAGCATACAGAAGTTATATTAAACGCAACGCTCGTGTTTTACAACTGTTTAGCAAATAAGTATAAGAAAAGTGTATTTGCTCAAATTGTTTCTAACAGATCCACAAAGAAGTGGAAACATATTTATATCTATGCCCATGGATTTCGGAATAAAGGTGTTTTGTAATTACAAATACAAATATCTGTCAATAGAAAAAATATTTTAATACTCAAAATATTTGGAGATATCTAAGTATTTTCACTTTCTCTACACGTACAATGTACTGTAATGCACCGAAAAATTCTATACAGAGATTTCATCGGAAATACATTTTTAGGTCCCTTGAATCAAAACATTTTTTTTTTGAAAAAGGTCAGTGTGTATGCGTGTGTGTATGTGTGTGTGTCTGTGGACAGCATAGCTCAAAAAAAAAAGTCCGCTGAATACCAAAATACCCCCAACTACATAGAAACATTTTCGAAATTTTTGAATTTTCTCAAAAATGTTTCTAACAACTTTGATTAAAATATCGTATATTTAAAATATTTACCTGAACAAAATTATATCTTGAATTTTCTGGGAATAGCCTCTGAAGACTATTTTGTTCTGGATGAATTTTACGGAATTTTGTATAACTGGCAAACCTTAAGAGATAGACAAAAAATTACTAACAGAAAATGTAGTGCTTGTTGAAACACACATTTTATGATGCTCTTTTTTGTGTAGTGGGTCTATTAACAATAGTTTGTTATAGAGATGTAGAGAAAGTTATGTGAATAGAACACATATTTTTTGCTATTGTTATCGTTCTGAGACGACTATCCTGATGTACGTGTATTGTGTGTTAAAATATAGAAATTCTGATCCTACCTTCATTTTCGTGTTTACCAAGTGTGCTTACTCTAAGTGTGTGGGCTTCTGAGTCTTAGTTTTGCCATAAATGACCATATTTTGTGTACACATATCAGAGGTAAAGAGTAATTCAAATACAGTCTTCGAATCTCATGTGTATACTCAAATTATAACCAAGCAATGGACCATACATCAACCACTTCAAAATGAAAATAAATTACTTGTTGCAACCAACGCTTCAGTTAAAACTGCAAATAAAATAGGAAAACACGTTGTTTGATATATATATATATATATATACACACACACAAATTGAAGGTTATGAAACATCACTAGCATACAATTAAAATAAATGAATGAATGCAACTAAATCACATACCTAAGTAGATATGCTCGGATAATGAATTACATGTAGCAAATACTAACTCAGAAGGGAAAATTGTTTCAATAAAACCATATTTTTGCATTACTATCATAATATGTTTTGAGGAGCCTGTAATTTTCAATTGTAGCTTTTTGTTTATATCGTGGCATCTAGGTAACTTATGTAATATTTTATAGAAACAAAATATTACATAACAGATACTTACTGATATTACTTAAAACTATTTATTTTGAATATCAGCAGGTGTTTAGCATTAGGATAAAAATACCATATTTATTGTGACTTATGAAAACCACTTTTCAAAGGTTTAACCATTCTAAAAGATGTATCTTTATGTCAACATTCCAATTAATGTTTAAAAACCTTACACAGGGATCCTATTGATTGGAATTAAACTACAAATAAGTTGTATGTCTTTGGAGATATATTTTTCTTTTAAATTAACGGGGCTTGTGCTTGAAAAATAATAAATTAAAATTTCAGAGATTCAGACACAATGTCTTTAAACATGTAAAGGTAAGCGAATCATGTTATTTTGTATACCATCAGGCACATACGAGGGCCGTTTTTATTCCTTTCAACTTCCGATAGGCTATAAATAAAATACAAGTTCATAGAAAACAATTATTTTATTCCTAAAAGTTTTGTACACTTGGTTGGTTTGAAAGTGCTGCCCTCTTAGTCACGTCTTCAGTTCGGGGAAAAGGTGAAAATCGCTGGGTGCCAGTCAGAACTGTAAGGCGGATGATCGAAAATGCCCCATTGAAATTGTTCAAGGAGCCGATGGGTTGTGCCAGCAGTGTGTGGAGGAGCGTTGTCATGGATCAACACAATTCCTGAAGTCCTGTTTTGAATTGCTCTCCGCAAACTCCGTAAAGTACGAAGATCTTCAAAACAACGTCAATGCTCATTCGAAATAATTTTCGGCAACATTTTTTTGAAGCGGGTATTGCAAAGATTGTGCGCAGGTACGATGAATGTCTCAATCTTTTCGGTGATTAAATTGAAAAATAACCATAAGCTATACAAAACTTTTAGTAAAAAAATAATTGTTTTCTATGAACTTGTCTTTTATTTATAGCCTATTGGAGGTGATAGTGTCACGATTAATTGAGAAAATATAAAACAGCCAGTTCAAATATTAGTACACAGTAGGGTCGTTAACTCAACATATAGTGCAATTCTTTTTCGCTGTATGCTTCAGTAAGCTCATTCTATCCAGAACAATCACAACGTTGCCCAACCTATCAACATGATTTGGATACTATTCTATAATGTACAGCATCATCGATAGCACCTCCATAATAATCATCGAAATAGTATTTACTTTCTACCAATCAATAGGGTGTTCAGATAAATGTACCGTTGTTGGGAGAGACTTAATAACCTTGCAAGGTAGTTTGTATTCCCTTGTACCGAAAATAAAATATAAAATAAAACAGCTGCTAATCCAAAAGCCAACTCTGTTTAACAAGAACCTAATGCAAAGGCTATTTTTGGGGATATTTTATAGAAGAGTGACTGCAGAAGTGATATGAAGTACATAGTGATTTATCTAGAGCTGACAAATTTCTTTCATTAATTGTTTAAAAAAGTGTTATGCTAGCGACAACTTATTATACCTAAATTATAGAGGAATTTTGGGAAATTATTTACCTCTATAACAAATGTTGAAAATGTCCTCTATCCTGCATAAGACACAACTCAACACGTCGTTCCATATTACTGGCCACTCGTTGGAGGACTCTGTTGTCATTAGCTTGAATCTCCTTTGTGATGTTGTGCTTCACATCAACCAATGTCTGGGGATGTGTGGCTTGAACCCTGTCTTTTAAGTAACCCCATAGAAAGAAGTCCGGCGATGTCAAATTCGAAGATCTCGGTGGCCACAGGTTCCTGAAAATTATCTGGTCATCAAAGAAACTTGAAATTAGGTTAATAGATTCATTTGATGAATGGCATGTAGCGTCATCTTGCTGAAAATATCCTTGACTCAGCTCTACATCGTACTGCATTTTCACGTTGACTACAAGAACAAAATGTTGAAACAGCTGCCAACAATGCAATTAGGAATAAAACATTGATATGTGCGCATATAGTGTTAAGGAATCGAAACTCCAGAACATTCTGCTTAATTTGGTGCTAAAATTCGGTCATTGAATGAATTTCCATAGGAATAATTAAAGAAAGAAATGTGTCAGTTCCACAAAAATCACTCTGTATAACACATCCTTTATTCAATTGTGTAGCACGAAGAAGAGAAATGCAACAGTTCAAATTGTTTTTACAGACCCAAAAAGATGTTTATGCAAATCATGATATTTAGTACTCGGGATTTTAGAAATTGATACATTGTACTAACAGAGCTAGATCATTAGGCAAAAGCAAAAGAGTAATTCCTGAAGTTGTAATGAATAGTCTTAAATCCTTTTTATTATTTAGTTTTTGTCCTCCACCATCTGCATTAAACTTTGTGTATTAGGTGCCAAAATATGTAAATCTGGTCTTACCTACCTTTAGTCAGCTTCCACTTGGGTTTTACTGTTACTGTCATTTATTTCAGGGGTAGAATTCTGTGCCAAAAATGAACATAATCGGTGTACATAAATCACGGTTGAAATGAATTCAAATACACATCCCAGTCAATAATTTATGCTCTCCAATTATATACAAGTAGTTGTTCATTAATCAACCAACATATTCGGGGAATGAATCGTTAGTTAGCCCAACGTCCTTGCATACAACCGGCCTGAAATTGAGATTAGGTATATTTTGCCTATACTCTCGCTTTGAATCTACAGAAGGACACAAAATATTAACAGAATATTTTTTTAAAAATCAGTAACAGTGGGCCACACACGTAAAAGTAGATAACCGAATTACTTCTATGTTATACTGACTCAAAAATAAAGTAATATTTTTCTTTTTTCAGTAAGGGTAAATTATTCCAGTACTACTTTTCCTAATAATATTTTCTAAACAATCTTTAGTAATTTACCTAAAGATTTTGTTTATCCGATGGAAGGAAAAAAGCAATCACAGCAGAAAATGGCCTGTATGGTATGCATCTAATATATATTGAAAGGGCATATATTTAAAATTATCAGTTTATTCTTTTGTAAAGTCCTACAGCTCCTTGAGTTCCTAGAAAGACTATTTCAAGGTTTTAGCCCAATTATAAAAGTATATTGGTTCAGTAATTAAGTTAACTTTTGACAAATCTGACTCAAAAGATACTTGTGAATCTGTGTTAAGAGCCTAGTAAGGAATGTGAGTCTTGAACATCAGATTTTGCTTTCATACTTAAAAAAATGTGTGTATAATACGATAAACTAGAGTAAACAGAGCTAAATCAACAGACGATAGCAAAAGAGTAATTCCTGAAATTATAATTGATGGTCTTAAATCTTTTTTATTATTTGGATTTTGTTCTGCACCGCCAGTATTAAACTTTGTGTATTATGTGTTAAAATATGGACAATTTGGTCTTACCTACCTTTAGTCATGTTTCACTTGGTGTTTTACTGTTAATGTCATTTATTTCAGGGGTAGACTTCTGTGCCGTAAATCAATATAATTGGTGTACATAAAGCACCGGTTGAAATGAATTCAAGTACACATCCCAGTCGATGATTTATGTTCTTCAATTATATTTGTTCATTAATCAACCAATATCATCTGGGAATGCGTCCTGAGCTGCATCAACTTACTTGTATATGTCTGCCCTGAAATTCAGATTATCTTCTGCCCATGTTATCGCTTAATATCACCTACAGAAGATTCACAAACTATTAACAGAAGATTATAAAATATCAGTAAAATAGCAGTAGGAGTGAGCCACACTACTATTTTGTTCAATAAAGCTAAATTATTGCAATATCAGCTTGTCCTAATAATATTTTCTCAATAATCTTTAGTAATTTACCTAAAAATGTCTGTTTATCATATGGAAGGAACAAAGCATATCCCATTCTGTTTATAGCAGAAAGTGGACTGTATGGAATCCTCCAAGGGATAATAGCTAATAACTCCATAGCAAAACAGCTCAAAAGGAGCCTTGGCCTACCGCCCGGCCGCTGCGTCCCCCATCTCGGTCCATGACAGACGTCATGGATGGGGTGCAATATTGGAGGGTGAGACGTGGTCAGTGCCTCGAACCCCATCCCCGGATGGTTAATGCGGTCCTCTTGACCTGGAGCCGCTACTGCTCCAACAAGTAGCTCCTCAATTGGCCCTCCAGGGACCTCTTGAGGTTGAGTGCACCCGGGAACTGGTCTCCCAAAGGGGGAAAAATCCCCACGTCGGTACCGGGAATCGAACCCAGGTTCCCCGCTTGCTAAGCAGCTGGACTACTACCGCGCTAAGGAGAGGACCCAATAATAGCTAATATATTTTAAAAATATAATATATACAAATAAAGTTCTCAATTCCCTTTTAAAAGTCCTACATTTCTTATGGTCTCCTAGAAATACTATTTCGTCTTTTAGCCCAATTGTAAAGGTGTATTGTTTCCGATATTACGTTATCTTTGACAAATCCTTTAGGAATGAATACGACATCGCAAAGCAATTCATTTCAGCCCTGAAGAAGATTCTACTGAAAGCTCTGAGTCGTGTTGTTACCTACAAGGAAATCACTGACCTGACCCTTCCAAATTACCCAATTATTACTCACTGGGGATCTTGGACTGAGTGCGCTGCTATGTTTTGTGAAAATTTTGACAACATTAGAGAGTTTGTGCTTTCTTTAGATCCAGCCAATGCAGGTGCACTTTCCAAGGCACGACAGCTTTTGTTACCGATGCAAATACATGAGAACAAGGTCTGGACGACCCAAATATGGGATATTTTTACTCCAGTGAAGGAGCAGTTAGATGACTTTGCCAAGGACAAACTTGAGTCTAGTCTTCAAACATTGTGGAACTCGCCACATCTGTAGAGTTGCCATTCCAAGAGAATATAAGATTTGCTCCACTGGTTTCTGTGAATGCCGAAAGAAGCTTTAGCACCTACCAAGACATTCTATCTCCTAATAGAAACATACTTTTAAAAGGTAGAGATGCCTAATGTATTGAAGTACAAAAGCTTGTGTTTTCCCTTCTTTTATGAGTGATAATTTGATATACTTGTATGTAATTCAATAAACTACAATAGAGAAAACAGGAATCGTTGAATTGTTTTGTTCATTTTTTGCCTTATTTAAGCAACTTTTCCCTTCCTTTTTTCATCTGAAATTTGCTCCTAAACATCCTAACCCTGTTCTCGAATAACTGTCTTTCGTACCAATTCTGCTGTATAGTTTCTTTTCGACGTTTGCTGCGGTGACAATATAGCTCGCTACAAAATTTCCATCCAACTGACTCAACTATTGCCCGTGATGCATTCCTGGTGAAAACTGAGAACTCGGCAGACATTCGTTGCCTCTTTTTATATCTTTTGCTCACGTTACTGGAAATTTCCAGAAGCCGCCGACTTGCATTACACCGCTGAGATTCAAAAACTCACTCAGGTTTCACAATGCACGGATTCGACGCCAAAGAACCTTCGGAACGAACATGTGTCTAATCCTGAGTGTAACAATCACAGCCGCAATATCAAAAGAACTTACCGCGGCACAGGTGTTCTCTAAAGCACATGAGTAGCAATGGATGCCAACAGTCAGCTGTGACTTACCAAGCAAGCCGTAATATCATATGGGCCAGAGGATCTAGTTGCACCTACTAGCCTCTTATCTCGAGGTAGCCTATGGATGCGGTACACTTATTCATTTATCCTCTTCACCAACTTCACCAACTTCACCAACCATGGCAGCCCTTGCAATAGTTGTTTAAACTTGGAGAATCGTCTCTTGGTCCGGGTATTGTGATATAGCCACATCAAATCACCCGGAAACCTTGGCTGTTGACCTGCCGGCCGTAGCGGGTCTTCATCGGTCGCTCGTTGCCTGGATGGGTTAACGCACCATCTCAAGCATGCCGTGAATCTGGTCTACGAAATTTTCCAAATAGCCGCTCTGGCTGCTCAACCAACGGAGACCTTCCAAACATCAGGTCACGTAGTAGACGCAGCTCCCTGCCAAATACAAACTGGCAGGTGTCAACCCGTGGTGTCGTGAGTTGAAGAGCGATAAGCCAGCAAGAAAAAAGGCACCGTGGCATACCAATCTCTCTGTTAATTGGTCACAATCTTCCACAATGTTCTTCTAGGGTTTTGATGTACCACACAAACTTGCACTTTGGGTGTGGGTAGGTCTTGAAAAAAAAAAGTAAATGTCGTGTTATTTATGGACGCTCTTTAATTGCTGTGGATCTCAGCGTCCCATTCTAAATTGGGCGTGAAAGACCGCTTAATTTTTCTCAGAGGCCTCTCAATCAGGCTTGAGGTTCTTTTACGTGCCATAAATCTACGACACGGAACCAACGGCTTTACTTCCCTTCCGAAGAAAGCCATGCTAAGGATTTTTACGCCCGAAAAAATCCATCGTCCTCCGCCGAGTTTGAACTCGCGACCTTGAGTATATGAAGTCAGCATGGTAACCATTGCACCACGGAGGACGCCTTGAGCACTCCAAATTGCCCCAGAGTTTCTCTCATCAGGTTAGACTCGAAGTTGTTGCCCTGATCACTATGCAGCTCCAACGATACCCCATAGCTTGAAAACAGCACTTCTACCATCTTCGCGATGGTCTTAGCCTCCTGGTTACAATAGGCTACACTTGGCACGGCGACCCACAGATACTTGTTGCCTCTTTCTGACATAGGGAATGGTCCACCTACATCAATGGCTAAGAGTTCGAAACGTGCTCTCATGATAAACTGCTAAATGCACCCCGGCTCCTGGTTTGTGGACCACAGCTTGCCGCACACACCATTTTGGCGGCACCAACATCTTTAGCGTCTGCCCGTAGTCTTAACCATTAGCACTGCTCTCTGAGCTGGTCGATAGATCAGCTGGGTCCCAAAAGTTCTCCCGAAGTGTCTGAATGCCCTTCGTCCAAGTCTTCAGCAACCTTGCCCTAGGGAGGATCAGCTGCTCTCTACGAGTTCCATTGCACCCTAAATGGCTTGTAAACACCACTCCTGGGTGCGATATCTTCCTAGCTCGGTCTAGTCTCATATTCTCTCACGAGTGGCCACAAGTCAGAGTCCGCAAGCTGATCCATTCTCGGCTTGCACTATCCTATGCAGCTTGAGGCACGGTCAGAATGCTACTGACAGCTGCGGTTCGCTCTTTACCCTCATCTTTGGTGCAGTGGCCGCACTGCTTGTAATGATGTCGTCGAGAATTGGCATCCGCATTTTTATAGCTCCTTTCTTTACGACGTTCTGTTGTGAAACTGTACTCTTACAGCCCCTGCAGCTTCTATCTGCGTTCCCGGTTCTTGAAACTCGACAACAAGATGAGGGCGGTGTTGTCAGTACTCAGATGTAATTGCTAACCGTACAGGTACTTGTGGAAATTCTCCAGTGCCTTCATTGTAGACAGGAGCTCTTGTAGTAGTACTTTTCTGCCTCGCTGAGCGTCTTGCTATTGTAGGCTATGACACGCTCCTGAACCTGAGATAGAATGCCACCAATACCGCTGTCGTTGGCATCAGTGTCCAAATAAAGTCCTACCAAGTTGTGGAAATTTTAAAATATGCGCACTCCAAAGTTCTGACTTAAGCACCTGGAATGCGCTCTCTGGCTCTCCTGAGTAATGCCGCTGCTCTTCAATCAAACGAGTTGGAGAAACTCCGGCGAACCCACGGTAGTACCTGCATAAGCCCATGAAGCCTCCGCAGCTCCCGTTTGTCTTTTGAGAGAGGCCAATTTTTCACTGCTCGAGCCTTCTCTGGGTCTGTGGCTACCCCAGGTGATCTCAAAGTCATATTTCTATTGCAGTATGTTTTAGTAAGGAATCAAAATAAGTTACCCAAAAAATCAAAACTGATTTGGATATTATTTTATTACCACCATCGTTAATATCACTACCAAAATCATCATCAGAAATAGTAAATATATTCTATCAATAATTAGAGTTTTCAGAGATTTGTATTTCATCAGTTAGAGTCACCTAATAAGTTATAGTTTAATCCGTATTCCTGTTTTACCTAGAATAAAGTATAAAATAAACCAGCTGTAACTCCAATTTCCAATCTTATTTAACTATAACCAAATACACAATTAAAGATTTTGAGGAATATTATGTAGAAGAACCGCTAAATAAATTATAATAATAGCAGTACATAATTTTTGCAACTGTTTAGAACGCATAAAAAATGGTAAATGCCAAATAGCTTCTAATAGAACCACAAATTATGTAAAACGGGACAATGAGATTTACACCAAAGGAATTTCCGAATAAAAGTACTTTGTGTTTACATACCTACGTTAGAATGCAATAGAAAAAATGCTAATTCAGAAAATCCAATGAGTATCCTTAACACTGTTTTGATATTTGTTTTGTTATCGTCTTGAGGTTTCCGCACTAAGCTGGGTGAATTCTATGTTAAAATATGGTAATTCCGGTCTTCCCTACATTGTTGTGTTCACCATGTGATGCATACTGTAACAGTTTGTTTGCTTTGGAGACGAATTTTTGTAGTAACTGGTCTTATTTGGTTTGCTCTTATTAGATTCCCTAGTAAATCAAACACACGTCTTAGAACATAATTTCTATATTCCTATTATAGCCCGGAAATTGTTCATCAGACTTATGCCAATATTATGCATAATTTTTAAGAGCCTATCACAGGAGACACCTACGAGATGGTATTAAAATACAATAAACTGATGTGACGTTTGACAAAACATTTCTGTTAAATTAATCCAAGAATAAAACGTAGAATAAAATATAAAGTAAAACAGCTGTTTCTACAAATTCCAATTTTATTTCACAAATAAAAATACGGATATCAACCTTTTTGAGAGCATACTGTAGAAGAGAAGATACAGAAGTTATAATAAATACAACACATCTGCTTTTACAAATTTGTAGGAACAAAATGAACTTTAACAAAATGTAACTCTATCTTATTTTATTTAACATTACAAAGGTTAAAACATTTATTTTACTTTCTTCAGGGGTAAATACCAAGTAACAGGTAAAGGACTATGGTCATTATTTTGAAAGCACAATTCGCAGAAGAGTTGTGTATTGTGTTTTACATTTCGGTGAAAAGAAATCAAATGCCTAGGTAAAATTTTCACCTACAGGAGAACCATCTCATATTCAGTTTTCTAGCAGTGTATGTTTAAGTAATCCCAATCAATCCAGAATCAAAACCAGGTTACCCAGCAAACAAATCTGATTTGGCTAATGTTTTATTGTCACCATTATCAATATCACTACCACAATCAACATCATCATCAGAAGTAGTAAATATTTACTATCAATGATAAGAGTTTTCAGAAATGTGTGTTTCATTATTGGGAGTTACGTAATAAGTTGTAGTATAATCTCTTATCATGTTTTAACTACTTAAAATGTAAAATAAAACAGCTATTACTTAAATTATAATCTTATTTAACTGTAACCTAGTAGAGGGGTAAACCTTTTGACAATATTTTGTACAGGAGTGTTCCACCCTTTTTTTTTTTTTTTTTTTTTTTTTTTTGTAAATGGTCTTATTTGATGTATATAAGTGAACTTCCTAGAGTATTCAAATATACGTTTTGGAACCAAATTTGTATACTACAATTATAACCAAAAAATTATCCATCCATCAACTACCACATAATGAGAATTGATCATGTCTTGCATCCATAGTTGTAGTTAGAATTTCAACATTTTAAAAGCACACTTATGCCGATATTACATTTAATTTTTAAAATCCTGTCATAGGCGATACCTATAAATTAGTGTTTCAATGCAAGTTAGTCATGTAATCTTTAGCATGAAATTTGTGTTTAATTAATCCTTGAATAAAAACTAGACTAAAATGTTAATTCAAAATTACAAATTTTAATCTCATTTGTCAAACACAAAATACAGATATTAACCTTTTTGAGAATATATTCTAGGAAAGTGGCTACAGAAGTTAGAATAATTACACCATACATTTTCTACAACTCAATAGGATAAAATGAACTATAAGTTATATATTATTCTATTAATATAACAATTCTTAAAGCCTTTGTTTTACTTTGTGTCCGGCTTAATACCGAATAACAGGTGAAGGGATAAGAACGTATGACGTGTTTTAGATTTCATTGAGATGAAATCAAATGCCTAAGTAAAATGTTCAGAGAGTAATTATACCTGCAGGAGAATCGTTTATAGTAAACGCTTTAGCGATCTACGTTTAACTATGTTCAATTATTCGGGAATCAAAATCAGGTTACCCAAATAATTAAACTGATTTTGATATCATTTCGTTATCACCATTATTAATATCACTTCCATAATCTTCATCATCAACAGAAATATTAAATATTTTCTATCTTATTTAGGGTTTTCAAAAATATGTTTCATCATTGGGTGTCACTTAATAAGTTTACCTAGAATAAGATATAAAGTAAACAGATGTTACTCCAAATTCCAACCTTTTTTTAATAATAGACAAATATTGAAATAAACCTTTTCAAGAATATTTCGCAGAAGAGTGGCTACAAAAGATATAGTAATAGGAATACATCGTTTTTTTTTTACAACTGTGTAGGACGAATAAGCAAATTGTAATTGCTCAATTGGTTTCTAAGAGAGCTAAAAAGAAGTAATGGAGAATAATTATATTTATACCAATAGACTTAGGAATAAAAGTACATTGTTCTTATGTATCAAAACTAGACAGCAATAGAGTAAAGTATTAATCCGAAAATAAACTATTTATTATACCTTATTTTATTTAATATACCAAGTAATAACCTTCAATTTACTTTGTTTCCGGGATAAATTCGAAATAATAGGTGAAAGGCTATAGTCGTCTTTATACAGAAAAGCACAACTCACAGGAGAATGTATCATGTGTTTTACATTTCACTGAGTAGAACTCAGCTGCCTATGTCAAGTTTTCAAAAATTAGTATACCTACAGGAGAAGCATCTCATATTCAATTTCTAGCGCTGTATTTTTAATTAAAGCTAAATCAGCCCGGAACAAAAACCAATTTAATAAAAACTCAAAACTGATTTGTATATTATTTTGTTATCACCATCATCAATATTACCACCATGATCATTATCATCATCTTCATCATAAATATATATATATATATTTTACTTTCTCTACACGTACTATGTACATAGTGTATAGAGAAGGTATTGCATTCCACCCAAAAATTCGATACCGAGATTTATCGGAAATACATGTTTTGGGTCCCACTGAATCCAAAAAAAACAAACATTATTACAAAAAGGTCCGCGTGTGTCTGAGTGTGCCTGTGTGTGTGTGTGTGTGTGTGTCTGTCTGTGTGTCAAAAACGAAAAGATCTTGGTATCTTCCAAGGATGCGACACGAAGATTTTCAAGAAAATCTCCCCACCCCAAACTACCCTTTACATAGATCTTTTTTCGAACATTTAGATTTTCTCAAAAATGGCTCTAACTACTTTGATTAAAATGTCAAATATTAAAGATATTTACCAGATAAATAAAATGTATATCTTGAATTTTCTGGGAATAGCCTTTGAAGACTACCTTATTCTGGATGAATTTCACGGAATTTTACATAACTGCTAAACCGTAAGAGATGGGCAAAAACTTAACACACAAAAAATGTAGAGCACATTAAAACACACAATTTATGCTATATACATTTTTTTCGTGGAGTTGATCCTTTTTGACATATTCCTTGTTTTTTGTTTCAGCTATGAAAAACATAATTTTCTCATACAGGAATTTGTCAACTGCTGTCCATACAAACAAAGGAACTTCAGTCACATAGCAGCCAGCTTTTGATTATCAGTTTAGCCTATAGTTCTCCCTTATATCCCTGCTGCTTACAAGGAAGCAAGTAACAAGAATATTTCTGCTATTTTTTTTTTCTCGATTAAAATGAACTTATAGAAGCATAAGCTTTTTAACAATACTTTGTTGCAAAGATGTAGAAAAAGTCATGTGAATGGAACACATCAGATTTTTTTCTATCAATTATTGGGATTTCAGAAATATGTTTCATCATTGGGAGTCACTTAATAAATTGTAATATAATCTATAGGTATTCCCGTTTTACTTAGAATAAAATGCAAAATAAAGCAGCTGTTACTCCAAGCTCCATCTTATTTAATATTAACAAAATAGAGAAATGAATCTTTTTGAGAATATTTTGTAGAATTGTAGCTAAAGAAGTTACGTTAATAGTACTATATCGTTTTTATAGCTATGTAGGACGAAAAAGAAACTGGTAATTGCTTAAACATTGTCTAACAGAACCAAAAAATCTAAAAATGGATAATGATGTTTATACCCAAGGGATTTAGGAATAAAACTATTTTGCGTTTACGTATCTCAATCAGGATTCAGCAGAAAAAAGTGTTAATCCAGAAAATGTGATAATTAATCATAGCATTATTTTATTTGGGCGTCTCACAGTTTCTGTTAAAATACAGTAACTCTGGGCCTACCTTCTATGTTGTCCTTACCATGAGGTGCTCTCTGCGTGTTCCACATTTTTGTTGTAAATGGTCTTATTTGGTGTGCACAAATAAAGTTCCTAGAGTAAATGAAATACATTTCTTAGAACCAAACTTGTGCACTCCAACTATAATCAAGAAATTGTTCATCCGTCTTCCACCACAAAATGAGAATGGATCATGTCTTACATCTAAAATTGTAGTTCGAATTTAAGCATTTTAAAAGCACACTTATACCGACGTTACGTTTAATGTTTAAGGCCTGTCAAAGAATATATCTATGAACTAATGTTAAATTTTAATTAAGTCATTTGACCTTTACCATTACATTTGTATTAAAGTAACCCTAGACTAAAATAGAAAGTAAAATAGCTGTTTCTACAAATTCCAATGTTATATCACAATCACAAAATACAGATATTAACCTTTTTGAGAATATGTTGTAGAAGATTGGCGACAGGTTATAATAAATAAACAGAAGTTTTCTACTACGGCATAGGATCAAAATGAACTAATAAGTACAGCTTATTTTATTAAATAAAAGGATTCTGAAGGTTTTTATTTTACCTTGTGTCAGGAGTAAATATCGACTATGAGGGTGAAGGGTTTAAGTCATTATTCAGAAAAGCATAACTAACTGGAGAACGTATAATATATTTTAGATTTCATGGAGAAGAAATCAAATGCTTAAGTGAAGCTTTTAGAGATTAGTGTAACTACAGAAGACTTTTTCATGTCAATCTGCTAGCGCTGCCCGTTTAAGTAAGCACAAACCGTCCAGAATCAAAACCAGGTTTCTAAAACATGAAAACTTATATAGATATAATTTTACTATCACCATCATCAATATCACCCGTATAATGATCATAAGAAATAGAAACGATTTTCTGTCAATAATTGGGTTTCTCAGAAATGTGTGTTTCATTATTGAGAGTCACTTAATAGTTTTTAATACAACCTATATTCACGTTTTACCTAGAATAAAATGTAAAATAAAACATTTTGTTAATGTTTTGCTAAACATTAACAAAATAGAAAATTAAACCTTACTGAGAAAATTTTGTAGAAGAATACCTACAAAAGTTATATTAATAACACTATATCATTTTTATAACTGTGCAAGATGAAAAAGAAAACGGCAGATGCTGAAAATGGCTTCTAACAGAACCCTAAAATGTAAAAACGGACAATGATGTATATAATGAAAGGATTTCGGAATAAG
Source organism: Hymenopus coronatus (assembly GCA_030762935.1). NCBI lineage: Eukaryota > Metazoa > Arthropoda > Insecta > Mantodea > Hymenopodidae > Hymenopus > Hymenopus coronatus. The sequence continues at coordinate 453,503,245 of CM060900.1, read as the reverse complement.
TGCTTTGCGTTTACATATCTCAATCAGAATTCAACAGAAGTGCGTTGTTCAAGAAAATGTAATTAATAATCTTAAAAATTGTTTTGATAGCTACCATATTGCGGTTTCTACATTGATTTGGGTATTTTCTGTGGCAAAACATGGTAATTCTGGGCTTACCTTATTTGTTGTCTTTACCATCTCCTGCTTTCTGTGTGTTCCACATTTTTGTTGTAAATGGTCTTATTTGGCGTATACAAATAACGTTCCTAGAGCATTCAAATATACGTCTTGGAACCAAACTTGTATTCTCCAATTATAACCAAGAGGTTGTTCATCCATCAACCAGCACATAATGAGAATGGGTCATGTCTTGCATCCAAAGTTGTAGTTAGGATTTCAACATTATAAAAGTACACTTAAGCCAATATTGTATTTAATTTGTAAGAGCCTGTCGCAGGATACATCTATGAATTAATATTAAAATGCAAGTAAGTCATGTCACCTGAAACTTAAATTTGTGTTAAATTAATCCTAGATTAAAATATAAAGTAAAATAGCTGTTTCTACAAATTTCAATCTTATTTAACAAACTCAAAATACAGATATTACCCATTGCGAGAATGTATTGTAGAAGTGTGACTACAGAACTTATAATAAATACAACATATATTTTACAACTATATAGGAACAAAATGAATTATTAATTATGACTTATTTTATTTGATATAACAATTTTTAAGGCTTTTATTTTACTTAAGTCAGGGGTTAATGCCAAATGTCTGGTGAAGAACTACAGCCATTATTCAGAAAAACAACTCTCAGGAGAACATTTGATGTGTTTTACATTTCACTGGAAAGAAATCAAATGCCTAGGTAAAATTTTTAGAGAGTATTATTTATCTCTACAGGAGAAACATCTCTAAATCAATTTTCTAGCGGCGTAACTTTATGTAAGACCAATCGATCCGGATTCAAAACCAGGTTACCCAAACAATCAAACCTGATATGCATATTTTTTAATCACCATCAGCAATAATAAAATCATAATCATCACCAGAAATAGTAAATATTCTCTATCAATAATTAGAGTTTTCAGAAATGAGAGTTTCATCATTGGGAGTTACTTAATAACTTGTAATGTAATCTATATTATATTTTAACATTGGATAAAGTATAAAATAAAACAGCGGTTTCTCAGATGCCAATTTTATTTAATAATAACCAAATATAGAAGTAGAGCTTTTTGAGAATATTTCGTACTACAGAGGCTACAGAGGTTATGTTAATAGCACTACATCGTTTTTATATTTTGTATAAATTCGTAGCACGAATAAGACAATGGAAATTCCTCAAATGGTTCCTAGCTGATAAAAAAAAGTAAAATGGAACAATGATATTTGTACCCAGGAATTTCAGAATAAAAACTTTTTGTATTTACATACCCAAATTAGAAATTAAAAGAGTGTTAATCCAGAAAATGTAATGGGTAATCTTAAACATTATTTTGATATTTGTTATTGTCTTTCGGTTTCTGCATTGAACAGGGTGTTTTCTGTGTTAAAATATGACACTTTTGGGCTTACCTTCATTGTTGCCTTTGGCTTGAGGTGCTTTACTTGTGTTCCAAAATTTTCTTATACATGTGCACAGCTTAGATTCCTAGAGTAAATCAAATACACATCTTAGAACCTATAATGTATACTGCAATCATAACCAAGAAATTGTTCAAACATCACCCATCACAAAAAAGGAATGGATGATGTCTTGCATCCAAACTTTTATTTAGATTTTAACTGTTTTAAAAGCAAACTTATGCCAAAATTACATTTAATTTTTAAGAACCTGTCATGAGAGACACTTATCAATTAGCAATTAAATCCAAATAAGCCATGTGACCTTTAACATAAAATTTGTGTAGTCTCAGAATAACAGATAGGTTAAGCAGCTGTTTCTATAAATTCCAATCTGATTTATCAAACACAATATAGACATATTATCCTTTTTGAGAATATATTGTAGATCAGTGGCGGCAGAAATTAAAATAAATATACATTTTTTCTACAACTGTATAGGATCAAAGTGAACTATAAATTATATCTTATTTTATTTAGTATAACAATTCTTAGGGCTTATGTTTTACTTTGTGTCAGGGGTAAATACCAAATAACAGCTGAAGGGCTAATGTCATTATTCAGAAAAGCACAGTTCACTGGAAAACCGAAGATGTGTTTACATTTCAATGAGAAGAAATCAAATGCCTTCGTCAAGTTTTCACAAATTAGTGTACCTTCAGAAGAATCATTTCATATTTAACACTCTAGCGCTCTATTTTAAGTAACCACAATCAACCCAGAATCAAAATCATATTACCCAAATAATTAAACTGATTTGGCTATTATTTTATTGTCACCATCATCAATATCACTACCATAATGATCAAAAATAGTAAATCTTTTCTATCAATAATAATGTGTTTCATCATTTGAGTCACTTAATAAATTGCAATATCACCTGTATTTCCGTTTTACCAAAAATACAACATAAAATGAAACAGCTGTTACAACAAATTCCAATCTTTTTTCACAATAACCAAACAGTGAAAAACACTGTTACTGAAGTTCCAATCTTATTTTAAAATATTCATATAGAGAAGTAAATGTTCTTAAAGGTTCTGTAGAAGAGTGGCTACAGAAATTGTATTAATATCGCAATATGATTTTTATAACTTTGTAGGACGAATAAGAAAATGATTGTTTCTCAAATGGTTTCTAACAGGTCCAAAATTAAGTACAAAGGACCAATGATATTAATGTTCGGGGATTTCGGAATAAAAGTATGTTGTGTTTTCAATCAAAGTTAGAAGGTAATAGAAATAAGTGTTGATCCAGAAAATGTAATAGTAATCTTAAACATTATTTTGATGTTTGTTATCGGCTTCCGTTTCTGCATTGAACTGGCATATTCTGTGTTAAATTATGGTAATTCTGGGCTTACCTTCATTGTTGTCTTTACCATGTGCTGCTTTCTGTGTGTTTCATTTTTTTATTGTAAATGGTCCTATTTGGTGTGCACAAATTAGGCTTCTAGAGTAATCAAATACGCATCTAAGAACCTAATTCGTTTACTCCAATTATAACCAAGAGATTGTTCATCCATTAACCACCAAAAAATGCAAATGATCATGTCTTACATCCAAAGGTTTACATCTTAGGTTTTAACCGTTTTAAAAACACACCTATGCCGATATTACATTTAATTTTTGAACTTGTATTAGAAGACTCCTATGAATTAGCATTAAAATAAAGTATATTCATGTGGTCTTTAACATAATATCTCTGTTAAATTAAACGTAGAATATAATTTAAAGTAAAACATCCGGTTAAACAAATTTCAATCTTATTTAACATACAATAGATATATTAACCTTTTTGAGAATAAATTGTAGAAGAGAAGCTACAGAAATTATAGTAATAACACCATATTTTTTCTACAACTGTATAGTATCAAAATGAGCTATTAATTATAGTTTATTTTAATAAATAAAAAGAGCCTGATGGTTCTGTTTTACATTGTGTAAATAATGAATAACTGTTGAAGGCCTAAAGGCATTACTCAGAAAAGTACAACTAACGGAGAACGTATAATATGTTTTACATTTCACGGAGAAGGAACCCTGTGCCTGGGTCAAGATTTCAGAGATAAGCGTACTTACAGGAGAATCATGTTATTTTTAATTTTCTAGCGCTGTGTGTTTAGATAAGCTCAAGCTCTCCATAATCAGAACCAGGTTTCCCAAACATTCAAAACTGATTTGGATATTATTTTATTATCACCATCACCATTATTGCCCTCATAATCAGCATCAGAAATAGAACATATTTTATATCAATGATTAGGGTTTTCAGAAATGTGAGTTCCATCATTGGGAGTCACCCTAGAATGAAATATAAAATAAGACAGGTGTTACTCCAAATTCTACTCCTATTTAACAGTGACCAAATAGAGAAATAAACCTTTTTGAGTATATTTTGCAGAAAAGTTACTACAGAAGGTATATTAATAGCACTGTATAACTATGTAGGACGAAAAAGAACATGTAATTGCTCAAATGGTTTCTGACAGAACCAAAAGAAGTAAAAACGGATAATGATATTTATACCCAAGGGGTTTGGAATTAAAGTATTTTGTGTTTACATTACTACATTAGAATGCAACAGAAACTGAAATGAGTAATCGTTATTGTTATCGTCTTGTGGCTTCTGTATTGAACTGGGTATAGGTATTCTCTGTTAAAATATGGTAATTCTGGTTTTACCTGAATTGTTGTTTTTACCAGGTGGTCCTTGCTGTGTGCTTCGTCATTGGAAGTTCTTTAATAAGTTGTAATATAATCGAAATCGGGGGACGGATATTTACTCAGAGCATACTTTTTCCTGTCACGCCGCACCGAGCACTATCGCCGACAATTCCAGCCCTGAAAGAAGCCAACGTGATTAAGGACGGAGGAGATGAGAATGGGAACGACAAGGAAGGACAGCATTCACCCGGCGACCCGGGATAACCTCGGAAACCCATGGGTTCGGGGAGACAAACCCCGACCTCCCGAATGCCAGTAATAGACGTAACCTCCTGAGGCATCCCGCTCGGTGTAATACAGAATGAGACACAAGTTACAAATATTAAGCCAAAATGACACACCATCAAAGTAGTACTTAATTCTTGATACCTTGGCTTAGTTGGTAATCTGAACCAGAGTCGACAAAGATATTAACTTCATTGACATAAATACATTTTAATCTTCATTATTATAAAAGTTTCCTACCAAGCTTAGGTAGGTGTACATGTCAAAATGACAAAATGTGATGATTTTTAATGTCAAAATTGGTCTCTTTCACCCTACATCTCAGATTATGAACATAACTTTAAATGGTGGTTCCTTCAAAAATAAAAATGTGTAGCTAACATAAAAAAATTAATATCTGCAGTGACGTATACGAAATTGTAGTTTTTTTTGTTGTTTTTGTTTTTTAAGATTTAACATGTTCTATGTAATATGAGCTCTGTTGTTAGAGCAGCAGCTTTAAGAGCTTATAGCAGTTTAGCAATAGGTACTATTAGATTGTGCCTTTAGTAACCAACAGCTGTTTTTGCATTAGATCCCTTAGGTGAAAGTAATATTCTTCGCTTAGAGTCTCTTTTGAGACAGCAAAAGGCATCAGTACGATATCGGTTAACCTGTACCCGGGCGGTTACGTATGTCGGGACTTTGTGTTAGCCACATAACTCTCGTATCTTCTCCTTTCACTGCCTCAGAAGACTGTCGGCCCTACTGGGTAGTGCGGTGCTGGCGTGTCTGCCTCTCAACAGGTCGCGAGTTAGGGTGAGTTACCCTGATAAGGATTTTATCGAGGTTTTCCCTTATCCTGAGAAGATTAATATCGAGTAAGTTTAAGCTCCTGGACCCCGAGATCATTCGAGCATCATTCCACCAATTTCATCCATCGTCCACTATGACCAACCGGGTTAAAGGACGTTAAGCTACAATAAAAAAATCTGGTGTGTTCCATTCACATGACTTTCTCTACATCGCTCTAACAAATTATTGTTGAAAAGCATGTTCTTCTATCTGCTTTATGATAATCGAGATAAACATTAGCAGAAATTGTCTTGAATGCTTGCTTTCTTGTAAGTAGAAGGAAAACAACGGAATACGCGAGGCTAAAACGAATGTTAAATCTCTTAAAAACTGGTTGCCATGCGCTTGAAATCCGATCCTATACAGGGCCAGGAGTTTCAACTTTCCGTGTGAGATAAGTTAACATATTTTAATTCTGAAAGAAATAACAAGGAATATCTTAGAAGTTGTTAATTCCACGAAAAAGTCGTATATGACATAAACTGTGTGTTTCAACGTGATCTAAATTTTCTGTGTAGTAAGTTTTTGGCTATCTCTTACGGTTTGCAAGTTACGCAAAATTCATTCAGAACAGAGGTCTTTAGAGGCTATTCGCAGAAATGTCGAGATATACATCTGATTTGCCATAGAAATATTTTTAATATACGATATTTTAATCAAATCGTTTGAGGAATTTTTGAGATAATCAAAATTTTAGACTTTCTTTTTTCCACGTAAAGTATAGTTTGGGATGCGGGTACTCTTCTCAAAATCTTCGTGTCGCATCTCTGGAAGATACTAATCTTAAATATAAAGTTTGATATTTTACTGACTTTTCGTTTTGGAGTTATGATGTTCGCGGGTACACACACGGAGCTTTTTCTGAAAACGTGTATTTCAGGTGAAATCTCGGTATCGAAGTTTTGGGTGGAGTGCAATACCTTCTCTATACACTATGTAAATAGTACGTGTAGAGAAAGTAAAAGGACTCATCGATTGCATCTGTGAAGTCTATTGCTATTTTGAGAAATGAGACGGATAAAGTGAAATATTTTCACAGGCTTTGTAAAGCTTTGAAAGAGAAACATTTAATAATTTTAAATTTGGATGCCCTTATCACTGCTATTGGGGATAAATAAGCAGTATAAAAGTCGCCATATTGCAGAGCCTTTAGTGAGCGTGTTCGTAAATATTAGCGTGGAAGTGCGCAGCCGCCGCGGCGGTTCCAATCGCCTACTGCCGTCGTCGTCAGAGAGCAAGTGCGCCGACGTCCCTTTTATTACAGGCACCTCCCCCGATTCTCTCAAAACTGTCACTCACAGTACGATGGGTAAAGTTGTCTATATGGGACGATTGTTAAAATGAATAGCCACCACGTATTCAACATTTATACGGATACCAAAAATCTGATGTGTTCCATTCACATAACGACCTGTATATTACTCTTTTGTCTACGCCATACTACGTTAGCAGAATTGGTCTTATTGCTTACTCTCTTTAACTGGAAGGGAAATGAGAGAATACATTAGGCTAAAGTGATACTTGAATGTTTTAAAAGTTGGCCGCTATGTGAAACAATTGAGGTTTGATTCGGTTTGCTTTGTTAATTAGTTTACTATTTGAACTAATAACAATGAATATCTCGAAAATGGTCAACAGTACAATAAAAAGTATATTACTTACATAAAGTATGTGTTTTAACGAGATCTACAAGTTTTGTGTAGTAAGTTTTTGTCTATCTTTTACGGTTTAATCGTTATGCAAAATTCTGCGAAACTCAACCAGAATACAGAGCATTTCTATAAAATTCAAAATATATATTTTATTTCTGATGTGTATATCTTTAATATACGGTATTTTAATCTAAATCGTTAGAGCCATTTTTGAAAAAATCAAAATGTTCCATCTAAAGGATAGTTGAGCGTGGAGGAGATTTTCTTCAAAATCATCGTATCGTATCCTTAGAAGACATGGAACTTAAATACCAAGTTTAGTAGGTATTTAAGCGAATTTTCATATTTCAACTATGCTGTCCACAGGCGCACACATACACAGACATGTGGACAGTTTTTTCGTACTCAGGGACCTCAAAATATACATTTCCGTTTAAATCTCCGTATATAATTTTTGAGTGGAATACTATACCTTCTCTGTCCACTATGTATTGTACATACTGGCTAGAGAAAGTAAAATTAAATCAGATACAGGAACGTTAATAAACAATTATCATAAGTCTTCTGAAATAATTTTGGTCAGAGATTAAGCATATTGACATACTGAAGTGCATCGTTAGGCTTCTTTTGACCCAAAATATACGGGACACTCTGTATAAATGTATTATTGTATAATTATCTTTTAATTTTAATTATTTTATTATTTTATGGACTGTTTGACGTTCGACGTATCAGGAGGACACTTCGAGAAAGAGAAGTAGACGCCTGGGCCAAACTTCCTCAGAAAGGACTCGGCGTCGAATTATTCAAAGAATAGAAGCCAGCGAATTCATGGATTCGCAACCGTGGTGGTCTAACATCAAGTGAAGGCGTGAATCTATAAAAATGACGGCTAATGTATCCGCCGTGCCGGGCAGATCGCAAGATGCCACAGAGAGATAGAAACACTTGCACACGCCTTGGGATCTTGCCCTCGTGGAGAACTCTCGCAATCACAAAATTCGCTTAATGATCGCCGACGAACTGCGAACGAACAACTACAAAGTCTTTGAAGAAGTCCATGGACTGGAAACTTACGGTAGCACTAGACGAATTGACATGATAGACACAAAAACAGGACTTATCATTGACCCTACCGTTATGTTAGAAAAGCTCAAAGGACAACCAGAGGACGTTGACAAAGAGAAAAGGGATATTTACACACCCAAAATCCCATACTTCAAGGCAAAATACGATCTGAATATTTTAGAGGTAATTGCTCTGATGGTTGGATCTCGGGGCACCATTCCTTTACATTTTTTCAATACCTGGAAGAAGTTTGGAACGAAGAGGGGAAAAACAAAAGAAATTGCCATATCTGCAATAAGAGGTTCACTTTCTCTTCTTCCAAATCATTTGTATAATAACCATTTTTAGTATTTCCATGGTTCATATTTATTTCATATAAATTATTTATTGTATGTTAATTTTATATTATTTATGTTTAATAATTCTTTTGCTGCTTTTAGTTTCCTTTTCGATTGCTATACAATGAAAACTGTCGATATTTCATTATCTTTATAGAAGAGTTTCAAGGTTTTTTTTTTTTTTTGTTTTTTCTTTTTTTTTCTTTTTTTTCTTTTTTTTTTAGATACTTAATTTATAATTTGTCTGCTTTACTCAGTCCTTGTTGGCAGCCTATAAATATGGGGATTTTTATTGTTTCAAAAAATAAATAATTAACTTTAGTTTTAATCCATTACACATTATAATAATTTTAATGCTTTTATAACAGCTACGCTGGTCGTCAAGGTGAATGCTGGGCTTTATATTCTACCAAGATTCTCCTTTCCCTCATTTCATTTGCTTTCAGGTTTACTGCCGTGCTGAGATTCAGTTAGTGTCGGGTAGATGACGTAGAGGCTTGCGATTTGGTACTTCTTTACGGTTCTGCCAGTTGGAGGCTTGTCGATCCTGTATATTGTTCCCGGTTCCACTAGAGGGAGATCCTGGAGCGACCCTCTCGTGGCCGGGTGGACAAGCCTGGAGCTATTAGCGAACTCTGCGCGTTTCTGTCGTCTGTGTCGACATGCATTTCATTCATATTCGGGGGTACCTTCATCTTACCCGTTCTTCCTGAGGATGGAAGCACAAAAGATCCGATGGAGGTCCAGGTGCTTGATGTCTCCTGGTGATTGCGATTGTGAAGCAACATGGAGAATGAAGTTTTGCTGTGGTAAAATGAAGAGAAATAATATAAAATATGCATTCCTTCAGAAAATGATTTTATAGCCGCACTGAAACATGCAATTCAGAGAGACGAAAACATGAATTTAAAATTCAAAGGCAAAAACTCCCAAAAGATAGCTGTCACAGCTGAACACTATAACCCAGTTACAAATAATGATTAGGATATTAAAAGAGGAAATGGCAAATAGTGCCATTAGAACATATTCTGAATTGGTGAATGATCTAGACCAGGGAATTCGCAACCTTGACGTACCTACTATTACCTACATTTCGCTTTCGGTATCGGATATTGGAGTATGAAAATGATATGACAGAAGTTTGTGATTTTAGGTACAAAGGTAAAAATAAGCATATCTCCGCATTTAAAACAATCAGATAGTAGATTCTGGCATAGAGAGATTATACATCCCGCTTACACTAATTTCACCCGATGCTTTAATTAACCTCTTATCCATGTGCTGATTTACTTATGAATCCGGTATAAACTACACAAACTTCTAATTATTTTATGCTTTTCATTTCCCATTCAACAACATTAACGTAAGTCCACTGCTTTTTAAGTGTAAATGCGCCCCTAACTAAACAAATGGAAAATCTTCCCATTGTTGTCTGATTAAATTTAACCGAGTTTGCTTTGTCATTATCATAGGGTTGAACCGAACTTCCGTAGTACTTTTATACGCTTTCACACAAAAGTTTATGTTAAGATAACATCTAATGTTGCTGTTATGTTATTTTAGAACTGCGGACATTTATATACTTATTGTAGGTACAAAACGGATTTATTGGCATAGTCTGTTTTCAGAAGTAATTGGTTTATAAGTTTTTACAGTTTTTTTCCGGTAACACAGACTTGAAAACATTTAGCTAGGAATGTCTGATCTCGACTTCCGGTATTCGATGATGTTATGATCTCCTTTGTTTTGTTCAATAGAGTGAGATGATGTCATGGTCAACCATATTTGAGCATTTGATAGTGTGATTTGCTCATTCGAAATTTCCTTTATTTGAAAATGAAAAACAAAATGGCCTGTTATTTATGGACGCTCTTTAACTGCTTTGGTTCTCAGCGTCCCATTCTATATTGGGCGTGAAACATCGCTTAATTTTGCTCAGAGGCCTCTCTTATTAGGCTTGAGGTTCTTTTACGTGCCGTAAATCTACGACAGGGGATCCACAGCTTTACTTCCCTTCCGAAGGAAGCCATGCTAAGGATATTTACGCCCGAAAAAAATCCATCGTCCTCCGCCGGGTTTGAACCCGCGACCTTGGGTATATGAAGTTAGCATGGTAACCATTACACCACGAAGGGCGACTCCTTTATTTCATTAGCCGCGAAATTATTAAGATAAGTTTCCAACAGTATTCCCAGTCTGAGCCGCAAATTTCTTTCTTTCTTCATATATTGGCCTTTAGGCGTAACCTTTCTTGGGCAGAGAGGAGAGAATGACAACAATTCTCTTCGTATATATTAAGCAAAATGATCTTATTAAATAAGAAACTATTTCGTATCGCACAACAACCTATTCCACAACAATAGTTAGAGAGCTGTGACTGCTACACGTGACTGCTAAGATATACCTGGCAGAGTTTTAAGGAAGAAGACCTTAACAGTCACTGAGGTTCCTATTATACTACTCGAATTTATTTTGTGTTCTGTTGTTTGTCCCACAGCCCTGTCACTTTTACTTAGTTAAACTGTGATTAACGATAGGTAAATAATTTAACCACACTGTTCTTGATATTTAATTTCCATGTCTTTTGCGCCATATGCCAACCACCATTAGTCGCTTATGTGACAGATTTGTAACGATATATCCTTAGAACATGTGCAATTTTGTTTTTGTTTGTTCTTTATCTTTTGTGTACAAACTAACATTTCCATTTGTTATGCTCATGGATTTATAACACCTTTCTAATATCTCTTGTTGCGTATACTGTTTTCTAATGTGAATGTATCTACTAATGAGTATATATGTTAATATGCATGTATATGTGTGTTATGTATATATGTGCGTGTGTATGTACAACACGAGCTATTATAAGGATGTTATATATCCAATAGAAAATGAATGAAACAAATATAAATATATATTATTGTTTTTTATCCATGGAACGGGTTGTACCATTATAATTGGTACTGTAACATTGTTACATGTGTAATTCCAGACTGTCACTTTTTATGAGCGCAATGGCTCTTTGGGATATTTATAAAAAAGAATTATATCTAACACCTACTTCATTAAAATGTTGAAAGCAGTGAACTTAGCAAATGAGGTGAATTTCTGGAGCTGGTGGTCGTAAATTGTGCATTTCTGTGTTGCGTTTAAAGCCTGTGAAAAAAAACAAAAAAAAAAAAAAAAAAAAAAAGTTCATCTAAAACATGAAGACCTCAGGAAGAAAACGGAAACTCTTGTGTAAAAAATGGAATTTTATAGTTAGGATGTCTCAAATTATCAAACATGAAATAAAAGTGTATAGTAACTGTAGTATACTTTTGAAATGTTACTGTAAAGGTAAAAGAAAGTGGCAAAGGTTGACGCCTAAAATAAAAGTAGGTGTATTGTCATTCCTGCTTAATTAATTACTAATGAGAGTGTAATACATTAAAGTTGTTGCCCCTACAATAACAAAATGTATTTAAATGAATCAAGGTAAAGAAAATACAATAATAATTTACTGCCTACAGGTTTAGTATTTCATTATTATTACGATATTACATAAATAGATACAAGACAGTTCTTTAAATTCTAAAAATGTAACAAAAATTGTTTTTCCTCACAATCCCTTTATTTCTCTCACAAATTGAATATAATGAGAAAAATAAGGTCTCTTGTGGTTTTGTAAAAATTCTGCTGTAAAGTTCCTTTTCAACCTTTGCTGCACCGATGAAAATTCCTCTCTACGAATTTTCCGGCGAAACACACTCTGCCGCAGCACGTGAAATCTGGACTCTAGGCAGAGTTTCGTACCCCTTTTTAAACCTTTTGATTACGTGAAAAGGACATTTCCAGAAGCAGTCGCTCAATGAGGGAAGGAGAGTGGGAGAGCGGTAACGAAGAAAGGAAGGTGAAAAAGAGGGGAGGGAGGGAAGCATGGGAGAAGAGAATGAGAGAAGGATGGAGAGAGGGAATGAGGGTGAGAGAGGAAAGGAGGTGTAAAGGGAGGGAAGAATGGGGGAAGGAAAGGAAGGAGGCAGGAAAGGTAGGAAGAGAAAAGGATGGATGAGGAAAGGATGGAGGGAAGAAGGGAAGGAGGGAGGGAAGGAAAGAATGAGGGAAAGAAGGCAGCAGAGGGGGAGGGAAGGTGGGAGAGAGGAATGGAGGGAAGAAAGGAATGAGGGAAGTAGGAAAAGTAGAAGGGAGTAAGGAAAGGAAGGTGGGTGGGAGGAAAGGCCGGAGAGAGGAAAAGAGGGAAGGAGGGAAGGAGGGAAGGAGGGAAGAAAGAAAGTAGGAAGGGAGGAAAGGAAGGAGAGATGGAAGGCGGGAGGGAGGCAGGCAGGGGTGGAAAGAAGAGGGCAGCGAGTGAGGGATGGAAGTAAAGGATTGGGGAAGGAGAGAGAGAAATGTGATACATGTGTGCACTAAATATTTTTTATTCTGCACAGGAAGCAGAACAAAAATACTGATGCCCGCCTGGCTAGTGTGGTGGTAGCGTGTCTGCCTCACATTCAACAGGTCGTGAGTTCGAATCTCGCTTAGGGTGTGTTACCCGGTAAGGTTTTTTTTCGGGGTTTTCTCTTATCCTGCGAAGACGAATGTCGAGTAACTTTAAGCTCCATGGACCCCAATATCATTTGCGCATCATTTCATCAATTTCATTCATCGTCCAATATGACCAACCAGTTTAAAGGACGATAAGTTACAAAAAAAATACTGATACTTAGTTTAATTAATTACAGTTTCAAGTGCAGTGATTTGATGTGTTACACATTCGATGTCATTGCATTAAAATTGCAGGAGGAGATACATTTTGATAATTCGAGTTTTTTAAACACAGAAAACATTAGTAACTAAGAACTATTAAATCTACATAATTTATTCTTCTGTGGGTTTATAAGTACTGATGACCCATCACAAGAAAACAAGGTAGAGGAATGCGTAACGTAAGCACTTACGTAAACTCTTTTGCTGTCCCCATGATGTTTATGCTCGACATCTGGATAAGACAAGGACGTTAGGTTCATCTAAAATACACAATGTTGTCACATAACTCACACATAGCTAGAAGTACAGTTGTCGTGCAAGATCCGAGTCGGAGAAGTCCTCATCTTCGCTGCTGTCGCTGCCGCTCTCTGCATTTAAATATTAAACCATGAATAAAAGTAACAAAATATTGTATAATTGTAGTGCTATATGCCGTAACGCGTGTTAACAGCGAGAGCCAAATAATGCATAATAATCACTACAGTTGCTGAAACGAGCATTAGATCTGGCAGCAGTAGGTTGCCTTATTGGTTGGGTGGACGGTACACATACTTAGGTCTTGTAGCATATGTGTACAAGAATTTAAATTCCTAGTTTAAAACTTTTGAAGTTAGATTTCAAATCAATTTGCCCCCTTAGATGATGAATGTTTGATGTCTGTGTCTGTATCTGTCTTCAGTTTCACCACTGAGTTTCTTGTAGCTTGGTATGTACAGATTAATGAACTTGCAAGCCATGCAAGTGTAAATGAATAATATGAAAAATAAATACTGTTGCTATTATGTATTTTATTACATGGAATTTTGGGTTTATAATAAATTGCAATGCAACGGAAAAACCTCGTGTAAGCCACTGATAATTTCATATGTCTATATTACACACACTTCTGCGGAGGAAGAACTGAGAAATGAAGATCAATCAAGCATATGCCAGGGCTACCCCCCCCCAAACCCTCGAAAATATCTATAGCGAAGAACATTATGGCGTCCCATTCTGATGAAGACTGTAGACTGGACGTTCTTCTCCAAAGCCAAAGGGTAGCCAAGTGTTATTCTCGGAAACCTCTGTGCTTATTTTTGCTTCAATATAAATGCAGAAATGCGGAATTAACAGTTCTGAAATTAAAGCCAAGGTTTAGGTAATACCGGTATAGTAATAACATTTTCGTGTGCGTATGTTTTCGGAATTTCAGCATGCAGAAAAAACAAATTTACTATTGTCTATCCGCTCTTAGAAACATACGTCTTTTTGTATTACTCCGCGCCCATGTGGACCAGCATATGCGACAGACGGCATTGTTACCTTCGCCCATTTCTTACACCATATTACATTCAAAACAAGTAGTGTGAACAAGTAGGTTTTGCTAGGCTGTTACCAGAAAATTCAAATTATAAATTTTATTTTTCTTCTAATAATTTAAAGAAATACATAAATTGTCCGAAGAGAAAGATCCTAAGTAGGTACATTTGTAAAAATTGCAGAAAATGAACAAAATGAGACAGAAAAAATGCAATAAATCTAATATTTTTACAGTAATATTCTTCATTAATGTTGTTTCTGTGTAAAAATTATATCCTAACTTGAAGGCTATTAATTCAGAATTTGCAATTTTCATATCTACCCTTTCTACCCTTTACATTTTTAATCGTAGTAAAGGTACATTATCTGCAATTATTGGCCAGTTAATAATACCACTTAGGATTGTTCTTAATCTTGAGTAATACAGTAAAGACGCTACATGTTATAATTTATTTAGACTTGATTTGTTAGAATCTTGTTTGTATATGCTGTATTGCCGGAATGATTAGGATTTCTTCTGCCTGGTTGCATTAAGCTGAAAGTACTCTAGACGTTCACAGGCTTAAAGGACTAGTAAGTTTCAACACCACTTAACCGCCCTTCAAGGCCAAGACGTCCAGAGTTTGTTCGTCGCTGGAAAACCTCAATTCTTATTACAGAGCGGGCTATCTCATGTGGTTTAATCTGTGGCCCGCATTCGGGAGGACATCGATTCGATTGCCAATTTCGGCCTTCCTGACCCATGTGGGATTCCCAGGGTCACCATGAGAATGTTGGGAACCTTCCTTTCATTCATTAATTTTCCGGTTCACCACTTCTTGTTCTCAGCAATTCCTAGTCACCTCTTTCGGGGTTGAAAGACCAGACTATGCTGCTGAGGGTTGGGACTAGCTTAATGTAAAGGGTTTATCCTGGCGTCGATGTCAGTATCGCTTGACCATGACCGGTCTTAGTGGTTTTCGGACACTTACACCCTCGGAGGGACCACCGGAGTCTAGGGGCCTTAAGCACGTACCTGGCGATGCGGAGTAAAGTTTGCTTTTTATTATAGCAAACAGCAGAAATGGCAGCGTTTCTCAGCTATGTTTTTGATTCTATGTGCGTCCTTCCTTCATATTCCTCTAAACCTTTATTACGTCTTATGGATCGACTTTCCACGCCTGGATGCGCCGTTAAAATGTTATAGGCCCTTTATGAGAAACTAAAGATGCACATCTAATATGCCTTTAGACCCATGGTGTACAGGCGAATAAATATATTAGTAGGATCCCCTATTAACTCCTAACAATGTTTGGTGCACCTAAAATGAAATACGATTTTAAGGTAACAAAAATGTATACACACCATCAATAATTTAGACAAAACATAGAACTTAATTTTAAATGCAATAATTATTTACTTTTTAATAGAAGTAAGGGAAGTGCTATATTACCTCCAAGGAGAGCCAAGCTTTGGAGCAGGACTCACCATTCCTTTGGAAATATGAATTCAAAACCTTTTACTCTCCGTTTTTCGTTGGTTGTATTTCAAAGATGTTGGCTGCGTAAATCGTGTCTGCCTCTAAATAATATAATTTGTTGCACATATCATTTTTATTTAACACTGACTGTAAGATTCTCTAGGAACAAAACATCACATGATATCACAACACTAACACTTAATCAGTTATTACTTACAGCTGTCTATGCTTCTTCGATGAAGAAATGATATCCATAAATAATACATGAAGATAAACATGAAAAATTGCCAATTACTGAAAAAATATTGTATGGGCACATGTTCCGGACCTGGCAACATACTTCAGGGAACAAAATATTGCTGATCTTGTTGTTAATGCAATATTGTAGTTGCAAGTGCCATTTCATTATAGAGTGACAGCTAAAAACTTGTAAAACAACTTTTCAATAATATAGGTATATTTTCATTAAATTGCTGGACTTTTGCCCTCTATGTTAGCATGATTCCGAACAGGTTTTATCTATATGTTTTCATGCAGTACGTTTGTGTGTATCCTTAAAGGTTTACCAGTAACACACAAAACACTTTTCAAACAAAAAGAACTTCATATGCTGTTACCAGAAAATTCAACATATCAATTTTGTTTTTCCTCTAATATCTTATATAACTGTATAAAATGTTCCAAGACAAAGATGCTAAATACATTTCTAAAAATTGGAAAAAAATGTAAGTAACCAATTTGTTTACCGTAATATTCTGCGTTAATATTGATTTTGCGTGTCAAAATTTGTATCCTAATTTCAAGGCTATTTAATAAGAATTTTCAATTTTCATATCCATACTTTTACGTAATTTTGCACCTTACAATACATTTTTACTGGCTGTGTGCATTATCTGCAATTATTGGCCAGTTAACAATAGCACTTAGGATTCTTCTATATCTTGAGTAAGACTGTAAAGAAGCTACTTGATATAATTTATTTTGATTTGATTTATTGGGATCTTATTTTCGTATGCTGTACCTATTGGGGGAATATTAAGAATTCTTGTGCCAGGCTGCATTAAGCTGAATGTACCCTAGACCTTCTCAGGTTTAAAATGCAATTAAGTTAATACATCACATAACCACCCTTCAAGCCCAAGATGAAGTCCAGAATATGTTCGTTGCCAGCAAAACTTCAGCTCAAGACTGTAAAGAAGCTACTTGATATAATTTATTTTGATTTGATTTATTGGGATCTTATTTTCGTATGCTGTACCTATTGGGGGGATATTAAGAATTCTTGTGCCAGGCTGCATTAAGCTGAATGTACCCTAGACCTTCTCAGGTTTAAAAGGCAATTAAGTTAATACATCACATAACCACCCTTCAAGCCCAAGATGAAGTCCAGAATATGTTCGTTGCCAGCAAAACTTCAGCTCTTAATACAGAGCAGATAAGCAGATGCAGTTTTGTCTGAGGCGGTTTTGTGTAGTCGTAATTTGGAATTCAAAATCCATCCTTTCTGACCCATGGGGGTTTCCCCGGGTTACTATCAGAATGGTGGGAACGTTCCTTTCATTCATCGAATTTTGCGATCCACCTCTTCTTGTTCTCATCAATTCCTTGTCATCTCTCTCGGGGTTGAAAGACTAGACAATTCTGTTGGGCGCCATGGGTCTGGATACTGCCTTGTGTAATGTAAAGAAGTAACAGAATAATTAAATTGCCTGCAACAATAGCCAGGCTTTGCAGCAGGAGTCACTCACTATTCCTTTGGAGTGTATTCAAGAACTTTTACACTTGCAATTTTTCGCTGGTTGCATTTCAATGATGTTCGCGCAATTCTTTTCCTCCTGTATTGAATATTGTTTGCTGCATTTTTATTGTTATTTAACACCCTAGGAATAATAAATCAAATGATACCACAGCAATAACTTTTAATCAATTATTACCTACAGCTGTCTATGCCTCAACAATGAACAATGATGTACATTAGTTCTAAATGAAAGTAAACATGAAACATTTTCAATTACTGAAAAATATATTGTATTGTCACAAGTCCTGGACCTGGAAAATACTTCAGGGAATAGCATATTACTCTCCTGTTATTTATGCAATTTTATATCTAGTTACAAGTGCCCTTTTAACATAGAATTACAGTTTCAAGCTTGAAAAACAAATTTTCAATAATATATCATTTTATTAAATTACTAGACTCTTGCCATTCTTCATTAGGCTGATTCGTAAGACGCTTGTGTCTTTCCTTAAAGATTTACAAGTAACACACAATTTATCTTCTTATGAAACTCATTTCAAACACCAGAACTTCATAGCCTGTTATCAGAAAGTTCAAAGTACAAATGTTATTTTTCCTCTAATATCTAAAATAACTGTATAAACTGTCCAAAGAGGAAGACCATTTCTCAAAAATTGCTGAAAATTGAAAAACATAACACACAACAAAAAATTAAATTAACCTTTTTCTTTTACAGTCATATTCTGCATTAATATATATTATGGTAGCTTAACGTCCTTTAACCTGTTTGGTCATATTGGATGGCGAATGACATAGGTGAAACGATGCCCAAATGATCTCAAGGTCCATGGAGCTTAAAGCTACTCGACATTCGTCTTCTCAGGATAAGGGAAAAGAACGAAAAAACTCTTATCAGGGTAACTTACTCTAAGCAAGATTCTAACTCGCAACCTGTTGAATGTGAGGCAGATCACTAGCACCACACTACCCAGGTGGGAGCATAAATATTGTTCCTGCTTTTAAAATGTGTATTCTAATTTGAAGGCTATTAAATAAGAATTTGCAATATCCATATCTACCCTTTCACGTAATTTTACACTTTACAATAGGTACATTTTTAAATGATTGTTTACATTATCTGCAATTATTGACTGGTATAAAAGCCGCTTAAGATTATTTTTACTCTTGGGTATCACAGCAAAGAAGCTGCACGATATAATTTATCTTGACTTGGTTTATTGGGACATTATTTATATATGCTGTGTTGGGGTAATATTAAGGATTCTTGTGCCTGGTTACATTAGGCTGAAAGTACTCTAGACCTTCTCAGGCCTAAAAGGCAACGAAGTTTCAACATCAACACTCTTCAAGCCCAAGAGGACGTCCAGAGTATGTTCGTTCCCAGGAATTCTACAGCTCCTATTGCAGAGCAGTAAGCAGATGCAGTTTTGTCTGAGGCACGCATTCGGGTGGTCGTAGTTTTCATGGTTTCGGGCGCGTAGATACTCCCTCGGAGGGAGTACCTAGGGGTCTTAAGCAGGAACCTGCAATGTAGGATTAAACATTTCTTTTCATTATAACAACCACCAAAACATGTAGCGTGCTCAGCTTGTGTTTTCGACTCTATTTCTAATGGATACCTCTAAACCCTGATTGCGTATTACGGATCGATTATCCACGCCCGGTTGATCCGTTAAAAAGCTAGGAACCTTCAGGTAATGGGCCCTGTAATAGAAACTGAAGATGCACATCTTATATGCCTTTAGAATCCATCGTGTACAAGCTAATACACATAGTATTGGGATCCGCTACTGACATGTAGAAAGTCTCGTGCACCAAAAATTAAATAAAATTTTAAAATAATAAAAATGTAGTATACAAAAAATCACTAGATATATATTAGAAAAAACGTACAACCTAAGTTTAAATGCAATACCTAGTTACGTCTTATAGTTGTAATGGAGTGGTTACATTACTTACAAGGAGATTCAGGCTTTGGAGCAGGAACAACTATTCCTTTGGAGTTAGTGTATACAAGACCTTTTACTCTAGCCACCTTCGTTGGTTGTATTTAATCAATTGTTACTCACAGCTGTCTATACCTCCACACTGAACAGAATATCCATTAATTCTCCATAAAAGAAACATGAAAAATTGCTAATTACTGAAAAATCTGTTGTATAGTCACAAGTCCTAGACCTGGAAGCCTATTTCAGGGAATATCTTATTACTAGTCTTGTCATTCATGCAATATTATAGTTGCAAGTGCCCTTTCAACATAGAATGACTTTCACAATTGAGAAGCAAATTTTTATACATTACATCACTTTTTTAATTTACTGTAGCTACGTTTACTCTTCCTCGTTAGGATGACTCCTAAGACGTTTTAAATATTAGTCTTCATGAAGCACGTTTGTGTCTATCCTAAAGCCAAAACTCCACAATACACCTACCGAGACATTACCTTCAAACAAAAGGAATTTCATAGGCTGTTATCAGAAAATTCAAAATATAAATTTTATTTTTCCTCCAATGCCACAAATAAGTAAAACAAATTTTCCAGACAGAAATATCCTAGTTATATTTCTCTAAAATTGCGAAAAAATGAAGGAAATTATACAGTACAAAATGTAAATTAGCTAATTTCTTTTACAGTAATATTCTTTTCTATTGGAGTATATGTCTGGTCACACTCAATTTTTATCCTAATTTGAAGACTGTTAAATATGCATTATCAATTTCAAATCTAGGCTTTCCATTTATGTTACATTTTACAATATATTTTTACATCTTTATTTTCATTGTCTTGAATTATAGGAAAATCAACAATGCCACTTTAGGATTCTTCTTAATCTTGAGTAATTCCGTAAAGACGCTTCACGATATATCTAAGTTTGACTTGATTTATTACAATACTATTTGTGTAGGCTATATTGGTGGAAAATTAGGATTTCTTCTGCCTGGTTGCATTAAGCTGAAAGTACTCTAGACGTTCTCAGGTTTAAAGTACAGCTAAGTTTCAACATCACTTACCTGCACTTCAAATCCAAGACATCCAGAGTATGTTCGACGCCAGGAAACCTTCAATTCTTATTAGAGAGCCAATTAGATCATGCGGCTTCGTCTATGACCCGCATTCGGAAGGTCGTAGGTTCTGTTCACAACTTCGGCCTTCCTAATATTTGGGGCGTTCCCCGTATCTACAGGAGTATGCTGGGAAGGCTCCATTCTTCCGTCGCATGTTCCGCTCAACCATTTCATGTTCTCATCAAATCTTAATCATCTCTCTTGGGGTTGAAAGTTGATGCTGCTGGGCGGATTGTGGCTGGATGCTGGCTTGCATAGTCTTAAGTGTTTATTCTGGTTTCGATGGTAGCACCGCTTGATTAGGACCCATCTTTGTGATTTTAGGACACGTAGGCACTCCCTCGGAGGGACTACCGGAGTCTAGTCATATTCCTTTAAAACTTTAATAAGTATTGCGGATCGACTTACCACGCCCGGTTGATCCGTTAAAAAGCTAATAATTTTCAGGTTATATGCTCATTAATAGAAACTAAAGATGCACATCTTAGATGCCTTTAGAATCTATCGTGCACAGATTAATAGACATAACATCTGGATCCGCTACTAACTTCTAAAGCGTCTGGTGCACCTAAGATGAAATAAGATTTTAAAATAATAAAAATGTACAACAACATTACTATATTAGAGAAAATGTACAACTTAATTTAAATGCAATACTTATTAATATTTTATAGACTTATCCGAATAGTTAGAACCAGACTTTGGAGCAGGAATAACTGTTCATTTGCAGTTAGTGTATACAAGACCTACTCTAGCCTATTTCGTTGGTTGCATTTCAATGATGTTGATTGCGCAGTACATTTCTTACTCTAGTTAATATTATTTGCTGATTTTTTTTCATTCTTATTTAATACTAACAGTAAGACATTCCAGGAATAATGCATCAAATGATATCACAGCAACAGCAGTTAATCAATTAATATCTACATTTGTCTATATATCTACAACGAACAGTGATGTCCATTAATGCCACATGCAAGTAGACGTGAAATATTGCCAATTACTGAAAAATCTATTGCATCATCACAGGTCCTGGACCTGGAAATGTACTTCAGGGAATATCATATTGCTAGTCTTGTCATTCTTTCAACATAGAATGACAGTTTCACACTTAAAAGCAATTTTTCTATACTAAATCGTTTATTTTAATTTACTGGACTTTTGCCCTTCCTCGTTAGGATTATTCCTAAGACGTTTTATCTATTTGTCTTCATGATGCACGTTTGTTTCTATGCTAAAGGTTTAGCAGTATTACACAATATACCTGCCGAGGAAATAATTTTCAAACAAAAAGAGCTTCATAGGCTGTTACCAGAAAATTCAAAACACAACTTTTATTTTATCTCTAAAACCTTAAATAAGTTGAAAAAATTATCCAAACAGAAACAGCCTATGTAAATTTCTCTAAAATTGCGGGAAAATGAAAGAAATTATACGGTAAAAATGTAAATAAACCAATTGCTTTTATAGCAATATATATGTATATGTGTGGCCACGCTCAATGTTTATCTTGATATGAAGATTGTTAAATAGGCATTTGCAATTTTCATACCTATTCTTTCTAAATACTTCACACATTGCAATACACTTTTCACCTTTATTAACATTATCTGCAATTTTTGGCTAGTTAACAATGCCACGTAAAAATTCTTCTTAATCCTGAGTAATACTGTAAAGATGTTTCATGATATAACTAATTTTGACTTGATTTTGTACAATATTATTTGTGTATGTTATATTGGTGGAAGATCAGGAATTCTTCTGCCTAGTTGCATTAAGTTGAAAGCACTCTAGACGTTCTCATGTTTAAAGTAAGCTAAGTTTGAACACCACTTAACTGACCCTCAAACATAAGACGTCCAGAGTATGTTCGTCGCCAGGAAAACATCAGTTCTTATTAGAGAGTGGGTTAGATCATGCGGTTTCGTCTGTGGCCCGCATAGGGAAGGTCGAAGGTTCAATTCCCAATTTCAGTCTTCCTGAACCTTGGGGGTTCAGGAATAAGATTGGAAAGCTCCTTTTATCTGTCGAAATTTCCGGCCCAGCCTGTCATGTTCTCATCAATTCCTAGTCATCTCTTTCGTGGTTGAAAACCCGGACGATGCTGCTGGGCGAATTGTGCTGGCTTGCATACTCTAAAGGGTTTATTCTGGCTTCGATGTCAGTACTGCTTGATCAGGACCTGTCTTCATGTTTTTCGGACGAGTAGGTACTCCCTCGGAGGGACCCCGGGAGTCACGGGGTTTGAAGCTGGAACCTGGCGGCGTTGGAGTAAAATTTGCTTTTTATTATAACAGCTAGCAGAAAAATCAGCATTGCTCATCCTTTCTTTTGGATTCTGTCTCCGTTTTTCCTTCATATTCCTCTAAACCTTTATTACATATTACGGATTGTCTTTCCACGCCCGGTTGATCCGCTGAAAAGCTAATAACTTACAGGTTAAGGGCCCGTTATGTGAAACAAAAATTCATATACGGTATGCCTTCAGAATCTATTGTGCACAGTCGAATACACATATTATCAGGATCCCCTATCAACTCGTAACGATGTTATGTGCACATAAAATGAAATACACTTTTAAAATAATGATAATTTAGCTATACACGTACTAAATAAATATATTAGGAAAATTTCGAAAGTAATTTAAATGTAATACTCTTTTACTTTATAATGGAAGTAACGGAATACTTAAATTATCTCCAACGAGAGCCAGGCTTTACAGGAATCACTATTCCTTTGAAGTTAGTGTACACTTTTTTACACTTGCCATTTTTCGTTGGTTTCATTTCAATGATGTTGATTACAATTCTTTTCTTCCTATATTTCATATTATTTGTTGCATTTTTCATTCTTAATTAACACTGTAAAATGCTCTAGGAATAATAAACCAAATGATATCACAGCAATAACATTTAATAAATTATTAATTACAGGTGTCTATGCCTTTATAATGATAAATAAAATCCATTACTTTTACATGAAAGAAAACTTGGAAAATTGCCAATTACTGAAAAATGGATTATAAGTCCTGGACCTAGAATCTACTTCAGGAAGTATCATATTACTACCCGTGTCATTCATGCAATATTATAGCTGCTCGTGCCCTTTCAACATAGAATGACAGTTTCTCACTTAAAGAACAAATTCCTAATAATATATAAACCTTTTTTTTAAATTACGGAATTTTGCCCTTCCTCGTTAAGATGATTCGTAAGACGTTTTAAATATTAGTTTTCATGCAGTATATTTTTCACTATCCTTAAAAGTTCAACAGTAAAACAAAATATATCTACCTACGAAATTCCTTTCAAACAAACAGAAGTTCATAGGCCGTTAGCTGAAAAATCAAAATATAAATTTTATTTTTCCTCCAATATCTTATAGCTATATAAATTATACAAAGGAAAGATCCTAAATACAGTTCTCGAAAATTGCGAGAAATTGAAAAATTTGGGCACAACAAAATGTAACTAACCAATTCTTTTACAGTAGCTAGTATTCTGAATTAATGTTGCTTCTGCTTTTAAAAATGTTATCCTTGTTTGAAGGATATTAAATAAGAATTTACAATTTTCATATCTAGCTGTTCATGTAATTTTAAACTTTTCAATACATTTTTACATGGTAATATACATTATGTCAACTAGTGGCCAGTTAATGATGCCACTTAGGATTCTTCTTAATGTTGAGTAATATTTTATGTAATTTACTATGACTTGATTATTTGCGATCGATTTATGTGTGCTGTATTGGTGGGGATATTAAGGATTCTTGTGCCTGGTTGCATTAAGCTGAAAGTAATCTAGACCTTCTCAGGCTTAAAAGGCAATAAGCTTCAACATCACATAACCAACCTCCAAGCCCAAGATGACTTCCAGAGTGTGTTCGTTGCCAGCAGTTCTTCAGCGCTTATTATAGATCTGGTAAGCAGATGCATTTTTGTCCGAGGCACGCATTTGTAGGTCGTAGTTTTGGAATTCCAAATCCGTCCTTTCTGACCCATGGGGTTTTCTCGGGTCACATCTTGTAGGCCTTTAGAGTCCATCGTATACAGGCTAATAGAAATAATATCAGGATCCGCTACTAACTTGTAACAGTTTTTTGTGCACCTAAAATGGAATAAGATTTCAAATTAATAAAAATATATACCTAAACAAATTTCCGGCCCAGCATCAATATATGAGAAAAATGTGCAACTGACTCTTAAATGCAATACATATTTATTTTTTGACAGAAGTAACGGAATATTTTAATTACCTGAAGGAGAGCCATGCTTTTGAGTAGGAATCATATTCCTTTGGAGTAGATATTTCCAACATCTCTTCATACGTTTGCATTTTTCATTGCTTGTACTTCAATGATGTTGGCTGCGCAATTGCTTTCCTTCTCTATTTAATATTATTTAATGAATTTTTCTTTTTATTTAACACTGGCTTTAAGACACCCTAGGAATAATAAATCAAATGAAGTCTCACCAATAATATTTTTTTTATTTAATGAAATATTACCTACAACTATCTATGACCCTGCAATGAATAAAATACATCTATCAGTTCTGCATGAAAATAAACATAAAAATTGCCAGTTACTGAGAAATCTATTGTAATATCACAAGTCCTAGAACTGGAAATATACTTCGGGGAATATTAGATATATGCTTCTCTTGTCATTCATTCAATATTACAGTTGCAAGTGCCCTCTAAATATAGAATGCCAGTTTGACTATTGAAAAACACGTTTGCAATAATATATCATTCTTTTTAAATTGCAGGATATTTCCTTTCCACGTTAGGATAATTTGTAAGATCTTTTGTCTATTAGTCTTCATGTAGTACGTTCGTGTCATTCCTTAAGGGTTTATCAGTAATGCATGATTTGCCTACCTACGAAATTCCTTTCAAATAAAAAGGATTTAATAGGCTGTTAGCAGGTTATTCAAAATATAAATTTCCTTTTTTTCTTTAATTTATCCAATAATATATAAATTGTCCGACGAGAAAGGTCCCAAATACATTTCTTTAAAATTTCCGGAAAATGAAAAACAATGAGACAGTACTAAAATGTAATTAAACCAAAATTACTTTTGCAGAAATATTCTTCATTAATGTTGTTTCCATGTGTTAAAATTTCTATCCTAATTTGAAGGCTATTAAATAAGAATTTTAAATTGTCATATCTACCCTTTCACATAATTTTACACTTTAAAATATATTTTTACATCATTGTGCGTAACATCTACAATTATTGACCAGTTAAAATGACACTTAGGACTCTTCTTAATCTTCAGTACCACTGTAAAACGCTACTTGATATAATTTGTTTTGATTTATTGGAATCTTTTTTTGTGTGTCCTATTTGGGGGGGGGGTAACGAAGGATTCTTGTGCCTAGTTGCATTAAGTTGAAAGTACTCTAGACATTCTCAGGCTAAAAGAAAAATTCAATTTCAGCACCACTTAACTGCCCTTCTAGACCAAAACATCTTAAAGATGTTCGTCGTTCTGAAAACTTCAGCTTTTATTACACAGCCGTTTAACTCTTGCGGTTTCGCCTAATGGCCCACATTCGGGAGGCAATTGGTTTGATTCTCAAATTTGGCCTTCCCGATCTATGTATGGGGTCGCCAGGAGAATACTGGGAAGCTTCCTTTCATCCATTAATCTTCCAGTCCACCATTTCTTGTTTTCATCAATTCCTTGTCATCTCTTTTGGAATTGAAAGACCAGACGATACTGTTGGGCGGTTGTGGCTGAATGCTGACATCCATGTTAATATCGCTTGATCAGCAACCGTTTTCGTTGTTTTCGGACTTTTTTTTATTTTTTTTTATAAGAAATAGAAATAAAGTTCCGGAAGCTTGTCAGGGCTCCGGCGCTGTATTCTTTTTTTCTGCATTCTTTCCAGTTTCCTATATTTCCTTAGTAGACCTTATTATTCTTAACGTTTTCCTTTTACATATACATACACAAACATAGACACATTTACAAACACAGAAACACCCATGCCCAAGGTGGGACTCGAACCCACGATCCTGTGCACCACGAAGCGCCAAAGCGAGTCACTTTAGCGAGCGCGGCCACCGGGATCGGCAGAACTCGTAGGTATACCCGGGAGGGATCGCCGGAATCTAGGGGCTTAAGCACGGGCCTGGCGGAATCGGAGCAAAATTTTATTTCTATTACAACAACTAGCAGAAAAAAGCAGCCCATCTTATGATTTCGATTCTCACTGCGTCCTTCCGTCTTTTTCCTGTAAACCTTTAATACGTATTACGGGTCGGTTTTTCACACCCTTATGCACCGTTACAAAGCTAATAACTTACAGAGTGTAAGCCCTTTATGAGAAACTAGAGATACACATCTTGTATGCCGTTAGAATCCATGGTGCACAGGAGAATAGATTTATTATCCGGATCCCTTACTATCTCGTAAAAAGTTTGGTGCGCCTAAAATAAATCAGATTTTAAAATAAATCAAAAGTGTGCACAAAATCAACATATTAGAAAACATGTACAACTTCATTATAAAAGCAATAACTGTATTCATTTTAATAGAGGTAACGGAATGTTTTAATTACCTGCAAGGAGAGCCACGTTTAGGAGCAGGAATCACTACCCCTTAGGAGTCAGTGTATTTAAATAATTATACTGTTGCTATTTTTCTTTGTTTGCATTTCAATGATGTTGGCTGTGCAAATCTTCTCATCCTCTGCTTTACATTATTTGCTGTATTTTTCATTCTTATTTAACACTGATCGTAAGACACTCTAGAAATAATAAATCCAATGATATTCCAGCAATAATACTTAAACAAGTATTACTCATAGTTGTCTGTACCTCTACAATGAACAAATATTATCCATAAATTCTACATGAAACTAAGCATGAAAAATTGCGAATTACTGAAAAATTTATTTTATGGTTGCAAGTCCTGAGCCTGGAAACTTATTTCGGAGTATGAATATTACTACTGTTATTATTCATGTAGTATTAAAGTTGCAGATGCCTTTCAATATAAGAGAATGACATTTTGACACTCGGAAAGAAAATTCTCAATAATATATTATTTTTTAAATTATTGGGCGTTTGCCCTTCCTCTATAGGACGATTCGTAAGACGGTTTATCTATTTGTCTTCATAAACAAGCAAATAAATAAATAAACATTTTGTTTGGTAACGACGCTGTCAATTGCCAGGATTATATCAGCACCGCTGGTGTGCCGGAATTTTGTCCTGCAGGAGTTCTTTAACATGCCAGTGAATCCCTCGATATGAGACTGTCGTTTTTAAATACTCTTATAAACCATCGATCTGGGCCTTGTTTGAACTCCCGACCTTGAGTTACGAAGGCCTGCCCTAACCAACTGGGCCACGCAGACAGATATTTGACTTCACGCAGTACGTTTATGTCTATCCCTAAAAGTTTACCAGTAATACACAACATACCTTCCAAACAAAAAGGACTCTCTGGACTGTTACCAGAAAATTCAAATCATAAAGTTTATTTTTGCTCTAAAATCCTAAATACCTCCTTAAAATTACACGCGTTTATGTTCATTTTGATTTGACGGCAATAAATAGAAAAGAATAAATTTTTGTATTAAGGGGTGCCTAAGGGGAAGGCTTTGAACCAATATGACTGAACATTATACCTGGTGTTTAGATATACGCCCAGTAGACATCTTACCTGTTCATCATGTTGATATGTTATACCTAATCCAGCTGTATTCTGGGAACACTGGACGCTCTGTACCCTTAGTTACAATATGCTCTAGGATTGTTGCTCGCTGACAAAAGATGCCGGAGATTAGTATACACCTGTTTGGTGCTTATTACAAGCAAATATAATGTTTTAAACACAACTATAACTATTAATCTTCCTGCAGTAGGTTTGTGTCTATCTTAAAAGTTTACCATTAATACACAGTACATATACCTATGAAGTTACTGTCGCCCTCCGAGGTAAAGTGGTTATCATCCCCAAGGTCGCGGGTGCAAACCCGGCGGAGGACGATGGATTTTTTCGGGCGTACAAATCTTTGGCATGGCTTCTTTCGAAGGGAAGTAAAGCCGTTGATCCCGTGTCGTAGATTTAACTCGTATCTCCCCCGATACGGTGATGTTCAAAATAGCCATGAAGTGGTTTTGGTGCCAAATGCAAAGTTCCACAAAGATAGTATAGAGCTTTTAGTTTCACAGACCTCTCGGCTGCATCTCCCGTCCTTTTGCCTTCGACTACAACTGCTACACTCCTTTACTTATAAGAAGCATCATTCGGTTACGCTTTGCGCCTTAGGGTCCTCAACCGTGGGCGACACTTTGCGGCTTAGGATTCTAAATGAGCAATGCGCATAGCGTAAATTTTTTACAAGATTGGCAGCATGGAGAAGCAGAAGCAAAGACTAGACTCCGCACAGCTCCCTCCCAGTTTGACACAAATAAAACACATTATGGCTTTTTTATAATCAGGACCTTCCAAACTGTGACAACCATTTATTTAAATCCGATTATTCATTAACATATTTGTTTTGAAGTCAAACATAAATATTTTCTGTTTTCGTATGATCTTATAAGCATTTATTAGTCAATTTGTTACATAATTCAAGCTTTATGATTGGCTAACGATGACGTGAACCTTCGGTCTTAGAAGAAATAAGTTTTCGTAGTTTCGAAAGCTTCTCCTAACATATCACCTATTTTCAGAGTCTCGAGCTACCTCTGCTCCATTGGAAAAGTTTCCCTTTCACTAAAATACTCAACATTTGAAGTGTTTTTTAAACACATTTTTACATTTTGTATATTCCGGAACGGAATTTTAGTTATGTGATAAACTGATAACTTATTTAAAATTTTATACGTTCTACATACGTTTTTAATTACTCCTTTCCGAAGTTTTCTCCAGTTACCTGCTTGGAGGATTTCAGATGTATTTTTCTACCTCATTGTAATGTACCGCAATAATCGTCGCTGAATATTAGTCAACTGCAGGGTTTTGTTAGAAAATTTAACTCGATGAAGTTTCAACTACACGCATCCTAGTTTACAGTTACCTAAATTAGTTTTTAGCATTCGTAGATTTGTGAAGATATCAATTCTTTAAACGAACCTTCATCATCTTTGTTTTCAGAAATCCTACATTGCTGTAAACGTTCTTTACTTAATCATGTCAGAGACTGCCCCATATCGCAGTTCAAAAGAAGATAGGAATTATTTATCTTAACGCAAGAAATAAGTCATTAACAATATAGTGTCTTAATAGTGCTTACTATTAAGTGAAGGTGCATAATTGTTACCTCTGTTACCTTCAGTAAATATAAATTAATTTATACTTTTTAACAGTTTGGTTGGTAAATAAGTTCATTTTAAGGTAAATATAAGTGTTTGTGTTCCTCTATTGTTAATATTTTAGTTTACTGTATTTTATGTTTTGAAACAGCCCGTGTCTCCATGTTTTCATATATTTTCTGATGGAGTAGAGAAGAAAGCATGATACCCTTAAGTTTACCAGAATATAAAAATAATAAACTAACAAAAATAAATTTATTGTCATCATAAACAATATCTCTTATCAGCTTCTGTCATTTTTATAGTGTTAAACGTCCACTTTTACTATAAGATTGTCTCACAAATTTGTTCGTTTGGCTCGTAAGTTCCATCTATAGCACCTGAAAACTCCGAACCCTCTGTACATCCAAGTTATCATAGTTGCCTATCCATCCCCATGAGTTAGATGATGACTGGGGTTTAAGGGCGCTCAATTGCTAGCGTATCAGCGCCCCCTATGACTGAGGTCAACAACCGGACTCGCTATTGGATGCGTCAGTGTGTGTTTGTGACTGACGTTAGATGGAACATCGTGAACTTGTGTTTAAAAACTATGGAATGCAAACAGGTATGTTTGCGACATCTATTGCGTTTCACTATCGTAAGAGTAAAACCCTCTCACAATGCCGGCAGTAAAGAATCGAGCAAGTCAAAAGTGGCTTAGTTGATTTCGAGCTGGGAATTTCTTCCTAAAAGATAAAGTTCGATATAAATGGCCAGTGGTTACGGACGTGGAAAGAGTTAATGAAATGATAGTAAAAAATCCATGAATGATAACTCGGATGTTGGTATTAGGACTCAATTTCGCTCGTGCTAATGTAGTCAGGAACTTTAAAAACTTGGGTTAGTAAACATTCGCGATTTATGGGTTCCTCACGATCTGACTGAAGCGAATTTGATTCAGAGCGTTTCCATTTGTGACTCCTTATTGAGACGCAATCAGAATGATCCCTTTCTGGAACGGCAGGTAACTGGAGATGAGAAGTGGATTATGCACAACAATGCCCGAAAGAGCCAATCATGGCGCAAGAAAGGGCAACCACCACTATCGGTTCCTAAACCAGGGCTGCATCCGAGAAAGGTTATGTTATGCATTTGCTGGGATTGCAAAGGAATCCTGTATTACGTAGGTACTTCTTCCGGATAATGACACTGTCAATTTTGAAAAATACTGTTCTCAGTTGGATCGTCTCAAGGCAGCCATTAAAGAGAAAATACCGGAATTGTATTTCGTATGTCGTATTTCACCGCGATAAGGTAAGACCACATACCGTTATGGTGATCCGTCAAAAGTTTCGTAGTTTTGAGTTGGAAGTGTTACCTTAAACGCCGGATTCTCCAGACATTGCCCCATCCGAATTTCATCTATTCCGTTCCCTGCAGAATTTCCTGAAAGGCAAACGCCTCACTTTCTTGGAGGACTGCAGACTAAACCCCGAAGAGCCCATCAACCAGAGAACCTCCAAATTTTGGTGAAATAGAATTTATACCTAAGCTTCCTGAGAAATGCTAAGGTATCTTCCACGATAATAGTAGATATGGCAGGAAATGAATAGCATACAATACCTAGCTGCCCTATACACTTCTAATTTGAACGACCTTGTGATTAAAATTCATACACAGAAAGTTCGGCAACTACTCAGTCGCATCTGTGCTGCGGGTGAGATGTGTTACCAGGCGTTTTTGTGATTGAAACGAAACAAAAAAAAACTTATGACACAACATTATACAAAGGCACCGCAGGCGATGGCACTGATACATGGAATGAAGACGAAGCACCGGTGTATTGCGATGGCGGGGAAAACCGGAGAACCCGGAAAAAACCCGCTCCTCGCCGCTTTGTCCACCACAAATCTCACATGTGGTCACCTGGGGTCGAACCCGGCCGCCTTGATGAGAGGCGAGTGCTCTAACCACCAGGTATCAGTTTCTATGGCTCTCTGCGATCCACATGTGGACATCTGTAACACGAGTCCAGAGGTCAACCGCTGTATGGAGCTGCGGATTTCACTTCGACACAATGATTACGACTATGCAGAAAGTTTAATTTTTATTTCTGGTAAACCAATAGATTCTATAACATTTATGCACAGGACAAGTATTTTCACCTTCTTTTTAAGCTGTCCGTAGCCTTAAAGATCTTCGGATTTTCAAAGACAGCATAGCATTAAGTGGTGATATAATTCCGACCCAGACTGGTTTTATACCGAATCTACGGTTCATAGAAATAATACTATTTCAATGCTAATAACTATTTTATGCCGAGTCTAGGACTCAGAGAAATAATGTTGCTTCAAGGTTTCACTCAGCTTGTCATTTAAAAATATGTTGTGCCGAATCTAGGGCTCAGAGAGAGGGAGAGAGAGAGGGAGAGGGAGGTGAGAGAGAGGGAGGGAGAGAGAGGGAGGGAGAGAGAGGGAGGGAGAGGGAGAGAGATGAGAGAGGGAGAGAGATGAGAGAGGGAGAGGGGGAGAGAGAGGGGGAGATAGAGGTGAGAGAGAGGTGAGAGAGAGACAGGTGTGAGAGAGAGGTGAGAGAGTGAGAGAGAGAAAGAGAGAGAGAGAGAGAGAGAGAGAGAGAGGTGAGAGGAAAACAAATTTAGCTTCCATTTTCCATTTAGTTTATCATATAAACTTGCATCTTAAATTCTACACATCTATACGGATGCCATCCACACTGCAGAGGAGGTATTGATCATTTCCTATTTGCGGCCGTGCCGCGGCCGAGTGAATAGACCACTCGCCTCAATAAGGCGGCCTGAGTTCGATCCCAAAAGACAGCATGTGGGATTTCTGGTGGAAAAAGCTACGCAGGGACGGGTTTTCTCCGGGTTCCCCCTCCATCACTTTCCACCGGTGCTACATCTTCGTTCCATGTATCATCAGTGTCATGCTTTGCGGTGCCATAGTAGTAAAAGCGAGTGTTAAACATGATCCAAAAGTTGTCTATATGTAGATCTGTATTTGATGTTCTAGATGGATAATTTATAGAAAATAATGCAAGTAATGTGATGCTATTCAAGGAAAGTCACCTTAAACTGATCAAGGTAATATTCAGATGTTACCTGCACATAATTTACCGCCCAACCTAAAAGCTAAGGAAGAAAACATATGCTATTTTGCATTCAAATAACTTTCGCTACTAACTCTTCGGCAAACGGTTCTTACAAAAGTCTGTTATTCTATATATATGTTAATACAGAGAAACTGAGGAATACAGAAGATTAAACCGATACTCAGACATCCTTCAAAGCTAGACTGTAGATGGCATGGTGAACACAGGGAAAAGTACAAGGAATATCTTGTAAATATTATATAGCTAACAACCTTTTATTTTATACAAGAGTATGCTTTAATGAAATTCTACAGCTTTTATTATTAAGATTATGTAGCCGTGCCCGAGTGGTTAGACCACTCACCTCTCACCAAGGTGACCTGGGTTTGATCCTAGGCTATTGCATGTGGGAATTTCGGGTTATCAAGCATTCCGCGCCGTTCATTCTACCACCGGCTCCATATTCAGCTTTCCTGTCACAATTTCAGGTCGTTTCATATCACCTTCCTCCTAGCTCTTATACCAGGCAAGGGACTGATCAACCATTCTGGCTACCCTCTCTGATCCAAAGCTCCTCAACAGGCATCTGACCCCAGGCGCTGGCTTGTAAGTCCTAAATTTTAGGACGGCAAATGGCGAAAGAAAGAAAAATGCTTTTTGTGTCCCTTAAGGTTTACCAATTATACACATGTCACTCAGAATGAACAGAACTTCACAGACCACTCCCAGAGCAATAAAATTGTTATAGGCATTTTTGAGAAAATGAAAGCTAAGGAATATTTTTCTTGCAAAGGTAGTTAGCGGTGGGTGATTTTTCTTGAAAATCGTTGTCTAATAGCCTGAGAAGATGCTGTACCTAAATACCAACCATTTATTTTTGAGCTATTCTATTCACAAACCGACAGACACATACCACTGGTATTTTTCTAATCACGTGCTTAGTCTCAAAACATTTTGTGCCAGTTAAATATCGGTACTGAAGTTTCGTATGTATTGCAAAAAAGGATTATGTAATATTGGCTCTGCTTAACATGAATAATAAATAAAAATGTTTACACTGCATTATAGTACTACAATCCCTGTTTCTTTGCTTCTTTATATTTAGTTATTTTATGCACTTGGACAACACAAATAAGGGAGTCTAACCACATTCACTACAATTTAAGGAAGCGCAATCAAATTGAAGGAGTGAAATTTTCTCATCTCCACTTTCTGGTGTCGTCTGTTTAATATTCCGGGAGCAATTTCCAAGACCTCGGACCTTCCGAGAGAGAGTGCCGTAAATTTCACTGCTGACAGGTATAGTTCGTTTCAGTTCAAACGAACTCGATATTTCATTTCCTGTCCAACCTCAGAAGAAACACGATTTGCGATTGTCCCTAATCTTTGTCGGAATTTTGCCCTTCATCTGCATCGGCGGCATAAGGTAGCAGCCACAAGATCATGTGACTTAATCCCCCTATGAACCTAAAGCAAAATCCCTACGGCTTTTTTTTTTTTTTTTTTGGTAGTGTTTAACGCCCGCTTTAACTACTTATGGCACCGCATGCGGTGACACTGATGATACCTGAATGAAGATGGGACACCAGTGGAATGCGATGGCGGGGAAAACCGGAGAACCTAGAGAAAATCCGCCCCAGCGCCGCTTTGTCCACCACAAATCTCACATTTGGTCGTTTGGGATCGAACCCGGGCCATCTAGGTGAGAGGAGAGTGTTCTAACCACTCAGTCAAGGCGCGGCACCCTAAGGCTTGAAATAACATTAGTTTCTGATGAAAATGAAATGTCTAAGACCTACAATATTTTCTAAAAGCTTTCAAAATATAGTGATATGCTGCTCTACCACATCATAAAAATCACTAGCGCTTGAAATAACATTAGTTTCTGTTTAAGGGTATCCATTGGTGAAACATTTAAAGCTTGTATTTTTAAAAAAATGTATTCTAAATATTGCCTGCCACAATTATGAGTATGTTTTTTAAGTTTCATGTGTACATTTTTAATATGTTTTTAGACAAACATTTAATTTTCCTTTAATTACACTAATTAATGAAGTGTTGCACATGATGAGGAAATCGTACTTTTTAAGTAATAAAAGTACTAAAGCCTTATTTAAGCACAAATGCAAAAAGTTTGATGTTTTCCATTGACATGACCTTCTCTGCAAACTACTGTTACAAAAGATTATTACTTTAGCAGCATCACGATAATCGAGACAAAATTAACAGAAATAATTGTGTAAGTTCCTTATAAGTAGAAGGTAAATAAGGGAATGCACTAGAATAAAGCTTGGTCAAAACTTTTAGAAAGCTAGTCGGTATGTGGAAAACTTAAAATTCAGATTTACCTTTGCACGGCAGAGTAAAACAAAACAGAGATGAAATGAAAGACGACCTCACTTTGAGAAAAGCTTGATTAACTTAAAATTGAACACAATAACAATGAATATATCGGAAACGGTTAACTCTACTTTAAAGTACAAGACAAATTGTGTTTTTAACGAGATCTACATTTTTTATGGAGTAAGTTTTTCTCTATCTCTTGAAGTTTACCAGTTATGCAGAATTCATTCACAATGAAGAGGTCTTCAGAAGCTATTCACTGAAAATTCCATATATACATTTTATTTTCCACGTAACTATCTTTAATGTACGGAACGGAACGTTAGTTAAAATCGTTAGACCTAGTTTTGAGAGAAACAAAATTTTCAAAATATCCTTCGTATAAAGGGTAGATTGGAGTGGGGTAATTTTCTTGAAAGCGCTCGTGTCACACCCTTGAAGGAGACTAAAGTTACACTCAATTTGGTGTTTAACAATTAATTTCGTTTTTAGCTAAGCTCTCCAAAGACATGCACGCACACACAGAAACTTTTTCCAAAAATGCGTTTTGAATTCAGAGAACTCAAAATATTTACTTGTGGTGAAATCTCGGTATCGAATATTAATGTGGAATAAAACCCCTTCTCTGTACATTATGCACATAGTAAGTACGTGTAGAAAAAGAAAAAAAAGCATCATACAGAAATGGTTTCATTCTCTTTCTTCTTTCATACAGAATTTTTAGCTTAATATACTTTTGTAACAATTCATTCAGAGAATTATAATTAATTAAGTGATATTTTGAGTAATTTTAAAGCACAGGAAAAGCAATTTCAATTTTATAAAGTTAATTCTACTGAAAAGTAAACAAGTTTGTTTGCTTCGTTTGCTTCGTAAGAAACAGTTTTAATCCTAAAAAATGAAAAAAAAAAAAAAAAAAAAAAAAAAAGCAATTTCGAGTTAAAGACACTGGAAGAAAATACAATCCATTATATGTTGTGCTGTTGGGTATTTAAATGGTCACGACTTGAAACTTTAAAGATCTTTGACAGCAAATATCGAAGTCTGAAATTGCAGTTAAAGATTGTAAGTACTTTGTGGAGATTAAAATTAATTTTGGATTTTTTTTGAAAATCTGTAGCAAAATTAGATACTCTTGATATCCATAAGAGGAGACGAAATAGTAAAAATTGTTTAAAAATGACCAGCTTATTTATATATAGTCTTATAATTTGGTAGTTTCTCTATAATTTTGCATGTGTTTAGATGACTGAGCAAAATACCTAGACGCTTATATTTTAAATATACAATTTTAAAAATGGAACTGCATCTGTCATTTTTACTGTGAATGCTGCATTGAGCCATAGAACAAAATCAACACTTTTACTTTTGGAGGTATACTTTTTGGAGTAGTGAGATTTAAGATCATCTTTTAGATGAAGGCTTGTTCTGAAAATTGGTTATACTTCTAAGTGTGGGAGTGTTGATATTTTCAAACAATTGAACCTTTCTTTTTGTTAAAAATATAAATTCCTTTTTTTTCTTTTTTAATTTTTTCTTTTTACTGAATGTCATTTTCTGATATAAATGACTTGTTTTCTCAACAGTTGTTGAAGATACGTAAGTAAGTTTTATACCATAAAAACGACACCACAATGGTTTAACTAATCTACTTTGGTGCTCATAACCGAGAGGAATTCCTCAGACGGTAAAGCATTCCTGAAGTCCCTGTTTCGAACTTCTACGAGACTAAATTCCGACACACAGCGGCGCTAATTGGATCCTGGCAATTGACAGATCTTTTAACAAACAAATGTTTATTTATTCCGGTTTCGATACCCGACGACCATCCAACCTGTGCATGGGTATTCTCGTGGTTTTTCTCTAGTTGTCAAGGCTAATGCTGGAGTGGTAAATTCTACATCGATTCTCCTTTCCTTCATGTCCTTGTTGCAGAGTCTTGGTCAACATACAGTCTCTAAAGTCTGTGTCACCTCATCCGTTCCTTCCGGGGGTGTA
Source organism: Hymenopus coronatus (assembly GCA_030762935.1). NCBI lineage: Eukaryota > Metazoa > Arthropoda > Insecta > Mantodea > Hymenopodidae > Hymenopus > Hymenopus coronatus. The sequence goes on along the minus strand of CM060900.1, from coordinate 453,465,741 downwards.
ATCACAAAAGATCCACTCCGAGTCGAGGTGCTAGTTGTCACCTCCATGTTATCAATGGTGTCAGTTATATTTTAAAACAATGAATTGCTGATACATTTTAATAATAAATGAGTAACAAAAGAGCAACGCCTGATTTTTTTAACAAATCATGCACATTACTATACTAAAGTGTATCAGTGAACTTAAAAGGTAAGCATTTTTAGCATGTACAAATTTCATTCTAATGTCTTAAATAATTTCAGAGACAAGTGTTAGCCATAAAGTTATCAAATTCAACTTAAAAATATAGAGCACTTAATCTTTTTTGATATCACAATGATGCTGAGGTGCTTCACTTGAGGTGGCAATTTGAAATAAAATTATGAATGCATAAACCACATACACGTAAACTTAATTTAAATACAATTAATATTTCTGATGGCAATGTCATTATGGCCATATCAAGCGATTAGTCAGAATAAAGAAATGCTATATAATTATTTTAATGGTGCCCATTGATGAAATTTCTAAATATTATGGTGTTCATTCAATTTTTATTTAAAATGCCACCCACATTCTGCTCTATTACAATCAGAAATGTGTTACGTTTCATGCAGTTATCTGTTATTAGGTTTAATTAGAAATGTGTTTTACTTTGATTATTCCAGCTTAATAAATGTTGCACAAGATACAGAAATCGCAATATTGAGAAAATACTGTCAGATTATTAAAATATTAATAGCCAAAACCAGCATATAGGAATTTATTTCATTCTTCTGTTTGTTTCAGAAAAAAATTCAGTCAAGAAGTATAATTTTTAGCAAAACTTTATACTCAAGTGGCCGAATTTATTATGTCACATCTTAAGAAATTTAAAAGTGTTGAAAAAGCCTACAGCAGATTTGTAGGTTTAATCTGTCTAAGTTTCTTCTGAAAATTTGAATATGTAGAGAAAGTCATGGAAATTGAACAGATCAGGTTTCAATACGTTACCTTCCTTCCAAGGGTATCTGTAAATCTGTTAATAAGTTAAAAGTAACGCAGAGATTGTAGAAACAAGACAGTAAAAGGTTCGTCTCTTAGATTTATCTCCTGAGAAACATCTTTTTTGGATGTTCGCCTTAGACAGTAGCATTATGATTTATCGTTCTTAAAATGAAAAAGTACGCAACACTTACCTGTTCACGAAGGCGATAGAAGAGGAGAGAAGCTTAACTGGTAGACACGAATTATAAAAGTCGTCCCATATCGGCACACACATTACAATATAACCGTTAATTGGATGCCGAAGCAATGACTCGCATAACCACACCGTGTAGTGTACAAGCGCGTAATGTGGTACGGTGGTGGCTGCAACGCGATGAAAAATGTCTGTCAAGCTTTACAGCGCATGCGCATTAGGAGGGAAATCTTCGCTGCGTTTTTAATGATCACAGCAGTGTCTACACCAAACAAAGCGCTTAGTTAATTGAAAAATCTTAGCTGTTCCCCTATCATGACTTTCTCTATCTGATATGCAAACAAACAACTCTTTTAGTTACAGCATGCTGATCAAGATTAACATTAATAAAATGGTGTAATTACTTAGTCCCTTATAAGTAGAAGGGAAATAAGCGAATACACTAGGATAAAGCGCCAATCAAATATTTTAAAAGTTATCACTTTGCGATTGTCTCTGAAATTCATTAGCCCTTTCCACGGCCAGGAGTAAAACGAAAGAGATCCGAAACGAATGAGGACCTCTTCTTTGAGAAAAACTTGTATTTTAAAATAAAGCCCTATAAGAGGGAATGTATCTGAAATGGTTAGCTCTAAAGCTGCATATGACAGAAATTGTGTTTTAACGAGACTTACATTTTGTATGGAGTATTTTTGTCCATCTATTATGGCTTACCAGTGGTACAAAAGTCATTCAGAATGAATAGGACTTTAGACCCTATTCCTAAAAAAAATCAGGATATAAATTTTGTCATGTAAACATCTTTAATACACGGCATTTTGATCAAAATTCGTCCTAACATTTTAGCAAATTTAAAATGTTGAAAAATGTTACATGTAAAGTGTAGTTTGGGGTGGGGAGATTTTACTGGAAGTCTTCACGTCGCATCCTAGGGAGATACTAATCCTAAATAATAAGTTTGGCATTTAACCGACTCAGTCTCATGCTCAAGAGGTCACTGGTTCGAATCTCCTTTCTCTTGCTTTCTCTTTCAATAACAGCGCGAGAAACGATTGAATAGCAGCAGCACTTTAAAATGCCAAAGCACTTAAAAATAAAATCAATAGTAACGGAAAGCTCCTCTCTGGCTGGTGATAAAAATAGAGCTATTTTAATTGAGTGTGAGTTTTTATGGAGTAAAATTTGTCTGTATCACATGGTTTACGCATTATACAGAATCATAAAATTCACCCAGGATGAAGAGTAATTCACAGGCTATTTCCAGAAGAATCAGGATACTCGTGAGCTTCATTCTTACTTTTTCTAGCAGGTATGCACAATATAGCTACATGGTAGGTAGAGAGGGCATTGTATTCCAAACAAAATTCGATACCTGCCGTGATTTCACAGGAAATGCATGTTTTATGTTCCCTGAATAAAAAAAATATTTTTTAGGAAACGGTCCATGCGTGTGTGTTTCTGTGAACAGCATAACTCGAAAACACAAGACGGTAAATTGAAAACTTTGTATTTAAATTGAGTATCTTCCAAGGATGCGACACGAAGGTTTACAGGAAAATTCCCCGGCCCATCTGCTTTTTATATGGAACATTTTTTGAACATTTTGATTTTCTCCAAACTGATTGTAACGATTTTGATTAAACCATACATATGTTTAAGGTATTATTATGACACGAAATATATTTGTTGAGTTTTATGAGAACAGCTTCTCAGGACCTCTTTCTTCATTTTGTTTGCTTTTATAAAACTCGTAAGCCTTAAGAGCCATAGACAAAATGTTACTACACAAAAAAGGTTTACGGTCTATTAAAACACAAAATTTATGTTATACATGTACCTTTTTTTAGAGTTAACCATTTCCGAGATATTCTTTGTTATTGGCTTCAGTTTTGAACTACTTAAACTTTTTCTCAAACGGGAAGTTATTTTTCGTTTTATATCTCTTTTGTTCTTCTCCCTGCCGTACAAAGAGCATCAAAATTAATTGTTTCACAGAGTGACCAGCGTTTGAAAGATTTGACTCCCTTTTGCCTATTGTAATTCCCCCATTTTCCTCCTACTTACAAGGAAGCAAGTATAAGACAATTTTGCTTAGGTATGCTTGTCCCGATTAACATGATGTAGACAAAAGAATCATTTTTGTCAGAATAACTTGTATGTGGAACAAATAAAGGCATATGAATAGAACATCAGATTTTTTCATATAAATATTCTAAATGTTCGTAATTTTAATAAAAAGAAATGTTTCAAACATTTCCCACATAATGGGCAGTTTGGTATAAGCGATTATTTCCTTTCTCTCTTTCCTTTTTTCCTTCCTGATTTATAAGTCTTCATGTAATATCTTTGGGAACTACTGAATTTAAATACCACGTTTGGTATTTTACCGGCACTTAAAATTTTCTTGTGGAGGATTATGATCCTCGCAAATACACAGACGGGTCTATCTTTAAGAATATCTTTTGGGGGAACCTCACAGCATATATTTATTGTAAAATATCGACATTGAATTTATGGATGGAACTTAATATTTATGCTTACTGAAGCAAGTAGCAGATAAAGTAAGAAGGTCTACATTTCCACGCTCCAGCAATGTGGTGGTTGAGTGTCCGTCTCATATTCAAGAGGTCGATGTTTCTAATCTCGTTTAGAATGAGTTACCCACATTAGGTTTTTTCTGGGGTTTTCTTTTATCCTGAGAAGACGAATTTCGAGTAACTTTAAACCCCATGGACTCCGAGATCATTTGAGCACCATTTCAATGATTTCATTTACCGTCCGGTATGATTAAACGGAGTAAAAGGCGTTAAGCTAAGAAAAGGGGGGGATTATACTTCATTCTCACTACCAAAATAACCTAAACTTGACTACAGAGCTTGCATCTTTCTTGTTACACAACATTTCAGATCTCTGGACTATTAACCGATTGTCCTCTCGGTCAATTTTAGGTTAAACTACAAATTATATTGCCTGAGACGAAAAGCAGTAAATTTACGTTTCCGCTTTGTAGCAAAGCGTAATTAGTTTATTTTAAAATGTCTTTCATTGGAATCTTTTATGACCCCGTAAAACGGTAAAACCCCTAAAGTGGTGTACACTAAGAAACGGAAATGGAGTTTTATTTATGGAATTACTGTGGTTCTCAGCGTCCCGTCCCATATTGGGTGTGAAAGATCACTTAGATTTGTTCAGAGGTCCCTTTATCAGACTTAAGGTTCCTTTACATGCCGTAAACGAGACCAACGAAGGAAACCAGGATAAGGATTTTTACACCCGAAAAAATCCAGCGTTCTCCCCGGGTTTGGACCCGCGACCTTGGGTATATGAAGCTGGCATGGTAACCACTTCACAATGGAGGGTGACGATAAATGTTAAGCGATAGACCCGTAAGTTCTGTACAAAATCGTAGATTTCTTTAAAATACATTATTAATTTCAAATAACATATTTTTAGCATCAGGAATTTCCGAGATGTCGGTTTTTGTCAGCTCGAATTGTTCAATAGGTATTTAGAGCTTCCCTTTAAAGTCCTGTCGATTTTCTTTTGTTTCTCTCGATGTGATGGAAACAGTGTGGAATTTTATGTCATGCATATAGCGCGCAGTTTTTAAACACTCGACTATCGCTATTCCCTTTTGTATTTATGAGAAAGGTAATGCAATTATTTACGGAAAGGTTTTCTTAATTAAAATGCAATAGAATGGAAAATAAATTATCGTAAGAATAATTCGTATAACGGAAAGTAATGTGAATGGAAAACGTGAGTGCTTTTCTCATGGTCATGCAAATAGATGAAATTTCAAAACCATCAATAGTCACCCGCTCTTTAAAAGGTTTCCTACCCTAGTCTACAACAAAATGTGTGAATTGAAGGTTTATCTGGGTTAGCAAGAATTACCTACAATATACTTTTGTAAATTTATATTGTAGAAAATCGAGTAGAGAATGTGGCCTGAATTTATTACCTCAGTTTTTTTTATATTCAACATCATTGTATAGGTAAATAATTTTAGTGGTGGTTATCGATATGTAACGAATGCGTTCCTGCGTTCACTACTTATGCATTGAACAGCTGTTCGAGATGTTGGCTTCAAACGTGTGATGTTATAAGCCGTATATCCGATACAGTACATGCATGAAGGTTCGAAAACGGCGGCTTAAATAGATAGTGTTAGCGTTCCAGTTAAACCACTCGACTCCAACCTAGGCGGCCCAGGTTCGATCCCAAGCGACTGCATGGGGTATTTGTTGTGATCAAAGCGGCGCAGGGGCGGGCTTTCTCCGTGTTGAACAATATAAAATATATATAGAAATACAGTCCCGCTCGCTTCCACAAATCCCTCCAAGATGAGTATTTGTTAGTTTATTGTATTTTATGTTAATTTCAATAGTCCCTTTAACTTCTATGGTCACATGCAATGCTATGGAATGCGATTGTGTGGTAACCGCAGAAAACCCGCCCTGCGCCGCTTTGCCCAACGCAATTCCCACTTGGAATTGAACTCGGACCGCTTTGGTGAGAGGCGAGTGGTCTTAAAACTCGGTCATGGTGCGGCCTGCTGACGGAAAACAAGATGGTGAATACTTGCATTTTTATTTCTCTTTGTGAGTAAGCATTTATCCTGAACAATTTGATGTGTAATACTCGATTTTATATCATTATTTGTGCGCATCAGTTTCATATACTTCGATTTGTACTCCAAATCTACCTGGTCCCAACCCCATAACTTCCACTATTAATGCCTTTTCACCATTCTACTAGCTTCAGCATTGTGTCATATATGTGTACATATTGTTTAAATTAAGAAATTGTTTTAAAAACAGTATAGTTATATTCATTTTATTGCTGCATTTGGAGAGTAAATCAACTAATAGGTTAAATATGATCACACAGTTAAATTTTTTCCGTGAGATATTAAATACCTTCCACTAAGCAAGGTTCCAAAACATCCGGGAGGGGCCTTCATCTGTTAAAACTGACCGGATCCAAAAAAAAAAAAAAAAATTGGTGATACCTATAGATCTGGGCAGTTTACTTGCATATCAGGTCAGAAAATGGAGATATTGTTCTATAAACCTATTCCTCAATTATTTTTTATATTATTATCTACTATTTTTTACATTTATCAAAGTTCAAGATGTTAACTTCAAAGCAGTTTGTAACCAATTTTTCTGAAATTTCAAAAATAATTACAATAATACATTTAAGTAAGCGTAGTTTTTTATATTTGTTGTGTTTTAGTTCATTGGATTGCCAGCATATAAAATGTTTGGCATTTGTTTAGAAAATCTATGAGATTAGATTCTTTTAAATTAACAACCTTTTTCACATCTAATAATACAGTAACTATACAAAAGTTCACATGTGGGCAGAGATTAATAAGTTAAACTGATTATAAAGGCCTTATTAATAAACTTTAAAAATTGCAGCTTGTGGGACACACTAAAAATGTGAAGTGTTTCTTTGCATAACCTTCTCTAGCTTTTCCAAAACAAACCATTTTTACAAAAGATTATTCTTTTATCTATATCATGCTAATGGAGATAAGCATTAGTAGAATTCGTCTTATTACATAGTTCTTTATAAATATAAGAGAAATAAGGAATACACTAGGCTAAAGCGAGTCAAATCTTTTAAAAGCTGGTCACAATGCCGTACAACTGAAATTCGGTTCCCTTTACATGCCAGGAGTAACAAACAAACAAAAAAACTGTGACAGAAAATAAGATTTCCCGTTTGAGAAATGTTCTAAGTAAATAAATTGAAACCAATAAGAACAGAGAATATCTCGGTAACGCTTAATTCGACAAAAAATGCATATGACATAAATGGTGTGTTTTAACGAGATCTCTATTTTTATATGGTAAGGTTTTGTGTCTTACGGTTTATCAGTTACCCAAAAGTCATCCAGAACAAAGAAACTATTCTCAGAGAATTCAAGATGTATATATATATACACTTCGTTTGTCATGAAAGTAACTCAAAAGATGGTATTTTAATCAAAACTGCTAGGGCCAATTTTGAGAAAATCAATTTTTTTTAAATGTTCCAGGTAAAGGGTAGTTGGCGTTGGAGAAGTTTCTTGAAAATCTTCGAGTTGTATCCTTGGAATATATGAACTAACACCCAGTTTCGTATTTAATGGACTTTTCGGTGTTGATCTATTTGGCCCCAAATGCACAGACATGTTTTTGTTTTTGATTCGGGAGCATGCAAACATGTATTTTCGGTGAAATCTCTGTATTCAAATTTTGGGTGGAATACAATACCTTCTTTGTCTACTATGTACACTGTGTATACGTGCTAGAGAAAGTAAGAGGTGTTTAAACTTGAAGAAGAATAAATAATATTGAAGAAACTGTTAATATTGAATACGTTAATACTGAAACTTGTTTTGCCTTCTGCCTACAATAACTGGTAAAATTATGTATCAAATCTGTGCAGAACTATAGTTTTCTGTTTCTACAGATGCCACCTGAGAGTTTACGATGTGTAGCTTTATAACAGATGTGGATAAAAAGAAATATTTGTGGATAATTACGCCTTTGTAAATGAAAATGGCGTTTTATTTATGAACGTTCTTTAACTGCTGTACAGGGCGTGAAAGACCGCTTAATTTTGCTCAGAGACAGGCTTGAGGCACTTTTACGTGCCGTAAATCTACGACAAGGGACCCACGCCTTTACTTCCCTTCCGAAGGAAGCCATGCTAAGGATTTTTACGCCCGAAAAAATTCATCGTCCTTCGCCGGGTTTGAACCCGCGGCCTTGGGTATATGGAGTTAGCATGGTAACCATTACACCACGGAGGGCAACAATTACGCCTCTGTTTGTACGTGTCGCAGAAATAATTACGACTCTTATGATATAAATTTATTACAACCTAAGGATGATATTCGTTAATGTACATCGTAGATATTCATTCTGAGGCGAAATTAATTTATATTCCACTGATGTTTAAACGTCGATGTCAAGAATGTCATCACCTGTCATTAATGCTCGGCTCCTAGTTAAGGGAATAACGTTTCTTAAGTTTGCCTTAAACCTTGTTCGTGTAACTCTTAGCATTATGTAAACAATCTACAGCTTTCCATGCATTTTGGAAAAAGGCTCTTCAACTAGACGATCTTCAGAGGATGATACTAAAAATGTATACTGCTGAAATCCTCATTAGTGTGTTAAATATGGTCGATTCTTTAGGGGTTCCTTCTTGGTTGTTTCAGTTGCAGGTTAATCTTGACAGGGTAGTCTGCTAAATTTATATCGTTTTCACTTTTTTCATCTTCGGATTGGGGGAAATACCAGACCAGGCGTTGAAGTCTATTTACTGCTGCTAAAAGTTGATTATTTGTGTGTGTGTGAGAGTGAGTGAGTATGAGTGTCCAATACAGAAGCTGTAGGGATTTCATTCATCAAAATTTCTTTCAGGCTTATTCAGTCATCATTTGAGTGATCTGTTCAGATGTGAGGTTAGGAAGGAAACTTGATTCTTGAATATCAGTTCTGAAAGTTGGATATTCTTCGTCTGTGTCTACTGTTGTGTTAGATATTTGTTTCCCTTCCGACCCTGTGAATATGTGCTACTTATTGCAACAATTTGAGTAGTTTGCGTTCTGAAGTGATTCTGCTTTCTCGGTAGATATGAAAATACTGCAGGTGCATTGATGCGCCAAGTGATCTTCAGCTTTACAAGAATCCATGTAGGTACATACATTTATTGATCTCCTACCCAGTATATTTTGCAGATCACTCTTTCCTGAAAAATACGATACGAAGATGTTCTTCAGCGGTTACTTCCCTTAAATGCTCAAAATACCACCAATAAGTATCAAACCTCAAAGAAATTCAAAAGTATAAGTTTTTAAACTGCCTGCAAGCGTAGAGAGCCAAACGGTAGCTCACATTATTATTGCAATCTTCCTTTCTCAAATGACAAAATGTAAACGGTTTAATATTTTGTTAGTAATAGTTGCATTTCTAGCTAGCTGCCAATTATGGGTAGGCACACCACATAGACAAACACTCCTATTAAATATGTATCTACTATTTTACTTTATAAAATTTCACTAACATGGTAGTACCTCATACAGACAACTATAGGCTTAAAGCTTAGGGTTGTCAACACGCCAGTAATAAGGAAAACCTATAGTAGCGTAATAGTCAACAGTGAGTCTGCACAGTTCGTCAGAAAAAAAAAACAGTTGCAAACAACTTATATACCTACAGATTAGGCAAATAAAGTTGTTAACAATTTGTAGCCACAGACGCTAAGTATACAGGTGTTTCAAAAATACGGGGCATAATTTCAGGTATGTATTTCCCACATGTAGACAATCTAATTAGTTCATTATAACATGTGTCCGGAAATGCTTCATTTCCGAGTTATGGCCTTCAAAACATTGAAATTCACTGGAACGTTTTTCTTTCCGCAGGTTGTTGTCATTACAGAAGATGTTCAAAATGTCCACCTCCTGCTTGAAGAACCTAACTCGTGTAGGGTAATCTGCTGGTGACAGGGCCTGTACACGTTGCAAATGATAAGGATACAATTGATACTCGTTCAACAGTCTCCAGATAGTCGTATGAGGAACATTGACTTGCAACGCTAACCGTCGTGTGCTGATAGGAGTCCTGTCCACAGCCTCCAGAGTCTCCTCCTGCACTTCTGGAGTTGTAGATCTTGGTCGTCCCCTTCCCAAACCAGGAGAGGTGAATGTTCCATAGTCACACAGACGGGAATGGAGACGTACAAATGTCTTCCGATCTGGACATTGTCGCTGTGGGTACCTCTCCTGGTACAAACGACGAGCCAGCGCAGCATTGCCGTCCACCTTACCGTACATGAAGTGTATCTCTGCCAGCTCTTGATTTGAATACATGTCGCACAGTCTTAACGCCTAAAGAACACTGAATGTAACCTTCCTCAGAATGAACTATCAGAGCGCCCTCCTAATGTCTCCTTTGACGGAAAAGACCTGCGGAAAGAAAAACGTTCCAGTGAATTCCAATGTTGTGAAGCATTGAAATAACTCGGAAAAGAAGCATTTCCGGACATGAACTATTTTGATTGTCTACAGGTGGGACTTTCAATGTTGTAAAGACCATAACTCGGAAATGAAGCATTTCTGGACACATGTTATAATGAACTATTTTGATTGTCTTCATGTGGGAAATACATACCTGAAATTATGCCCCGTATTTTTGAAACATCCTGTATATCACTAGGAGAATAAAGATTATCTTCCTTCTAAAGCAAGCATGCGAATTGGACACAGTCGCAAAGACAGTGAAATCTTGTTATAATAACGTGCACGGCTTTGGCTGAAATTCTCGATATCCAAAGAGATGGCTCCGCCGTAATTTTCTTACAGGGTTTCCTCAGTATCTACTCATAATTGGTAAATGCTGGGGGAGTACCCTAAACTTAGACTTGGAACGCATTCTTCCCAATATTCCCTTCCAAATTAACATTTTATTGTATGTATCACCAATTGCCACTGCCTTTGGTGACTTATTCAGGAAGTTTAAACAGTGTGTTAAATAGTAGGTACTAAAGAGCCCGCTCCGATAGTGTGGTGGTAGCGTGTCTGCTCCATATTCAAGAGGTCGCGAGTTCTAATCACGCTTTTTTTTATTTATTTTTTTTTAAAAAAAAATACAGTACCGGAATCTGATCAGGACTCCGGCACTGTATACCCTACTTTTATTTACCTTTTTTCTTTTTACTTTGTTTTGCCGTATTATTACTGTTTTCTTACTTTTACAACACACACATATACACAAACATATAACACCCATGCCCAAGGTGGGACTCGAACCCACGATCCCCAGCGCTACGAAGCACCAAAGCGGGACGCCTTGTCGAGCGCGGCCATGGGGACCGGCCGCTTAGGGTGAGTTACCCGGATAAGGATTTTTTCGGGGTTTCCCCTTATTCTGAGAAGATGAAGGTCAAGTAACTTTAAACTCTTCAGCATCATTAAACCAATTTCATTCATCATCCAATATGACCAACCAGGTTAAAGGATATTAGTTACAAAAAGAAGTACCAAAATGAGAGGAGGATGGGAATGCTTGGTTTCTTGTCACCAACATGGAAGCCTTATTATATTCCCCACCACAATACAGATCTTCCAGTGCCCTCCTCATTAAGTCTGGTTCCTCCTTTTGTTTGTCTCTCTTCCATGACGTCAAAGTAACCTCCTCCAAACAGTACAACAGTACCTCCCCCACACAGCTGTCGCCAAAATATCATGGAATGGCTACACTATGGAATTTCAACGCCAACATATATGGACCTGCTTTTAACAATTTGACTATCGCTTCAGACTCCTCTAACCTCTTTTTTTTTCAATGTTACATTATTGCGTACCCTGGTACGCTTTATTAAAAATTATTCGTTGAAAATTGATTAAAAGTTTGTATCTATATATTTGTCAGACACATTTTATTAAGAATAACAAAGTTTTTTTTCTGTCACATTTATAGAGATCGAAAAAAATTACCACAAAAATTCAGGTCAAAACGTCGAAAACGTAAAAAAATATTATTATTATTATTATGATTAATAATAATAGTAAATAAAATAATAATAATAATAATAATAATAATAATATAGATAAAATTTTAAAAAGCAGCCTGAAAACTTAATTTATATATCTGTATTAGTTTTTTTGTTATGTGCACCCAAATTTCAGAATTTGAATTACCAATCGATATAGGCAGTATCTTCTTACCTTAACCTCCGTGAATCCGAGTTCCGGTTTCATTATTCGTCTGTGTGTGTGTTTTTTTTTGTTTTTTTTTTTTTATATTGTTTAACGCCCGCTTTTACTACTTGTGGCACCGCTGGCACCAGTGGAATGCGATAGCGGGGTAAACCAGAGAACCCGGAGAAAACTCGCCTCTTCGCCGCTTTGTCCCCCACAAATCTCACATTTTCATCGTCCGATATGACTTACCAAGTTAAAATACATTAAACGTAACAAACGGCAAATATTTCAATTTTACTTGACTATTTGTAGACGAGTAAATATTAATAGGTCTGTTTTTTCTTCTTCCCGTCATGATACCTACACTGCAAAGCACGTTGTTTTCTGGATAATTAATAAAAACCACTGAATACTTTGGTTTAATGAAATGAAACTCATTTAATTAAACATTAAGAAAGACTTAAATTGCCATATTAATCAGAAAACAATTTAAAGAAACTAAATTCACTCATAGAACTAAATAATATAACGGTAGGTATTGGTAGGTGGTACGTGCTGTTCTCACCAAGCGAGAGTTAAAACTGAATTGTTAAACACTAAAAGGAAGTACCATAGCAGGTATACAGATGAGCAACCCAAAGTGATCTTCAACGGGAATTGAAGACACTGCGTTACCATGGCAACTGCGTATATAGAAAGGGTTGAAGGGAAGTGAATATACGAACTTTCTACCCAGAGATATTTGCTCTTCATGGCTTAATTGTTTGAAGCGTGTGAGAGAGAGCGTGGGGGGTAGGGGAGAGAGAGGCAGTCGGGGAAAATGGCAGGGGAAGAAAGTACTTTCCTGCCACTTCACAAGAGATTTCGGATAGGTACTTTTTGAATCAGTAACAGTACAAGCTACAAATATGTAATTTTGAATTTCTTTGAAATTTAGGTGAAGATATACGTCAATGCTTCACCTAGCGAGCCGTCCTTTTGCAACAACGAGGAAGTGAAGGATTGCGGATATATTTTACCTCTTTCATCGACAGATTAGGGCGAGACGGCTGGCGCGTGATTTTTTTTTAATACAGTTCCAGAGTCTGGTCGCGACTCCGGCGCTGTATACCCTACTTTTAATTACCTATTTTTTTTTTTTTTTACTTTGTTTGCTGTATGATAACTTTATTGCTGTTTTCTTCTGTTACACACACACACACATGTATACACAAACATAGGCGGGACTCGAACCCACGATCCCTTGCCCTATGAAGCACCAAAGCAAGATGATTGAGGCCACAGTGTGGCGAGTAAAGCCAGGGATGACGAAGTGGCGCCCCCCCCCACCCAACTGAGGCAGACATGGCAAGTATACCGCAATGCAGTACAAAGGAGAACCGCGGTAGATTTATTACAGATTTAGGCTTCATTTCCAGCTAGGTATTTTTACTCTGCCGTCGATATCTGGGCCGATGAATTGCCACGAATCTCTAACATAAACAGATTATTTGTAAATATCTGATGAATGTGATGTGTGTATTACTGCCTTACCTGCAGTATGTCGTCCTCCATAGTTTAGGGGTAATATACTAGCCTTTGGTTTCTAAGAGGATTCAAACCCGGCCGAAGGCGATGGATGTTTTCGAGCATAACAACCCTTAGCAAGGTTTCCTTCGACAAGGAAGTAAAGCTGTTCGTCACAAGTCGTAGATTTATGGTACCTAAGGGAATCTCAAGCCTGATAAAGAGGTCTCTGGGCAAAATGAAGTGGACTTTCAGGCCCAATATAGAATAGGACTCTAAGAACCAAAGCAGGTAAAGAGCGTCCATTAATAAGAAAGTGAATTTCAACACCTACAGTATTCTGTTCAATGCGCCTCTGTCCTAAATAACAACTCCACGCACATTGCTCGGAATAAAGGAATAGGGTTTTGAATACCTGTTGGCACTATGAGGCACATTCAGTTGGTAATGAGAGCTTGCACAGGACTAAAAATACTGTTTTAATCCCGGCATTCATTATTCTTGTTTATTACCTCGGTTCTAGTTGTTTATAACAATGAATTGAATCATAGAATATAAACGCATCGACCCATGAAGGAAACCTGCAATATAACACGTGTACTCAACGGATGCTAAGGATAGAATTGTGTTACCTACAGATGACTTCCGGGGATAGCAACCGAGTTAAATTGGATTCTCCGATTCTAATTTAACTCGGTTGCTATCCCGTGAAGTTATCTGTAATAACCAACACCAATAAAGCTTCAAATCTTTAAACAGAATTGTGTTGTTTCGAACGAACTTCACCTTGGATATTAATGGTAATATTTATAGAATTTCCTTGTCTTATCGCTGAGCAAATATGTAGTTTATTCGCAGCCAAATGAAAAGAAGAGGGACAATGAAGAAAACAACTTAGATGAAATGAAATATGAGTTTAAAACTACCAGACGTCGTGGGTGTACTTTCGAAATATGCCTGTCATGGCCCGAGCCGTGGCCGAGTCGTTAGACCACTCGCTTCCGGGTTCGATCTCAAGCGATCGCACGAGGATTTATGGAGGACAAAGCGGCACAGGGGCGGGTTTTCTTCCGATTATTTGTCTTTATCACCAAGAAAAGCGAGGGAAACACAGGGAGAGGTGCATATGTTTTTAACGGAAAGTGGAGATAACAGTGTGTATGTATCCACGAATTAAAATTAACCGTTAAGTGACAGGTGTCAATGGTAGCAAGTTGGACATGGTAGGGAATTTGGAGTAATTGAAGTCAATACATTAGCATCTGTTTTCCAATTCACAGTAGCAGAGTTTTTGTGTACAGGATATGAAAAGCACATTTTTATGTAGCTCATAAATATGTAGCCAGTTTATTGTGAAAGGAAGTCTCCAACAGTGCAGAAATATAAGTAATAATTGTGCAATGTCAGTAGTAATGGCATGCCTTAAATACGCGAGTTATCAACCAGAAACTGTAGCAAAGCGTGTAAGGGATGCGAAGTGTTAGCGTTTAGAGTTGCGCAACCATCCTGTAACTAGGCGATACAATAATATAAATAATACAGAAAGTATAGATAGGCAAATCCAACACAACCCACACACAGTACATGATACCAAGCAGCAGGGAGTATGAGCAACGCAGAATACCGGTGATCATAGTAGCAACTTGGCTACCGTCACAGAGTGGATTTCCACAAACTGTGGTAGTTTTTCAACCTTAAATTAATGGTCAAAAATAGTTGCGCAACAAACTTTGATAAACGTGGGTTTATTAAAAACAAGAAATAAATACCGCCGAAACTGGCAAAAAGGTGGCCAATGAAACTTATTTTCCATATATTATTATTTTTTCTACACTTACTGGTACATAGTGTATAGAGAAGGTATTACATTCCATTAAAACATTCGACACCGAGATTTCACCGGAAATGTGTGTGTGTGTGTGTGTGTGTGTGTGTGTGTGTGTGTGTGTGTCCGTGTGCTCGTGTGTGTGCCTTTGAACACGATAACCCAAAAACGAAATATCGGTAAAGTATCAAACTTGATATTTAGAGTTATTATCCTCCAGGGATGTGACACGAAGATTTTAAGAAAAATCCCCCACCCCAAACTACCCTTTACATAGACAAAATTTCGAAAAGTTTGATTTTCTCAAAAATGGCTCTAACGATTTTGATTAAAATACCGTATATTAAAGATATTTACATGGGAAATAAAATACATATTTTGAATCTTCTGGGAGCAGCCTCTAAAGACCTCTTTAATCTGGAGGAATTTTGCTGAATTTTTCGTAAATGGTAAACTGCTAAGGAAGCTGTTAGAATTATAAGTTAAGTTTAAATGTACTGAATGTTGCAAATCTTTATTTAAATCCCTCAAGATGTTTACACTGCCTTCTATGTTTACTATAATCAAAGACTAGGCTGCTCTAGTCAAACGCTCATTAAATTTCAACCACTTTATAGCATTTATAATGCAGCTGGATATTTTATTACTGTACATAGTTTTGAGCATTCAGTACAGCAGTAACAGTTAATAAATACATACATAAATACATTAATAAATATGTACATAAATAAATAGATTGCTTAATAGCTTTAAAGAAAACCGAAAAAAGTCTAAACCACGGACACTCACAGCTGTAACTCAGTTTCCGCTGCCGGCTTCTCCAATTGTATACGTTTCACTTCATTCAATTTATTATCTGCTTAAAGGAATAGGTACAAAAAATTCATAGCAACGTCAGGTTAAGAGGTGTTCACAATATCTACAGAAACAACGCCACACAAAATTAATGTACATATAAACAGATTTTTAAAATGACATATTTTACAATTTTAAATAAATTAAATACATTACATTACTATATAAATACACTACATTATTACAACTTATATTATAGAAGTATTATTTTTAAACAAAAATTATTCTATAAATTCATCAGGTGAATAGAAGCAACTTTCAATGCGAAACTTCTTAATTATTCTTTCTTGAACACATTAAAATTGTAAATGTTTTTCAAATATGCGGGGAGTTTATCATACAGTTCTTGTGCTGCAACTGTAGGTTTGGTTTTATATACGTATTTCTAATCTATGTGACTGGATATGAAAGTTTGTACTTCCTGTAGTGCATAGCTCGTGTATTTGATTGTATTGTTTTTCCCCCTTACATTTTTCCAGTTAAAAATTGTAATATTAATTCATAAGTGTGTAATGAGTATAAACTTAAAACGTGTAGGTCTTTGAAGGTTTGTCTACAGGAATATGATTGTTCATCTACAAAATCAATCTTAACGCTCTTTTCTGGAGAAGGAATATTTGGTTAGTATGTATACTTTTTAGTACTGTGTCCCCACAATTATCCCATATGATAGATGCGGATAGATTAATCCATAATACAACATTATTAGTGTACTAAAGTTCACCATATTTGTCATTTTTTTCATGACAAATAATCCTGTTCTCATTTTGTCAGATGTAATCTGTATGCTTGTTCAACAACAGATACAGTGTGAGATATTTCTGTTACGGCATGCGTGGGAGTGGATACTCGCAGCTTTTATTAGATTTCCGCTGCCAGCTTCTCCAATGGTACACACAGTATTAAGCCATGCGTGGGAATAGCGAGAATGAAGAACAGATACATGTTCTGAGAAGGCCAATATAATATCTAGTTGGAACGAGTTCCGAAGATGTTTAAGTAAGTGCTTCTGAATCTAAGAATCTAAGCAACATAAATAGGAACTGCGTCATTAAATGTGCGCACTCCCAGAGTATTAACAACTTAACGTGATCGGGAAATTTCGTCCGCGTCGTAAAAAAGAAATAAGATGAAGTTCCCATGGCTCATTAATATCCAATACAGCAAATAGCACTACAATCACCACTGAGTATGTGATGACCTGATGAGCCTCGCAGTAGTAGCAATATTTGAAGCGCAAGAGACATCAGAGTATCAAAACTCATAAAGGGTGAGATAACTTAAATTTTCGAATTAACTAAAGTCACATCTACATCAGACTACCCCACCATAGTTACTGTGTTCTATGTTGCCAAAACTTTGTTGCTCTATTTCCTGACTTATGTCCTATAAATAGTGCACGAGAGATTTCAAAAGTCTTTAAGCAAATTTTACGATTTCAGAACATATACATGCTATGAACTAACTCTGGGCTAATAGCAGCCTTGTTTATCTACTGAATTTCTCGGAATTTGGTTACCTCGCCACTCGATTTGCAGCTGATTGCCTCTTCCAACGTAACTTGGTTTTTGTTAATGTTCTCTAACAGAGAACAATATTTAAACTTGTTCCCGATTAACATTATGCCTAATGATATACCTACAACAGAATTATAACTTAGACATTTTTAAATTATTCGTTGATTTTAATTCATGAGGTTATATTTCGTAATTATTTCTCTATCTCCCCATTATCTACTTGTACATTATTGCGACATAACTTCAGCATCATAGCTTAAATTATACAATTGCAAAAATTGAAGCATTAATTTATATAGCTAAAATAACTATAAAGTTTAGTTTCTAGAGCCTATGAAACCTCTTGTCTCCAAAACCATTAAATCCACCATTTCGTGATCCCTTTAAATGTCTGTGTGTTCACGCTCTAGTTCCCTCTATTACAACGATCTCTTTTTGTTGACAATCAGTTTTCTTACACTTTGGAAATTAAAAAGACCCCGAACCCATCTTGTTTAAGCTCTAAGTGGAACGCAGAAGTAAATTAAAATAAGAGGTATACGATTTTCCTATATCTACCTTTAAAGCGCTCAAGATATGACAACTCAAGTCTTTGACTGCTGATAAATTTTTAAAGTCATTATGTATGGAGACGTTCATTAATTGTTATTGTTAGTTTACTATTCATATTGTAATGTAAATAACTAAATGCAGATTTTGTTGTATATATTTGCTAAGCTACAAAAATGCACATTTCTAGTGAAAGTATAAGAAGACAAGCAAACGGAGGCTGGAGTTTATGGCTCAGCCATTGTATTGCTTTGCGTGCTTCAAAGTCACTGTAAGGCTAGGGACATTCCCTAAACTTTAGTAAACGGGGTATATTCCAGTAACTTCCATGTCACTGTATGACGGTCACCAATAAGGCACAAATGCAGGAGCGTATGACGCCGCGACGACAATGTCGACGCGACAATACGGCCAATAACAGAACAGAACAGTAACTCCATCTCATATCATATATATGCGGATGGAATTGGGATTGAAGCACTCTCTGCGATGTAACTACGTAACAACACTCTGGGTCTTGAAGTAACGCATATCTAAAATTTGATCAAAAAGTGCAAAAAATGAAAAAAAAAAAAAAGAAAAAAAAAAGGTTTTTTTTGGCGTAATTAAATAATGTAATGCTTGTAGTTCAATTTCCTGTTGTTTTTATTACCATGCGGTGCTTTAAACCGTATCACGTGACGATTTAAATGGATGACTGTAAGTGGGTGTGGTGCTTTAACCTTTTCACTATGGTAAAAAATTGGTAAAAATCTGAAATTTGGTTTTGGCCAAAAACATTTGGTCTTACATGTGTCTATTTCAAGTTGAAAATACAATAATTTGCGCTAATAACTAAAAAAGTGAGTATAGTAATATGTTTCAAAATTTACAAAACAGATTTCACACCGGGTGCTTTTACCTGCACCGTCATCATCCAGGCATGCCGTACCACCGATTATTTAACCTGGGCCCTCCCCATCCTAAACCACAGGCGAGATAGAACACCCGGCGGGCCTCCCCACACCCCACCAACAGCTCATATCAGCTTTAGGAATATAAGCACTCCGTGCGATGTAGCATTGTGTCTTAAGTCAACGCTAATTTGAGCTCTGAAACCGAGCCAGTTTTAAGTGATCTATACTTACTTTGTGAATTTGTGCTTGTAAAATCAGTGTCAAGATTTTATCATTTGCCATAAAACTCATATTTTTTATTTGCATTAATTCATATCACCCCTGACTATTCAAATCTGCTCTACACAACGAGCGCAGTCGAGGTAAGAACAGATAGCAGCAGCGAGAGGACAGCATCTTCATCAATGCCACAAGGAGAATAATCATTCAGCCATAAGTCACAAGTTTGAGCTTCACGTTAATAACCAAACAACAGAGGTAAGTAGAGGCAACCACTTCAGTTAAAAGTTAACATACTTTTCTTAAACAACCAGAAGAGTATTTAGCTTCTTGTGTGTTAATATTTAATAAATGAGTTGTTATTTTTGTTTGTTCAAAGCTACGATGTTTGACTCAGATGTAACAATTAAGTAATATGCGTGGTATACGTTTTATATGTGTTTTCCTAAAAAAAACTATAAAATATATACAAAATATATTCGTATTCAAATTTAAAACACATAAAGCAGAGTGTTTCATCAAAAGATGATAGGTATAAATTTCACCTGTGGTTTTTCTTAACCTAAATGAAAAATGAATACCCATTTTACATCAATTATGGCACCTTGCCCTTGACATTACAAATAAGACTGCAATACTGAATTAGGAGCAACATGTCCCCCTGGATATTTGCAGAAACACTCTACCAACATTCAGCGCTGCTTTATCGACAGAGGTAAGCTAAACTAATATCTACACACGATCACTTCTGTAAATAGTAAAAATCCAAAATCATATCCATATGGAAAATAACGCCTACAAGAGTAACCAAAGTCATAAACCACATTATTCGTGAAAGAGGCAGTAAAGCTGGGAGGGGGGAAAATATATTATCACTAGAGAAAAATAAGTCAGACAGAACGGAGAAGACTATCAGTAAAGAAAATAGGTAAAATGCCTCAATAAATGATTGGTTCTCACTATAATAGCAGCAAAATTATCATTTTTACTTTCCCTGGCATGTAGGTATTACATAAAATGTGCATAATAGGTAGAGAAGGTACTGTACTCCATCCAAAAATTCGATGTCAAGATTTCAGTGGAAACATATGTTTTGAGTCCTAAAAAATCATTTTTAGATGAATATCCGTGTGTGTGTGTGTGCTTGTTTGTGTCTGTAGACAGCATAGCTTTAAAAGGAAAATACCATTAAAAAGAAAATTGGTACTTATGTTTAGTATCTTCCAAGGAGCGTCGCGAATATTTTTTTTTAAAGAAAATCCCACAACACAAAATACCCTTTACATGGAAACATTTTTGAAAAATTTAATTTTCTCAAAACTGCCTCTTAAGATCTTGATTAAAATGTCGTATATTAAAGAAATTTGCAGCACAAATAAAATGTATATTTTGAACTCTCTGGGAATAGACTCTGAAGACCTCTTTGTTCTGGATGAGTTTTGCAAAATGTTGTATAACGGTTAAACCGCAAGAGGTAGGCAAAAACTTAATGCCAAAAAACTGTAGACTTCGTTTAAACACAGAATTTATATCATATACGTTATTCTTGTAGAGTTGCCCATTTTTTGAGATATTCCATTTTTTTTTTTTTTTTTTTGTTTCAGCTTTAAGCTACAAATCTTTTCCCAAACTTCTTTGTTTTAGTGTTTAACACCCGCTCTTACTACTGATACCGTAAGCGTTGGCACTGATGATACATGGAACGAAGATGGACCACCGGTGGAATGCGATGGCGTGGGAAACCGGAGAACCCGGAGAAAACCCACCGCTCCGACGTTTTGTCCACCACAAATCCCACATAATATCACCTGACCTTGAACCCGGGGCGCATCGGTGAGAGGCGAGTGGTCTAACCACTCAGCCACGGCGCGGTCATTGGTTTTTTTTTTCTCAAACTTCGCCATGCAAAGGGAATTGAACCTCAACCGTTTCACAGAGCGACCAACTTTTAAAAGATTTGACTATCGCTTTAGCCTAACATACCCATCTCCTTATTTCCCTGCTATTTATAAGGAAGCAAGAAATAAGGAATTCTGCTAGTGTTTATCTCGAACAGCATAATGTAGATAAAAGAATAATCTTTTGTAAGAATAGTTTGTGTATGGAACAGCTAGAGAAAGTTATGTGAATGGAACACATCAGATTTTCAGTTTTCATAGTGAGCATATGACATTAAAATGTGCATATTAAGGAATATGTGTTGTGCTTGTTGGGTCAAATGCGTTGCATGCTAGTTAGTAAAAACGTTGTGCAATTTGTATTTCTCTCCCACAGACCTTAGTCCCCAATAAAAAACTTGAGCATTTTCTATTTCTTTCCCTCAGGCGTCTATAATCCTCGTTTCAAAACAAGAGTCAGAACTCATAAAAGTTAACGACTTTCTTGGAGAAAAACACTCGTATATCTTTCCAAGAAGGTCACCAAAGTGTCAGTGTTTGCCCTCTCAGCAGTTCAGATTACCAGCTAGACACTGTATATAGCATGTTACAGAATTCAACCGATAAACTTTCAGGAGTTACAGAAAAAGAACCAAGCGGTTTCGTCAGTGCCCGCATTCGGGAGGTCATGGATTCGTTCCCGTGCCTGGTGCACCTGAACAATAGGTTGTTGTTGTTGTTGGTTTTTTTTTTTTGTTTTTTTTTTGCAGTTTTCCCCAGGTCGCCAGGCGAATGCAGAGTAGATTCATTTAATGCCCCAAATTTTCTATTCGTCCATTCACGTTACTTCTCCTTTCATTTAATTCTTTATCTGGTTGGTCTGTTTCAAGGTTCAAGATTGTAGGTGTTGGCGGAGATCTAAGCGCTGCATGGCAGTGTAATAGGATTTTCTCGGGTCTCTTACTTTCTCTTGGTCTATGAGCCTCCCCCACTGGGATGTCTAAGCCCGCTAGGGGAGCGACACCGGCTGTTTCTACTAGCTGCCGCCAGGTAATTGCAATCTGGAAATGGTAAGAGATCGTGGCCTCAGCTCTAGCATGACTCCTTGTGTCGCCCACCCTCTCTCAGTTCTTCACTCATCCTTCGCAGGATGCATAGGTATAAGAGGTCTTATAAGTACAGGTGCCGCAGAATCCCTTCCGTATTTTCCCTGCTCTACTCTACATAGAATGATGCTATAGGAATACTTGATATAGGGCACCTGTGATCTATGTCAATAAACGTTCTAGTTACGTAATAATTTTTAATTTTGATGTTCATATTGTTGAACGAAAAGATGTAAACAATGCTGATTCTGCTCTAATTGCCATTTTAAAATAGTTAAATCATTTTCAACAATTGTGACAATGGCTACAATTGCGGTATTTTCATAGTTTGGCTTTTTCTGACAAAATGTTCGATGAGCAAGGGCCAGTGTGTCATTAATACCTCGAGAATCACAGTATGAGAGATAAAAGCAATAATTAGCTATAGGAATAGGAGTGCTCAGATTCAGTAGCCCCAACATACTGAAAGACAGCTACACAAGTGGACCACAGTGATCCGTTTTCCTTTTAAGGTGGCCCCTGGGAGCGAGTGATGAGGAGACCAGTAAGACGACCAAACCCGAATCATAAAGAGCTCTAGCAAGGTCGGGGTCCCTAACGATACTCGATAGAACACATTCTGGTGCCAGCTAGTCATTCCTTGCCCCGTGCTACTTGAAGGTCCCTGTAGCCCGAGATACATGCCCAGGAAGGAAACTCATCTGACTAAAACAGCCAGAGAGAAATGTTTTCGAAGAGGAAAATCCGCCGCCCAGCACTAAAACACGGAACACTATCGCCTGGTACTTCAGCTCTGAAACAGATGAAAGGTAATGGTGGTGACAGGAAATTCGTAGTAGAAGAAAAACAATTCCAGCATTAGCCTATCGACCCGGGTTAACCACGAAAAATCTCTGGTCAGAATGGCAAGCCCGATAGGAATTGAACCCGGGGCTTCCATATTGCGAGCTTGACACATTATCGCGGAGCCATCTCGCTCGGTGCAGTTAGTTGTAGCAATAGCGTAGTCATTAGCGTGTTTAGGCTGAAAATCGGCCAGTGGTGTTAGGATTAGGATTAATTACCGACAGGGCCCAGGAGGCTAGGGCAGAGCACCAGATGCAGGCCTTTGTGTCTCTTTGCCTCTTACGTGTCTCCTGGGATGGAGGGATTAAGGGAAGGCCCCGAAAAGTGACCAGATCCGGATGACGAAGGGCCTAAACATGGGCAGGTTCCCTAAAGGTTACAAATGGAACGCTTCCGATGCCGCCCGGTCCCTGCTGAGCCTCGGAGGGTCCCTCAGAGGAAGCGCCATGACCCGGTTGTGGGTCCTCATCAAGCGGTACCAACGACGAAGCCAGAATACACTTTTACGGTGCGCAAGTTACCATCCAGCCACAACCTGCGGAACACCGTCTTTTGTTCCTTCAACCCTGAAAGAGACAACTATGCAATGATGGGAACAGAAAGAAATAGCAGGTGAATTTGGGGGATGTAATGGGCTTATCCAACACTCGCCTGGTGACCCGGGAAAACTCCCAACAAAGGAGAAGAAAACATACAAACAGGGTCAGGTGATCCGGTCGCGAGTATCGAAGTATTGAAACTGCGACATCCCGAATGCAGGCCACAGACGAAATTGCCTGAGCCATTTCGCTCGTCCGGTAGTGCTGCAAAAGGTGTTACACTTTTGTTTACTTTCTCTACCACGTATGTATGTACCTAGTAGCTAGAGAAGGTATTGTATTCTACCCTAAAGCTCAAAATGAAATTTCACCAGAAATACCTACAAAGAGAATACTATAAGTTTGGAGTGAACCCAATGTTAATTTCTCGCGTTTCTTTCAAAGTTTATTAGAACTACACCGCAAATTTTCAGCCGCCAACTCTTTTTGGTCTTCACCAATCCTATTGCCTGTGTATGGTCGCGGATTAGATTTGTTTTTTAATTCTCAGGCTTCTGGTGTTTGTTTCGCTAAATTCCACCAAACGATAGGTGGAGTTTCTGACCATATCCTTCGCCAAAATATCAATTTTAATTTCATTTCTGATTTGAAATGGTGTAATACTGAATCTAGATTTGGAAATCTGGCGTTCTGATTAAACGAATAATTGCAATGTTCAGTATATTCACACCAAACAAACAACACATCATCAACATAGCTTTTATACTATAATGCGAGAATTTATACAGCCATGAATCTTCCGATAGGTACAATTAAATAGAGTTATATCATATTTTTTAGACCACAGAAATACATAATACCAGGATCTGTTGTGCTTTTCACAACATTTCGAAACGGAAATGTGACAGAATGCATATAATGTTTACACTAGTTAAGTGCTTATCTGGACTTTTTAACTTTCTCAAAGTTTACCAACTAACCAGCTTTTATTGTGAATAATGGGTTTGCAAATATTTTTTTATATATATTTTCCACTCTATGTGTAAATTTTAATATGTAAATTGTATAAGTAAACTATAAAACAGGGTCCAAAACATGTGAATTGTTATATGGAACAAAGGGGTTATTCCGATCACGGGGCTGATCCGCCTTAAATAAGAAATATGGCAACAGCCCTCTAATTCCACAGAGCCAAGGTTATTTTTCCTTCAGTGTATGTCCTTGTCTCTTTGTCGCCATATGTGTGTCATATGGGTGTTTTTGTTGCAGGACAGAAGATAAAACTCTAGAGGAAACCGAATTGCGATTAATTAATTCCGTATTCAAAGAATAAAACCTAGCAAAGTAAGGTGTATGGTGCTCAATGACATGCATTTTTAAGCTGTTATTCTGACTGCTGTAACAACAAGATATGCAGTGTGTGTGTCAACAAATATTGCTGCCTTTTTTCCACAAAAATTTGGCGCCTCTTTCAATGGAAGCGGGGGTGCTAGTTAGCTCATTAAAAGATTAGTTTCAATGCAAAATGCTACCAAGCTTTCCTTTAAAATGGTGAGCACGTACAAAAGGAAAGTGTCGGGCGCTTTAAACTCTTCAGCTACTCCAAAAAAGCAAGTTCAGTTGATTTTTAGGCAGATGCTTCTAGTTTGCCTTTATATACAGTTTCACAGATTCCTCAGTTTTTACATCCTGAGTCCTCTTTGCTAGAATTCTCTTCCTCCGTTCATCAGACCACTTTCAATGCTGCCGCTCTCAGCCTTCCCCCTCAAAAAAAGTCTGATGTGTTAAATTCACATGACTTCTTCAACATCTCTGTGACAAATTATTGTTAAAATGCTTATTCTATCTACTTTATGCTAATCGAGATAAAATTAGCAGAAATGGTCTTATTACTTGCTTCCTTGTAGGTAGAAGGGAAATACGGGAGTACAATAGGCAAACACGATAGTCAGGTCTTTTAAAAGGTGGTTGTTGTGTGATTCAAATTCCTTTGTTTGTATACCAGAAGTTGACGAATTCCCGTATGAGAAAATTATAACTATTTTAAAGCTGAAACCAATAATAAGAAATACCTATCTCAGAAACGGTCAGTCTACAAAAAAGTATATGACGAAAATCATGTATTTTAATGATGTCTACATTTGTTATGCTGTAAGTTTCTGTCTATTACGGTTTGCCAGTTATCCAAAATTCAGCGAATTTCATCCAGAATGAAGAAGCCTTTGGAGGCTATTCCCAGCAAATTCAAGATATATATTTTATTTTCCAGATAAATCTCTTTAATACACGATTTTTTAATCACAATCCTTAGAGCCATTTTTGAAAAAATCAAAATGTTCGAACATTTTTTCATACAAAGGGTAGTTTGGAGTGGGAATTTTCTTGAAAATCTTCGTTTCACATCCTTGGTGGATACTAAACTTAAATATCAAGTTTAGTATTTTTCGTTTTTGAGCTATGCTGTCACATACCTCACACACATAAACACAAACACACTCGCCTTTTATAAAATTGTGTTTTGACGCAGGGGTCTCAAAACATGTATTTCCGGTGACATCTCGGTATCGAATTTTTGGGTTGAATTGCAATACTTTCTCTATACACTATGTACATAGTATGTGTAGAGATAATAAAAAATAATTCCAAAAAGAAGTAAAGAGCGTTACAGAATCAAGGTATATGAACTCAGACACGAACTAAGAAGCGACTAAGGTCAAACACAGACTGAAAATGGAAAATGAAAGCAAGGTAATGCATGTAAGAAACGTTGTTGTATTAGTTGAGTCAATTGGGTGATGATTTGATGATCAGAATCGGTCAAGAAGGAAGACTAGATTAAGTGCCAGCAGTGTGCTACTTGAGTTCAAAGTGTCTGTGGATATAAAATGGCGAAAAATGTTCACTTGTGGTAGATGCTTTTGGTCTTGAACCCGAAATATACTGGGCGGAACACCCTCTTGGTTTGCGAAGTAGCTCCAACATTTTTACTTTCTCTAGCCAGCATGTACAATTTATGTAAATAGTGGATACAGAAAGCATTGTATTGCACCCAAAACTTTGAAGCCGAGATTTCATCATGTTTTATGTTCCTCTGAGTTCGAAAAAGCATTTTTAAAGAAAGGTCCCTGTGTGTGTGTCGGTTTATCTGTCTGTGTGACTGTGAACAGCATAGCTCAAAAACGAAAGACCGTTAAATACCAAACTTAGTATTTAGGTTTGGTATCTTCCAAGGATGTGACGCAAATATGTTCAAGAAAATCCCCCCAACACAAACTACCCTTTCTATGGAAAAAAATTAAAAAATTGTGATTTTATTAAAAATGGCTCCAAGGATTTTGATTAAAATCCCGTATATTAAAGATATTTATATCCCAAATGAAATGTATATCTTTAATCTTCTGGGAAAAGCCTCTGAAGACCTCTTTATTCTGGATGAATGTTGCCGAATTCTGCTTAACTGCTAAACCGTAAGAGATACAAAAAATCTTACTTCGCAAAAAATGTAAATCTCGTCCTTTACGCTTTTTGTTGTGGAGGTAACCGTTTCCGAGATATTCCTTGTTATTGGTTTCAAATCAGAAATAGCTATACTTTTCTCAAACAGGAAGTGTCCGTTTTTCTTTTGTTCTACTCTTGGCCAAGCAAAAAATCGATTTGCAATGACAATAGCATAACGAATTTTTTAAAACATTTGACTATCGCTTTAGCCTAGTGGATTTCCTCAGTTCCCTTCTACTGATAATGAACTAAGTAATAAGAACATTCTGCTAATATTTGTCTCGATTAGCATGATGCAGAAAGAAGAGCAATCTTTTGCAGGAAGTTTGTAAAGCAGCTGGAAAAAGTCATGTGAGTGTAACACATCAGAGTTTTATAAGTTGTGATTTCCGTGTTTTTCAGATGTTTGTTTTTATACGTTGCTAATGTACAGTGTATAGTTGTATAGTTTTTATGTATTGGTGCAAATTCATAATTAAAATACCATACTTGTGTAACAGTGGCACATTTTAAAAGAATTATAATGTCATATTATTTAGGAGTTAAAGTTTAAATGAGCGGAATAGCCCCGCTGTACCCAATCGTTTGTTATTTATGCTAATTTTGTTTCCGTTGTTTTGGCTGCCAGCATTTAGAATAGAAAGTATTGCATTCCTTCGAAAAATTCAATACCGAGATTTTAGCTGACATAAGTACACGTTTTGAGACTCCCTTTATAAAAATATTATTAAAAAAGGTCTATGTCCTCACGTATGATTGTGTGAGTCTGCTAACTCCTTTATCAGAAAGCGAAAATTCGGTTAAATATCTACGAACACATTATTTAAGTCAGCATATTTCTAGGTTACGATACGCAGACATTCAACATAATCCTCACACCCCAAATTACAATTTACATAACAAAATGTTTTGAAAATGTTATTTTCTCAAAAATAGCTATAACGATTATGATGAAAATGCCACAAGTTTAACGTCTTTTCATGAAAAATTAAATTTTAATTTTCTTTTTCAAATAGGAAATTATTTTTTGTTTTTCTGGTGGTCATTCAAGGTCCCAGAGAGGATACATTTTTTAAAAATCAAATGTGTTCAATTCGCATGACTTCTCCGCCTTTTCTGCAAACAAACTATTTTGTTTCAAAAGATTATTCTTTTATCCATATCATGATAATCGAGATAAATGTTAGCAGAAGTAGTCTTATCTGCTTCCTTGCAAGGAAGAGAAACAAGAGAAAACAGTAGGCGAAAGAGATAGTCAAATATTCTAAGAGCTACCCCTATAATATTCACATTAAAATTTGGTTCTCTTTACATGGCCAGGAGTAAAACAAAACAGGTGTGAACTGATGAGATCTTTCCTTTGAGAAAAGTTAAAGTATTTAAAAATTTAGCAAATAATAGGGAATATTTCGGAAATGGTTAACTATAAAAAAGTGTACCTATAACATATATTATGTGTTTAATGAGATCTACATTGTTGTGCTGTAAATTTTTGTCTATCCCTTATAGTTTACCATTTATAAACAAAGTCATTCAGAACGCGTAGGTCTTCTGTGGCTATTTCCATAAAATTCAAGATATACATTTAATTTTTCATAAAAATATTCTAAACATATAATATTTTAATCAAAATTTTTGACATTTTTGAGAAAACAAAATTCTACGCAAGGTTGGCTGGAGGTGGGGGATTTTGCTGAAAATATTCGCGGCAGGCTTGGAAGATGCTTAACTTAAATACCAACTTTGGTTTTTAGCGGGCATTTCGTTTCGTTTTTAGTAATTCTGCCCTTAGACACACAGATAGACAGATAGACATAGACACACACACACACGCACACACACTTACAGGCTAAAAGTTTTTTTTTTTTTTTTTTTTAATTCAGGGGATCTGCGGTGTCATCTCGAATTTTTGGATGGAATTCAATACCTTCCCTATCGACTATCTATGCATGCATATTCTACAGCGTGTTAGAGAAAATAAAAATCTGGCTATTGCCTATCCCAAAGATAATTCCAAAAAGCTCTGATTATCAATGGTATATGTGGCGCTGCCATTGTGGGGCTATAAAGTGGACGTTTCCGCATACAAACGTAGCAGGTGGCCCAAATGCCCCGATTTGGCGAGTACAATTATCTCTTGGTGCGTTAAAAGAGTTGCAGAGTTCAACGGGGCTATTTCAAGTTAAAACTCACCAGTGGAAAGTTCCACGAGAGTGACCTTCATTTTACCCCTCGCAATAAGCGCGACCAACCCGCAGTCTCCGCTGGTAGCAGCAAGACGTCACTCTCGCCAGTTCTCCACTAGCAGTTCTTAACTTGAAATAGCCCCCCCCCCAAGAGTTCTGCAATTCTTTTAACGCACCAAGGGAAATCTGAACACGTCAAATACGGCCACCTGATATTGTGTGTTATTGGGAGGTTCCAGACTTTATGCGATAAAATCGGAATAAGTAGATAAAAATTATGCTAACGTAGAGATGGTGAAATACAATAGTCTACAAAGTATATCACTGTATAAACAAGTGTAAAAGCTTTAAATGTACAAAATACACAGGAAAAATCCTAGCATATCCGTAAACATTTGTATCGCTAAAATTTTATAAGTACATACGGTAACCACGTTTCCTCATTACTCAGGATTAATACATATTGTGACAGTGCCGTTTTTTTCAGCAGAGGTTCTTACATGCGCCTTGGTATGTGAGTCGCCGCTATTGGAGGCCATGGAATGCGTAAACAACAGGAAGAGAGGCGCGACAATAACAGGAACCTTCGGAATGAGAGATTATTTCCGAGCTCAGGATACATCTGGAAGCTTCGAATTCTACAAAGTTCTGTGACGTTATTTTCTAGCTATAAAAGGAGCAAAAATTGCAAGTCGGTGTGTCGTGAATTGCCTGAGTCGTGAGTGAGTGGAGTGTTAACGCGCAGTGGTGCGCCAGCCGTGGATAGCATGAAGCCGTAAACCGTCTACTCGTCGAAACGTTGAGTGAATTTTAGACTGTTTGTGAACATATTTTAAGTGAATAACGACAGTTGTTACAGTGGTGTCAGAAGTGGAACAATTACAGCGAGACGGAAGAAATGGTGGAACATTTGTTGGCCGAAATGAAGAAAATGGACACAAAATTAGAAACCACATAGGAGAAAATAGACAACAAAATAGAATCCAGGGTAGAGCAGATGGGTGTGATACCCGGAATGGAGCAAATGAAAAAAAAAACGAAATGTAGAAGATGTTGAGGGAGAAGATTGCATCCGGCATAGGAATCTGGAATAAAAAATGGAAAAATTGAAATCGATAATGAAGAACCTGAAAAGTGAACTTTCCACCAAAATCGAATAACAACAGACCAGCTTGAAGAAGGACGTTAATGAACTTGGGGAACTGGTTGAAGAGCTTGGCGGAACGATGAACGTACTGGAGGGAAGGGTTGACAGCGACACCAAGGAAATGAACACCAAGGTGGAAAAGATGTTCGACGGAAAGTTGAAAGTCGACTCGCCAGGACACGACACAATACCGTACGCGTCAAGCTACGCAAGTACGACGTGACATCGACATTAGAAATCTTCCGCCGACGCTTTTCCTCCCTCGCCACACACAACCGATATTCAGCAGAAGAGGAAGTCGCACAGCTACTAGCAATTCTCCAGGGACGAGTGAAGAGGTACTGAATTCAATCCCGACGTCGACAAACTCCGGAGAGATCTGCAGGAGTTCGCCCTAGCCATCGAACAGCTTGTGAAAAAAATCCCTGATGAAACTACCACCTTGCTACGTATCCCAGGATGCTACCTACCCTTCGTCGAAGAGGCGCGTGTTGCCGAGATGTGACAGCCTTGATGTTAAGTGACTATAAGAGGGTCCACGAGAAGTCAGCGGCAGCATTGGGAATGGAAGCGGTCAAGACCAGTAGTATTCGCTATGATAGGCAGAGAGATCCAACCCAGAGGCGATAACAAATTCCGGGCGATGTGTCCTGGGGGTGTGGTGAGATCACCTAGCGAAGGACTGCCTACATGAAACCAACACCGCTTACGATCAGGAGGAAAACGAGTAAGGACCGGCATGACTAAGGGTATCGGGTCCGTCTTCACCAAGCCCTCGAGAAATGCTACGTCCTTTTGCAGAAAAGTGGACGAGAGCCTCATCGCAGACGGCTGGATACAAGGGAAGCTGTGCCGGATACTGTAGACACAGGTGCAGCCGTGACTATAATCATACCTGATATGGCTAGGGGATAGCCCATACGAACACTCAGTCGGCCCTACCAACTATTGACGGCGTTGAGCGACATTTTGCCTGTGGAGAAGGAGGCCCTGCTGAAGTTTATACTGGGATGGGGCATTGTGAACCTTTGGGTATTTATCGCTAGGGTGATTGAGGATCTGATACTGAAATCGGATGCCCTTAGGAGCCAGGAAGCGACGGTCCATGCTGGACGGAGGGTTTTGTGACTCGGCCAAGATGAGGTGTTGGTCTGGAACCAACATGAACATCCGGGTTCTGCAGGGTGACTCTGAATATTGATGTAGTTATGCCCATGAAAAGAGAGGTGGTGTGATCAGAGGACACCACTAGGTGGACAACGTGTTGCCAAAGCATTGTTGAATTTTTGGGAGGAAGTACCCCTCAGGTTGCTGAACTCGATGGACGACTAGGATATGCAGTTAGGAAAGTGCGAGTGAACTGCGAATGTATCTCCTTGCGATGAACACGAGCAGCCAGCACCGTCGTAGGACTTGGGACCCGAGCTGAAAGTTTTACTGAAGAGGGTGGCCGACCATCTGACCACTTCACAACTGGATAGGGTTCGGTGCCTTCTCAGCCGATATCAGTCGGTCTTCAGCGGAGGGACCGGTGATTACGGTCGCACTGACCGAGTACTCCACAACATCAACACTGGAGCCTCGCAAGGAATCCGGCAAACTCCAAGACGTGTTCCCCTGGGGAAGCAAGCAGAGATACGAGACATACTGGATGGCATGACATCAATCGAGAAGAATCACTGAAGAGTCTGGCAGTCCACGTTGCACGCCCATAGTCTTGCTAAAGAAAAACAAGGGTGAGCTGTGCTTCGGGTAGATTAAAGGAATCTGAAAGCCGTCACCTAAAGGATAGTTTCCCCTTAACAAGGATTGACCACATCTTAGACTCGCTTGCTGGTGCTCAGTCGTTCTCGGCTTTGGAGTTGAAATCGGGACACTGGACGCTGCCAACGTCCCTAGATCCTAGAGACAAGGAGAAGACCGGAGTCTTGCCAAGAGTTTTGGCAATTTACTGTTGTGTCTTTTGGGCTCACAATGTGACAGCCGCAGTAATAAAGGGATTGATCTACGACACCTGCTTGCTCTATTAAAATGACACATTTTGTGAATAGTAACTACAAATAAAATCTCGAGAACCTGACCAAGATATTGCAAAAGCTGCGGACAGCTAACCTGAAGTTGAGTGTGAAGAAGAGCCAGCTGTTCTGCAATGAATTACTGTGGCCACTAAGTCTCATCATCTGGAGCGGCCACGGACCCGGAGAAAGCTCAAGTGGTAAGTGATTGGCTTCACCCATAATACAAACGAGAGCTGTGAAGTTTCCCGGGCCTATGGAGCTACTATCATCGATTCGTCAGAGATTTCTCCAACCTCGCAAAACCTTTCGCCCATCTCACGAAAGAGCACCGGGCTTACATGTGGTCAGATGAGGGGTTAAAGTCAACACTTTGCAGCGCTCTATTCTGGGATTTCCACAGTCTGGTGGTGATTTTATTTTGGACACCCATGACAGCGACACCGATACACGATGGCCAGAAACGTCCAATTGCTTACTACAAAAACACACTCTCCAAAGCAGAAATGAATTACTGCTTTACTCGGCGAGAGCTTCAGGCGGTAAAAGAGGCTCTGGAGCATTTCCACACGTATCTGTGTGGTCAGTCGTCACACCTGAGGACTGACCACTCCGCCGTCACCTGGCTGTCAGGTTTGAAGAAACTTGAATAAACGAATTTAATTCGGGGAATATTAATTATCTTTATTTAATTATTAGAATATCAAATATTTCTAATTTGGAGGGTCAGACAGCCCACTGGGCCCAGAGACAGTAAGAGTGCAACTTTACATCAGGACATTGGAAAGGAAGGAGCCACACCAATGCGGATGCCATGTCCAGACAACCCTGTCCAGAGAAGTGTGGCCACTGCACTAAGGTTAGGGAGAAGGAGCATGCCGAAGATGTTTGTGTTATTTAAGCGGTACCTGCAGATGGATGGGATAGCGCAGGACTGAGGAGGAGCAGCTGACGAACGCCTATTTGGGGTTCTCCTGGGAGAAGTGACTAGATTAACCAGGGAGGACGTCGCACCAAGGAGTAGTGTTTACAAGACTTACTGAGCTCAACGTAACTCACCGAAGATCAAGGACAGTGTATTATTCAGGGTATGGGAGTTACCTGAAAGACAGACTCAGAGAGAGTAGCTAATCCTCCCTCTGAATAAGGCCACGGAAGTGCTGAAGGAGGGACATACGGGGACTTAGGGAGGACATTTGGAACTTAATCGAAGCATCGAAAAGCTCCGACAATGGTATTGCTGCTTGAGACTACGGACCTGTGCTAAGAGATGGTGATGCCAATATCATGTATGTGCAACAAGTCGCGGCCCGTAGACCAGAAGTTGGGGTCGCATGCAGTAACATAACGCGCGAACACTCTTCGAACGCATAGCAATTGATAGAGCCGGGCCATTTCCCATGCCCAACAGAAGTAACAGGTATGAGTTGTTCACATGAATTACTTCAGCAAGTGGCCGGAGGTGTACGCCATCCCTAACCAAGATGCCAAGAACATTGCGAGCTGCCTCGTGGAATAACAGTTTTGTTGTTATGGGGTAACAATGGAGCTACACAGTGATCGTGGCTCCAACTTTGAGTTCAACCTTATCAAGGATAACACTAGGGCAACTCCGAGTGCACAAGACGCGCACAATGCCACTTCACCCACAGTCAGACGGCATCGTTGAATGATACATCAATAACTCTAAAAGAACATATGAGGAAGGTTATGGGCAATCATCAGAAAGACCGGAAGGACAGGGTGCAAGTTTCTTGTTGGCCTACCGCTCTTCAACCCACGACACCACCGGGTTGACACCTGCCAGTTTGGTCTTTGGCAGAAAGCTGCATCTACCATGCAACTTGATGATCGGGAACCCTCTTGTGGCAGAACAACCAGAATGGGACTATGTGGAGCATCTTTTAGACCGACTTCATGGCCCGTCAAAACATCCAGGTAGCGAGCGATCGGATGAAGACCTGTTACCATCGGCAGGTGAACAATGCAGGTTTCTAGCAAGATGGTCTGGTGTGGCTATATAGCCCCCATCCGAACAAAGGGATGTTGACCCAAGCTTCATCAACCACGGCAAGGTTCGAGGATAACGATGTTGACTACCGCAACCAAGGCTACCCTAAAGGAAGAAACTGACAGCACATTTGGTTCGTTTAGCCCGTTTCGATGGTGCTAATCGGAATGACCAGCCATGGGGAGGGAACACTATGGCAGTGATGTCATCTGCGATGGTTTCCACGCTCGCCCTGGTATGTGAGTCAACGCAATTGGAGCCCTTGGTATTCGTAACAGCACAGGAAGTGCGGCGCGCTGTAACCAGAGACTTTGGAACGTGGCACATCTCCTGATTCTTCCAGAACATTCGATTGATAATAGCTTCCACAAGGTTCTGTGACGTCATTTTTCGGCATAAAAAGGAGGGAGATTAGTAAGCCGGTATACGTAGTGAGTTGTAGTCAACCATGAATGACTAGAGTGTTAGCGCGCAGTGGCTTGCAGCTACATATAAATTGTCTACGCGTTCTAGCGTCGAATGAGTTGTTTGCAGCACTTAATTAAAGACTTTGTTTGTAATTGCTTTTATGTCAGTAAAGACATTTATTACAGTGGGATCTTATGTAGACAGTATTATCCTTCATCAAAGAGTCTGTACTGACTGTTCTTTTCTTTCACAAACTTTGTATTTGCTCATTTGTGTAAGTGGTTTTATTAACGTTGAAAGTTTAGTTTCATATCTTCAATATATAGTTCTTTAAAAATTTATGATATTTAATAAGCACCTTCTTGAAATCGAAAACTGTTTCAGTTTAATGTTTTAAAGCATAATACGGGACTGTTTGCAGATACTTACGTAGATACTTTGTTACCTTTTTACAGTTTAATGTTATACAAATATTAACCTGTTAGGACAAACATGCACATTTGGAGCTTAGCATTTCCTCATTTTCCTCATGGGCGTATTTTGAATATTTAGCTTACCTGATGGGGAGGCCTCGCGGTAACAAATATTTTATCGGAATTTCATATCAATGCTTTCTGCAATGCCAATGACCTCACACTATCTAGGCCAGCAGTTCACATATTGAACGTTTGTTGCTGAGTTACAAAATATTTACTTCGTGACACAGACATAGAAAAGCAACTGGTTTTGCTTATCCTCAAGGTTGAGGTGCTCTGAAGGGATAATGCGCTAATCTCAGTAGGCAACAGGGGCGTATTTACGGGGGGGGGCCGGTCCCGTTAGCCCCCCCCCCCATAAGTCCTCCGAATAAAAACTACGCACAAGTTCTTCCATTTGTTTAAATTAAAAGTGACACATTCATTGAAATTCTCCGTCATAAACAGCTTTCTACTTTATCACAAAAATAAAGGAATATATTTAACTTTAGTATATAGACAAGGTTATAAAATGAGATTATTTGTGGCTTTTGTGCGGGTTAGTCCCATTCCAACCAGCAAGACTCTTCAAATAGGGACTGCTGGCACGGCGTGCATTCCTACAACTACATCCCTTCAACCTCTCCCTGTTGGTTCAGCGCTACTTAAGTATAGCGTTAGTGTAATGTGTGGCATGGTATACGATAATGAATGACTTACTTTTGCTCTTTTCCTCTGGTTCGTTGGTCCATTACGCTGAATAATTTACCTTTGGTTTGTTCATCATTCAATTTAATTGACATGGGAAAAGAGCATAAAGCTAACGATATCGGTATAAATCTACCATTCATCACGTAAAAACGGGATAGTCCCCTTTTTTACTTCTCGCAACCCGAGAATTTTTATTGGAACGCGAGTATGTCCCATATTTTCTTGATATTGCCTTTCTAAATTAAAAACCTAACTAAAATTGTTGCCATTTCTTATTGTGAGAAATGCTAAGTCGACGCCTGTCTCGCTTATTTTTGTTATTGTTTAGCACGTCTGTGAACTGTAGTCTTGCCCAGTATGGTGTTGGCAATTGATGTGCTGAGATATTTGCATGATCTTAAGCTATTATGCCTAAACGGAAATGCCCCTTTTTATCCAATTTACAGGATAGATATCCTTACCTTGAAGAGACAAGGTTAAATTATAGAGTTCACTGTAGAATTTGCAATCGACAGTTTCGATTGCACATGGTGGAAACTCTGATATCGTAAAGTGTGTTTATTCAATATCATGGTTCCTTCATTCTAATGTTACGTTAATTCCATATTCAGAATGTATTGATCAGTTAATCCAACCTTTTCAGGCGTCCCGTATTTTAATGGGAAAAAATGGTAGGCTTACACGGTATCAGCACTATTTAATCCTTTTTTAAAAGGAAAACAACTTCAGAAAGCGACAAAAGACGTTATAGCTAACCAATCCAGTACCAGACAAATAATGCACTGCTGAGTTTTCAAGTAGTAAAGCTACGACGTCGTAAGTTCATTCCCAGCCAAGACACACATCTCATGTCATCAATCTTAACGACATTGGGCTGTATACCTGTATAGTTAGGATACTTCATTAGTTATTTGAAGATTTGCATAGCTGCTTCGTATTTTTAAATTGTTTTATTAAAAAAGAATTTGATTGTTTTTGCGTATGGGTAGTGCATAAAAACCAGCCGCATGTATAGACTACTCGCCAGCCAACTAGGCACAAATTGTTGCCCGCCTCAAGCAGATACAACAACAAATAGGTAAACATATAATAATTACATAATAAAGAAATAACAAATAATATGATGCAAAGGTCTATATTTACAAAACTAGACGAAACAGCTTCGCAATAATAAATAAAGACTGTCTGGCGACAGTGAGCAGTCCTGTACTTGGGGCCGTTTTTTTTGTGCGCTATTCTGTAGACCGTATTTACTCGTGTTTATTTGATTTTTTTAATCAATTGACCACTTTTTCGTTAAAATTGCATACTGTGCAACTTATTTAGGCAAATAAAGCACAAGCACCATACATTAATCATAATACAGAATAAGTCTACAAAGCTGATAAACCATATCGCATTGTTATTTGAGCTGCTGACATTGGGAGATTGAATAAGAAAAATAAAAATGGAGCATTATTGTATAAAATATTAATAAAACCATTAACATAAACCATGTTATAAGTTAAAAAAACATGATAAAGAACTAATTGCATTTAGTCCAATAAAGAAAGTTTAAGCTTTGCGATATATCTGAAATAGTTGGTGCATGTCCAGTTTCTAGAAAAAAAATTTAGAATTGTCCATGGTTGGCGCTTAATCCACCGAGGAACTAGGAAAGCCGATTTATAAAAAGTGCATTATAATCATAAATTTTCTGCAAATATTCACATAACTTTTACGAATAATAATTATTAGTTATTTCCTTATAGGTACAAGAGAAATAAGGGAATATATTAGGTTAATGCAACAGTCAAATCTATTAAAAGCTGGTCGCCAAGTGATGACTTTGACATTCCATTCTCTTGTTTGGTCAGGAGTAAAAAAAAAATAAACGAATGAGGGCTTTCCATTTGAGAAAATCATTATTCGAACATTTCTAGCAATAACGAGGAATAACTCCAAAATGCTTAACTCTACACAAAATGTACTAATGTAAAACGTTTTTAATGAGATCTACATTTTTGTGTAGTATGAGTTTATATCTATATCTTATGACTTATGCTAAAGTTCTTCAGAATGAAAAAGACTTCAGAGGGTATTCCCACAAAACTCAATAAATGCATTTTATTTGCCTCTAAATGTCTTTAATATATGGTGACATTTAATCCAAACTGTAACAGCCATTTTTCAGAAAATAAGTTTCAAAAATATTCCATATAAACGGTAGATTGGGATGGATGGTGAATTTTCCTAAAACAACCTTCGCGTCAGATGTTTGAAAGATGCTAAACTCAAATACCAAGTTTGGTACTTACCTACTTTTGTTTATAGGTATGCTGTTCACAGAAACACAACCAGATATTATTCTAAAAACACTTTTCTGGGATTCACGTATCCTCAAAGCATTTATTTTCGATAAAATATCACCTTTAAAGTTCTGGATGGAATGCAGTGCCTTCCCTACCTATTATGTACATTGTACGTGATAGAGAAACTAAAAATACAAGCTAACATAAAATATGAAGGTTGAATATTTGATGAAATTTTAAACAAAAATATTAAGTGGTATAATACAGGAATATATTGGCCTAGATCACAAATAAGCCTACTACTGAAGCTCTTTCATTCCTTTAATTTGTTCTTGGTAATCTGCAATATCGTCTAAAATTAAATATAAAGTCCAAAAATAAAAAAAAAATCTGATGTGTACCATTCACATGACTTTCTCCATATCCCTGCAACAAATAATTCTTAAAAAGCTTATACTTCTATTTACTTTATCTAATCAGAAAAAATTAGCAGAAATAGTCTTATTACTCGCTTCCTTGTAAGTAGAAGCGAAGTAAGGGACAACCGTAGGTTAAAGTGATAGTCAAAAGCTGGTTGCTATGTCAATGAAGTTCCTTTGTTTATATGGATAGGAGTTGAAAGTTCCTGTATGAGAATAGTATAGGTTTTTCATAGCAGAAACAAAAATAAGGAATGTCACAAAAACGACGAACTCCACGAAAAAAATGTATATAACATAAATTGTGTGTTTTAAAGTGCTCTACATTTTTTGTGTAGTAAGTTTTTGTCCATCTTTTACGGTTTAGCAGTCATTCAAAATTTAGTAAAATTCATCCAGATTAAACTACCTTTCAGAGGCTATTCCCAAAAAATTCAAGATATACATTTCATTTGTCAGGTAAATGTGTTTAATATCCGAAATTTTAATCAAAATCGTTAGAGCCATTTTTGAGAAAATCAAAATTTTTCGAAAAAAGTTCCATGTAAAGGGTAGTTGGGGGTGGGGGTATTTTGCTCAAAATCTTCGTATCGCATCCCTGGAAGATACTAAACTTAAATACCAAGTTTGGTATTTTACCGACTTTTCGTTTTTGAGTTATCGTGTTCAAAGACACACAGACACACGGACACGGACACAAACACACACACACACACACACACACGGACCTTTTTGTGAAAATGCTTCTTTTGGATATTGGGGGCCCTAAAACATATATTTCCGGTGAAATCTCGGTATCGAATTTTTGGTGGAGTGCAATACTTTCTCTATACACTATGTACATAGTGCGTATGGAGAAAGTAATAAGTTAGTATTGATTATGTAAAAAGGAGAGTAAGTTTTATTTATGGAGTTCTTTAATGCTACAGTACTCAGCATCCCATTTAGGCGTGAAAGATCACTTAATTTTCCTCAGAGATTGTTTTATCAGTTTTGAGGTCTTATGTGCCATAAATCTGCAACACAGGATCGATGTCTTTATTTACCCTCCAAAGGAAGCTATGCTAAGGATATGCCCGAATAAAATCAATCACACCCTCCTAGATTTGAACCCGCGATCATGGAAACTAGAGGCTAGCATAATACCACTAAACCACGGAGGACTATTGATATTGCAGTTGTTTTACATGTTGGCATGATGAGGACGGAGCATTATTCCAAACTCTTGGAAACTTCAACTATAAAAAATATGTTTGACCCCCCTCCCCAGAGCTAAATTCTAGATACGCCACTGGTAGGTAGTGTACGCAAACTTTTCTTGTGCTAGGTAGGAATTTATTCGATTATTTTATTTTTAAGTCCCTTTTTTTTTTTTTTTTTTTAATGGTTAGGTATTCCACATTCTGAGTAGAATATTTTAATGTGTTATCTATTTTTTAAAATTGTGGTGCTTATTTCAGCTCAATTTTATTAAAATAACAAATATATGGCTAAAGATAATCCCTAATATAATGACTATTTTGAGTGAAATTACTGTATTTTATTACTTGTTATACATGTGGAAGAATGAAGTTTTACAGGAATTGTTGAGTTATGTGGTTCAACACTCCTACAAGATATTGCTGGTGCCAAGAAATGCAAGGAAACTTTTTGTGTTTCTGTTTACTGGACTGCATTGAACCTAATGTGAAGTTGTATAGAGAGTGTCAAGATCCGTGGACGTGTATCACATCAAATTTTCTTTTTCAGTTCTATGCTCTCAAAGGATTTTATATAGCTTCTAACTTGTCATGCATGTCCTGAATCGCCTGTAGACGGGCGGTGAAAAGCTGAAATCACTCGGAATGTTTACTGTCACATAAATCCCTCTAAGAAGCTCAGGGTGGTCTCCAAGCATTAGCAGAACTAAGCATCATATCCTTCGCCCAAAGCCTGTAAAGGAAAAACAATAAAACAAACAGAATTAGCATACCATCCGGTTGACGTGGCTTGGCCTCAGTCCAGAATAATTGTTGAGACGAATCAGCAGTTTTATGCGTCTGCTCCTGGAAAATAAACAATTTCGTTTTGAACTATATTGCCCAATGATTCACTCAGACTTATGTGTAATTCGTCTGTGAAAGTCAGCATACTTATTCTACTTATTCGTTTCTCTTTTTCTGCATTTGTATGAAAGTTTCACATTTATTTATTTCTGCTCTTTCTTTACTTTTTCTTTCTTTCCTTCTTTCCCTGTTTTATCTTCGTACGCAGGACTTAACAGGGATTACGATGAACTTGTGTAACATCACCTGACTTATCGCGACTTAACGTGAATGTCTAACACATTACCTATATTAAATGGAGGTATTTAGGGTTGACCTAACGTGTTTTAACTTAACGCGACGTAACTTAAAAATTTGGCAATGCCAAACTTCTCCTCCCCATTAATTAAGTGATGTCACAGGGTAATTATAACCAAAGGCGTGAAACAGTAGCATTATTAATAAAATCTACTATTAAAAATTAATTCCTGTAGCATTAAGTTAAAGTGCATCCTGATAGGTCTTCAGTTCAGCAGCATACTCTAACTTGGTTACGTTAATTAAAGTTCCTCCCCTTAGGACTTACAAGCCAGCGTCTGGGCTCAGTAGCCTATTGAGGATGGGTGATCAGCCCAATGCCTGGTATGAAATTGAGGAGGAGGAAGATATGAAATGGCTGCGAAATGGATGGCAAGAAAGATTATTATGCAACAGTAGGTGAAATGAGTCCCAGTAAAAACCGAAGAATCCGAAAAACTCTCCCTAACTTGCGGTGTCCTGGGATCGAAACCGGGCCGCCTAGGTGGTCTAACCATTCGGCCACAGCATAGCCACTTTACTCACTTATAAATTGTAATTTATCAGTACACTGCCCCTTTAATATAAACAATTGAAAGCCGCAGATGCATATTTAAATAGTCCTCTGCAGTTAGGTAAGGCTGAACTTTAACCTCGTTTTTCTCATTTGCTTTTTTTTTTTTTTTAGCATGTTTCATC
Source organism: Hymenopus coronatus (assembly GCA_030762935.1). Classification (NCBI taxonomy): domain Eukaryota; kingdom Metazoa; phylum Arthropoda; class Insecta; order Mantodea; family Hymenopodidae; genus Hymenopus; species Hymenopus coronatus. Next base: position 453,423,975 of record CM060900.1, on the reverse strand, counting down.
ATTCAAAAAGTTTCTTGATCCACAGTTTATACCTTTTAGCTTGAAATTTTCCGAGAACCTCAGAATTAAATGTTATTCCACAGTAGCTAAAGATATTATATAACTCAATTAATTTAATTGTTTTCCAATACTCCAACTAAAAAAATCTTAAAAATGCAATAACGTGTATACCAAAGGGATGTATACCTTATAGGAATGCATCTGTAAAATCCAAAATCAAGAACTTTCTTCTAGTTGACTTGACTTTTTTATCATTTATTAATAACATAAAATAGATTTGTACACTCAAAATGTTAATGAGTTATCTCAAACTTCAATGTATTAATTTTTTACTCATAGGTGATTTCTTTTTGGTATTGTCGAATGAAACTCCTTGGATCTAATATTTATCGTGTCTCTCCTAAATGTTATTTTTAGCATATTACACAAATTTGAAGAAACTGTTGTGCAGGAATTAGTCCTAATCAGTTTACGCGGAAAACATTGTTCATATGTTATTGCATTTTAGCTTAATTTTTCTTAGACTATGTTGTATTTTTAAATAGTGCGACAGAATTTTTAAATCTGTATACTCCTAAGCACTTTTGAAAATTTGAAGCAACTAAATAAACATTTGCGGTTCAAAAATTGTGCAACATGAAGTACCTAATAGTTGAAACCTATGAAAAACTGGAGATAACAGATATTGATTTTTTTTTACCAAAACTTGCTGCCGGTTCATTTGTTTAACCCTGATAACCCTATTTTTATATCTTAATTGTTAGGAAGTGACTCCACTGGAGTCTCTCTCAGTTGATACTTGTTAATGAGTTTCCTTACGGTATTTATTGGATATTAAGTGCTTCTATCTTATTCTTTTTGTCTATTTGATAAATTATATAAATGTAAATGCAGGTGCTAAATGCAACTTGTTAAATGTTTAGTATAGGTGACTGGCATTTTTCCAATATTCTAGTTTATTCACATTACATGCATAACATTTTATGTCTTCCATATATTATTTCCTACTTTTCAAATTTGATGTACACGCTTTTAGAGCAACAATGTTTCGCACAAACATTCTGCTTGCTCTTATCATAAGTTTCCCTTGTTGCAGTCACATGGGTAGCATACTTCGTTCATGGATTTGCAGTATCTTAGAATGACTAATTCAGATTTCGGTCTTGTAAGGTTGATTCTATTACACCCAGTATTCTTGATGTAGTCCCTCTGTTTAGATTTTCACAGATGATATTCTCAGCAAGCTCGAAAAAGAACAGCCTTCGCCTAGAAAGGTAGTCAGACAGAAACAATCTTAGCCATAACCAGGATTTGAACCACGGGTCTCCCGGTCTTCGGTTGCTACTATTGAGCTACATGCCATTATATCCCGCAACTGACTAATTTTTCCCCTGTAGGTAAACTAAAGGAGTTCTGAAATTATTTTGAGCTGATATACCCCAATTGCGACTCAAAATGTCGTAAGTACTTTAAATCTTGAGAAATGTTGCCAATTTGGTTTTTTTCTGCTAAATCTAGTTTTTTTTTTAAATTTCCTATTAGCGACAACAAATTATTATTCCCGCATAGCGGGAATTTTACCTTTTTCTGATAGGAAGCTTTAATACGACAGCTACATGTGTCAGCAAAAGGGAAGCTTTTTGCCTATTTCCTTCTTTTGCTGAATCGTATGTATGATGCATTCACACTCACTATAGTAGATTGAAATCAAACTTCTAGACGCCTAACTGCGCAGACCAGTATAAGTGTCGTGAATTGAAGAACTAGACTGGAGGGCAAAACACTCCCAAAGTCGCGCGCCATACATTTGTTGTAATGGAAAACAGTGAAATTTAAAACAGCTATAATTATATCATTAGGATACCTGAGTAGGAAATAATTGCGACAGCACGTTCTTTATGATCATCAGCATCTATGCACAGGGATTAAACCTTGAATGTCCTGTTGGGATTGAATAAAATCACTTCATTGACTAGAACTGAACAAAACAGAAGTAAATATTATCATTGAGCTTGAATATCGCATACCTGCATTTAAAGTGTTTTACAAACGGGATGTAAGTATCACAGAGAGCACAATTCAGCTTTAGATCCGTTTTTGCAGTTTCTTCTCAATGATTCCAGGTATACTTTCTGCTTTTTACTTTGATGCACAAAGTCGTCAACAAGAATTATAAAGAGGGCTTGTTAAGGGTGTCCCTGCAGTAATGTGGTCAAAATGCTGAATTAAAAATGAGAAATGTTCTGGGTTCGATTCTAGGCTGATGAAGCTATTCTTATTCTCCACCATCAAGAGCCTGGAAATACGAATGCGATACCGAATGTGTGTTAAGTTAATTGAGAAGTACAGTTTTAATATACATCTCAACAATTTAAGCAGTTGATATAGGTCAAAGTTGTAATACGACGATATTACCTAAGGCGGTATGTAAATAAATAAAAACAAACAAATCAATACAATAATTTAGCAGAACAAAATATGCGATACTGGATTTTCAGAGATGGTATGTACAGTAGATAAAAAAATAAAAATAAACGTGAAATTTGGTACCTGTATTCTTCTTCAGTAAACCATATTAAAGACGATAAGTAAACATTTTCTATCAGTGTTTGTCGTATATTTGAGTTAAATAAATAATGTAGGTACATTAATATGTGCACCATAGGAGAGTATGGTCTGTGCTTCCTGAAACAATTTATAAACAAATTTAAATTAGAATCGATTATTACTTAATATTCTTTATGTTCGAACACTTTTTTAAAACTTATTTTTGCACCCTGTGGGATTATTAAGTTACAGATTTGAAAAATTAACTTAAGCGAGGTTTCGGGTAATTTTTTAAATTTAGGACAAATTATAATATTAAATCTAATATTTTAGCACTGCCTTCTAATGTTAATCAATGTATACAAAATAGTTATAAAAATGAAATTAGCATTCTCATTGCCTTTGCCAGAGGAGAAGGGAAACTAAACACTGAAGGAAGTGTTTCAGGGTTTAGCATCATCTTGGCTTTATTCTCATGGAAACAAATTTTCACAAAATGCATTGAATATAATCTGTGATATTTCAATCGCACAAATTTGTCACGTCTCAGAGCAGATAACGACTTACTCAATAATTGTAGTTTATATATTGGGAACCTAAAATAAATGATCATTCGCTTACTGACCGAGAAAACCCACGAGAATAAATCAGAATGAATTTGGAACACAAATCACAAATGTTACAATTTATTATTACAGAGGGAAAGTGGTTTCGGAATCATTTTTCTGGTGGTTGGTACAGTTATGCAGCATAGAAGTGTTAATTATTAAAACCTAATACCCTTAAACCATCCCTCTTTTAAATCCTTTTAAGCGTACTGAATAATCGGCAAAAAGCATGTTTGCCCTCCAGCTGTCTATGCGCGAGAGGTTTCGACTAGTGACTGCAACACCAGAGCCAGTGGTGAATCTAGGTAATATAATTCCAAGATCTTTGATTGAAATAGAAAATATTGTGTAAATATAATGCGATATGCAACTGTAGATCTGCTTTGGGGACTCATACATATGTACCTCTGCTAGAAGGAAACTATATCTTATAAACATAACATGATATTTCACGTTTCATTGCACAATACAGTTCCATTTGGACTAATATCGAGTCGCTGCCTCCTCTATCCCTGAAGAAAACTGCATCGATGCAGTCTTTCTGCGATTGTTTTGTTAGTAACACGAGAAAAACCGCAACCATAACCTTCTCATGGACCATGAGTCATCATTTGGTATTCATCGATTTATTTCCGCCTAAAGACTTTCCTCTTCATTACGGTAGTAGTGCATTGCATCATTACGCACTCGCATCATCTCGTCGGACAACTATAAGCAAAAGTAAAGTGTGCATTGTGAAGGAATGTAGTCCATATATGTAGAGAAGTCTGTGATAGTATTTAATCATTTTGTTAATTGTAAGGCTGTACCTTAATTATTGGACACAGACTACGAATTTGTGTAAAATGCCTCAGAAATATCAGCAGCATTGATCCTGCTTTTAAAGACTGGCTTTTGGAAGTGCGAGTGATAAATACAAAGCTTAATGTAAATTTTGAAAAGCCATCTTTGAGGAACGAGGTGATCTTTTCCAGCGCGCTAAAACCAAAAAGCATTTAGCATCATCTAGAGCATTTAGCTCATCAAGAAAGTTTGACCAATTTGTTGCCTTAAACAGAGATACTGAAAATATACGAAATGCTGAAGCTACGCGTGTCGTTCGTCAATATCTATTAAGCATTGATAATCTTGGAGCTTTGCAGGTCGAAGTTTAGTGACAGTCCAACTGCTGCAATTAGCTGCACAGGACAAGATGTAGTGCGTTAATGAAATTTGTTTTAGGCTCTCATTTTGAGGAACTGTTGTTAGAAGATAATAGGGACCGGAGCGTATAGCATTTTACTGACGAGTTCAACGACACCAGCGTCACCAACATGCTGGGAATTGCAGTATATTTTATTCTCAGTAATTGTGGATTAATTTCCACATTCCTTACTTTTTCTTATCTACAGTCTTGCGACACGGATTCAATCGCCGCTTATGTGCTGAAAACATTGAGTGAGAAAGGGTTGAGTATAGAGAATTTAAAGGGTATTGGCGTTGATAATTCCGCTGTTATGACAGATATTAACAATAGAGTTTGCACAAGATTGCGCAGGAAATGTCCAGCGGTCATAATCATACGATGCTTATGTAATTTGTGGCAGCTGACAATCTCTTCTGCTGCTTAATGTCGTCCAATAAACCTGGATTTCCTGTGAAACTTACAATTGGTTTTCACACTCTGGTTTACGGCAGAGTCAACACAAGGCTATGTTTCCATCCACTAATGATGACCACCAACCTCAGAAAATTGCTCAAGAGTGTCAGACCTGGTAGCTTTCAAGAGAAAATGCTGTTATTAGATGACCTGAACTCAAGACCATGTTTCACATATCCAAATCGAGAGAGAGAAAGACTATTTTGCCTCACTCTTGCATGCTATGTATGGTGAAAAAAATCATGCATTTTTCCTATTTACTGTACCAATACTTAGCGATGTTCAAAGGGTTAATAAATTATTTAAATCGCAAGTGGCTGTTCGTGTAAATTGTAGGTATAGCAAGAAAATTTGTGCCGCAAACCTGCGGAAAAGACTTCCTCGCTGATAACCTTGAGGATTATGTGTACTGGCATGCATATCTAAGCTATGAATATTGAGAAAAAACTGCGCGAACTAAATTTATCCCCTGACGACGAAAGAGATTTTAGGAGGCGGTGTATTACCTTTTTGTTGAAGCTGCACTGCGAACTCCAGGCAAATGTCAAAATTCTAAGAAAAGTCTCAATCTTGTCGGTTGAAAATTCTTTGCGAGCAGCGAAGGAGACCCTTATTCCAGTCATGAAACGTGTAAAGATCGCTGCTGAAAAAATCTCAAAATTAGAATTTCAGTAGCAGAACTTAGTTACTGTAAGTTGGAAGGAAACTTTACAGACACTGCGCACCTGGCAATGGATGGCATATTATAAGGATGCATTGAGCATTAATCTTTTTGAAGAGATAGCTGATGTTGCAGTCCCTCTGCTGGTACTACCTTGATCCAATGCTGAGATAATAGTTATTTATAAAATAAGTGGTAAAAATTGTGTTTATATTATTTATTATAATATTATTTTATATAAAACAATTTTAACACGTGTGTCACGCACTATCTTTAGACAGTTCTCAATACTTATTGACACTATAATTATAAATAGATTGTTTCAACAATTTCACGGAGTTCATGCTTAATTGTCTGCGATATTCGGTTATTACCTTCTTAGTATAAGTGCTGACAACATGATGATTTACTCGTACAGCCTAAAGCAATCTACACAACGGAGACAGTATAACAGTTGTATTTTTGCTCTATCCGCTGCTTGCATAATTTCGTCTCGTTCAGCAGATTCCATGTTCATGATATTCAACTTGTCCGCCATTTAGGGATCGATACGAGCTTTTAGAGTCTTAGCCTACTTGAGTGAGGTCGTAGACACATAAACCAAAGTTGGCTACATTGGAAGTTGTAATTTTATAGCACTGAGTGACAGAATTTTCTATTTTAGCACTACTGACACCTGGAAAAATTCCTACTTTTAGCGTCAACTGTCCTAAAAGAGACCTTTTAGTATGATGAACGTTATAAAAACTAGACTACGTAAGAGAATGGGGACACAAATGTTAAATTCCATTAAGTACAACAATCAGGGTAGGACTTCGGCGGTTGGGGAAGTGTTGTAAAGATCATCAATTTCCCCAGAAGTTCAAAATAAAATAGAGACATTCGCCTCATATAGTGTGGCTAGAGTGACGACACACCAAACGGTTCGCAACAGAGTACTTCAAAAACACTGGAGGAATGCACCACTTCTTCATTTTCCTTCCCTGAAAATGAAAAAGTTGACCCCGAAGATCCAGAGAAAGTGCAGCTTTGCTTCTGAACCAGGTATTGTAATAATGTCATTCGTTATTAACCTAAAGGTAAATGAACTAATAGTACTTGTTATATATTAGTTACCCAAACTTATTCTAAGATTTGCTGTAGAGTTGTTTTAATAATTTTACTGTCTTCAAACATCCACACATTCACTCTCACATCCAGACTTTGTATGATTCTGGTAAAGAAAAATTCCCCGCCCCAGACGGGAATCGAACCCGGGGACAATGGATGAGAAGCCAGAACGCTGAGCAGCCATTATTATAGAGCGTCGTTAACTAATAATCACCACTACGTAAATCGTTAGCTTTCTTTCTAGTTTTTTTTTTTTTTTTCAGTATCTATTTAAACATTTTTCATCTTCTTCTGATCTCTCCATTTCGTCTTCATCCTCTTCTTCTCCACTTTCGCTGACTCTCTAACCTCTACCTTGGATTATAAAGCTTTCTATGGCATTTTCAATTAGATTTCCTTCTTCAATACCAACATTAATTCGCGTTGACAGTCTTTTTCCCACGTTTCCTCGTTAATGTCTTCAACACGCTGCTGGCAAAGCTTGACATCATCTACTTTAAAAGCTATGGTCACACCGGATATTCCTTGTTCTATATCCGCACAAATAGGCTGTATGGAGTTAAGATTTGGCGAACAGGGGGTTTAAACATGGCCAAAAACCGCCATTAACTTATTATTATTCTGAGATGGTATATGAGCCTTAGTTAGGTTGTAAAGCTCCAACTGTAACATATTTCATGGAAAGGTACGTTATTTGCTGCAAGACGGTCCTTCGTGTCACTTGTGGTGGAATATGTTAGTGCTTTCCTCAACTGCACATTGTGGTACTGTGCGCTAGCAATCAACAAAACAAATCTGGGAGTTAAACTAGGAATTAATGTTTTTGATTAACACTTTTTTTTGTAATTTTCCCTATTCATTTAGTGACGGCAATCGCCTGAATTTTTGTTTGACTTGTAAATAAGAAATACTCCAGGCACAAATTCAACTTTTCTTCCTCTATCACGGCAATTGTTCAGGGCCCTTTTGTAGCAGACACATGGAAACCTGAGGTGCTCTCATCACGTGGGTAGGTATCATCCCTGTATATTGTCAGCCTACCTTATTCCATGTGATGCGGATTACCCACAAGAATGAAACTCGAAGAGTTCGAATGTCGTGCCTTTCTTGCAATTTTATTCAGTTATTTCTTGTTTTCCGCCACTTGAATTCCAAATTCCTAAAATTTAATTTTAAGCTACCTCTGTTAAAATTCATATCCTCCCTCTAATTTTAGGTAGCAGTTTATTGATGGTGGGCAGCGTTTTTTTAACAACGTAAAGCTTGGCTGAATTGCCTTTGTCTGTTACGCGGTTTAGTACACGGTGCACTTAACATCAGTTCCAAAAGAAGAACCTTGTTTTTCGCATCGTTTCCTTCCCTGACAATTTATCTTATAGTTCTTTTCGGCACATTAGCTACAGCACTTACTCTCTTCCACTTTCTTCATTAGAATCAACAACTTACCAGAAGCTGTTTCAGTTTCATGAATGTAAGGAAATGTTCGCGACTTACCTAGTTTGTGCAAAGGTTTTGTGGCAATTATTAATAAAATTTGAAGCACTTTTGTTTGTTTAAGAACGCAAAAAAGACGCTTTATATATACACAATATAAACACGCAATATATACAATTTAAGTTTGATTTACTTTTGTTTTACTTGTTATATTTTTAGCTTTCCCAAAAGCTTAAAAAAACAAAACAAAAAACAATAAATATACCTATAACAAGTATGAAAAAATGTGGTGAAGTAAAAACGGCACAAATATAATTAATATAAGGGTAAGACAACAGGAAGACTTAACAATAAACATATAGTAACAATTAAGTTTAGAACAGACTTTCATAATAACTGGGCGATTGACTTTGTTCCCGAGCGTATTTTGATCGAGTAGTTTGTTCTGGTATAGCAGTGACGTAATCAAGACCAGAGGGTTGTCCTTCACAATGTAACGCGTGGTGGTAATTCTGGGAAAGTTATGTCTTTTCAACAGCAAGATACAAATACCTTACAATTTCATTGCCATCTGACTACAATACCAAATAAGTTGCTTTTGTAAACCTAGTTTACCTATAATATGCAGATTTATGCGTGTAAACCACTCTTTACTTGCATTGCTACTTGTTTGATTTACATATCATTTGCAGCTTTAATACGTGTTTAAAGTCAAATACGTTCTAAGTATAGGTAAGTTTTTCTCATTATTTAATTTATGTATCAATATTTATTTCGTTCTTACCTTTACATGTTGACCTTCAAAAAGAATGCCCACGACATATTTACAATAGCGATTTGTAAGTATTAGAAAGACTGTGAGAAATGGAAGTATATTTATTCAGGTCTATAAAGTAGAACTGAAATCTAGAGAAGTACAGGTATAAAAGTATATTATGATAGTAGAAAACATATGGAATATTTGAAGATATTTAGTGCTGCAGAAACTTCGGGCGCAGCTATTAAAGAGCAACCATGCTTTTTAGTGATTTGTGCAAAATGATGATTTGTGATAGCCGTGTGTTTCAAGAAACTAGAAATTGAACATTCTTCAGAATTTCATTTAGAAATATACACAGCAGAGTGCTATGGGAGTATGCACTGTGTGGGCATTATCCACAATGTTGCTACGATAAAACTTAAGGTAGGAAACGTAATGTTGTGCTCAGCATTAAGCGTTTATATGTTTACACATTTACGTAAACAAACAATTTTAATTTATGCACGCCATGTTCTAGAACCGACACATGCCTCCCATAGCTCTGCGAAACGTGCGGAGATTGACCCCGCCAACCAGGCAAAACTAACCGATAAACTTGCAAACCCGTTCGGGAGCAAAATTACTCCCTCTAATTATTAATTATTACTATAGAATCCTCGGTATAAAACCTGACCGTGTGCACAGACGACTGTGGCATGTCCTGCTCCCCATGCGATCCGTCAGGCTTTATATCGAACACATTGTAGTAAACAAAGGAAGTATTGCATTCAAACAAAGTGTCATGCCAATATTGCAACAGAAATACGTGTTTTGAGGCTTCAATATATAAACACCTAGATCTATAATGTGAGCGTGAAGAGCATAACCTGATATGTTACATTCATATGAATTTATCTGCTCATTCTTCAACAAAGTAGTATTAAAAACGTATATTTCTAACTAATACACATTAATTCAAAATATGCTTTTATCACATATTTCCTTGTAGACAGAAAGGCATAAGGGAATACACTAGGATAGGCGACAATAAAATCTTTAAGAGCTCGGAAATGGTCAAATACTCATTTATTTGACATGAAATCTGTGTTTTTATGAGATCTATATTTTCGTGCAGTAGATACATTTTTGCATATCTCTTACGGTTTATCAGTTATGCAAAAGTCAAACTGAGTGAAGAAGAATTTTGCGGTTATTCTCACAAAATTCAAGATACCTATACATTCCTTTTTTAATGATAATGTCCTAAATTTATGGTATTTTAAACAAAAGAGTTAAAACAATTTTTTAGAAAATCAAATTGTTCTAAAGTTTTCCCAAATAGCACAAGTCTGTTGGAGTGGGAAATTTTCTTAAAAGTCTTCGGGTCCCATCCTGAGAAGATATTCAACTTAAATATTAAGTTTGGTATTTAACTAAGATTTCCTTTTTCATTTATGCCGTTCACAGACACACACAAACACACAGAGATCTTTTTATTATTTTTTGGATTTAGGGGACCCCAAAACATATATTTCTAGTGAAATCTCGGTACAGAAGTTTTGGGTGTTACACAATGTCTAAATAGCATTTCCACATACTTATGTCTGTGGTAGAGACATTAAAAACGAAACGACGAATAAATACTACTACTTGATATTTAAGTTCAGCTTCTTCTTGAAATGCGGGATGCAGATGTTCAAAAAATACACCCCTTCCTAAACTACTCTTGACATATAAGTATTTCCATTTTTTGTATTCTTTCAAAAATTGCTGTAATGATTTTGACTAAAACACAATCGGTTTAAGACAATTACGTGAAAAAAGAAATGTATATCTTTAATTTTCTTGGAATACCTGTAAATGAATGTTCATTTGGAAGGAATATAGTAGATACCAGGTGGCTCAGCTCCCCGTATTTGACAGTGCAGGTATCCTTTGGTGCGTTAAAAGAGTTGCAGAACTCAACGGAGCTATTTCAAGTTAAAACCTGTCAGTGGAGAACTGCGCGAGAGTATCTTGTCTTTCACCTGTTTGCTATACGCTTAAAAGCGTATTGAACAGGCCATGTTACCGAAGGGAACGGGTTGAATATGAAACGTAACTTGCGACAAATGAAGTTCTGAGTTGCAAACAGGTGATGCCTGGTTGGGTCATACTCCACCCCTCTCACCGGGTGATTCAGAATGAGATTAGTCATTTCTCTGCGTTACATACTGTAGTTCTAATGCCAAAGTAATGCACGCACGTGGAAGACTAAATTAATAAACTGCTTCACAAGTTAATTTGTTCTGAGGGAGTGTCGAGTGGGGTTGAGGGATAAAGGGGTATACTGCCCAAGTGGTTTTGCATTTTTTTTACTCATTTGGCATGTTGTTCCAGAATAGCACAATAAAAATGGTGGAAAGATCCCGTCAAACGTTCAAATTTTCAGCAAAATCACAGTGCTAGGCGCATTTTTAATGTCTTTGGCTGTACAAGGAAATATGCAATAAGACAATTTTTGTAAATGTTAATCTCTATTAACCTGAGGTAGATAGAAGAGTAAGCGTTTTTAAGATTATGAAAGGTAGAATAGGACTGGAAAACTCAGTGCCATAGCCATTTTCAATAAAACTTTGCCTTTCTAACTTTTGCCGTGTACAGGTTACTGTGGAAGGAACACATGACTGTAAGCATTTTTTACAAGGAGTAGAGAAAGTCTTGTGAATAAAGAGAATTAGATTTTTGAAAATGGTTCTGTCCATTTTGTTCTGTAGGTTCTGGATAATTTAACAGAAAACAATTCTTATATGTTTCGCTCACGTGACCTTCTCCAGCTGTTCCACAAGCAAGCTTTCCTTACAAAAGATTAATCTTTAGCAGAAATAGTTTTATTAGTTTTTTCCTTGTAAGTAGAAGGAAAATAAGGGAATACACTAAGCTAAAACGATTGTCAATTTTTTTAAAGTTATTACTCGTAATATGTGAACCAAGTGAAATTCGTTTCTATTTTGCATTCCCGGGAGTAAAAAAAAAAAAAAAAAGTCAAAAACAAAAGATACATGAAAGGAAAATTAACTTCCGCTTGAGAAAAGTTTAAGTAGTTTCAAATTGAAACCAATAACAAGGAATATCTCGGAAACGGTTAACTTTCCAAAAAATGTATATGACATAAATATTGTGTTTTAATGAGATCTACACTTTTTGTGTAGCATATTTTTGTATATCTTCCATGGTATACCTACTAGTTATATAAAAGGCATCCAGAATGAAAAGGTTTTCAGAAACTATTCCTAGAAAATTCAACTTATACATTTCGTTTGTTTTGAAAATATCTAAAACATGCAATTTTAATCCAAATCGTAGAGCCAGTTTTGAGAAAAACAAACTTTTCGAAAGCTGTTCCATGTAATGGGTAGTAGAGAAGGGGGCTCGTTCTGGAAAATCTTCACGTCACATCCCTGGAAATACTGAACTTAGATACCAAATTTGGTATTTAACGGACTTTTCGTTTTTGACCTATGCTGCTCACAGACACACTCGCACACATACACACACGGACATGTTTCTAAAAGGACTTTATTATTATTATTATTATTATTATTATTATTATTATTATTATTATTATTATAATTATTATTATTTTGGATTCAGGGGATCTGAAAACATGTATTTCCGATATCGAATTTTTGTCCGATACCTTCTCTGTCTACTATGTATTCCACATTCTTTTTAGAGAAGGTAAAAGTCATAATTCCCGTAGAGGAGTAAACTTAACCCCTTTTTAGGAGAAGATTTGCTCTTTAACTGGTGGGTACATACATACAGCTGTTAAGTATGGACAACTTCTATGTACTCAGTCATGTGATTTCTTTCTTTTAAGCATCGGTGTATGCGAGTTAGTTTTCCCAATTTTTGGTTTGAGTTGCGTTTTCTGTGTGTGGTGTTTTCTGGAATAAATTACTCGTTTTTTCATATGCTACTGAAGACAGATAAATCAAATTTTAACGACGATAAAAAACATGATATATGCTGATGTGGATCTAATTACGTGTTAATAGGATATTTGGTTAGAAAAAAATCTGATAAACTTTAATCAAAGGAGGTAATATGAGAAAAAATCCCATCTTCCAAATGTATTAAATAAGAATAGAAAGTCAGTGAACTTAAAAGGAGTGTATCTACATCCTGAACATCTTTCAGACTGATAATATTAAATAACTTTCGGAATAATATATAATGAATTTAACAAGTTTAAAATGGCTGGCAAGGACATTTAAACTCCACTTAAATAATTGAATATTTTGTATTCGCTTCTCACAAATATATCATATTACAGGTTATGCTCCAACACATCAGGGGGAAATAAAAGAAGGAACATTGAGTAAACTAACGCAAAAAGAAGAGAAGGCTTGGAGTTCAAGCTGTATAACGAACCCTAGGTTGTTGCTTATTGGTACGGGTCGTTGATCACCTTTCCTGCTCAGCTCCAGTAGTAAGACTTCTTCATGCCAGAAACTGTTAGGGACTCTCGCGTGTCTCTGTGGCCTGTAGCTTCATGTGGTTCCGTCTTTGCATCCCTTCCTCCTGGTCGCAGAGCGTATGGTATCCACCTCCGTTGTAGGTACATTTGTACCTCTTCGTTGTACAGGTTGTGTGTTATAGCTTGGCTTCTTACATGCGCAGGGTTAGTGGGATGAGGAACTCTGAGAAGCGTAACCTTGGAAACAGGAACATGGCAGTGACCAACGATATACGATAGTGTGCCAATTTAGGATAAGTTAATCCATGTAGACGTATTTTCTACTGCTTTCTAACTGCTTACTGCACAACAAGACTAAATCGGCTGAAAATGCATCTGGATTTCCACATCCAAAGAACTTTGACTGCCCAATTTCGTTTACTTTATACAGTTTTGTACAAACTACCCTTTCAAAAGCTTATCTTTTTATCTACCTCGTTAGTCCATATAAACCTTTGGAGACACATTTTCATTTCACATTTTCATGTAGCTGCAACAAAGATAGGGGAAACCGAATCAATAATAAGATGTTTAAATTTGAGTCGCTATATGCTAGCCTTGAAAATCAACATTTTTGTAAGTATTGAAACTTTTAAACCAGGCAGCCGTTTCCGAGATATCTGTTACGGCTACCGTTACTGGTTTAAAGGTTTCAATACCTATAACAATGTCAAATTTGTTAAACAAATTGTGTGTTTTAAAGAGATTTACATTTATTATTGTGTGGGAGTTAGGGTGTCTGCCTTACATTCAAGAAGTCGCAAATTTTTGTCTAGCTTTGGGTGAATTATCCGGGGAAAATTTTCCAATATAAAGATGCTATTCACAGAAAGCTCACGATTAGACTTAAAACTTTTATGTTTGTTAAGGCTTTGATTGGGAGAAACGGGGATATAATGATTCATTCTATATGTTGATGCACAATGTTGCCACTTCATTTCCATCGCAGTCAGAATATTTTAAACATAATTTCAGTTTCGTACATTCTGATACCAAACATTAAGGGATACTGTAACATAATAGAAACAATAAAACGGGGTTTCTTCTATAACCCTGTTAATTCAGTTTCCACAGTTCTATTACACTAAAACAAAAAATATTTTTGCAAAGTGTCAAAAGTGAATGAGTTTGAACTCGCAGATTTTATATTTTATTTACAATTTTTCCTAAATACGTAAATAAGTTACTAGAATTGCAGTGATTCAGGATGAAAATACTTCTCTGGCCTTTAAACTGTATGTGGTATACTTTGAAAAATATATTTCATCCTTTTAAAAGCAAACGACCACAACCAAGCTCTTCCACATATTTAAATAATGTGTGTGTGTTTACTTCTGACATGGCTATTCGACTTACAACTCTGTAGATAATGTCTGAAAGCCAATGACTGATTTCTGCACGTGCTGAAGATGAGTGCCTGTCCTTTATTCTATAGCTAGAGGAGGGATGGAAGTGACGTCATACGGGAGCGAAGTTCATGCACAGACGTGTACCAGCTCTCGAGGCAATGAAGTCCGAGCTCCACTTATAATATACATGTTATTGCCATTTAAATTCCTTAAGAATATGGTATTTGGAAAATAATCATTGAAGCATTTTTAAGATATACCTACCTATAAGTTTTGAAAAAGCGTTTTTGTAAAGGTTAGAGAATTTTCTTAAAACTCTTAGTTTGGCATCTTTGGAAAATACTGGACTCAAATATTAAGTTTGGGATTTAGCCGTAGTTTCGTTTTTTAGTTATGTTCACAAACACAATACATACTGGACTCTTTCGAAGAAAGAATATTTTAGTGTGAATTCAGTGCTTCTTAGAACACGTACTTCGGGTTAAACTTTGGTATCAAATTTTCTGTGAAATACAACACCTTCTCCGCTTACCGTGTTCGTCACAGAGAAAGTGATGTACCTATGTAGCTTTGGTTTTAAAATTACAAGAAGCTGGGTGCAAGAAAAACATTCAGTGTTTAAATGTTTAAGGAGTGGCTTCTATTTGTTCCAAGTTTAAGCACCATGGTTACTGTATATATCAGTAAATTTTGGTAATTCTTTCATATATTTTCAAAAGTACCATGCACTATTCTGAAAGTAGATTTTTACACTAAAATAATTACTTCACTCAATTTCTCATTTAAAAGGTGACCAAACTCAAAGTTGCCAAAAATGGTATTTTTAGTGTTTTATTTAATCCTCTAAATTGAAATTTTCTCTTTATTTTGGTACGATGTATTTTATTATCTTAGGCTATACACATCTGCCATTTTTGTACTCAGAAACCCACTGCAATTCGCAGAAAAAATTAAAACTCCCACATTCGTTGGAATAGAGAGATACATTTTAGCTCATATTTTAGAGGACCTTTTAATTTACAAATTGATGCTACGTCTAATTATGGAAGTCTATGTTAAAACTTTTGTCTTTTCTTTGTAAGTGTACCTCTAAGATGCTTTCTCCATTTTTACTTTGAACAAATTTTATTTCTGTGAATACATTTTTATATAAATCACCATTGACCCGTTTTCTCAGGAAGCATTGCAGATACAACAACTATATGTTGATATTTTAAACCAACATTGACTATATCATTAACCTAAACTGATGTTAGTAATATTTAAACATGAAATGCTAACAAATCATAGTACAAATATGTGTGATTAAGAAAAATGTCATATCTCATATATTAAACTAGAATACTGTATTAAAATAGACCAGTGAACTTAGAAGCCATGCATCTACATTCTATAAAATGTATTTCATTTTATTATGTCAAATGGTTTCTGAGATAATGGGTTATGAATTTGACAAATTTAACATGGCAGAATAGAGCTTTTCCCTAAAGATATAGTAAATGCTAGATATAACGAAGTACCACAAACATTTTCAATGAAGATTCTGTTTTAAGAAAATGGCTAAATACAGTTATCCTATTTCATTTAACAAGTAAGGGAAACAAGACTAGAATTGCAAATACATACCTTATTCTTCATGAAGTATTGTTGCATAAAGCATTTAAAATGTGTGTTAGCTTTCAATGGTACTTTTAGGATATTCCATATAAAGACAGGTAAAACATAATAAACTATCATTTATTATATAAAGATACTAAATAAACAAACATTTAAATTAAAGCTGCAAGAACTGCAACTAATAAACCAATAAATATTCAGCAATAATGGACTTGAATATCTAATTAGTTATTTCAATTTACTTTAATTACTGTGACAAAATAGATGGCCATTACAGTATGGTAACCTTGGAATTTTGGAAGTTTTAGTAGATTGTTTAAAAACCATAGCACAGCTTATATTGATTTCCAAAATATATACCTATATAAAACATAAAAACACCAATAAGTCTGAAAAATTAGAATTGGAGACTTTTATTATTAGAGGTTTTACATACTTCATGGAAAACCTATTCTCCTATAATGAAACAAATATGAACTTTGGAAACATTGGCGTCTTTTAGCAGATAATGTGCAAAACATAAGTAACAAACAAATCTAGACTGCTTGTTTACCATATATTAAGTAGTTTTATACAAATACATTGCATTTATGATTATACATTTTGTTCAATGGTGTTTCAATTAAGGTTAGCAACTTATAGTTACACGAGAAGCAAATTTTAAGAAATTTATATGCAATTAGACATACATTTTATATGAGTAACATAATAGAGGTGTAATGCAGACATTTTGTGATAGACTGCGTAGATTAACTTTTAAAATAAACTAAATGATAACATTCTAGGAGTTTATCTCAGTGCTTCTTAGGAAAACAATTATTTTACAGATATACATTGTATTTTGGAAAATTTGAGGCAAATATTGATATATTATAATTATGTCAAATGGAAAAATCTCAGCATTTAAAATCTATATTTTGGATACTTCGACTCGAAGTTAGATATGCTCTAAAGCACTTGTTTTTTCTAAGCTAGTTTTCGCATATTTGAACTGATATGATTTCAATGTGATGAATTTAGTCTCGCCTTCCTAAGAATTCTGAATAGCTTCTCTATAAATAGATACAGGAGGTCCCGATACCTACATGTCCTGTTCTCCAGACCTCAAACCATTAGTTTCTTTGAAGTTATGCAAAACTTCTGTATTGTGAAACCTCTTTTGCACTGCTGAAGCATGAGTTACAGTGCCTATGAGGATATGTTGCTGAGAATTTTCGACAGTAATTTATTATATCATCCTTGACTGCTGCATGTTGAATGAGAGCCTCGTTACATATGTATTTTAAATCAAAGTCGAATTGATTTCTAAAGATGTATTGACATGACTCGTAATGTACATTTGTTATGTTAAGGCAGAGATCGACAGAGTAGTTATTAACATGCTCTACGCATCTACGAGAAAAAAGCTAATGCCAAAAATGTCATTGATGATACTGTTTAAAATGATTAGCGTTGTAGCGTTGACAGATATGTGTTTAGAGGCCAAATTTAATTTAGGAGTTCCAGATATCCTGTCTCAAAATGTGTAACAAATTCACTCGAATATTAGTATAGTTTTACAACTAAAACCCTAAGCAGCGATGTAGGTCTTGAATTGCAATTTCAATAGAACTGTATCACCCAGCAAATTTGATCTTATATAAACTTAACAATGATACACACCAGGTTGAACATAAGCAAAAAGCTAACATATTTTGAAAGCTGATTCGCGTCAGATCGCGGGCAGTTTATAACGTCAGCCATAGGAATTGGTTTTACACTCGTTTCGTCGTTGCTGTTTGCCTTCCAAATAAATGCCCAGCACCTTTGCTTGTAGAAGCAGCCTTTACCCATAACAATACGATGATCAGTTTTTGTCAAGTTCAGCAATGACATGTCCTTAGGATAGAACTCCAGAAATCCCCAAATTGCCGCCATCGTGCTCTCGTTCACGCAGCAGAAGGTGGCAGGCTTCCCTGGCATACGAGCTGGCAGGATTTCAGTCTTCACGAATTCTTGGTAACATGGCTTCACCTGGGACATGGATACGTCCAGCAAGAGGCAACAGACGAGGATTCCAAATATTGCCATCTTTAGTTTTGTGAAGCCTGAAAACAGTATAGTGTATTTAGATGCAGTTGTTAAGTAAAGCATTACAATACATATCGTTGTATTTTGTTGAATATTCTTGTTGTGAATTTTAATGTCGTGTATTATATATATATATAATACAAAGCAGTTTAAGATAGTAAACTACACGCCATTAAAATTCACAACAAGAATATTCAACAAAATACAACGATTCTCTACGAACCATCACTTTAATCTTATTTTTAAATATTTATAATTTAAGCTTAAAAGCTATCTGGAAGAGTATCAGGCAAATGCACTCAAAATTATGCTAAGTTTTACTTAATCTACATAACGGAATATCAAGAAGGTCAATGTTCCTATTACAGTGGTCTTGTCTTACAGTATATATATTTTACATTTTGTATAAATAATAAGATTTAGATAAGTTAAGATTTACGCAAAGCTGTCGAAATATAAAGCTTTGAACTAGACATACAATGAGCAACACAGTCTGCACAAACTAATATTATTAAAATATTGTTTCGGATGTTCAAAACACACGAAATTTTTGAAAAATTACCTCAAACATAATGCCATTATAGTATACACAGGACACAAAGAAAATATGCAAAATATAAAGGTTTTAAGCATATCAGAAGATAAATCACTCTGATAGGGGTATAGGGTTATTACCATTCGAACTTAGGCAGCTCTCTCTTGGTAGATAGGTAGATATGTTATTAATATAGGTTGACTAGTCAAAACGAAGAGTCCTCAACTTTATGCAGAATGGTACACAATTGTATCTGCACACGTGTCCTCCAAACTGGAAATGTGGAGGAAGAAATATGGAAAATACAGATGGCTTCTGGCTTTAGGTCAACAAATAAATATTCTTGGAAATGATATAGTACCAATAGATGATATTTTAAATGAAGCAAAATAATAATAATAATAATAATAATAATTTTTTTTTCTTTTGACGTGGAATTACAACATAATTTTATCTGAATGCAGCTATGAGAATCCTGAAATTCACAACACTTTATTCACGGGTCTCAAATTCTATCTGGTCAAGTGAATTCAATACAAGTACTGCATACACAATTGAGAAACTCTGTTTTTCTATTACATTTGGAGAAAAACTATCTAAATGTATCAAAGTGCTCCTATCATTTAAAATTTGGCATTTTTAACTCAGAATTTCATTTTAAACTTTTGAGACCAATATTCATAATAGAACAGAAGAACCAAACTGAAAAATTCAATGCCACAGCTGTAACTTGAAGTACGGTTTCTCGGTTTTCCATACCAGTTCCTATAACCATCTGAGTTAGAATGGAACTAATTTGCTTAGAGCAACAACAGAAAATGAGGATCCTTGGTTGAAATCCCCACTATGGCATTGGGGTTTTCAGTCCGATTCTATCTTTTCTACCTTAGACTGCACAGAGTTTGTGTGGAAGAGCACTTACTTGTCATTCATCGAACAAATAATGTTAACTATAAAAGCAGGATTCAGGGTGTTTACGAGATTTGAAGTCGCAATTGGGATAGGTATTTCTTCTCAAAATTAATTTAAAAACACCTTGCAGTTGGGACAGTAAATGTCGTGTTACGAGGTTAAAAGCTATTTAAAAGGGAGATATAAATTACAGCCAATATAATATAAATTATACTTAGAGGGACCAAATGTACATTGAAGATGCCTAGGAAATAAACCCAGGACAAACAGTTGTCACGACCTGACAAGCAACCCAGGTTGAATAGTAATGTTAAGGGAAGGACATTGAACTAAAGGGGTGAGGTTACACTGCCCGAGGGTGGATATAACAAGGAAAAGAAAGAAGAAAAGATAAACAATTATCTTGCTGCTCAAGCGACACTTTTGGCACTTGGTATGGAACATCCGCGGAGCTAACATGCGATATTTCGGTCCGTGCTGAAGCCGAACCTTTGGTTGTGACGGAAATGTATGTATGTATGTATGTATGTAGGTATGTATGTATGTATGTATGTATGTATGTATGTATGTATGTATGTATGTATGTATGTATGTATGTATGTATGTATGTATGTATGTATGTATGTATGTATGTATGTATGTATGTATGTATGTATGTATGTATGTATGTATGTATGTATGTATGTATGTATGTATGTATGTATGTATGTATGTATGTATGTATGTATGTATGTATGTATGTATGTATGTATGTATGTATGTATGTATGTATGTATGTATGTATGTATGTATGTATGTATGTATGTATGTATGTATGTATGTATGTATGTATGTATGTATGTATGTATGTATGTATGTATGTATGTATGTATGTATGTATGTATGTATGTATGTATGTATGTATGTATGTATGTATGTATGTATGTATGTATGTATGTATGTATGTATGTATGTATGTATGTATGTATGTATGTATGTATGTATGTATGTATGTATGTATGTATGTATGTATGTATGTATGTATGTATGTATGTATGTATGTATGTATGTATGTATGTATGTATGTATGTATGTATGTATGTATGTATGTATGTATGTATGTATGTATGTATGTATGTATGTATGTATGTATGTATGTATGTATGTATGTATGTATGTATGTATGTATGTATGTATGTATGTATGTATGTATGTATGTATGTATGTATGTATGTATGTATGTATGTATGTATGTATGTATGTATGTATGTATGTATGTATGTATGTATGTATGTATGTATGTATGTATGTATGTATGTATGTATGTATGTATGTATGTATGTATGTATGTATGTATGTATGTATGTATGTATGTATGTATGTATGTATGTATGTATGTATGTATGTATGTATGTATGTATGTATGTATGTATGTATGTATGTATGTATGTATGTATGTATGTATGTATGTATGTATGTATGTATGTATGTATGTATGTATGTATGTATGTATGTATGTATGTATGTATGTATGTATGTATGTATGTATGTATGTATGTATGTATGTATGTATGTATGTATGTATGTATGTATGTATGTATGTATGTATGTATGTATGTATGTATGTATGTATGTATGTATGTATGTATGTATGTATGTATGTATGTATGTATGTATGTATGTATGTATGTATGTATGTATGTATGTATGTATGTATGTATGTATGTATGTATGTATGTATGTATGTATGTATGTATGTATGTATGTATGTATGTATGTATGTATGTATGTATGTATGTATGTATGTATGTATGTATGTATGTATGTATGTATGTATGTATGTATGTATGTATGTATGTATGTATGTATGTATGTATGTATGTATGTATGTATGTATGTATGTATGTATGTATGTATGTATGTATGTATGTATGTATGTATGTATGTATGTATGTATGTATGTATTTCTCTGCAAGTGGGTATCACCCGGTGGCAGAGTTATATAATGGTGTTGATTCAACACGGACCAGAATACGGACGAAATCATTGCACCTAAAGTCTGTCTACAGTAATAAGTGAAAATAAGCGCGGTCGAGTAAAGCATGCTTTAAAAGGGGAAAGTTTAGGAGGAATGCGTGTGTGTTCGACGGCAGAAAAGGCTGAATAAATGAGTTCGATAATAATCATGAACTCGAAGAAAATCACTTGTGTGTTACCACCCCTGAAAAAATTCCATGCTAACAAATTCCTGAGTTAGGGCACCCACTTCTCCACACCATTCCTTAATAGCCCAAAACCTGTACGCGCGTACGAACCCGCTAACCCCCTAGGTTACCGCCGCAAGTTAATGAGAAGAAGATGAATCAGATGGGGAATTTAATGTAATGCAAAAATGTTGTCATAGTTAAAAAGAGCAACGGCGGGAAAATTGAAGATCGTTGGTTCAGATCCCGGCTATGGCATGTAATATATCGTTCTGTTTCTAGTTTACCAACCTAAATCTGACACATGGTTTGTGTGAATGAACATTAGTTATCAATATACACAATATTTTGGGAGTTTTAAAAAATTACCATTAGTTTCTCCATAAAGATATTATATATCGGTATATTTTCTTTGCTAGATATTTATATCAAACAAAAGGACAAATTTTCAAATACTTGGGCACTTTTAACTTCATGCAAAAAGGCTATAAGTAGTACTTTTAGTTCACTATTAATGTACAGCAGGCGAATATTTGAGGAAAATACTGAAACCTGCATCCTCAGAAATACATTTTACTATAGAAAGGTACCAGTTGATAAAAGTGCATTAAACACTAAATAATGAAATAAAGTACTTCCGTGTAGAATTCTAAGGCAGCCTGAGAAAATCAAAACATTTACAGATTTGTTTCTAATTTTTAAGGGGGTATAGAAGTACAATATGCAAAAGATTTTATGTTAATGAGCTATTCCAGGCCGTTAAGTTTATTTTAGAATTAATCATGTTTTGGTACATCATGAAATTTCTCTTGAACCCCACAATTTATCCTACAGATTCCAAGTTTTTAATCTGAGCTTATTATGGAAATTTATATAGAAATTTTTGTGCACGCGTTTATGAATTTTAATTACTTTTTCAAAAAAGCCACCTTTTGTGCACGTTTAATTTAATTTCTCAATATTTTCATTGTGCGTTATGGAAAATAAATAAATGCGATCGGATTATTGTTTAAACTAATGCACAACGGTTTTCAAATTCGTGATTCCGTAAGCTATCCTAAAAAAGTGATGCTGATAACTTATAGGTTCTCGTCGAACTAAAATTTTAAACTGTGAAAAATTACGAAAGGAAAGATTGAAGAAAGCTGAAGATTTACGTTCAATGCGGAGTTTTCCTTAAGTGATAAATATTGATTAAACGGCCATTTTTGCTTGAAAAATTTTTGTATCAAAATAAACTGTGCAGTAGGTACGAAAGAACTAACTATAAGCACGATAAAAAGCAAAAAAGAAAATAAAAAATAGCTAAAACATAGAAGTCATAAAGAATTCAGATTTGTTATAGAATTTCACAGATGCATTGTATAAATAACATGATTTTTTAAAATCTATATTAACATTATCAATAGAGAAAACATACAGAAACGTGTTTGTGCATGTCTGTAGAGTACTTTAAAACCGTCGTGATTATTTCAGCATTACAAAGTCATGTTTATCTTGACGAGCCAAACAAGTTCATATGTTTTTAATTTTCTGCCGGGACATCACGGGGAAGATGTGTTCTACTTAATTATTTGAACATTTAGATAATTCTTTCAGTGGTGGCAAATACTGGCACTAATAGACTTAAACATTTTGGAATATGTAGAGGTTAAACGTATGCTGAGTTTCATTTGAATTTCCGTGAATAATAGGAGTTTTTGGTTAATTACTTCTGTAAGAGTAGGGAATAATAAAATTACGATTACAATTAGAGATAAAAGTTACAATAACATCTTCTAAATCATTGAGGTATAATTACATAGACCTTGTAAAGGGAGTAAGTTAATTAATGAACTCATAATTCAAGCTTCAAATAGTTACTGTTGAAAACCGGTCAGCTAGTTAGAAGGTTTGAAGTTAAAAACCTTAAAACTTATATTTTATAGTTAATTTCTATAGCTCCGTTTGATTATTGCGGACATAGACTAAAATCTATTGATGGTGTGTTTATTCTTTGAACTTTTAGGTTCGTTTGCCATAGGTTTTTGACCTTTAAAGCTTTTTCCACATGCACACTCACTCTTATATCCCACTCCCAGAGTCTATGGAAGTACTATAAGTAGGAAATAAACCATACCGAAAAGAACTAAATTCCATGCTCAGTCTGGATTTACTGACCATTCAGTCACGGAATCAGCCTTCAAAACAAGATACTTGTAGATATTTTAAGAAAATATCATAGATACATTGCCTTAAGATTATATCGAGCAAATATTTTTAATGTGGAATATAAATTTTAAAACAAGTTATTTGCTCATAGCGCAAACAATGTTTGTGTCACATCCTTGTGTAGAAAATATATCAAAATAAATTGAATTAAGGTAGATGATATTTTTCATACTGTACAAAATTAAATATGGTTATCGCTTCTTGAATCAGAATACTAGTTACTTTCTCTGTAACCTGCTTATTTGTAAACCCGTAAAGAATTAAGAGCCCAGATTTCATTGGAAATACGTGTTTTGACGCCCTCTGAGGCCAAGAATTTAATTCTTCGAAAAGGTCCGTCTGTAGGTCTGTCTGTATGTGTGTGGCTGTGTGTGTATGTGTGTGTGGGAGAGAGGCAGGTGGCAGGGGCATAAGAGTTTAATTCAAATTATGATTTAACTTCATGAGCTTCCTGATATTAAGAGCAGTAACAGAGTTAATCTACTTGAGATATCTTTGATTTACAGGAAACCGCAGAATATAAACGTTAAAATAATTTTTCTGGATATTTTACCGGAACATTGCTGTGTAAATTGTAACATAAAGGAGACACTATAATTATATAAGCTAATCGCCCTACCACTACTTTGTTACAGATGCGAAAATTGAACAGTAAAAACTGATCAGTTATAGAGATTAGAGGCAGCGAAATTGAAATCTTTACGTTTCTTAGCAAGGTATGACTGCATTAAAAGTGGGGATATAAGATATCAGCTCATTGTCCGAAGCATATCAGAGACATCAGAACAACATAGGTGGAACTGGGAATAACACGTTGAAAGAATGCTAAACTCAAGAATAGCTAAAACTGCTACTACCTACGTTATATAAACCTGTTGGGCAACAAAGACTCAATTTCCTTGGAAAAACTGCCTAGATTGTTAAATGTGCAGTGAACGTCAGTTTTTACATACCCAAATGCGAACTAAAGTTATAAATAGCAGCTTTTAGTATTTCTGTTGTTGAACAATAACTGTAGCTAGACCATATGTATCTCGTATATAAAAACACCAATTATACAAAAAATAAATGACATTTTCAAAAAGGTTTCTTGTTAGATTCGCAAATTGTATTTCGCGTAAGCAATATGACTGTTAAACTTGGCAGAAAAGTGGAATATTCACAATTTTTTCGCCTTTGACTTGTTATCTTATACAGCAAAATTTGTTTTAATGTAAAATTTTAAAATAAAAATGACAATTTAATTTGTTCTGTACCACTTAGGTAAAGTACAGCGTTGAGCGTTTACACTCCAATTTTCCCCAATGTTCCGCATTTTTCACTACTCAAAATGCTTCTTGCTCCACAGCTTATAATTTCATAGTTTGAAAGTTTCAGAAGCGTTTCAGCAGCTATGGATTTACGTACTGTTGTGCACCAGTAAATATCTCAGTTGAAATGTATTAATTCTCATAACTTATAATGAAAATGTTGAAAAATACTATAACATATTCAACCAGTTTCTGTCTTAAATTAACTAAAACTAAGAAATTACTACACAAAAATTCCTGTTTATTGGTACAGTAAATCCAAATTAAAATGTTGGTGCGACACGATAAACGTTTCATACGTGGAGGATTTCACGTAATCATGTCAAAAACTCATTAATTATGAAAATATGGAATTATGTAAAACAACGGTTATACTTATCTCATCAAAATGGTGTGTACATTGTATATTTTACATTATTAATATGTGGTAAAAAAATCAGAGCAAACAGAAGAAAACTATGGATGTTTTATTTTTATAGATATATTGTGTTTACTAATAGCTATAAATATAGGATTTGGAAAAGGTATATCCAAATGTGGAAACAATTTGATAAACACATGTCAAATTTAAAATGGTGAACCAAACCAAACACTTACGCTTTTCATTTATAGCTGCTGGGTGGATTTACAGTACACATAGCTGCTGGGTGGATTTACAGTACACAAAGACTTAAATATTACAAACAACAATGAAATTCAAAATATTTTGGATTTACTAAACTATCTGTAAGGGAGTTACAGGTGTAATTACATAGAGCAATTATGCAAACAAAAGAAACTGTAAGAGACACTTTAAGAAAATCATTTTTTGCATATTACTTCCTTCTGCTATGTAGGTACTTGCAGTAGATTATGCAGTTAAACATTTTGTTCTAGCCACCAAGTTTATACACAAATTTCACTAGAAGAAGTACATGTGTTGAGGCTCTCTCTTCCTACCCCCAAATTTTAGACATACGTCCATCTGTGGTGTGGGTGAGTGAGTGTGTGTGTGTGTGTGTCTACGCCCAAAAAACTGAAAATCTAACATCAGTTAAATTACAAACGGGGTATTTACATTCAGTACTTACGAAGGATGACACAAACTTTTTCAAAAAAATCTTTTAGGTAGATATCCCAAACTACTCTATACGTAGACAATGTTTCGAAGAATGTGAATATCTAAAAACATGGTTTTAAGGCACTTCATTAATATACAGTGTTTTTACGCTATTTAATGAAAACTTAAATTAATATATTGAATTTTCTGGGAATAACCTCTGAAGCCTCTTACTTCTGAATGACAGTTGAATAATGGGTAAACCGTAAGAAATGCAAATGCAATCTTACTCCACAAAAATGTAGATCTTGCTAGCTTATCAATGTATGTTAGATACATTTTTGTGGAGTTAATATTTTACGAG
The DNA here is from genome assembly GCA_030762935.1 of Hymenopus coronatus. NCBI lineage: Eukaryota > Metazoa > Arthropoda > Insecta > Mantodea > Hymenopodidae > Hymenopus > Hymenopus coronatus. Next base: position 453,397,146 of record CM060900.1, on the reverse strand, counting down.
ATATCCCTTGTTATTGATGTGAATTTAAAAAAGGCACTTATACTTTCCTTAAATATGAAGTTCTTATTCTTTTTTTTTCACCTGGTCATGCAAAGATAACGGTATTTCAAAGCCCTCATACAGCAACCATCCTTTAAAGGATTTGACTGTCACTTAAACAGTATCTAATATAACATGAAATATGTAAAAAAAACTATATTATACAAATGCCCTTCTCGATTAACTGAAGTAGATAGAATAATAACCTTTGTAAGTATAATTTCTTGAAGAATGTGTAAAGATTTTCATGTGATGGAACACTTGAGGTTTTTGTTTCTTTGAATTAAAATTCCTTTTTTCGTACATAAATTATTTGTATGTTAACTACTATTATAATTACGAAGGCTAGGCTGATAAAACATTTAAAATCCATTGTCTATCGCCAATGATTGTTTATTCCTAATTTTTTTTTTAAGCTGGCTGAGCTTCATCCTATCTTAAGATTCAATACGTTTTTAAGCTCAATGTAATATCTGTTAGATAAGTTTTATAATCATTACTTACACAAATTCCACACCAAATAGGTACTTATGCCATAATTGTTTTCTAACAACATCAATAAGTATTATATCGAAATGTAGTGATATATGCACGTCACGTCAGGTGTGGAATAAACGAGCTACATTTCGAAAAAAAGAAGAGGAAATAGAAGTTGAGTGTATTCGGCACAACTGCATAATCTGCTTTCTTTATTTACCGATTCTGGGTAACAAACGCCGTCAATGTTCACGGTGGAAATGACTGCAGAGAAAATATGTATGCCACCTTTTACAGATTTTAATCATCACTTGCTTGTAAGTGCTTTCAAATTTGTAAAATTGTTAACCACTAATAAATTACAGTGCTTAAAATCCAAACATTATGCTATTAATATCCTTTTATTTGCCTCAAAAGAAATAATTTTCCGTGTTTATACTTTCTCTAATACGTATATAGAGGTCGTTTCATTTTAATCACTAAGAACAACTGGGAACACCCTTACCCGCAGTACAGATACGACAGAGTAGTTGCCAAAGTTTCTTTTTACAAACTTTAAATACAAGGTCGTTCAAAATATAAATAAATAAGGCAGTTATATTTTGTAAATAAACTATTTTTATCCTGCTCTATAAACCATTATTGTCGAAGATATATTTGCATTTCTCTGGAGCCTTATATATTCCATTTCTCCAAAATGTGGGGATTTTCTGGTTGATGAATTCTTCGAGACACAGTCTGCAGTCCTCCAAGGAAGGGAGGTGTTGAACATGGTGTTGAACATTCAAGAAATTCTGCAAGGAATGAAATAGATGGAATTCGGATTCGGCAATGTCTGGAGAATACGGTGGTTAGAGTAACACATCCAACCCAAAATTACTCAACTTTTGAGGGATCACCATAACGGTATGTGGTCTGGCATTGTCGTGGTGAAAGACGACATCGTTTCCCAATTCCGGCTTTTTACTCTTCGATGACGATCCAACTGAGAACAGTATTTTTCGGAATTGATGGTCTCATTATTCGGAAAGAGTTCGTAATACAGGATTCCTTTGCAATCCCGCCAAATTCATAGCGTAACCTTTCTCGGTTGTAGACCTGGTTTAGGTACAGATGGTGGCGGCTGCCCTTTCTTGAGCCATGATTGACTCTTTCGGGCATTGTTGTTCATAATCCATTTTTCATCTCCACTTTCCAGCCGTTCAGGAAAAAGACTCTTCTGATTGTGTCTCAATAGGCAGTCTCAGATGGAAACGCGTTGAATCAAATTTGCTTCGCTCAATTCGCGAGGAGCCCCACACATCACGAATATTTACGCACAATGTTTTCAAGTTCCTGGCCTCAATAGCACGACCTAAATGGGCTCCAATGCCAACACTCGGGTAGTCATTCATGAATTGTTGACTATCATTTCATTAGTTCCTTCCACATCCGTAACCATTGGCCGTTCAGACCGAGGATGGTCTTTTAGGGAGAAATTCCCAGCTCGGAACCGACTAAATCACGTTTGGCGTGCTCTATTTGTTACTGTCCGTAGAGAGCACAAGTTTTCTGCTGGCATTGTGAGGTGATTTCACCTTTACGAACAACATAAGATGTCGCAAATGTACCTTTTTGCTTTCATTAGTTTGTAAACAGAAGTTCACCCTGTTCCATCTAATATCAGCCACAAACACAGACTGGGATATCCAATTGCGAGTCCGGTTGTTGACCTCGAAAGTCATTGGGGTGGATAGCCAACTATGATGACTTGAGTGTTTTTCAAGTTAGGGTTTTCAGGCGCCATAGATGGACCTTGCGAGCAAAACGAACGAACTTATGGAACAACCTTATACAATATACAGAGAAAGTAAAGTGGGTACTGCATTCCACTCAGAAGTTCTATACCGAAATTTCAACTTCAAATACGTATTTTCAAGACTCAAGTCCAAATAAAAAGGGTTTTAAAAAAAGCACGTGTGTGTATGTATGTGTTTGTGTGTGAATGTGTAATATAGCGAATTTCAAATTTGAACAATTTAATGTTTTCAACATCTTCCAATCTGGATCGCCTGTGGAAAATTCACCAAATATTGGTTTCCAAAACTGCAAGATGATATGATGACTGACTTGCGGTCTTGAAAACGATAAGGAGCGTATGGCACATTTCATTCTCAAACCATCTATGTAGGAATGCCTGAGAACAAGATGGTGACCCTTCGCATGTTCCAAAATAAGGTGGTATTTACTTCTGTGAACGACGATATCGTTCATTAATGTAGGTAATGTTTATGACTAGAAGCCAAAACTGTTAAGCAAAGAAAACTAAACATTAAGTGCGTTAGATATATTCTCTGGAATGGGGCTGACATCATGTCTATATTGATTCATCTATGAAAACGAATTGAAAGGTGAATGGGGTCTGCTGACTGCCAAGCAACCAATAGTATAGTAATATTTTAAAACCGAATAAGATTCATAGGTAACAATACATTAACCAACAAGACTGCATCCGTGGTCGAGTGGTCAATAAGCTGACTTCTCACCCGGAGGTCCCAGATTCGATTCCCGGCTGGGGCGGGGAATTTTTCTTTATCCAGAATTATTCCCTTTTATCTGGATTCACCTATAAGTAACTGAACCATTTCAGCAGAGGTTTATAACGCTATGTGCAGACGTAGTTCATTTCAGGCTTCCGTTTAAGCAGTCAGTTTCCTCCTTGTCAATTCGTTACTGTGTTGTGAAAATATTGCTTTCGATATCTCATGGCTCAGAAATATCCTGGCTATTGTGGCGAAACATACAAAACAATTAAAAATTGGAGAGAAGACATTGTGCTAAATCTGATAACAGAATGTGTGAAAATCATCCTGATCTCGCGACAGAAGACGTGGTGAGAATGTGATTAACTTCAGAGTTCACAGGTGTTTGTGTCCAACGTACACAGTGTTGGAAAGTTATACTCCCGCTAAAAACAAAAATCTCGAGTGGGAAATTTATCCCAAAACTCTGATTCAACTAGATGCACTGATGGAACTTGAATGGAACCAAGCCATTTCCGACTGATGAAAGTAATTCATAAAATCTCGCAATTAAAAAAGTTGTTAATTGCAGTAATTCAATTTAATTCATGTTAATTTATTAACTGACATGAACTTCTCCCTCCTGAAAATACTGTTCATAATACTCACTTATTTTATTTTATGCTATACACTATTGGATATTCACAAACATGTTAATTAAAGCTTACTATGTTAGTGATAACTGACAAATCAGTTCATTGCGTCTTGTACATACAAGCTATCTCTCAGTTGTTTTTTTTTTGTTTTTGTTTTTTTTTTTTTTTTTTGAGGTAGAAGGCTTGTAAGTTGAGTACAATAATAACGCGCGAATTGGGGCTACAATTCTCTCATGACCACCTTTAATTGACAATGAATGTAGTTAGCTGTTGTTCAGGAATAACTTCGTTATTATAGTTATGCAGAATTGTTGCACGAATTGTTTGCGCTGCGTGTATTTTCTTCTGTATCTACCTTCTAAGTTATATTTCTCAAAATGTTGTAACTCTTGACTAAGAAAGGTTTATATTGAAAATATGCATGATATTAGTCATGAAATTAATGATTTTAAAGCCTAAAATTACGGAAACGTAGATTGGTAGAGCCGCCCGATTATTCAGGTACAGCTTGGGTTTGTTTGCTCTTACTATTAATTATGCGTTAGAAGTTGTAAAGTAACTAGGAATAAGACATGCAGAATGTTAAAAAACCAATAATCGGCAAGCTGCGGAATGTATATATGCGCATGCTCTGAGGGAATGTATTCTCGCAGCTACTGATTTCCCGCCACATCTCCACGTGGTGTTGCTAGGTGTTCGGCGGAGTGGTACATGAGGGTGTGAAAAAAAGGAAAATAGGAGGCTACTCCCCCGCCTAACTATTTTTACACAAGGTAAGCAAGAATCCCATGACAAAGGTTTCAAAAACATGTCGCTAATCAATAAATAAAAAGTAATCAGGGTTGAATTTGTATATTAACAATTATATTGTTAGTTATTTAACAATTAACTATAATAACAATTATATAATAACGGCTATTTTTTACAAAAAAAGTGAAAGAGACAGATATTGACTCATTTGAATGTTCACAACCTTGAATTATATAAAAACGCCTCACCACCTGCATTAAGGCTGACACGAGACAAAGAGAAGCATCATATGAAAATGTGAAACACACAGTAGAAGGTGCTGCATAGGATTTTTCAAATCAACGGCCTTTAAAGAATACATTATTTGAACATTTGGATCTCTTCTTCTCCCTCTCTCTTTTGTTTGTTTATTCCTTTTCAACTTCTTGGTCATATCGGAGGCTTTAACTTAAGCAACTACCTCGTAGACGGTAAGTTTTTGTTTTTGACTTAAGGAAATGTACTCACATTCACACCTCGAGATTCTGAGAGGGAGTGGGGGGGGGGGTTCAAAAAAGGAAAATTTCCCTTCCCAAGTCAGCAATCTAACACCTCTGGTTCAAGATGCCAGAACCCTTATTACTCGACTACAGAGGCAGTCATTTTCGTGTCTTGTTTTAACCCTTCTGCACAAAGAACATTTATATTCATATAGTGTGCAACTTGTATGCAGCCGCTCAGTTATGACACTAAATTTCATTTGACCTGGAAGTTGCTATGTAGTAAATTTCAAAGCATTCAACAAATTCGTCTTCATGCATTACCTTCTTCTACTTAGAATATTTCATCACAATTAGCGTTTGTAGTTATGATAAGCATTGAAAATAGTTTGTTCCGTTTTTATCGCATGTCTTACAAACTCGCGCGCAGTGATTCATTCAGCATGCACCTGATCTCGTCTTCACCACTACGTCATCTGCTGATGTACTTTTCTCAAGAGTTTTAAATTACGCAGCGCGTTTGCGCCTCGAATGCCTTTTTTTATTTGACGGGATAATGAACGATGTTGTAAGGAAAGCACTTCAAACAGGTATGACAACTTATTTCACCTCGCTATTCTCACTAATGCATTATTTAAAATATCCATATGTGTAAAACACAGGGGAATATGTGTGTATATATAATATATAATATAATATATATAATATAAGGTAATATATTAGTAAAGATAAACAGTTAAAGTGATTAACAAGCAGACACACATCATCCACAATTGCAAGCATTAAACGTTCTTTGTTTCTGAAACAGATGGTGTATTTTGTCGCCTATTACACGTGTGCTTGAACACACATTCGGCGAGATAATCTGCGAAGTATAGTTTTTTTCCCGAACATAGGAACGGAGTATTCGCAGTATTTTCTATCTATTTTTTATCGTGTTCGCGTAGATAGGTGTGAGCTCCCCTCCCAGTATTCGTATATTTTCTTGGCAAACTTCCCCGCTTGCGCGTCAGTACTTACAAATTCCATCAAGTGGCTTACGTGGAAGTGCTAGAAGCCTTCATCTTGGAGCGTGCAATAAGAGTTCCAGCAGTCTCATATTATTGTTGTTGCGGGTAAAAGTCAGTTTTGAATAACGCAAAGCAAGGGTCTCTTGTCCTTCCATTCCGCTGGAAGGAGAAAAGACTGAAAGTCACTGCTCGCTGAACGCCTCCGCATACCCTCCCTCTGCCTTGTATACGATGTCCACGGTTTCATTTGCGCCGACCAAATTCCGATTCGTCTATTTAGACGGCTGTCCCATGGTCTCCAATATCCTGTGGTGTTGTAAGCCCCAGTTGATGCAGATTCCCTGCAGTAATTCAACCAGTCTACCACCGTCTTGCTGGAGCATTTCAGCTTGAACTGAAACGGTCTTTCTAGGATTTGATAGAATGCACCACATTATGCAAAAGTAAACCACTTTTTTGTCTTTCTTTTCTAAGGGCGACCATTGCGCATTGGAAAACTATTTTTCTCCTATGCACCCACCTACCTGGCACCATGTTGTGGCAAATATTGCATAAATATGCTCGTTAATATTTCCGTCCTCTGCTATTAACTGCAGCAGGCGCTGTAAGGTCTCCATATCAAGATAATCACTAACTACGCCTTAGACAAAACTATTACAATCTCTGTAGACCATTTTCTCTACTCCACTACGCCATAAATTACAAAACAAAGAAAGTATAAGAACTTATGCCGCAATTTTCAATACATCTGGCTGGCAATCAATATCCGCTTTGAGGTGGAATGCAATATGGCGTCTTTCACTCACTTGACGGCGCCATTTTCCCTACAAGAACAAACGTGAAACGTGGGGCCGGTGGTTATGTTAAATCATTCTTAAGCCGTCAAAAACTTCGGCTGAAACACTAACAAAGGCAACAATGCGTTTTCGTTAATTTCTTAAAATCTTTAACACTGCAATAGACGCGGAACAGTTGCCTAAGCATTATTTAAATATACGTCTAGTCTCCCACTATAGTGTTACATCATATCTTCCAAAATACAGAACGAAATGGTTGTTAAGAAGCAAGCAACATGATCATACAAGATAGAAGGGGGGAGAGAGATCGTGCAATGTCATAGATCATGCCATAGTCTATGCACTGCAGAGAATTTGATGTAGGTAATTGCAACTCTTTATAAGACATAACATTTTAAAATACAGTAAAGCTGCCAGCACTTACCCTTATTTGATGGTAGAGTTTGCTGACAAAAGAAGAACGCAGCCTGCTCACTGAGATGGTTTCACCTCGACTGTGTGTTCGCGATCGAGACAGTACAATTACTGCCGATGACGACCCATGCAGACAAGGAGTGATTTATCACGATGACTCACACAATCCTTGCCTAGCTATAAACTGATAGCCTTCTTATGTGCTATTACTGAAGCTTTATAGATAAAACAAAAATTACACCTCCGAAATATTTACTTATCTGGCGTCCCATTATCTATGAACGGAAGATGACGGACGAAGATCGAACATTAGAAGTAGATCAGTATATACATATATATCCTAATTTACCTTTGTCTAGGTACCTATTACAAATTTTCTTACGAAAGATTGTTACTTTCTCTCCTACATACCTGTTTAAGTAAATAGATAAGGTATTGTATTCCACCCAAAAATTTTATGTAGGATGATTTTTTGCTGGAAATGCATGTTTGAAGCTTCTGCATCCAAAAAAAGAATTTTTAGAAAAAGATCTGTCAGTCTGTGTGTGCGCCTGGGAACAGCACAACTCAAAAACAAACAGTTGGATAAATACCAAAGCCCATGCTGAAAATTCCAGGAACTTCTAAAAATGCAACACAAATGTTTCCAAGAAAATCTTTCGAACACAAGCTACACTTAAATGAAAGTTTTTTTTTTTTTTTTAAATATATCCTTAATTTTGCAAAATATTGATAAATTAGTCTTCATTAGGAAGGAATTTCGTATCACCGGTAAACTATACGGGATAAACAAAAAACATATTACACATAAAAATGTAGATCAATTTAACTATTTTAAGGAGAGAGGGTGTTCCCTATCTTGACAATGTTATTTTCATGAAGTTTGTATGTGCAATACTTTCAATTGTTATAGACATCTAAACGATATTTTCAAGGAATGTTATTAAAACTTCGTCTTTAATAATATATATCAACAATGGAGTGATATAAACCGTTATTGAGATTCACTTTTTTCTTTTAATGTTCACGGTTTTGTTGTTTAAAATGTACAACTTATTTTTAAAACGTTGTATGAATCGGGTAGCAAAACTCCTTCCTGATTTATTTATTTAGAGTCTGCTTAAAGAGCAAAAACATTTAATTGGTTTTGGTATAGTGGTTTCCGAGAAAAGTGCAGCAGAATATAAGAAAATGTAAATACGAGAAAAACTGCGGTAAAGTTGTAGTTTTTATTTACTGCGGTTCTTTTACTTCAACTCTTCCTACTAGGGTTGGTAGCAGTTTCAGGGAAATTAAAACTGAATATTCTGAATTATCTTTAGAAAGGGAACTTTTCTGAGTATTACACCTTTTCATGTGAACATCAAAATTAGGTACCTATATTAGATTGATATTAGACGGCTTTTGACTTCAGTTATACGCGCTCTCTCTCTCTCTCTCTCTCTCTCTCTCTCTCTCTCGCTCACACACACACACACACCGTGGTCGAGTGGTTGGACCAATCGCTTCTCACCTAGACGGCCCGGGTTCGATCCCAAGCACCTGCATGTGAGATTTGTGGTGGACAAAGCGGCGCAGGACCAGGTTTTCTCCGGTTTCCACCCATCATCACATTCCACTGGTGCTCTATCTTCATTCATGTATCATCAGTATCATCGTCTGCGGTGCTACATGTTGTTAAAGCGGGCGTTAAATACTAACAAAAAACCAACACACACACACACACACAGGGAGGATATTTTATTTGTCAAATGTTTTCTTCTTTGGGATCTGGGAGACTTAAAATATAATCTTTCTCTTAAATAAAGGTTTCGAATTAAGCGTTACCCTCTCTATCGTAAGTAAGGGCTAGAGAAAGTAAAGTAAAAACAAAAACAAACAAAATTACTTGAAGGATACAATAATTATACACATAATTAACGTTAAACATCGCATACATTATTGTTCTAATTACCTTAAAATGTGAGTGCTGTGCGTTATCCCGAGAAGACGAATGTTAAGAAATTTTAAATTCAATAGACCCAATTTAACCGACCAGGTTAATGGACGTTAAGCTATAATTAAAAAAATTTGATGTGTTCAATTCACATGACTTTCTCTACGCCTCTACAACAAATTATTCTATTTACTTCATCTAATCGAGAAAAAAATGGCAGAAATAGTCTTATTACTTGCTTCCGTGTAAGTAGAAGCGAAATAAAGGAGTAGCATAGGTTAAAGTGATAATCAAAAGCTGATTGCTATGTGACTGAAGTTCCATTGTTTGTATGGGCAGGAATTGACAAATTCCTGTATGAGAAAATTATGTTTTTCAAAGCTGAAACAAAAAACAAGGAGTATCTAAAAAACGATCAATTCCACGAAAAAAAATGTATACAACATAAATTGTGTGTTTTAACGTGCTCTACATTTTTTATGTTTTAAGTTTTCGTCCATCGTAGTAGTTATGCAATATTCCGTAAAATTCATCCACAATAAAGTAGTCTTCAGAGGCTTTTCCCAGAAAATTCAAGACATACATTTCATTTGTCAAGTAAATATATTTAATATACAATATTTTAATCAAAATCGTTACAGCCATTTTTAAGAAAATCAAAATTTTCGAAATTTTTCCATATAAAGGGTAGTTTAGGGTGGGGGACATTTTTGAAAATCTTCGTGTCGTATTCTTGGATGATACCAAACTTAAAAACCAAATTTGGTATTTAACTGTCTTTTCGTTTTTGAGCTATGCTTCCCACAGACAGACACACACATACACACATAGACAGACACACGGACATTCTTCTAAAAATGATTTTTTGAGTTCAGGGTGTCTCAAAACATATATTTCCGGTGAAATCTCGGCATCCAATTTTTGGGTGCAATACAATACGTTCTCTATACACTATGTATATAGTGCGTATAGAGAAAGTAATAACAGAAAAAGCAAACAAAATGAGCCACTTCCTGAATAATTATCTAGTTCTGAAGGGTATGATATTAATATTGTGAATACTGTTAATGAAAACATTACGTTTCGGGAGGTAAAATAGCTATTAATTAAGCATTTATCATTCTTAAAATGTCACTGTTTAGACGTACTGTTATTATAATAATATTTATTATTATTCATGGTCATCGTCATATAATCTCCTAGCAGTTTCTGTTTTTTTTTTTTTTTGTGTGTGTTTTGTTATCGCGACATTATGTAACACATCCATGGATATATTATACTTGTCCAATACCTCTTGTAGGGGCTGGCGACAACCAGCAAAGCATTTCTGCCAAGAAAATGGGTCACTGGAGAACATCTGCTATAACGTGGAAATAAAGCGTTGTTGGTTTCTGCGCACAGAGTGCCTTAAAACTATTTTTGCACGAAATTCTAATATAACCATCACAGTTTATCATATCTGTAACTTTCTTAGCATTTATCAGCATATTCATTATATATACAATCTATTCTACCCTGAGGTAGACTACTACTCCAACTTAATTAATTTTCTTTTCTTGTTTTGTTTTTATAGCTTTAGCCTCTTCTGAGATACCTAGTTTTGGTTTCTCATTTTTTCTAAAGCACTGTTGCTACCTACTCCCGAGCTTTTTAAAATATGTGACTTCATCGCATTTGTTTCATTATTTTATGCTTAAAAGCCAAAAATAAGTTAAAGAAATGTATTTCTTTTCTTTTTTGTGTTAGTGAAGTAAAGTGAATATTTTGCAATGAAATTTTTATGAAACTAATGAATAAAATCAGTGAAGTAATAACTGATGATGATAATAATGGTAATAATAATAACAATAATAATGGCAATAATAATAATAATAATAATAATAATAATAAGAAGAAGAAGAAGAAGAAGAAGAAGAAGAAGAAGAAGAATTTGTGCCATGAAAGATTCAAGGCCAGGTGAATAGTGTAAGGAATATAATCGAAATATTTTTTTTTTATTTGTTATTATTTTTAAAGGAGTTGTATATATTTAATTATTAATACAGTATATAAGAAGTTATACACACTTTATTAGCTAGTGCATTTTTTTTTAATTTACATTTTTTTTTTTTTAATTCAGAGGGGCCTGTTTTTCCAATTCCCAGCGTTCTTTTCGTATAAAACTCGAAGTCCGGTAGTAAATAATCAAAGATATAAAGGAAAATAGTAATAAATGAATAGATAAGAAATTAGATAATAGGAATGTTAGATTTTATCACACAAATAATAATAATAATAATAATAATAATAATAATAATAATAATAATAATAATAATAGAGCGTAATATTTAATTTAAATGGTTTAACTTATACGTTTTTTCATCAACTTATTAAACTGAAATAAAAGGATGGTGAATTACAGAAGTGTAATGTAATAAAATTTAGGTGTACCTGCTATTGAATGAAAGATAACTAAATTGTTGGAAAATGTAGCTGTATTGAATACCGTTACATAGAATTGCTGCCGAATATCCGCAGCTTACTTTGATAGATTAAAATAATTTAGTTAGTGTTCTGCAAATATCCTATTACCGGCTAAGAACTTAATTTTGGGTATCAGTATATTAGTATTTATAGAATAATAGTATGATTGTTTTAATATAATAACTAAAATAATGCTAAAAGTGTTACGTTAATGTATAATATAATTATAGTAGCATTAGCAGTGAGTAATGATAATTGTCATTGTTAATTACATTTACATTTAAAATACTATACATGTAAACAAAGTAAACTTTGCTATAAATAAAAATCATATTAATTAATTTATGATGAAGGTGCTAATGTAAAAATGTAATTGTAAATATTTAAAGGGAAAAATAATTGTAATGCTTAAAATGTTTTAGCTAGGTAGTTGTAGATTTTAAATATCTGAAAAATAAAGTACGAAATGAAACGAAAATGTTAAAATTTCAATAAATGTGTAAGGGTTTGGAATACTTGTCCCGATGTAAAAAATTAAGAACCGGGGTATGATATTGTAGAGTGTATGTATTTGTTTATTTGATTGTGATTCTTCAGATTTAATTTAAAAAGCATGGAATTTATAGCCCAACATGTGGTGGTCCGCCTTAAAACATCTGAGGTATCCCCTTGCACCTACAACGGAGGGTGTATTCAAATGTTTCTACATAGATTTATTACAATTCACATGAAGTGCATAGAAAGTGATGCTTTCATAGGAATAATTCATGGAGGCTACATAAATATAAATGATAATATGTGGAGAAATTCATATGAATGTAATACTTGGATTTTTAAGTAGCGGGTAGCACCTGTTCATACCACATATCGCACCACACAGGGTGGGTAATGGTAATGTGTAAGAAAGTTTGGGAAGGAAGCTTTCCCTACCAAAGTTTAGGGTATATCCTCGGCCTGAAAAACCCCTGATAAAAGGTAGGCAGAGAGGACGACTGTGATGGGCTTTCAACCGCGGACCTTCTGTTCAGGAATCCGTGCTTTAACCGTCTCGGCTATGCTTGTCACTAAAGAAGATGCACCAAAACGTTTTAGATGTTTGGCACCTTATGCTCAAAACATAAACTACGCATCTATAACTAACATATCTAGTTATTTATTTGATAAGATGTCTAGAGATTAAAGACTATTCATAGTATAAGTGGAATCCTACTTATCTATATCTTAGTCATACTCTTTTTTGCTTCGTAATTATATGCTAATTCTTTTAGGCAACGAAATTTATCCACTAAAATTTAGCTGTTATATATTTTTCGGTTAGACGTTTTCTTGTTTATGTATTACATATTTCTGCTGTGCGTGTAAGCATTAAATTAATTTCCTTGCTTATTTATAAGCTATGTTTATTCTATTAACGTTATGTTTGGTTTCCGTATTCATTTACAAAAAACATTTGGAGTCCGTATTCCGTAAATTTCCGTTCCCCGTTGTCGGAACACAGTAAGAATCTAGGGTGAGGCGCTGACATTTACGGAACATTTTATTGCTGCGCACGAGTTAGTGATAAGAAAGCAAATTTGATGATTTTTAATTTCTCTACACGGACAGAAGGCACAAAAAGAAATCAGCACTGTCTGGTTTCGTACTTCGCATTCCTTACCGTTTGTAGGGTACTTTATTACGTCATGTTTTTATTTTATTGGCTGATACTGCAGGTGGGTGTTCTATATGGAACCATTAGAGCTTACCTATGCTGGGTTTGTCAACTCATTCGCTAATAGGTATAGTGACCTCTCTTAACTGGAAGGGAGATTAGGTAACGTGTACTACAACAGTAAGCTACAACCCCTCCTCCTTCCCCAATTAGAGTGACAGAAGGGCCAGTGGATATCAGAAGACAGGCCCTATAAAGCCCTTACAAACAATCAGAAATCCGATGTTTATTACTATTTGTGCTATGTGTACAAAGTGTATAGAATGAATGAATATACCTATTTATTTAAATACCAGTATACATACAATAGATAATATTCATCAGTCCTACTGGTACGCAGACCGTACGTGTTTTCGTAATAAACAAAATGATAAGCAATATTAAAAACCAAACTGAAAAGAGTGCACACGAAAATAAAAAGACAAACACATTCAAATTAGCATCTTAAATTTACAACACAGAATAAACGACAAACCATATTCCGATGCATTGGTGTACCTCATTGTAGAATGCAAATACACTTAAGATATATATATATATATATATATATATATATATATACTACAATACTAACACCACAACAAAACAATGACCGAACAGGATGGTATAAAAATATATAAAACATTATAATCACTTTTTAGCTTTTCTTATGGCTCCCTTCCCCTCTTCGCAAATATCAGCCTTCTCACATCTCAGCTGTCTCGACTTAAGCAGACATTTCTACACCCTCCACGTCTTCCATGCCTGCCAGTGGCGTCCAACATGCTCCTAACTCAAATATGCAATGTTAAAGGATCGCGGTTAACACTTCTCCCTCAATTTCTCCGTAACCCTACATCGTGCCAAGATATGAGTCCACGACCCTTCCTCCTCGCAAATGGGGTAGGTTCTCATACCATTCTCGTCAGTAATTGTTATCATATTCCAATAAAAAATTCTGTGTCGTGATTTCACCAAAAATATGTTATGAGGTCCCCTGATTAAAAAATAGATAAAGGTTCGTGCGCGCCCGTGTGGGTGGACAGTATAGTTCTAAAACGAAAAGACCGTTAAATACCAATCGGTATTTAAGTTTAGTACCTTCTATGGATAAACACAACAATTTTCAAAAAATCCCCCACCCCAAACTACCCTTTGCATGGAACATTTTTCGAAAATTTTAATTTCCTAAAAATAATTAAAATACGTATTTGGAAGATATTTTCATGGCAAATAAACTGTATATTTTGAATCTTCAGGAAATAGCCTCTGAAGACCTCTTCATTCTGGATTAATTTTTCATAACTGGTAAATCATAAGAGTTACACAAAAATGTGCTGCTCAAAAACGTATATCTCGTTAAAACACACAATGTATTTCATATACATCTTTACAGAGTTAACCTTTCTGACATATTTCTTGTTACTGGTTTCAATTTTAAACTATTTAAATGTTTCTCAAACGGGAACTTGTCTTTTGTGTGTTCTCTCTTTTGTTTTACCTCTGACCACGCAAAGAAAACCGAATTTCAGTTGTTTCACATAGTGACAGGCTTTTTAAGAGATTTGACTATCGCTTCAGCCTAGTGTGGAGGGAACTGCTTAAAAAATCTAATATAACCGTTTATACTAATGTCTATCTCCATTGTCACGATATAAATAAAAGAATTATCTTTTGTAAAAAATAACTTGAAGGGAAAGTCATGTGAATTAAACACATAATTTCTTTAAGGAGTAAAAAGCTTTAGCACTATGAACCGTTTATTTCCTTAATGTTGATATTACTATAGTCGTGTCTGAAAAACTATAAGTGTGCTTATTCATTATTTTGCATTAACATTTTTGAGAAACAGTCTCTTTTTCATAACTTCTCTCATTGTAAAATTTCCAAGATTGTAGAGTGCTGAATATTTTAAATATGCGAAGGGAGATTTTGAAATTAAAAAACAAACATTTAATGCTCTGTCTTTAGGAAGATGATTGAAGGCTGATTCCTCCAAAAGCAGAAGGTGGGAAATGCAGATATTCCTCATTCTCACGCCTGAAGCAGCAGTTGTTAGGGAGACTGGAATATTAAAAAATGAAGCGGATTCGTCACGCTAGCTCATATATAGCAAGCGTGCATCAGCTGGTGTTTTCCTTCTTCTTCTAAGGGAAAATTATTTTTGGGTTTTATATCTTGTTAAGAGTCACTGTTCTGTTCCACAGATGACACAGCAATAAAACCAGCGACATGGGAGAGCAAAATAAAAACCAAATGCTGTATCCAGATGGTATGCAGCAGGTGTCATTTTGAGCTGAGGTTGCTAATGCAGAGCGAGAATGTTTTGCGAGCCTCGCATTCGATAAGCCTGACTCATTGATGCCACAGATCAAACTGGAATTTTTTGGTAAAAGTAGATTGAAAATAAAAATGCCCCTGTTTCAGCTTTCTTCCCGTAGGCCCAAATTGGACCAGAAAATGATTATTTATACTTTAGAATGATTCATTAGTAATATCTACATAATACCTAGCATACACCGGTGTTTAAAAAGCATTAAACGAAACTAGTTACGAAAATGTGCAATTTTGATTTTTTCAGCTTCTTCTTCATTTTTTTTTCTTTGGTAACCTTACTCGACAGTCGTCTTCTCAGGATAAAGGAAAACCCTGAACAATAAACTTAGCCGGGTAACTCATTTTAAGCGAGATCCGAACTCTCAACCTATTGAATGCCAAAGAGATACTCTACCCCCACACTACCGAGGCGGGCTAAAAGATAGTTGTTGCCAATTTTGTCTTTGCATGAAATCTAGGTTGTCAGTCATCTTTAGTGTGGTCTTACGTGCAGATAGTTGGTGCGGGCAAAGTTCATTTTCAGCATCTCGCATATTACCAGGTAGCTTACCGGGCGGAAGACAAATCTAAAATTAGTCGTTACAACTTAACCCTATGGGAGAATAAGCCAAGTCACCGTTATTTTTATTTTCAATATATTTTCATGAGTAATACCACGAGTGTTTTCATATGTCGATAATTGTACTAGGAGATGAAAACACGAGCTGTATTTGATAAGATAATTCAAGCGAAATAGACTATTAATAATTTATGATATATAAGAAAGGAGATTTTGTTAGGTTCTGATTGTAATACCTACATTAGTTCTCAAATAGTAGAAGACGCATTCGACCATATTTATTTACCGATTTTTTTCCTTTCTTTCTTCAGTGCTATCTAAATTATGACATGCCCAACCGTGTCTATACACAATAAACGAATGTCGATAGCAACAATAGAAATAGGGAACAATTATTTTATTTCAGCTTTTAATAAGTAATGGAAACAAACGTCATTTTATTTGAGGTTATTGCACCCATCTCATACATAAGCAATACAAATAATGAACATTTTTCCTCCTTTTTTTAAAATAAATGCATTATGAACAGGATAAAACTTTAAATTAATTGAAAGTACAATTGTGGAACTGATAGTTATTAAAAGTGAAGGTTGGTTGCCTGGATTGTCAACTTGTTATCAATAACCAAGACAGGAGATTAAACAACGAACGTCAGGTGCGACAAGATTTCAAAAAAATGAGGATCTGCTACAATAAGATTTTTCGACAATATCGCTCCAGTCACATGACCGCGATTGGTTGAAATTGCCTAATCTCGGCCATTCCATTGCCCCTTTAATAGTGGAGCTGATTTGTCACAATAAAATGCCAGCTCAAACTATGATATCGAAGTGACAATGGGCCATAGAAAGTTCTACTTCTGGCCATGGATTTTTCTTTTAACTCCTTGGTAAACCCGGCGAAATGCATTTCCGCAAAAAAGACTAACTCTACTGCAAAACTTCCTATTTTCATTAACAAAAAATTGCACATATGTTTCCCGCAAAAAAATATTAATCAGAGCTGCAAATATAAAGTGTACAAAACCCTACCTTTAAAACTTCTTGTCTCTGTGAAACGCTTGATCTACAGTAGGATAGGCTGGAACCGATGTGCAGTTGTTTTTACGTACTTCTCCAGTAACGAAAATTAGCCAGGTTGATACTTATCCCATAATTCAGTAGCAACACGATGACTTTCAGAGTCACGTCTGTTTCTTACTTTATCTAGCACGTATATACAATGCATAGAGAAGGTATTGCATTTCACCCAAAATCCAACACCGAAATTTCTCCGGAAATACATGTTTTGAGACACCCTGAATCCAAAAATTGCATTTTAGAAACATATCTGTGTGTGCGTGTGTGTAAGTGAGTGAGAGAGAGAGAGAGAGAGAGAGAGAGAGAGAGAGAGAGAGAGAGAGAGAGAGACTGTGGGCAGCATAACTCAAAAACGAAAAGTCGGTTACCAAACTTGGTACTTAAAGTTCATTGTCTTTCAAGGATGCGAAACCAGATTTTCAAGAAAATATCCCACCCCCAATTACCATTTACAAGCAAACTTTATCGAAAATTTTGAAATTTCTCAAAAATGGTTCTAATGATTTTGATTAAAATGTTTAAGATATTCCAGACAAACGAAATGTCTTGAATTTTTTGGGAATAGGCTTTGAAGGCCTCTTCATCCTGGATGACTCGCAAACCGGAAGAGATAGGCAAGAACTTACTTCACCGAAAATGTAGAACTCATTAAAACGCACAACTTATATCATATATATATAGATATAGATATATATCTATATATGTGTGTGTATTTATCTCATATATTTTTCTCTAGAGTTAACCGTTTCCGAGATATTCCAAGTTATTGGTTTCAATTTTAAACTACATGAACTTTTCACAAGCATGAAGTCAACTTTCGTTTCATCTCTTTTGTTTTACTACCGGTATTTCAAAACAGAACCGAATTTTAATTACTTCACATAGCGGTATCTTTTAAAAGATTTGACTGTCATTTTAGAATTCCCTTATTTCCCTTTTAATTGCACCATTTCTACTAATTTTTATTTCGATTAGCGTGATGTACATAATGAATAGGTGATGTTTTCTATGGAAATTTTGTTTGTGGAATATTTAGAGAAAGTCATGCGAATGGAGCCCAACAGTTTTTTTTTTTAAATTCACTGTGTCAAAGCAAAGATAAATTTCACTTTGCGGATGCCTGAAATCTTCCGTAAACTCGTGGATAAAAGGACGGTGTTTGCGAAATTTCTGGTTTTAATTATCGGTGAAGCGACCCCGCAGCATTAGTAGTTCTGACTTTATTTGTTGGTATACTGGCCTAAAAATTACGGTAGTTATAAAGTTAGTTTTAAATTACATACCAATACTGGAAAAATAATTAACTAATTCTCATTACGAGCAATGCTGTAGAACTCTGCGAACGTATCCCCGACTGGAACCAAACGTATATCTCAGAAGCTTTTCAACTTGTGGTACAGGATTGGCATAATCAGAACGAAGTTATGGTTCAACCAATTTCAGGATCATGCCTATCCTAAATGAAAATTACGGCCGTTAATGCTAACGCTTGGAAAAACTTTCTAAGCCGCCACATTAACTGCAACATGAAAAACTAAGGCTAGTGTTTGAGACTCAAAAAAGTTAGGTAGTGAACAAGCTTCGAATACCATTCCACATGCATTCGTACCAGATCCCAATTTTGACAACATGAATGGATGGACGGACGGTCGGACGGACGGATCCATGCATGGATGGGTGGATCGGTGGATAGGTGGATAAATGGACGGACGGACGGACGGACGGATGGATGGATGGAAGAGTGGATGGGTGGATGGATGGATGGTGGATTCTTGGATTGGTGAATAAATGGACGGATGGATACACGGATGGATGGATGGATGGATGGATGGATGTGTGGATGGACGGGCGGGCGGTTGGACGGACGGACGGATGGACGGATGGATGGATGGGTGGACGGATGGACGGACGGATGGATGGATGGATGGATGGACGGACGGATGGATGGATGGACGGACGGACGGACGGGCGGATGGATGGGGCCGGAATGTACATAAAAGAGCTTGTTGATGGACATTATTCCATTAGGGGAGGTTGTGTCCTATAGACATAAAATCGGAACGGAATTATTTTATACATTATTGCAACATTAGCGACACTCTAACAATACGGAGAATGAGGTCCTATCAACTGCAAGTAACCACAAGGAATTTTGTCACATGTGTAAGAAGATTATACATGGCAATATTCCGTTTGCGAAGTTGAAAAATAAACATTTAAAAGAATATTCTGAAAAATGTATACAGAGGCAGGTCCCTTGAGAGTCCAAACGAAAAACTTAGTTACCCATGTGTTATCAGGACGCCGAAACTAGAACTAGAATAGCTGTAGGAGACAATAAACATCGTTTGTCTTTAGATGTAAACACAGATAGTTGAGGTAGATTCACAGCCGGTGTTATTTGGTGTAATGTTACCAGATTGTGCCGGCGCAAATTTTCTACTTCATACAACCATTAAAACATATCTAATTAAATTGTTACTCTTCTATGGCCGAATATTTCGAAAGTAGAAGATATATTTCTTATTGTAATTAATGCTGCTTCCTACTAACTGAAAACTGGTAAAATATTAAAGTCCGTTTCCGAAGTTTATTTTTATTATTTGTGTGGTACATGGCCTCCATAAAGTGGCCGAAATACTAAGAACAGCACATCTCAGTGTTGTACGTTTTATTATTAATATGAAGAAAGGTGTTGTTGTAAGCTAAGTAGAGAATAGGCAAATTTATAAAATTAGCAGGGGATATTCCCTTCCTACCACATTCCATCTTAACTTACTGGGGAAGCTGCCTAGACGCTGCAATCTGTGCAGGTCGGTTTGATAAAATAACTAACGCTCTAAAATCGGTAGACAGCGAGGGTTGTCCTACAATAGAGATAGCAAACTCACTAATATGTGAAGAACTAAATGTATCAAAAATAACTTTACAGAACTACCTAAAACAAAAAGAATGCTTGCGTCTGCAAATTTAGAAATGTCCGAAACATTTCGTATGGTGGACAAATTGTTATGCACAGTGAAAGAAGCGCAATTAGATTCGGTTAATACAAGTCTGAGAACGGAATTCAAAAATATTCTAAAGTGTTCGATATGCAACTATGTGTGATACTAGGAATGTAATTTTAGATATCGCGTATCTAGAGTCGGTAAAACTATGCTTCTGATATTTTTATTGCCTTTTTGATAATGAGCATTGATTTTAACAAGTTTATCGGTGGCATAATGGGGCTTTCAATCTTCCTTTAACACTGATGGCCGTGTGTCATATGAATTAATGAACACAAGAATGCAGGAATAGTTATTAGCACTAATGAATGTTGACCTTGAGAACTCCTACGTGAACTAATTTCATTTTCCGTAAGCCTCGCAACTTCGCTACGGCTATAGTCAGGGCTTCTGTCCTGAGCGCATGATTACCCACGCGCTGCAGTAAACATCCCCAGTATTGACGGAGATGCACTTTTCGGTACCCCACAAACGTCGCTATATTTTCTCTGCTATACTTTTCTCCTTGTTATTTCCTGTCTTCTTTCTCTAATCCTTCGCCCCCCCCAAAGAGACACACTGACCAAACCAAAGCATAAAGAAGGCCTTAAGTCCCCAAGATACAATGATACATTATGCGTTAAATCTTAATCTTGTACCTGGTTAAATATAAACAACATTATTTTTGTCCAAATATAATTTAACTTTTATACAGTACGTTTCAAGGTACCCGTCCGCATACTTTCTGCTGCCGTTAAATGGACATGACTTTAAGAAATTTTCAGATACGTTAAACTCGAGTTATATTTGAAAACACTATTTCACAGGGTTTCTTAATTTCGTTGTTCTGCAAGTGTTGACGTCATCGGAAGCATTTTTAAATTACACCTTAATTTTTTGTATACCAACTCGCACATTTCATTAGCGTGTATGAGCGCTTTGAAAAACATTCCCATTTAGTTATAGCACAAAATATGTGCATTGTATAATACACTACAACCTGCTAAAACAACGTTAAAATTTTAACCGGAAGCACGGAGGAATAACCACGGAAAATATAGTAAGAGCTCTTTGAAGGGAAGGGGGGGCATAAGTTGGGTATTTGAAAATCATCTTCAGAAAAAGCCTTACAATAAATAAGCACACACTAAAATATTCAAGTAACAGATAAAATTACCAAAAGAGGAAACCATTCCTAACAAACTCTAATGATTCTTGGGTACTGCATATTTCTTGAAGAAGGTTTGTGGTTCTTATTTTTTCCTAGTTGCATAAAATTACCTATACAAAATTCAAACATAGGGGAGTTTTTCTGTAAGCACTAAACGCCGCGTTTTGGGATTTAATGGACGAAAAGTCAAAACAACAACTTGGTTATAATTCCACAACATTCGAGCATTTATTCTAAAAATTCTTGAAACTGGGTTATTCTCTCCAAAATATTTTCGAAAATTCAGTATCGATAAGGCTAAGTATCACAAGTTACTCAAAACAAAGATTATTTAGTCAATAGAAACAGACACTATATATTTACTTTACTGTCTCAGATTACTGATATCTAAATTATGTTCTATTGCGCATTCAATGCCACCGCTCCAACAGGTTTCAGCTAATTGAGTGGTGTAAGGGCGCAAGGGATGGAAAAGGGTGTGCCTTTCAAGCACATGCCTAATAAATAGCTCCAATGCGCAGAGAGCACTTTCGCTCCTTTTTAACACATTCGTTTGTTTTAAAACCAGGAGAAATGATCTGAGTTCTCAGGTTTCCACTATCGCATTCCACCGGTGCTGTATCTTCATTCCATGTATCATCAGCCGCATCGCCTGCGGTGACATGTGTAGTAAAAGCGGGCATTAAACTCTATCAAAAAAAAAAAATCTCGATAAGGCTCTGTACAGTACCTACTTAGATACGAGTGAAGCTTTTGGGCTCTTCACAATGTTTGAAAACTACCCCACATTCTTATTCGGGCCGCGCCGTGGCCGAGTGGTTAGACCACTCGACTCTCACCTAGACGGCCGGGGTTCGATCCCAAGCGACCGCATGTGAGATTTGTGGTGGACAAAACGGCGCTGGGGCGGGTTTTCTCCGGGTACTCCGGTTTCCCCCGCCATCGCATTCCACCGGTGCTCCATCATCATTCATGTATCATCAGTGTCACCGCCTGCGGTGCCATTAGTAGTTAAAGCGGGCGTTAAACACTACCAAAAAAAAAAAAAAAAAAAAAAAAAAACATTCTTATTCTCAACAGTAAAAGCTATACTTAAGCTATACTTATCCTTGATCGGGTAAAGAATAACTGAAGTGACCTTGCCTGAGCCAAAAAAGCATTTTAGTGTTATATCTATTGATATAAATGCTAGGTTAATTATACATAAGTGTTTTTATACTCATATAGTGAAATATGTTCATTTATTGTCAAAAATTTATATCGAAATGAAGATCATTTCGATACAGATTTTCATTTCGATATAGATTTTCAGGCCTGCGCGCTGCCGTACTAATGGATGTTTAATACAGAAACATCTTACGTGTACAATAACCTCCAAGGATATTTAATTATATATAAGAATTATAAGAATGTATAATTATTTCCCGAAACTAAGCTCATAATATTACGTAAGCAAAGCAAAGTAGGTCATGCCATTGGTATCACAGAGACGAGGAAATCAATAACCCAGGGCACGCGCTCCAGTTCTACTTCCAACTAAGGTCAATTGGTACATTTCATTGTTTTTAACATTTATTCAAAGTAAAACATGAGGGCAATTTCCGAGAACGAAGTTACATTTTTTGTTATTCTCCATACCATGAATTTATCATATCACTTTTCGTGGGTATCTTTTTATTTCTGTGGGAGTAAATTGTTAACAGCATTACTCACCTCCTCTGTTATATCAGGAGGCGTGGAAATACATTCCATATCATTATCACTAGGCCAAAATACTACAGTCTCCAACTTGCAAATCAACTATCACTGTGAATCGAATTTCATTTGTTATCGACGCAAACGTACAATACGCATGAAGGTCACTGGAGTTCATCTTTCGTAAGCAGGATGTATAAATATTAAATATTTATTGTATATCTACATGTCGTAGGAAAAATTATGTATGCAACTCTCATATAATCGTTATTAGAATACTCGTGAGGTTTTTCACTCGTACCCTAATAACTACCATAAAAGGATCGTTGTATAAATGACTACTGTCTGGTATTGCCCCTGGTCATCCACCAGACTATATGTAAAACTATAACAACTACAGCATCTGCATTTTATTTCACCATCATTTCCTATCACCCACTTCCTCACTTTCGTACCAGCAGTCGGGCCGATCACCCGATGCTTTCTCTTCTCTCTGATCCACAGCCTCTACTCCTCAACAGTCCTCTGACCCTGTAAGTCCTGGGGGGGCTACGTCCCACGAGGAGGGTAAAAAAGGAAATAAATAACTTGAGTGTTATTTATGGACGCTCTTTAGCTATTATGGTTTTCAGAGCCCTATTCTACCATATTGGATATGAAAGACTACTTTATTTTGCTCAGAGACCTCTATATCAAGCTTGAGGTTCTTTTACGTGGCATGAATCCATTAAACGGGACCAACGGCTTTACCTCCCTTCCAAAGGAAGTCATGCTAAAAAAATTTCCATGCCCTCCTCCGAGTTTGAACCCGCGACCTTGGTAACAAGAGGCTAGCATGTTACCTCTAAACCTGAGGACGACTAAAAATTCATCATCACTCATTTTGAAATGTTCATTTAAGTGTATATACTGAATTTGCTAATTTGTATAGATTTCAACGAAAATGTGTAAACGTTTGTAACATATACGAGTATACATCATTAGATATAATTATAAACTAATTGCAGTCATCCTCTATTCCTAACTTTTCACGTAAAGTATTTTCAACTGATAAAAATCGAGTAATTGTTTAATACTCGTGAAGATGAAAGGTTTATCACATTAATATTTTAAGTTCTATATAGAGATGGTTCTAAATGAGAACATACCTGCTGCTTTTTGCGTGGCCTTCGACATATGGCTGCAAAAATACAGTAAGCAACACTTTCAACATAAAAATCAACGATTCGTTAAAACTTGTTAAAATCGCAAGTTAAAAAGTATACTTGATACAAAAAACAATGTTTATAGATCTATTACAGCTCACACACTCTCTCTCTCTCTCTCTCTCTCTCTCTCTCTCTCTCTCTCTCTCTCTCTCTGTTGACATATAGATATAAACGCAGTGCTAGAGATTTAAAATAACCAAATTCCAAGTTTGCAATCAGATCCTGATTTACCAATGTTTTAGAATTTTATCTTTCACGGAAACCCCCTTCTCCTTCTTTTTATTTTAAAACGTAGTACAGAGGACCTAAAAGTAAAGTTTTTTCATCAAACTAAAGAGAAATTGTAATAATTTTGGTTCCATTTGGTACACTCAGTCTTAATTATAACTATTTCCCCTCGTTTTTCCCTTGCTTTCTTGTGCTTTCCCTAATTTTTTACGTCTTTACACTCATGCCCGAGGCGGGACTCGAACCCGCGATTCACTGCGCCACGAAGCTTCAAAGCTAGGCACTTGGCTAGCGCGGCTATGGTCACCGGCATTTTCAGGCTTTCGGCAACTGTTTCAATACGAATTCTTGCATAATTCTACAGAATTCAGGGAGAAGGATGATGTAAGGAGCTAAAGGACGGAAAATATCGTGGCCTGCATACGCATGTACATTACATATTTCTGAATATGAAGTAATGTTTTCCTTGCCTCCACGTTTAGCTATAATTTCTCTAGGACCTGCTGTCTGCATTACATATTCGGCAACATTAGCCAAAAAGCAGATAGACTTAAGTTGCCAGTACTTACTTAATTTAAATATCTTGGCAGTATACTGCATACTTTAGTTTTCTTCCAAATAAAATCCCAACAAAGAACAACAACTAATCACAAGTTAATTGCTAGACATTTGTTATATGAATAATGCACAAGCAGTTATTAATAAATGTTATAATTTATTAAATCTACTTCAAGGGATATCAGTACAAGAATGTTTCCTCAAGTTTGGTTCCTATAGAATGCTGATATATTTTAAACGTTTTCAATTAGAATAATGGATGGACTTAATTTATTTTTGAGTACACGTTTTTATATAGCCATTACGCGGTGTTTTGTGTATAGCTAAATGCTAACAACTTGTGTTCATGGTGAGATATAATTATTTGTATAGTTTACATAATACTGCAGAGCACAATTCAATATTTCTGTTATCGTAGGTTAACAGCTTTTAAATGAACGATTGCTAAACTGCTGTATATAAAGAATACTAGTACATTGTATAGCAAACCACATCCTTACCTATTTTACACACCTTATTTTGAATAAAAACATTTTAAGACAGTTAAAAATGATAAACTCAGCATATTAGTAGATGTGTAAGGCAAACAAAAAGTAGTCACCTGTGTATTTAATGGTTTTCTCTCCAGAGTACAGGTATTTATATACAAAAGTTGCACTCCTTTCAGTTTGCTTCCGGAAGTTTCAAAGCAGCGAGCAGGAAGGTTTGGTCGTCAATGCAGTTACCTACCGCACGGTGTTTTGAAAATGTTCGATAAGCGCCCCCTTGTCCCATCTCAGGGTTTAAAATCTGGTTACTGGTATTAATCTGCAGCTATAACTATGTAATTCTCAACTTTGAAACAATGTGGCTAATGGTAATGTCTTACTTGATTTGTTGTCTAAAAATTAACACTGCTGTAGTTAATAGCATAATTATGGCACGACAGCTCACAAGGAACTGTGGCCTACCGCCCGGCCGCTGTGTCCCCCATCTCGGTCCATGACAGACGTCATGGATGGGGTGCAGCACTGGAGGGTGAGACGTGGTCAGCGCCTCAAACCCTCCCGGCCGGTTAATGCTGTCCTCGTAACCTGGAGCCGCTACTCCTCCATCAAGTACCTCCTCAATTGGTCCCCCCAGGTGCCTCATGAGGCTGAGAGCACCCCGGACCAGGGCTCCCAGCTAGGGAAAAATCCCCACGCTGATACCGGGAATCGAACCCAGGTCTCCCGTTTGCAAAATGTATGTGCTCACTGTAGCCTCAAACGTGTACCTCCTCCTTATTTACGTCACAATCATTCCAGTTTCAGACATAGTTTACGAACTACTTTTGGCAATATCTATGAACAAAATGAAAATCTCCCATTGGATTCGTTGATGTTCGTTTGTTTTCGGGTCAACTGACTCTTCTGAGAGCTGTCCGCTTCTTCCTCACCTTCAGACAGCATACTAGTAGGAGTGAAATAGTGTGTCTAGTCGACTGTAGATGATTTTGCACAGTGACTTGATGTGTACTGGTGTATCCACAGTATCTAGGTATGGCGTCACTCTGAGGAACATTCATCATACACGAGGTAATGTTTATCTTAACTTACCAAAAAGTTCATGTAGCACTCGAATCACCACAAAATACGACCAATAAACGTGAACATGTTCTACATATATGTTAATGTCAAGTCGTATCTTCACTTAAAAGAAAACAAACAAAAAAAACACAACATTCACAAAACTTGTCAAGTGCAATACGCTAACATGCTGTTGGTCAATTTCGGGCACTGAATTGACGTAGGTAACATCTTAATCGAGAGTTCAGCTTTTAAGATATGCGTCAATTAAGCTTATAGTTCAAAAGGTCTAAAACCAATACTTTTTAATTGCTCTAGCCCCGAAAGTACAATGTACATAGTGGATAGAGAAGATACTACATTCCACCCAAAAATTAAATGTCGATATTTCACCTAAAATAGTTTTGGGGTCCCCTGAGTCCGAAAATATATTTTTAGAAAAAGGTCCGTGTGTGTCTTTTACAGCATAGCTCAAAAACGTATAGACCGTTATATACCAAACTTGGTATTTAGGTTTAGTATGTTCCAAGGATGCGACACGTAGATTTTCCAAAAAGTCCCCCGCCACAAACTTCCCTTTACAAGGAAAAAGTTTCTAAAATTTTGAGTTTCTAAAAACTGGCTCTAATGAGTTTGATTAAAATGCTGCACATTAAAGGTATGTACATCCCAAATAAAACTTATATCCTCAATTTTCTGGGAATAGCCTCTGAAGACCTCCTTATTCTGGATGAATTTTGTCGAATTTTTCCTTAACTGCTAAACGGTAAAAGATAGACAAAAAGTTACTGCACAAATGTGCAGTCAAAACACACAATTTATGTCATTTACATTTTGTGTTGGAGGTAACCGTTTCCGAGATATTCCTTGTTATTGGTTTCAATTATAAAGTACTTATAGGTACTTTTTTTCCGACAGGGAGTGTCCGCTTTTCTTTTATTCTACCCTTGGCCAAACAAAGATGTGAATTTTGATGACAATCACATAATGACAGCTTTTAAAAAAATCGACTCTCCCTTTAGCCTAGTGTATTCCCTTAGTTCCCTTCTACTTATAAGGAACTAAGTAATAAGAAAATTGTGCTGTTTATCTCGATTATCATGGTGTAGAATCTTTTGCAAGAAATTTGCTTGTAGAACAGCTAGAGAAAGTCATGTGAGTGTAACACGTCATAGTTTTTGTGTACTAGAAGTTGACACACTATGTGAGGCATGTGAATATACAGGATTTTTCAAAACGACACCAAACGAAGATCTGGACCTTGTTGGTCTTACCGTACGTGATACGTGAATATAATTTACAGCTCTAAACTCCGCACATACAAAAACTGCCATAAAATCATCATGGATTAGGTAGTCATACATAACCAAATGGTACGTGCGTGGCCCACTCCAAGAGAAATGCCGGTTGGTAGCGAAGGTCCCAGTCGCGTGGTGTAGGTGTGGTTTGATAGACACACCGGCGCGGCACAGGTCACCTTAGTACGTTTTCCATAAACCTAGGATCTGAGGTTGTTTACGTGACGTATGACAACCGTTGTTCCTTCGCTGCCCAATCCCAAATGTGTGCGATTTTAAACACATAAAACTTTAAACAGAAGAGTTTGAAAGTTGCTACATCAAGTTTCAGACAAGTCAAAGTGTAAGCTAATCGACTGCTATCTTCGTTTGGTGTCGTTTTGAAACAGCCTCTGATTTTAGCTGTGTGCTCAATGTTAATAGTTCTGGAAGGCTAAAAATTGTCGCATAGGTACATGTACTTTAATATGTCATGTCGACTTTATAATAGAAAATCTTGCAATATTTACAGCCTTTAGTTTATCTCTATTAGCGTATCTCCAAAAATATATATCGATCATGGCGTCTGCTGCCATCTAATCTATCAACATATCATGATATGCACCCATCTACCACAGAAGAATTTTTGTAAGTGCCTTTTATTCAGTTTATTTTGCACAATATTTAGTACTGAAAATATTATTTTTAATCTTATAGGTACATTATTTGTGTTAAGTCTGGAATTATGAAACTTTATTTAGTTCAGTAGCATATAATTTTAGCATAAATAAGAAACCCACGTTGGAAAGGTAGGTTGCTCTAATATCGAGTCATTTGGGGAAATTAATATCATGTCGGCATGTTGCCATAGTAGTTCAGGGGTTAGAGCAACTGGACGGAAACCAGAAGATCCGCAGTTCAATTTGGACAATGACTTTGAATTTTTGAGCTTGACTCTGCCTTTCTAACCAAACGCATGTTACACAAATGCTATGTTGTTTTGCTTTTTTATTTTCTCTACACGTACTATATACATACACAATCTATACAGAAGGTATTGTATTCCACCTAAACAACCCATGTCGAAATCTCAGCGGAAATACAAGTTTTGAGGTTCCCTCAGTCCCAAAGATTATTTTTAGAAAGCGGTTTGAGTGTGTCTGTGTGTGCGTGTGTGTTTGTGGACAGCATACCTCAACAACTAAAAGACTGTTAAATAACAAACTTGGTATTTAAAGTTAGCATTTTCAAGGATGCAGCATGAAGGTTTTCAAGAAATTCCCCTCACCCTAAACTACCCTTTACATGGAAATATTTTGAAAATATTATTTTTCTCAAAAATGGTTATAACGATTTTGATTAAAACACCGCATATTAAAAAAAATGTATCACAACTAAAATGTACTTACTTATCTGGCATTATCCGGGAACAGTTTCTGAAAACCTGTTCATTCTGTACTATTTTTTTGAATTTTGCAAAACTGGTAAACTGTAAGAAGTACACAAAAGTTTACCATACAAAAATGTAGATCTCGTCAAAACAAACAATTTATCGCATATGTATTTTTGGTGTTCGGCTTACCGTTTTTGAGATATTACTTGTTATTGGTTAAAATTTTTAAACTACGTAACATTTCTTAGAGGGAGTCACTTTTCATTTTATCTCTCTTTTGTTTCACTGCTGGCAATGAAAAGCGAACCGAACTTCAATTGTTTACATAGCGATGTAAACAAATTTAAAATATTTGACTTTCGCTTTAGGCTAGTATCCCCTTATATCCGTTCTGCTTACAAGGAAGAAACAATGTCTGTTAATGTTTATCTCAATTAGCATGATGTAAAAAAAAAGGAATAATCTTTTGTAAGAATAATTTGGTCTTTGAACAGGAAGAGAGCGTCATGTGAATGGAACACATCAGACTTTTTTTTGTGTGTGTTAAGAGTGGTATGTACTTTATCAACTTTAGAAAATCACTTAACAGTTACGAAGAATTTTTACATCAATAGGTTCCGGGTTCGATTCCCGTTTGAGGCGGGCAGTTTTTATCTAATGTGGTGCATCTATGAAATTTCACAAAAAAATGGCGAAGAATTAATAAACATATACATTTCTTTTCATAATAAAATGATCTGAAGTCTAAACTTCAAGAAAATACAGAGTTTATCCCATTTGTCTTATCTTAACTACCAATTAACTGAGCTACAAATTGGTAAGCACACGCTTGTTAACACGCAGTCTAAACTTTGAGCTTTCTTTTCTGCTAGCCTTTTTCCTTCAGTTTTCCACGATGCAATTTTTCAGTAATTTGTTTCAAATGTTTTATACTGCCTCTCAGAAGTAAATCAAAGAAAATAGCCCTATCTCTAAGTTTTCGAAATAATACCCCAATATTGACAAATAAATTATTAAATTTTAAAAAAATCAAAAGTTTTGGAGAGTATAAAAGAAATAATGTTCCCACACGAATTGAGGATACCTAAAAACTATATAATATGACAGATTTATTTGTGAATTTATTTTTCTGTGAAACTGGATTTTTATGTTCATATTTTATAAATGCATCAAGTGGCTCATTTTAATTGGAACACTGAATTTAGTCATTAAAACATTAATATTGAAATAAATAATGCAAGCTAGAATTTTGATAAATGATAAACAGTCACTGTTTTCGTGTACTATAACCGTATAAATTTCATTAAGATATTTTAAATACCTCTATGCGGTGCCCCACAGAGTCTGGAAGTGTGACTGTGAGAGTGAATGTGCTGAATTCATGAATGAAAACCCAATATTACCTACGGTGTTTCATTGTTATCTATATGACCATAGTTGTTAATGGGAACCATGATTGTGAAGCAATTATATTAGAAGAACATTTTATAATGACGAAATATATATGGCATTTTCAGGGTACTTTCAAGAAACATCATGTTCGGTCTTCTCAAGAAACGTAGGTATATCATAGACATTATTTTTATTGATTTACCTAGGAAATATCTTCAAACCGCAAATTTAAAAATATCTCAGTGTTTTATGTTATTTATAATTAAACATTTTTGAACCCTAAATATGTTTCTATTATCAAAGCTTTATGTACATAATTATTATTACTTCCCCTACCCTAGAACATCAATTCATACACATGGTGTTTCAAAAGACACCAAACGAAGATGTGGAACTTGTTGGTCTTACTGTACGAGATACGTGAATATAATTTTCAGCTCTAAACTCGGCACATACAAAAACTGCCATAAAATCACCATAGATTGGGCAGTCGTACATAAATAAATGGCACGTTCCTGGCCCACTCCAAGAGAGATGCCGGTTGGTAGCGATGGTTCCAGTCGCGTGGCGGAGGGGTGGTTTGATAGACACGCCGGCGCGGCATAGGTCACCTTAGTAATGGCAAACTTAGGATGTGGGTTTTGTTATGTGTTTCCTATAACACGTTCTGAGGTTGTTTAAGTAGCGTATGACAACCGTTGTTTCTTCGCTGCCTAATCCCAAATGTGTGCGATTTTTAAATACACATAAAACTTTAAATAGAAGAGTTTGAAAGTTATGACATCAAGTTACGGACAAATCAAAGTATAAGCTAATCGACTGCTATCTTCGTTTGGTGTCGTTTTGAAACGACCTGTATACTGCCATCGGCCTGTGAGTCTGCTTTTAATTGATTTTCCCTTAGTTTTTAGATTGTATTGGTTACTTGCACTTCAGGTTTCTTAATCTGCGCATTCATTTCGAAGATTCATTTATCATTCAATATTAAATATCCTATTAACTACTGAAACTGCTAATTCGTATAAATTTCACTATATCTGGTTGAATTGTACATAGAATGTACAAAATAATTACTATACTAAATTAATTTCCATGGTCTTCTGTGTCCAAATTTTCAAGAGAAATATTTGCTAGTAGTGTAAAGTCTAGTTATTTGTTAATACCTGCGAATATGGAGGTTTTAGGTATACTTTTAAATTCGGCAAATGGTTCTTTAAAGTCACAGATGATTTTATGAACAGCGTTTGAACTATTCCTACAAAAATAGTACAGTTTGCAAAACATTCAATTAAAAGATCATGTATTGCACTCACATGGCCTTCTCTACTGAATCTTCCACAAACTACACTTACAAAACTTAGTCTTCCATAACTATTCTTCTTGTTAATTCAGATACATACGTAAACTTCATTATTCATTTATACATTTCGTTGTAGGTATAAGAAGAACAGTGTAAGCTAGGTATATAGTCAAAACCGGTCGATTTGTAACGGCTCTAAAATTCTGTTTTCTTTACATGAATGTGAAAAAGAAAGGAAGTGAGAAAATAAAAACAGAGATTTCTAGTCGAGAAAATTAAAAAAAAAATCGAAAATTGAAACAAATAATAAAAAATATCTTGGGAATGGTTAACATCACAAACAGTTGACATAAATTGTAGGCTTTAATGACATCTACAAATGTAGGATTTTTTTACGATTTATAGTTGATATATTCCCTGCATTGTGCAATTTCGTTTAATGACTGGTATCACTGACAGCATTTTGGCAAATACACACAGACAGTGGAGTGAGAACGCAGTTGTCTCTGCATATCAAGTATACTCTATCATTGGTTACAGCAGGAACGTCATTGAACAATACTTAATGGGTTCACTTATGCCTTGCCCTACATTCCGTAAGACTTCTGAAATGGCAGCTGAGTCTGGCTTCAGGTGGAGGCTGAACCGGCATGGCTTTGTTCTCAGACGCTACCGAGCCTTTTGCAAAAACTATACTATTTATAAATAAGTAACTCAGAATAAAGAGTTCTTCGCATGGGATTTTCAGAAAATCAACATATTCATTTTATTTGTCACGAGAATAGTTTATAAATGTAGCTTAATAAAAAGATCGTTGGAGTCACTTTTAAGAAAATAAAACTTTGGACATGTAAAGTTTAGCTTTTAGTGAGGGCACTTTCCGCTAAATCTTTATGTTGCATTACCAGAAAATCCTGGATTCAATGTTAAGCTTAGTATTCAACAGACTTGACGTTTTTCAGTTATGCTGTTTACATACACACAAATAGATACACAAACGGGTCTTTATCTAAGAACTCTCTTTTTGGGTTGAGGGGCCTCTGAGTATTTCTGTCATGGTAATTTTGAGTGGAATGGAATACTTTCCCTGCATACTCAAAGAGAGAGAGAGAGAGTAAAAATAAATCGTGCCCAAAATGAAATATCATCAAGGTTTATATTTTCACACGCTGTTCTCAGACTTAAAATGTGCGTTTGGGAATGTAAACCGACGAAAAAGTGTTAAACTGCAAAATCTGTAATATTAGAGGACTTACGAACATTTCTAAATTTTGTAAAAATGCTGTACTGAGTACCAACGCATATTAAGGGAAGATATTTAAAATAGTGGAAATATGTATTATTATTTCTTTCTATCTGTTTGCGCTCTAAGGTTTCAATAAGTTGTCCGCAAAGTTTTATTTGGAAATGAAATTAAAAAGTGCCTATCATTTAATAATGTTCATGTTGCCTGACACCTTAGCATAGCTATCATTTAATTTGTTGCTATAAAAGCCATAGTAAGCCTTATTGTGATGAATATACAGTGTGCTAGTGGCAAGTAGCTTTTGCATTAAACACCAAATTTCTAAACAAAGAAAATGTTGGCTTTCAGTATTTAAATGGAGGTTTCTATACTTGTTGTTGGCATGCTGGTATAAATTTGCCCCATGTTATCCGAAAGTGATATTCTTAAAAAATGAACAAACCCATATTTTATTAACTGTGTGATAAGATTTTTATGAAACTTTGCAGGTTCATATAATTATGTTTAAGTTTCAATTATATATAAGACAATTTTGAAAGATACATGCGACGGCGCCTTCGCTTTAAGTGAACGATTCCGTACAGTCTGAAGTCTTTTATTTGAGAGCTACATCCAGACCCTCATATTGTAAAGTCATACATGCAGATACAATTAAAGATAAATAGGTATAATATTCATGTTAGGTGAAATATTAGATTGCTTACAAATTTTAGCCATTGACATGATGTTTATTTAACTCATATTTTCCGGAATCACATGACATGCGTGTCTTCCAAAATAACTTTCTTCTTGTATTACATTCTCTAACACGCATGTACTCTTTATCTACATAATAAATAGAGACTTCACCGCAAACACATGTTTTGAGGTCCCCTGAATCCAAAAGAGCATTGTTAGAAAATAGGTGGGTGGGTCTGTATACAGCATAACTCAAAAACGAAAACACCGTCAAATATCAAACTTGGTATTTACGTTTAGTACCTTCCAAGAATGCGATACGAAGATTTTCAAGAAAAAAACCCCACCGCAAAAATAATGAAAATTTTGATTTTCTCATAAATGGTTCCAACTATTTTGAGTATGATACAGCATATTTCAGATATTTAAATGATAAAAATTTATATCTTGAACTTTTTGTAATAGGCTCTTTTTCATTCAGGATGAATTTTGCATAACTGGTAAACCGTAGGAGATAGGCAAAAACTTCCTAGTCGTCTCACACTCCCCTTATTTAGGACTGACACGCCCTAGGACTTGCAAGCGAATGCCTAAGGATCAGAAGCTTGTCGGGGAGCATACGACACGAAAACACAGAAGAGAGAACCTGGAACGAATGGTCAGCCCATAGCTAAGCATGAGCATGAGGAAGTGGATAAAATGAAATGCAAGAGGAATGGATGATGGAGCAATTCTTAAACGAGTGGCGGGAGAAACTGGAGGACCCGGAGAAAATCCGCCCAGACGCCGCTTCATCCCACATGCTGACGTTCGGGATCTCCTTGATGAGAGGCGAGAGGTCTTATGTAGATCTCACATACTTATTATTATTGTAGAGTTAACCATTTGCGAGTTATTCCTTGTTATTGGTTCCAGTTTTAAACCACTTAAAATTTTCTCAAACGGGAAGTAATTTTTCGTGTTATATCTTTTGTTTTGCTCCTGACCATCCAAAGTAAACCGAACTTCATTTGTTCACATAACGGCCTGATTTCAAAAGATATGCTTATCGAATTAGTGTAATGTATTCTCTTATTTCCCTTCTGCTTAAAGGTAAGCAAGTAATCCTTTTTTAAAAAAAAAATATAACACCCAAAACCAATGCGGTACACGAACCCACGATCCCCTGCCCACGCAGCACCAAAGCGAGACACCTTAGCGAGCGTGGCCATGGGGACGGGCCGTAATTGACAGTTTCTGCAAATGTTTATCTAGATTAGCATGATGTAGAAAAAGAAGCTGTTTTATGAATATTTTATTTGCAGAATAGGTAGTAAAGTTATGCAAATGAAATATAGCAGATCTTTTGTTACTTATTTTTCTACAAAATCCTCTCTTTGGTTATATTAAATTTGTTTTGATATATTCTTAGCCTGCTACCAACATTCTTCCCACCTTTATTTCTCATTATTCTTTTTATTTCCCATGGGTAAGCCACGCTCATTAAATTTGTCTATAATACCCTTATATCTTGTTGGAATTTCGTGTTGAACATGGCGATTTTACTATTTATTACCTACAGTATTCTTTTCAATTTCTGTAGCCCGCATATACAATGTACTTAGTGGATAGAGTAAGTAATGTATTCCACCTAAGAATTTAATGTCGAGATTTCAAATGGAAATATATGTTTCGGGGTCCCATGAGTCCGAAAAAAGCGTTTTTAGAAAAAGCTCCGTGTGTGTGTGTCTGTGGACAACAGTTCAAAAACGAAAAGACCATTTAATTCCAAACTTGGTATTTAGGTTTAGTATCTTCCAAGGATGCGACACAAAGATTTTAAGAAAATCCCACACCCTTTATGTGGAACAATTTTCTATAATTTTGATTTTCTCAAAAATATCTCTAATGATTTTGATTAAAATCCCGTATATTAAAATATTTACATCCCAAATAAAATATATATCTTGAATTTTCTGGGAATAGCCTCTGAATACCTCTTTATTCTGGATAATTTTGCCGAATTTTGGTTTACCGCTAAACCCTAAGAGACAGACAAGAACTTAATACACACAAAATGTAGATCACACATAATTTATATCCATTACGTTTTTGTTGTGGAGGCAACCGTTTCTAAGGTATTCCTAGTTATTGTTTTCAATTGTAAAGTACTTAGACAGGAAGTGTCCGCTCTTCTTTTGTTTTGCTCCTGGCCAAGCAAAACAGCGATTTGCAATGACAATCCCATAACGACTGTTTTTAAAACATTTGACTATAATTTTAACATAGCGCATGCCTTTAGTTCCCTTCTACTTATAAGGAACTAGGTAGTAGCATTCTGCTAATGTTTATTTCGATTAGCATGGTGCAGAAAGAAGAAGAATATTTTGTAAAAAGTTTGTTCGTAGAGCAGCTAGAGAAAGTCATGTGAGTGTAACGCATCAGATTTTTTCTAATATTCTTATACTCGGGTGCCATACAATTTAAGTAAACTCGTTCGGAGTGTCTTCTCCCCTGCCCACCGGAATTTGAATCCTGTTCAAATCTTATATGTCTACTTCATTATTTAATACTTTATCGTGCTTGCTTGTTACGCGTACCTATACTGAAATGGCGCTTTATTTATGGACGTTCCTTAACTGCTGCGGTTCTCAGCGTCCCGTTCTATACTGGGCGTGAAAGACCGCTTAATTTGCTCTGAGGCCTGTCTATCAGACTTGAGGTTCTTTTACGTGTCGTAAATCTACGACACGGGACCAACGGCTTTACTTTCCTTCCAAAGGAAGCCATGCGAAGGATTTTTACGCCCGAAAATATCCATCGTCCTCCGCGACCTTGGGTATATGAAGTTAGCATGCTAACCATTACACCACGGAGGGCGACATCATTAGACTAAATTGTTATGCATATATAGATTTACTGATTCACTGTTTGTTTATGATAGATTAGGGTACATTTAATAGACCTATTATTTTTTATTTTTATGGTTTTCTCTCTATTTACTCTCTGATGTGTCAATAACATGCACCCAAATTTTTATTTTGCGCATCCATTAGAAAATGCCTAATATTTAATAAAATGTTCAATTACCCGCCATCTTAGCCGCATATATTGGGGTTTCTAAGGTGATATTTATTGGCAGTAAATATAACCTATATCTTCTGCTATCCGAAAGTTGGGTAGGTACCTATGTTTTTCAAAATTCATTTACCCATTTTTCATTCGTTGTATTACAGGTTTTGATGGAATTTTAAGCACTCCTTTAACTATGTATAATATGCAATTCCATGAATCATATTTCATAAATGATAACTACAAGTTGAAAACAAACATTAGATTTGGAATATTGTTTTCAAAAATTCATATAAAATAAGCAAAAAGTCTTAAGAAAACCTTAAAATGAATTATTTTACCAAAATAAATAACAAGTGTGCAAAATTTCAAGTGATTATCTCTGAAATTTAATATGAAGGGGGTGCATAAGACAGCATAAATAATTTAAAATACTTGCCTAATTTTTTTTTAAAACAAGTAATAAATTTTATTGAGATTTAGACATAACTCATATGTATCATATTATAATGTAAAACATATCGATATTTCTTAAATCTGTGACAATGCTGCGGAGATTCTATGATTTTATTTCTGTGGTAGCGAGTTTTCCCTAAATCACACCGTGTTTTGATTTAACCCTATAGCTGGTCTAGCCTATATTGTTAGATATATAAGAACAGCCTATACACAGTTTCAAAACTAACTTTTGCCGGATACTTATAGATGAAATAAACACATTTTAGTTAACATAACGGATGACTTTATTCTCTCAAAAATAAGAGCTCAGTAACTGAGGTGGGAAACATGTTAACCTTTTAGATCAGTTTGCACTGTTCCTGTATACAAGATCACGGACTATAATACAAAATTGGAAACTCCTCTCAATGAGTGGAAATGCCTCACCGTTTCCGCTGATATGTTAGAGGGTAAAACGCAGGTCGCTCGCGCTACCACAGCCACTAAGCGGCGATTTCTTGAATTTGCCCTGTTGAGCTCTGCTATTCTGTAAACGCAGGAAGAGTTATCTGCTAATGAGAAATACGGCGTTGTTGGACCACCTGGTACACTTATTTCAGGTAAAAATGTAAATCAGTGAACTTAAAAGTCATGCATATCTCTAAAAATTTGATGCTGGTGTCACAAATTATTTCTGAGATAATATTTCATGAACTCAGCAGATTAAGAGCCAGTTGGACGAACTCGGAATAAACCTATGTTAGGCGTTATTCCACGGCTATGAATAAGAATGGCGTTAGTTCACACCATCCTGATGCTCGCATTAGTGGCCAGGGGATGACCACGAAGTGTCGAGTGGTCAGAATGAGCGGTCACCGAGAATCTAACCCGGGACCTTCCCGAAGACCAGGCTCGCCCGTTACCGCGAAGCAATCTTGGCTAGTTTTCACTGTAGCTGGCAAACGAAATTACTACTTTTGGAATATTTTGCAATCCTTGTTTAGTTTGAAGCTTAAATACGCGTTTATCATTTTGAGGATTGGAGGTGATTAAGAATAACTGGAGGAGGTTGTAATTTATAACAATATTTTGTAGAAGGTTGCGGAAGTGTTGATACTCTGTAAATCATACAGGCCGGTCCCCCATGGCAGCGATTGCCAAGGGTCTCGCTTTGGTGCTTCCTAACGCAGGGGATCGTGGGTTGGAGTCCCGCCTTGGGCATGGGTGTTATATGTTTGTGTATGTTTGTGCGTGTAATAGAAAAGAAAACAGTAATTCAGTAATCATACAGCAAACAAAGTAAAACAATTAGGTAAATAAAAATAGGGTATACAGCGCCGGAGTCCCGACCAGACTCCGGAACTGTAGTTAAAACAAAAAAAAAAACCCATGAGACCACAGAGCATACGAAACATTCAGAAATTGCGAGTCTTGCCGTGAGGATAGCTTCTGCTATTCATTATTAAAGCAGAACGTCGTAACGTTGTTATTTATTTCTGAAACTATTAAGAAATAAAAGGTAGGTGGCAAACAAGAAGAAGTGCGAGTGTATAAGAGACCCATATTCGTTCTCGCAAATTCCGTGAAGCCGTGAAACGTTCCCCACCGTCCTCTGGAAATCGTTAAAGTTATATGCGTAACTTGCAGACAAGAGAGCTACTGCGCTAGACCAGAACGGCTTTTATTACTCAGTGAGAGCTGAATTCCACGCATTCGCTGCGGCTTCTTTCCGGCGGTACGAGTATATTTCAGGTTAAGGCATTCCAGAAGTCTAGTAATATTAAATTAGTCATATTCAATGTAGCTTTTCTCTGAACATACCTACTATCATTGGACGGCTCGACTTTTAACAGCACAAATATTGTGCTTTGGATAAACTAGCTTTGAAATATTTTGTTTTTCTAATAAAAATAGTTTTTATTAACATGCTCGTATGTACAATGTGCATGGTGGACAGAGAAGGTATTGTATTCCACTCAAAAATGCTATGTCGAGAATTCACCGGAAATATATGTTTGAGGTCCCCAGTGTCCAAAAAAGAATTTTTAGAAAAACGTACCTGTGTGTGTGTCTTTGAACAGCATAACTTAAAAACGAAAAGAACGTTAAATATCAAACTTGGATTTAAGTTTAGTATTTTCCAAGGATGTGACTCGAAGATTTTCAAGAAAATCCCCCATCACAAACTACCATTTACAAGGAAACGCTTTTGAAGATGTTGAATAGGTCTAACAATTTTGATTAAAATACCTACCGTATTAAAGATATTGATATCGCCAATAAAATGTATATTTTGAATTTTCTGGCAATACCTCTGAAGACCTTTTATTCTGGATGAGTTTTGCAGAATTTTGCATAACAATAGAACTGTAAGAGCTAGGCAAAAGGTTAAACCTACACACAAAATGTCGATCTCCTTAAAACGCATAATGTCACATAGGTCTTTTATGTAGAGCTGACCGTTTCTGAGATATTCCTTGTTATTCGTTTCAATTTTAAACTACGGAAAGTGACGTTTCGTTTCATCTCTACTGTTTTGCTGCAGACCATGTATAGCAAACCGAACTTCAATTGTTTCACATAGGAACAGCTTTTGAAATATTTGACTATCGATTTAGCCTAGTTATTCCCCTTATGTCCTTTCTACTTACCATATCTTGACAAGATGTTGGGGTACGGAGGAACGGAGGGGAAATATTCACCGCGATTTTTTACCGCCGGGAATGTAGAGCTAGAAGCATGTTGCACACTAAGTGGCAGGCACGGAAGACGCGGACGGGCTAGGTAAATTTATACTTTAGGCAAGACAGTTGAGATCTGAGAAGGCTGACAATAGAGAAGAGGGGAGGGGGAAATAAGAGTAGCTAAACAGAAGTGATTATAATGTTTTACATACCTACAAAGCTATATTTTATGTCATATTTATGTCACTGTTGTGTTGTGTGTTATATATTGTGTGTATATTATGTGCATATATTTCTCTTGCGTGTATTTGTCTGTTATAATAGGGTACATTAACTCATCTGAATAAGGTGTACTCTTGTGTTGTAAATTTAAATTGCTGTGTTTGAATATATTTGTCTTTTTATTTTAGTGCTTACTGTTTTAATTCTCTGTGTTGTTTTTCTTTAATGTTGCTTTACTATTTTGTGTATTGGAAAAGCTCATACGCTCTGTGGGCCCGTGCGATTGATGAAGCTCAATGTATGACACCGTTATGTCAATAAATACACTTATTCATTCATACTTACAAGTAAGTAAGTAATAAAACAATTTCTGGCAACGTTTACCTTGATTAGCATGTCGTAGATAAAAGATTAATCCTTTGTAAGGAAAGATGTTTGTGTAACAGCTAGAGAAAATCATGTGAATGGAACGCATAAGATTTTTTTCTTTATTTTTAGTTGCATTTTATGCAAACCTGAAATTATTAATATTTTTTTAAAATACCTTAGTTAAAATATACACAATGGCGTAACGAACATAACCTGAAGATTACAAAGTAGTTTCTCTTGAAGCTGAGAAAAATGTTACACGTGAAAAAATGCTAAGTTATAGGAAAAGCCTGCTGATGCTATACGTGCATTTCTGTTCCATCTGTTAGGCCAAACTTGATCTTCCTAATTGCTTTTGTAGCCTGTTTTGTGCTACTTGACCATCTACTCCACTACTCTGAAGACTTTACTAAATAACCAACTCCCCACTCTTTGTCTAATTTTGACACTGACTTTATTGAACTGCGGGTCATTGAAGTCTTTATTAAGAACGTCAGTAACAAGTACTAGGTACTTTTCTGATATAAATGACTGGCGATTTAGAAACTACTGAAGAAATTTGAATTAAATTGCATCTTTTAAGTACTGTTGTGATTAGGTTAGAAAAAATTGTTGGTAGTGCTTAACGCCCGCTTTTACTACTTGCGACACCGTAGACGAGCTTTGGAATTAATATAATATTTGATTATGCTGTTAATACTAATTGCTTATTGATGTTAATAAAATGGTAGGCATATTTGCGCAAATAATTCTATATTTCTTATTAAATACCCTTACCTTATGCATATGGGCAGCGCCGTGGGTGAATGTTTAAGCCGCTTGCTTCCCGTCTAGGCATCGATCCCAAGCACAGGCATGTGGGATTCGTGGTGAACGAAGCGGCGTCTGTGCTCTATTATCACCTTTCGAATCATCAATTTCGCTTAGAGTTCATATCATCCCATTCCGCATGTTCATGCCTGGCTACGGGGTCTGCATTCTGTGGTTTCGTGCCGTTGGCTCCCCGACAGGCTGCTGACTCCTAGGCATTGACTTGTAAGTCAGTTCTACGAATACGGGGAGGGTAAGCCGATTACGAAACGAAACTTTAGGTATAAAGTGAACTTAAAGGTCATGCATATATATGAACATTTCGGTCCGATGTCTGAGATAAATGGGTCATGAATTTAGCAGGAAAAGGTCCAGTTAGACGAACTCGGAGTAAGCCTCTGTTAGGCGTTATTCCGCGGTTAGGCGCTAAATTGGGTTGCACGAAATAGGAACAGAGGCTATCAAAAGAAAAAGCATGGAATAACTTATTCCATGATACCGCGTGGGAGTAACTCGTTATTCCGAGAGTAAAATATATAAAGGAAACTTATTTATTTGGTATTAGATGCAAATTTGTCCCACAGCGATACTGAATTTCTTTATAACATGCTCTTGAAATCGAGAAAGCAAAAGACAATGCTTCGTAGAGGAGATCAAATAAACGAATACGGCGACCATGTACTCTTCGTGAGATTCAGCAAACGAGAGAATACCGTGCGAGAGTGGTGGACCTAATTAATGATGGTTTT
This sequence comes from Hymenopus coronatus, assembly GCA_030762935.1. Taxonomy (NCBI): domain Eukaryota; kingdom Metazoa; phylum Arthropoda; class Insecta; order Mantodea; family Hymenopodidae; genus Hymenopus; species Hymenopus coronatus. The sequence goes on along the minus strand of CM060900.1, from coordinate 453,354,956 downwards.
AAAGATATGAGAGCCAGATAGATAGATAAAACTTAAAAGAAATAAACTAATATTTAAAACAGGGTCGTGCATCTAAAAATTATGAGCACAATTTTTCATGAAAAATCTGATGTGTCCATTCACATGACTTTCTCTTATTGTTAAAAAGCTTATCTGTATCTATTCTTCTATCTACTTCAGCTAATCGAGATAAAGATTGGCAGAAGTCGACTTTCGACTTATTACTTACTTCCTTGTAAGTAGAAGGGAAATAGGTAACACACTAGGCTAAAAGCGAGACAAATTTTTAAAAACCGATTACCATGTAATTGAAATACATTAGTTTGCTTGACCAGGAGTTAACAAATTCCCGTATCAGAATACTTTTAAGTATTTTAAAACCGAAAAAAGCAACAATAAATATCTCTGTAATGGTTAATTCTGCGAATAAAACGTATATGCTATAAATTGTGTGTTTTAACAATATCTACATTTTTTGTGTAGTAAGTTTTTGTCTATCTTTTACGGTTTATCAATTATGCAAAATTCAGCAATATTCATACAGAATATAGAGCTCTTCAGAGGCTATTCCCAGAAAATGTAAGATATACATTTTATTTGTCATGTAAAGATATTTAATATACATTATTTCCATCAAAATCGTTATAGGCATTTTAAGAAAATGAAAAGTTTCGAAAATACTTCCATGTGGTAGTTTGGGATGGGAGAATCTTCCTGAAAATATTCGTGTCGTGCATCCTTGAAGAAAACTAAACTAAAATGCCAAACTTGGTATTTAACAATCTTTTGGTTTTTGAGCTATGCTGGCCACAGGGGGAAAAACACACACACACACACACACATTTTTCTAAAAATTGTTTTGGGGGCGGGGATTTAGGGGGCCCTAAAACATATATTCTTCCGGTGAAATCTCGATATCGAAGGCTTGTGTAGAGTGCAACACCTTTTCTCTACTTATGTAGAGAAAGTAAGAATGTGATGTTAAATATTATCTACTTAAAATATGGTTTTGATGTTTTGGTGGACATTTACCAGTGTAAAACATACCTAACGATGCAAAGAGTGTGGTTGCGTTATAGATAACTATTATTGAGAGAATGAGAATATTAAAGGGAACATTGAGTGTCCAAAATACAACTTGGTATAAAAGGTGAGTTTATTTCGCTTATGTTTCTTCCACAGAAATGTTTCAGTGTTGCCCATCCATCTGTTGCTTCTTACCTTTAGATTCTATGACTGGTGCATTCATAATATGTGAGGGTTACATGTTAATAAACAAAATGGTATTTAATGAGACAAACAAAACATTATCAAACCTGAATGTTTTTCAGCCTCTTTTCCACATTATTTTCAGAGAAAAGCTGCATAACTTACAACATTGATAGGATAGGGCCTTCAGGAGACACGAACTAGAAGCTTGCATTGCCCCTATTTTCCATTCATATACACATGCACGAAATATATATACTAGATCTCGGCTACCTCTGTGTTTTGTATTGCATGACACAACCTTTGTTAGCTCACACTTTGCTACGCAGCTTATGCTATTAAAAATAGGGCCAATAAATTCAGTTGTTTTTGTTATATTATTCCATTTTCGTAAAATAGAAAAGTACAAGCTGTGTACACAAATTAATACCAATGGAGTGTCTTAGGTGATTTTCACGGCCGGTGTCATAATATTTAAAAACTGTATGTTCCGGGCTGTAGGAGGTAAATGCATGTACCTCCTACTGTGCTTTGCCTACTACTGTAGGAGTCACTGGTGCAGTCGCTGTAGGAGATAAATGCAAGTACCTCCTACAGTGGATGCCACTAAGATGTTGATCGTGAAAGTCGCCGAAAGTTTGGTTCAGATCTTATCTTACGACCACGGCACAGCTGCCTGGAAAATGCATATATTAAATACAGCAAATTAATATTGCTGTGACTAAAGGAATAGGACAAAAGTTCAAGCGTGATTTTCTTAAGCAGGTATTAAAAATAAAAACCTAACCTAAAGATAAAGATAAAGTATCACTTCTGTAGGTAATTGCATTTTTGAGGCTCTAATTCATCAAGTAGTAAATTAAAATAAAATGAAATAAAATGTATCTGCCTCTACAAATGTAGAAGAACATTTATTTAGTACATTGGTAGTTCTCAGTAATTCTGTGACAAAACCTTGACCAGATCACTTTTTTTTCAAGCTTATGGAGAAAGTAGCAAAACTTGTGCATGATTATGCAAACTATGTACTCGAAACTGACCCAAATGTATAAAAAACTCCAAAATATCTATATTGTATTCAGCGCTTTTGGAAGTAGGCGTTGCGAAATGTAAGACGTAGATTATATTTTTTTAACAGATAAGAACGCGAAATTGGCAAGAAAACTGCAACTGTGAGAAATGGCCAGAACATTTTTTGTCATGAAATGCTGTTTAAACAGCGTAGCCCTTTTAAAGTGATGTCCAAACATGCTTTACATGCGCGTTAGGCGAAAACTTTCACAAGTGTTTTGCAGATTTTACAGAAAAAAAAATTAAAAGTGTATTTTTTTAAAGCAAAACAGCGTTTCCACCATAAGGATAGGTTTAAAGTTGTATCCCGCAAAACTAAGTCAACAAATATTAAATATATGAGACAGGATGTAAACTCATGCCTTCTAAGCTTTCGGATCTAGCTTTATAAAATAAGTTGTTCCTTAAGGAAGACAGAACTATTTCCCTAAATATGGCATCCTTTGGATGAAATTTATTAGTATTATTTTTCTTAAAAGAGTCGATCATCTTATCTGCATCAAAATATGTGTACAATACCACCCGCTCTTATGTTTATAAAATGTTACATTTCTATCTTGAACTATTTATGAGTAGACGAGTCATTTACGCCAGAAAGTGTCACTACCAGAAAAAGCTTTCAAAGTAAAACTGGAGAAAACAAAGTCTTATATATTTGCAGACACAAACCACAAGCTTTAAACACACATACTTAACTGCAGTACCAGTTTGTAAAGCAAAACTTGCCCTAAAATGTGGGCTAAGATTTGTCTCTCTGCTACAGGATGTTTAGGAGTTTTTTTTGAGTGGTGAATACCTCACATTATGTATAAAATGTCAAATGCAGTACCACTTTTTAAATATATGTAAAATATAAACATTGTACTTACAACGACATTGCACAAGAACCTCGTTTATTTGAATGAGGTAATCCTGATTAACAAAAACCCAAATAACCTGTTAAACACCAACTGAATGAAAGCAACATATGTTTAAGTATACTATAGCGAAACTTGGATCACTGAAAAAGCAAAAGAGAAAAGAATTGAAAGCCTTCCAGATGAGACGTCTGCGATCGTCATTAGGCCTGTCATGGAAACAAATAAAACATAATCAAATACAGATTAGCTCTGTTATTTAGTGACACTGACCATGGTAGTGTGCAACTGATGGCGATATGTACATATTCCATTAGTGGTATATACACATCTTGTGTAAGCAGAGATTTCCAATTAATAACACCTCAAAAACTAACAATATCATTTTTGCAGCATTTTTTGCAATTTACGCTCTCATTAAAAAATAAATGGAATTGTTGAAGTGAAATAGTGTGTGGAGTTGTGAATTTTCCAACATTATTAATTATTATTATTATTATTATTATTACTATTATTATTATTATTATTATTACAAAACATCACGAAAAGGACTAGAATTATTTCTACAAGACACACAGGCCTTTGCCATATGTTAGAATTTAGATAGTCTGTTTTCTATCTCTCCTACGGTCTCAGCATTTTTCCTCCAAGCACGGTTGAGTTTGTCTCGCGTTACTAATAGTTATTATTTTGTCTCTGTTTTTGCGCTTGTTCTGACAATGGACCAAGACCGCAAGGAAACATAAATCTTGGAAATAGAACCCCCCTTACATGGCACATGAAAAAGGCCAGCTATCGTATGTTTGTTTCTACCGTAGCGATATTAATGTGCTTTCCTTTATTATTGTGACCTTATGAAGGATCACCTCTCAGCTTCAAGGCGAGACTTTGGAGAAACAAGGAGAAAGCCAGGAACAACTACCAATTATTGTAACTTTCCTTTTCATGTAAATCCAAGTTTTAGTCTTTAACATAAAGAATACCATTTTCTAAAGCAGTGCATGCTACTTAGCAGTTTTACTTTTTAGAGTCCAAAAATCGTATTTTTTTTTTCTAGTATTATTTTCTCGCTTTTAAAATGCTCAACACTTTTTGTGGGTATTCTAAATTGAAGGAAATTGTAGTGCTGGGAACAGTACCGCCATATTACAACGTGATCTTAGGCAAAAGGGCCAATGTCTGGATAATCTGTAGGTAGATAGTCTATTTTCATACTGTAAAATATTATTTAGCTCCTTAATGGAAAACTGAATGTCTAAAATTGCCAGAAGATATTTATAATTTTTAATAACTCCATCGCACGACAATTCACAAGGAACCTTGGCCTACTGCCCGGCCGCTGCGTCCTCCATCTCGGTCCATGACAGACGTCATGGATAGGGTGCAATATTGGAGGGTGAGACGTGGTCAGCGCCTCGAAACCCCGGGCCGGCTAATGCGGTCCTCATGACCTGGAGCCGCTACTTCTCCATCAAGTAGCTCCTCAATTGCCCCCCCCTCAGGGACCTCACGAGGCTCAGTGCACCACGGTCCAGATCTCCCAGCGGGAGAAAAATCCCCACGCCGGTACTGGGAATCGAACCCAGGTCTCCCGCTTAGCAAGCAGCTACGCTACCACCGCGCTAAGTAGACAACCAATTATAATATTGCACAGCTTTATTTGCTCCTTCATATTGATATACTTATCCTTTCTCATTTTAGACACGTTATATGCATTCTAATGCATATTTTTAAAAAAGTACAGCATCTGCCAGTTCTTACCGTGTATTCTACAACTTTTCCAACAGTAAGTCTCAACATTCCTATACATTTTTAATTATATCCTATTTTCTGGGTGACTGACTCCTATTCTCAAAAACTTTTGCGAGAGCTAAATTAAAATTTTTGGTTAGGAAAGAAGATCTATTTGCTTTTGTATACTGAATTTGGTGGAAATAAATTGTTTAGCCATTTTAAATGCAAATTTTGATCACATCAGATGTTAATGGAGAAAATAATCCTTGCTTCCTTAGCAAACAAGCTTGTTGCATAAAATTGGAAAAGTGATGTGATGTGATTTTGTGCTGTAGAATCTTTAATTCGATATCTTAAATGGTTTATAAAATAATGTGTTATGAATTTTGTAAATTGAGTACTAGTGACATAGGGTTTTAACCTTCCCTTAACAAAGTGAGATATTTTGGGTGTTAAGATTAGGCCAAAAATTGGGTCCCCGCATATTTTCGAACATTTTCCCAGTTTCATGCAGATACAAATAAACCAAGCGATAGGTTAACGTCGAATAAAGAGTGTGTTGTTGATTTTATGTAAATCATTTTCTAAATTCTTGTTTTGCACAAGTGAAGTTATTTGCTAGCTAGAAAACTTGTTGAGTTTCGTCTGCTTCACGAGTTCATGCTGATGTTAACGCCCTTAACCTAACCAGAGTAGAGGTTGGCTGTTTTAGTTGCTGAGTATTGAGTCGTCCTGCTTTATGAAATAGTATAGCAGCGGCTCCGGAACGACGGCCGAAGCTCTTTGAAGTTTGTACCGCCCAGATATTTAGAAGGAGGTTCTTAGCCCCACCAGTTGTTTTTAGTTTTATTGCTTTACTTTTTAATGTTCTAGTACACACCAGAGAGAGAGAGTATTCTATACTCCTGGGCGAAAACATTAACAGCACGTTTAAATAAGCTCGCAGTCTTAGATAGGATGAGTATTTCTTATGCAGTTTGAGACCGTTATGTTTGCATAAATAAACCACTGTTGAGTGACTGATATAAATATTTGCAGTAATGTATTTTGGCTGAACCAGTTTTAGCGTTGTATTTAGTTTAAAAGAGCACTTTACAGGTTACCTTACTGGTGAAAATGCGTGTTATGTTAATTGAAGAAGATTATAATTTCGAGTGACATCTGTACAGGTTGTTTATTACAGTACCAGAAGAAACAATTCATAATTTTATAGGTTGGTATGATTCTTTCCTACTTTAAAGTTCGCATAAATGTTACGTCACGCCAGAAAACTTCTCATTAATAGCAGGAGCCCTTAACAGCTTTCAACCAAGTCAAAATAATCTGATGAACAGTTGCTACATTACTAAACTGTTTTCTTTATACAAGATTGCGAGTTTTCCCCCTTCTACTTTATAGCGCGGACACAGCCATTGCTGCAGTCATTATGTCTCTCTCCACTTCCTCTTTGATCGAATTAAGCTAAAGCAGGCATTACGTGGTCTATAATGCCCTTTCAAATGAATTTCGTAATGCATAGAACTAATTCGGTTTAACATTTACATTTCAGAAAAATTGTTTTAGATTAAATTTATTTAATTCTACGACGTGGAGAAGAAAACCAGTTGAATATTTTGAAGGAATTGTTTATTTATTTACTTATTTTATCAATAATGTTGATAATTAAGGAGTTTATGGAAATTTCACATATGAAATTTGGGCAAAACCTGTAAAACAAATAGTGTTCTCTTTTTGAGATCTGAGCTTAAACCGGCGTGAGGCAGTTTTGTTTCTATCTTTAATGGTATTAATGTTTACGGTTATAAAAATTACTTGTAGCACACCATAAATTATAAAGCATTATGAGCACTTAATGTTTTCATAGTTTAAATAAAGCATTTAAGAATAACTCAAAATTAAAACTTAAAGAGTCCTGTTATATAAGATATTAATATTTATAAAATTAAGATTAAAATAAAGTAAACACAGAAAAAGTATGGAAATCCTATATATATTATCATATATTCAAGACTATGTGAATATATATTTCTTTTTCATATGTTAACGACGCGTAAGCTGTAGTCAATATAAGTAGAAGGGGGAAGATGGGCAGACACAGAATAAAATCTTCACATTTAACGTAATAAAACGAGCATAGCTGTGGATTTTGTTAATATAAATATTTCTAATGTAACCAAGAATTACTGAGGTGTGCAGATTCCTTTTAAAACTGCTCCTGTTTACATATTGAGCACTTTAACAACTTAAATGAATATCTGTAGTTGAAAACTACTAATTGTGAAGATGGTGATTTAGGAAGACAAAACCACTTACCAACTTAGGAGTTAACAGCATTCAACCACGTCAACACAATCTGATGAACTGTTGCTACTTTACTAAACTGGACAGTTTATACCAGCAAATGTGAGTTTCCCCCCTTCTACTTTATAGCGCGGACACAGCTATTGGTGCAGTCATTATCATGAGGTTTTCTCCCTCCACACCCTCTTTGACGATATAAGCTAATGGAGGCAATGAAGTCATTTCAAATGTATTTCGGAATGCAAAGTACCGATTCGGTTTAACATTTACATTTCAGAAGCTGTTTTAGGTGAAGTGTATTTAATTCTACAATGTGGAGAAGAAAATCAGTTGAATATTTTGAAGGAAGTATTTATGTATTTTATCAATAATGTTGATAATTAAGGAGTTTAGGGAAACTCACATGTGAAAATTGGGCAATTCCAATTGAAAAAAAAGTAGATTTCTTTTTTTGTGATTTTACATGAAATTTCAGTCAAACATACCCTTAATATGCCAATTATGTGGCCATTTGTGATGTCACCTTTTTGACATTTGACGAGTGTGTACATATGATTGGTAGATAAAGAAGTGTTGTTACCAAGGTCTCCACTTTTACAATGGAACTCTAGGCACCTTTATTACTTTACAACCCCCTCCTTGAATCCATTGTGCACAGAAGAGAAGGTGGAGGGGAATATGGACAGGGCAAAGCGATACAAAATTGCTGGTGAATTTTTATTGTCCGAACTGTACATTAAATCTGACAACACTGCAATTGTTACTAATTACCAGTCACCCGGTATTTCATACATTGTTACTCCCATTACTCTCTGAAACATTTTGTTGACTACTGTAATTAAATCACTTGCACACATGAGGATGTAATGTTCGTAATTACTGTATTACATTTTTCTTCTTTACACTGAAGGTCCTCCATGATGTGCCAGTTGAGTTCTGGAACTTCACCAGCTCATCTTTTCTGCAACGAGAGAGAGGAAAGGGAGATCAGTGAAGTCATTTATCGCTAAATTTAATATTTACATGAACTACAATGTCCTGTAAAATAGGGCAATTTTAATGCAATTGTTAGAAAATATTTATGTTTGAAAATTCCCACATTTTGGTAAAGATATTTCAAAGCTATGCTATTAGTTCAGGGGAAAATTTGTAAAATACTTGATTGAATAATCAGAATACCTATTATTTTAGCCACGGTATTTCGGCAATTCGCGGCCTTCTAAATTGTAGGAAATACCTAAGTTTCTATGAGACTTATTATATTGGAGCCATTGAAATTGCTAGAAATGTTCGTACTACAGCCTATAACAAGACGTTTAGGAACTCCCAACAATGGGTAGAGGATTATATGTATAAGTCAAGTTTTATCCTCCCTGCTGTTCACTCCAGTCGAATATGAAATACACTCCTACTAAGGAGAATATGAGTTGGGCAATAATCTAAACCATTAGTACAAAAATGACAGATGTTCCGTTTCGTTACCTTAATTTCTTCTGAAATCAACAGTTCTTTGTTTGATACACACTGCTGTGATTTGATGTAAGTTTTGTATATCACTTGTGGTTTAACTTTAATACGAAGACATCAGAGGCTGTTCGTACAAAAATCAAGATAAACATATCTTAGTTATTCTTTCAATAGAAATTTTAGAATTATTTTCCAGGAAATAAAAATAACACAAGGTTTTCTATGTAAATGTTTGTTAGGGACGGGGAATTTTCTTGAAAATATTCGTGAAGCATACCTGGAGGAGGTTGAACTTAACTTGTAAGTCTTTCTTATTCTGGGTATAAATTTGTATCTTCCGATGTTGTAGGTATCTTTCTGAAATCTGAAATTAATTGACTTTTATTCTGGACGCTCTTTAACGCTGTGGTTCTTAGCGTTCCATTCTATATGGGGCTGAAAGACTGTATTGTTTCTCAGAGACTTTTTATCAGGCTTGAGGTTCTTTTACGTGCCGTAAATCTACGACACGAGAATACCGGCTTTACTTCCCTTTCGAAGGAAGCCATGATATGGATTTTACGCCCGTGATTTTAATGAAACGTAATGCATCTCTGAAGTACAACATTATTCTGTATATAATAAACATACAGGGATGTTATACAGGTGCTTCAAAACGACGCCAAACGAAGATGTGGACCTTGTTGGTCATACCGTACGTGATACGTGAATATAATTTTCAGCTCTAAATTCGGCACATACAAAAACTGCCATAAAATCACCAGGATTAGGCAGTCATACATAACCAAATGGCATGTGCCTGGCCCATTCCAAGAGAGATGCCGGTTGGTAGCGAAGGTCCCAGTCGCTTGGTGTTGGGGTGGTTTGATAGACATGCCGGCGCGGCACAGGTCACCTTAGTAATGGAAAACGTGGGTTTTGTTATGTGTTTCGTATAACATGATCTGACGTTGTTTACCTGGCGTGTGACAACCGCTGTCCCTTCGCTGTAACATTCCTTGTTACTGGTTTCAAGTTTAAACTAGTAACTTTTCTCAAATCGGGTTGCCTATCCTATCATCACGTTACTTTCTTTAGGCCGTATGTACAATGTACACAGAGCACATATAGTAATAGACATCGAATTTCTGATTGTAGGGGATTTATAGGGCGATATTGTATCTTCTGATATCCGTTGGGCCCTCCGGGGTAGAAGGAGAGGTTGTAGCATGCCTGTAGTAGTAACATGTAATTCTGCTTGGTGACAGCAATGCCTTACACAGGCGAGGTGACCCGCGGCCATATTGTGGGCATGTGGGAAGCAGGGTGCACGGCAAAACAGCTTAAAGATAATGTGCAAATGTGTAGATCTGATGTGCAGTATTGGATTAAACGTTTCCAGGAGCGCGGTGAAAATGGATTAAAGACGCGTCAAAAATCGGAAAAGCCAAGAAAATCAACGGCGGAAGTCGATGCTAAGATTATAAATGTAAGCATAGATGAACCATTTAAATCGTCTACAAGATTGCGCCGTGATCTGAAGCTATCTTGCTCCCTTACTACGGTGAGAAACCGCCTCCATCATCGAAAGGCAGCAAAGAAAATAGACTTGACTGAACAGCATCGCAAGAGTAGAATGGGGTTTGTACTTGAATACTTGGCCAAAATCAGACAGATTTTGGCAGCTAGTGATTTTCTCAGATGAAAAGGTTTTTTGCTCTGATGAGGTTGGGCGAATGTATTAGTGGCGACCAGACAATACTCGCTATGTTCCAGAACACGTAGTTGCCAAGAAAAGAAGTGGCCGCATAAGTGTGGGATTTTGGGTTTGGAGGTTCCCGAACAATACCGATTACTGCCTACTTCACAGTTCTATTCTCCATCAGATCAAACCCCGTCCCCGCCGTAACTTTAGACATTATACCAATAGCAATATCCGCCTGCGGTGCCATAAATAGTTACAGCGGGCGTTAAACACTACCAATACCAAAACAAACAAAAGCAAAAGCTCTACCAGACGCACATAAACCAGTTCTGTAAATTCCAAATATCTCGAGAACCTGCCTATGTTCATGTGACTTTCGAAACAGGCATTTTCTCTGTAGTCCCGATTACGCACGTGAAAGATCACCAAAAATTGGTCTCCACCATTTTAAAAGGAGACACTTTATTTAATCTCGCTATCAGTTGAGCGAATGAGTTGACAAACCCAGCATAGGTATGCTCTATTGGTTCGATATAGAACCTCACCAGCAAGGTGACAGTATCAGCCAATAAAATAAAAACATGACGTAATAAATTACAGTGCTGATTTCTTTTTGTGCCTTCTGTACATATCTATTCCACCCAAAATTTCGATGTCGAGATTTCATTGGAAATATATGTTTTGGGGTCCCCTGAATCAGAAAAAAAGCATTTTTAGAAAAAGGTCCGTCCGTCTGACTATCTGTCTATGTGTGCCTGTGGACAGCATAGTTCAAAACGAAAAAGACATTAAATAGCAAATTTGGTATTTAGGTTTAGTATCTTCCAAAGATGCGACACGAAGATTTTCAAGAAAATCCCCCGATCACAAACTACCCTTTAATTGGAAAAATTTTCGAAAATTTTGATTTTCTCAAAAATGCCTATAACGCTTTTGATTAAAATCCCGAATATTAAAACTATTTACATCACAAATAAAATTTATATCTTGAATTTTCTGGGAATAGCCGCTGATGACCTCTTTATTTTGGATGAATTTTGCCAAAATTTGCTTAATTGCTAAACCGTAAGAGATAGACAGGAACTTACTACACAAAAAATGTAGATCTCGCCAAAACACACCGTTTATGTCCTTTACATTTTTGTTGTGGAGATATCCGTTTCCGAAATATTCCTTATTATTGGTTTCAATTGTGAAGTAATTATACTTTTCTCAGACAAGAGGTATCCGTTTTTCTTTTGTTCTACTCTTGGCCAAACAAAGGAGCGATTTGCAATGACAATCGCACAACGATAGTTTTTAAAACATTTTACTCTTACTTCTGACTAGTACAATCCTTTAGTTCCCTTCTACTTATAAGAAACTAAGTAATAAGAATATTTTGCTAGTGTTTATCTCGATTAGGATAGTGTAGAAAGAAGAATAATCTATTTAAGAAGTTTATAGAGCAGCTAGAAAAAGCTATGTGAGAGTAACACATCAGAATTTTTTTTGTTTACTGCTGACCTTGCAAACTGCCGAACTTCAATTGTTCACAGAGCGACCAGCTTTTAAAAGATATGACTATCGCTTTAGCCATATTTTCCTCCTGTTTAAAAGGAGTCAAGAGGTAAGACCATTTCTGCTTATGCTTATTAGATTGATGTAGACAAAAGAACCTCTTTTGTAAGAATAGTTTGTTTGCAGAACAGGCAGAAAAAGTCATGTGAATTGAACATATCAAGTTTTTTTCACATGAACTCGCGAAAAGTAAGACAGAAAAAAATAAACGGCTGTGTATCGTTACTGCACCCTGCAAGTAACCAAGTAGGAAGAAGTGTAACATATCATTTCCTATAACCTAAAATAATTCTGGCAAAAATCTTATCAGGGTTAAAGTAAAGTGGAATGGAAATACTACGCTTTATAAACATAATGCGGCAAAAAAAGAATTTATTTTAATTGGAAATGGGTAGGGAACGTTGTGAATTTTGGAAACGTATCTTTACCTTTAGCTTTAATATATTCTTGTTATCAAGTAAAATTATGCCTCTATTCACGAAAGTTTAGTTTGGATTCCCGTTTATGTTGCTTTAGGTTGTTTTCTTTTCTGGATTTGTAACGTTACTATAGTTGTAAGAGATTTTTTTCTTACAGCGAACTCTAAGGTAAATGCGTTGAGATTCTATTTTCTTTAAACTTGAACCACTTCTGGTAGCAGAAAAGTTGACCTTTGATGCGCATCTGACATAACATCTCGATAAGACGCCTGCCTGCGGCTGAACGCATGTGGTCCGGAAGACTTTTGGGGCTTTCTGTTAGAGCTTGTAAAGTTTAGTCCCAGGCACTATCTCCGAAATGTTACCTGATTTTTAACAAGATCGTGATAGTAAACATTCAAAATTAACCTGTATTAACGCAGCAAAATGGCAAAGTAACCGTAAGCGGCATGTGGTCGCTTCGGGTCGAACCCCGGCCGTCTAGGTGAGAGGCGAGTGGTCTAGCCACTCGGCCACGGATCAGTCTGGTCTGTTTGTGTATGGCTTGATAATCTCTTTACCCAACTCGAGAAGAAATTTTCTTCGCTTGTCCGGTGATTTAGCATTCCAGTCAGGAGTCTTCATTTTCCATAACACAACTGTAGGTATTAATTCCTGCTACGTCTATATTGTTCATGAATAATAAGAATGGCCACCTGTTGGTAGTTCCGTTGCAGGAATATTCACCAGCCAATTTATCTAATGTGTCAACTGCTCCTTTAATACTATTGTAATGGAGTATATCTGGTTTATACCCATTTTCCTCACTAGCACAGCTTCATCATGGTGTTCATTGCTTAGAAGAATAACCGCCTTATTTGGGGGGGGGGGTACATAGGAACCAAGTAGGTAAAATTCCCGTTGAAACTAAGCTATGTAAAGTAAATTTTAAAAATGTAATACACATATTGTTCAAACAGAAACATATTGTTGAAATATAAAAAAATAAGACATGCACGTTCCATTGTTGACATTGTTGACAAAACAACCAACTGTCAATTATGAAATTACATCTGCGATCTGAAGAAAATACTAAAAATAAACATTGGAAATAAATATTTTTTTTAAAATAGTGACACACATTACCAAGCTGGGTACAGGCATACCCAACCTGTTTTTTTTTTTTTGGAGGCTTAATTAAGTAATACATACTTTTTTTTTTCTGACTATAAGACGACACTTAGGGATGTCTTATTGACATATAACAGTAGCTCAGATATTTAGCATCGTTAATTACAAGTAATAGCTTGAAAATGAAAGCTTTGGGTACAATTGTACCCAGCTTGGTATATGGAAGGTAATATCATCTACTTCAAGTTTATACTAGGCATTAGATTGATCTCCAAACTCTGGATACTCTTACTGATTCATAGCTCATCGCTCCTATATAGGGGTCTGACCCTGTAGAGTGTAAGCATGTAGAGAAACAGAAGAAAAACATGCATAACTCCATAAAATTAAGAAATAAAATAAGCAGAAACTTACATGAAGTTCAGGAATAGGAGCACCTCTTGCTGTCATATACATCATCTTCTATGGTTATATTTTGGTGCTCTGAATATGTTATGTAGTAGAGAAAAGGACTTAGACTGAAATTAAGGAAAATAGTGGTGACAGGAAGAAATAGGAGGGCTGACTTAGGGTTTTGGAGGACGGCAGCTACAAATGCGTTTTTGAATATGTTCGTAAGGGATAGGATATCCGTTGACATGACAGACCTTAAGGGCCTGGCATTGCAGGCATCGCGGTTCGTATTTGGCAACACTTCTGAGCCTTTGCAATCTACAAATTCCTGACAGTCCATTCCCTACCACTTGCGGCCAGCTTGAGTAAAAATGCAGCTGCCTCTTTATTTTGCATTGAGGGTCCCCACAAACACAATCCATTTGGCAAGTCTGTAAAGAAAAATAACAACATGTCACAAAGTTGTGTGGTTTGACAACGGTGGAAGGATAACTAATATACTACTCTTCTTTGATTACCGTAGCCTGAAAGTAGATATAAACAGAAGCATGTGGCGGAAATGAAATCCATTGGCTAGTGGTTAGCACTTCGTTTTTCTTCCACAACATAGTTGCACGCCTTATTAAATATCCTGTTTTTTTTTTTTTTTTTTTTTTTTTTGCAATCTGTAAAATAACTTAAGGGCCATTCTTATTGAAAATTAACCGCAGACTTATAATATAGACGCAGAATTAAATGCACTATGAGCATTCTCAATGACAAACGTAAACGTAGGCAATAACTAATCAGTAATTAAAACAAGTGAACTGCGGCTTGCGAGTGACTACCAAATTAAAATGGCTGACAGAAACGACAATGTGCTAGCATTCATGCATTTGCAAAGTAGAGTAGCCCATTTTCTTGATGTTTTATATTTTAAAGAATGGTTGTCTCGTCGTAGACGATGGTGGAATCATCCCCTTAATCAAAGACGAATTAACGTAGGAGATTTTCATAATATGCTAAGGGAAACGAGAGAAGCATCAAGCGAAGCCAATTTAATAACACATTGAGCAGTTGTTCTCATTGGTTGATTCCTATGTTGAATGTTAACTTTACACAAAAGCTTGGCGTTTGCAAGCTTCTATGTTAACGTACTACGATTATGTCTACGTCAATTTCAATGTAACCGTCGTGAATGTGCCTATGCATGTACTGGCTGCAAGCTTCTGTGTCTACGTTACGTCTATGGTTGATTTTCGATGTGAATGCCCCTTTAAGATGTTATAATAACATATAAAATATTACTGCAATATTACCTATATGTTTATCGTAAAATATTGACAAACTTTATCACGATGTGATCGGTTGCAGAGCTGCCTTTCCGTCATACTAGTTTTGTAACGTTCACGGAAACGATCACAAGTAGAAACAGCGGGCGTTATACACTACAAAAAAATCACAAGTAGTAAAAGCGGGCGCTAAACACCACCAAAAAGAAAAACAGAAGCCATATATGATATTATACTGATGGCTGCTTCTGGTATTGACCGTGTTGTCTTTTAGCTCGTAATTTTGTCGACGTTTCACAAATCTATTTATTTATTTATTTATTTATTTTAAGTATAACGCCCTTTAACCTGGTTGGTCATATCGGACGATGAATGAAATTGGGGAAATCACGCTCAAATGATCTCGGGGTCCATGGAGCTTAAAGTTACTCGATATTCGTCTTCTCAGGATAAGGGAAAACTCCGAGAAAAAATCTTTACCGGGTAACTCACCCTAAGCGAGATTCGAACTCACGACCTGTTGAATGTGAGGCAGACACGCTACCCAGGCCGGCTATAACTTATTATTGTTCATGATTGTACGTGGTTAGTTCTTGTAAACTATAGTGTATGCGAGGCAGATCTCAATGCTGAGCCGGAGGAATACATTACTTTCAGCTCACAACGAACAAAGAAAATAAACAACGCTAATTAAGGAATGAGATACCGAGGGACATACATCCCATCAAGCAACAAATGTAGCTTTGGTTGTACGCGCCTAAGGTGAAGGAAAATGTTATGCGAAGTGTAAGACGGGAAACCGCAATACTAACCCTCACTAGCCATTCCTAAACCGTTGCCAAACAACATAAATTACTTACTAACAATTGGTAAAGGAGCATAAGTGCCTGCGCCGTGGCCGAGTGGTTAGACCACTCGCTTCTCACCTAGACGGCCGGGGTTCGATCCCAAGCATGTGAGATTTGTGGTGGACAAAACGGCGATGGGACGGGTTTTCCACTGGTGCTCCATCATCATTCATGAGTCATCAGTGTCAGCGCCTGCGGTGCCAAACAAGCTAAAGCGGGCGTTAAAGAATACCAAAAAAATAAAGCATGAAGCTTTAAGAAAATATTGGAATGAAACAAATAGATAGGTAATAACTGAATGGTGTGAAGCAAATAGAAACTGTGTGACAAGTGCGAAAGTGAAACCAAAGGTACTCGCACGAACCATCTTGAATGGATGGCACTTTAAACTCGAGGTCACCAAGCAAAATGGCTCCGTGTTAATGTGTGAGGTTCGTATTCGAGAGGCGTTGGGGTCGTTTACCACCGACCCGCCCACTATGTGTTTGTTTCGTGGCTTCCCTGGATTCGTAGGCGAGTTCTGGGATGGTTCCTCTTCTACAACGAATATCCAGACGGCTCATTCCCTCTCACTTCGTTTTGCTTTTCATTTTGAGGTGGGCTTTGAGGTTGTGCAGTGTGAGTCGGTGTCGAACAGATAGCGCAGATGTTTGTTTATTAGAAATGTCTCCTGGTCCCACCATAAGCAACAGTCTATTGAAGCATATCGACAGCACACTAAATTCTCCAAATACCTCAGATTTTTCTGCAAAACCACAAGGCAATCTCCAACTATTTTTGCAATGACGACTTACAATATCGAAAGATTTTGAAGTTCCAGTTCTCATAGTTTAACTATAAGGTCAATCAGTATTAATTAATCTTTCCACACAAGCTATGAGTAGGAAAGAGCTGGAAAGGTAGAGTCAGACTGAAAGGTTTAATACCATAGTCGGGTTTCGAGCAACGGATCTCCCGGTTTCTGTCAGATAGCTCCAATCATCTGAGCTACCAAAAGCAATATCACGACACCACACTAAATTCCCCAGACGACTCGCATTTTTCCCGGTAAAATTCAAGGAGATCACAAATTATTTTTGATATTACATACCCCAGTGGCCACTTACAATGCCGTAGTTCAGCCAACTATTACAGTCGTGGCATTAATTCTGGACACTTCTTTTTTGGTAAAATTAACTTTCATGTTTGAACATTGCATTCAACTCTCATTCAGGATTATTCTTATCTACATTATAGCCAGGAACTTTTGCCATAAATAACAAGAGTATTGAACCTTTTACCGTAAACTGGCGCTAATTTGACCTTAGTGGGTTAATTTGAGCCAATTTGAAATTATTAATTTTAGGATTATTATAGTTGAAGACCATGAACTATAACACTAAAAATTCCAGATTTCCCCAATTTTGGGCCCCCCATTATATGAAAACAATAATTCATTCATTTCAAATTGGATGTACTAAAGCATAATCCCAAATATAATTTTCATTTTATTGTGCATCTAATATGAAATATAATACCTTATTACCCTCATATGATAAAGGGACTCTAAACTGGGGAAATGCGACATCTTTAACATTATGGTGTTGACCGTGTTGCTCGTGGTACTGAAATGCCATAATCCTACAATTATTTCCCAAAATCTCAGCTCCTCAATAAATATGAGAGCGATAATGCCGATTTTCAAATTGAACACAACATAAAAATACACCTATATGTAGGAATATTTATTTATAAAATAGTTTATTTTCCAAAGTTGGGCCAAAGTAGGTATTCCATTAATAGTCAAATTAGCTCCAGTTTATGATATAAGGTCAACACTGCAGTATGGTAACACTTCCTGGCTGGGCTGCGTCCTGGCTGAGTGGTTAGACAACACGCCTCTCATCCAGGCGCGCCAGGCGTCCGCAAGGGGGATTTGTGGTGGACAAAGCGGCGCAGGGTCGGGTTCTCCGGCTTCCCCTGCCATCGCATTTTACCAGTGCTCCATTTCCATCCATATATCATTATCGCCTGTGGCGCTATACAAAAAATTCCTTGCTAAGGTTAATCAGATAATAATCCTGAATGAGATTTGAATGCAAAATTTAAATTTGAAAGCTAATTTAGCAACAACAACAAAAAGTCCAGAAATAATGAACTACTGTAGATCAATCCGTAATTTTTGTTTTCCGCTCAATCCGTGCGAACGACAAGAACTAGAACGGTAGAGTCGGACTGAAAAGTTCAATGCCATAGCCGAGGTTTGCACAACAGATCTTCCAATTTCCGTTCGGTTGTTCCGATTGTTTGTGTGCATGTAGTCTTTTTTTCTTTCTTTAAGACATAATTCATAAAAGACATGTCGGATAAATAGCAAACTTAGTATTTTAGGTTCATTGTCTACTAAAAATGCGACACACAACTTTTAAGGAAAAATACGGTGCCACAAAATAGTCCTTACAAAGAAAAATACTGCACTTGAATTTTGTCAAAAATACTTCAAATGCAGTTTATTAAATATTACATGTTTAAGACATTTAATGGACAATAAAGTGAGTGTTTAGAATTCTAAGGGGGTAGTCTGTGAAGTCCTGATTTGGAAGGAAACCAAAAGCAGGTATACCATTAGTGAAAGACAAAATTGTACTGATAAGTAGAACACATACACAGTTTATGTTTAAAACACTTTGCATTAACTAGTAGAGTCCGAGTTATCGGCTTTATTGGTTTAAAATATCAATGCTTTATCATGTTCTTGTGCTGTCGCCAGAGTTTTTTCTCGCGAAACGAGTATGAAATTTCAAATCCGGCACATAACGATTCGCCTTTCTTTCCTTTCTTTTTGAGGCAGGAGCTTGTTACCTACGACAAATATTTGAATGGTGTTTCCACAAGTATATCTCAGATTTCAAATAACTCCTAAGCGAATATTTCTCTTGAGAAACGCAACGTGGTTAGAAGAATCAGCGTTTGCATGAATATTATATTTACAACACATATGCGTATGTGTGTATGTTTTTCTCCTGTCACTGATAAAGAAACTGATGTGAATGAATAGCATCATATTTTTACTTTCTCTACACGTATATATGTAGTACATTCAAAGACACAAAAAAACGCCTGGCGCTGTGATTTTGCTGAAAATGTGAACGTTTGACGGCACTCGGGTCTTTACACAATTTTCATTGACGCCATTCTGGTACAACTTACCAACTTACCAAGCGAAAATACAAAACCGATTGGGCAATCCACCCCTTCAACCATCAGCCCCTCTCGACACTCCCTCAGAATAGGCTGGCTTGTATCAGCAGTGTGTTAAATTTATTCTACCACGTGCGAGCATTACCTTGGTATTGGAACTTCAGCATGTAGCGCCGAGAAAAGATTAACCTCATTTTGTAGCACCCTGTAAGAGAGGCAGAATATTGTCCAACTTCAGAATATTTAGGGATCACCAGGTGTTGCATCAAAAAATTCGATACCGAGATTTCACCGGAAATACATGTATTAAGACCGCTACATCCAAAAAAGATTTTCTTAAAAAAATTGAAGTATTTAAATTTAGTACTTCCCAAGGATGCGACACGAAAATTTTCAAGAAAATCCCCCCAGCTACCTTTTACATGGAAAAATGTTCGAAAATTTTGATTTTCTCAAAAATAGCTCTGATGATTTTGATAAAATATCCTATATTAAATATATTTACATGAAAAATAAGATGTAGATATATCTTGAATTTTCTGGGAATAGCCTCTGAAGGGCTGTTCATTCTGGAAAATTTTTTCCAAATTTTGCATAGCTGGTAAAACATAAGAAATAGACAAATAATTAGTATACAAAATATGCAGATCTCGTTAAAACGCATACCTAAATTATATCATATACTGCTTTTTATTTTTGTAGAGCTGGAGGTTTTTGAGATATTCTTTGTTATTGGTTTCAGACTTAAAATATTTATATTTTTCTCATACGGAAATTTGTCTATACAAAAGAATTTTAATCACATAGCATGCAGCTTATAAAATATTTGACTATCGCTTTAACCTTTGGGCTCCCTTGTTTTCCTTCTAATTACCTACAAGGAAGCAATTAATAAGACCATTTCTGCTAATTGTATCGCTATTAGCATGAATTAGATAGAGGAATAAGCTTTTGAACAATAATTTGTAACAGATATGTAGAGAAAGTTATGTGAATAGAACACATCATCATTTTTTAAAGTGCTGTCTATTCAGTTATCGCTGACGTCATGGAAAGTGTATGGAGTTTTAAGACCATCCTGTATTAAACCCACTTTAAACATTTAATTATCGCTTCGATCTCTTCTATCGCTTTGTAATGGGTCGCGCATGAGTTCTTGACGAATGACATTTTTAAATGAGAGGTTAGATGCGAGTCAATTGCTCACATTTATTGTGTATTCTTGAAACGCAATCATAAGGGAGCAAAGCTGTTTGTTACTATAACATAAACTATTTGCAGGCATGTTTATCAAGGATAGGCTAGCTCGCTGTGACTTCTAGAAGAATCAAGAAGGCTGTACCTACGAACAAATGTGTAGTGCATCTAATTCTGCTTAAGTTTATCTCTAGGTAGAGAAATAAGTTTTTATTTAACAACAGATTTTTGAAGTTATAAAGATAAACGACAGTGGGTTGAGAAAATAAAGTGAATGTATGTCCCATTTTTTCTTTGGTTGAGGGAATGAGGATTGAAATTAAACTAAAACTTTATGCTAATAAGGTAAGTATGTTTATTATTCCAGCAATATAAATAACCTTTGAATGAAATTAATAAGGCTGCTCCTAATTTCTGCTTATTGTTCGCTTAATTTCGTGAATAGTTAACTTTTTAACCATAGCATCAGGGCAAAAGAACCTAATTCAATATATACCTCGAGAACCGTGTTTGTTTAAGAAGTCTTCACCAACGAATAAGAACATCGCTTTCTGTATTAAAGGACAAAAGTGGTTCGAACTGTCGAGCTATTTACATCATCAATGTAGAGGATGATGCACTTGTTCCAATACGTATGATATGTACAGCTGTATTAAAACCTCCTTTTACTTTCTCTAGCCCGTATGTATAATGTACATAATGGACAGAGAAGCTATTGTATTCCACCCAAAAATTCGATGTGAGATTTCACCGGAAGTATATATTTTGTGCTCCTCTGAACCAAAAAAAAAAAATAAATAATTTTTAAAGAAAGGTCCGTGAGTGAGTGTGTGTGCATGTGGACAGCACAGCTCAAAAACGAAAATACCGTTAAATACCAAACTCGGTATTTAAGTTTAGTATCCTCCAAGGATGCGGCACAATGATTTTCCAGAAAATTCCGCACCACAAACTACAATTTACATGGAAACATTTTTAAAAAGTTTGCTTTCTTAAAAATATTCTAACAGATTTTTATTAAGATACCGTATATTAAAGATATTTACATCACAAATAAAATGTACATTTTGAATTTTCTGGGAATAGTCTCTGAAGACGTCTTTAAACTGGACGAGTTTTGCAGAATTTTGTGTAACGGTTAAACCATAACAGAAAGATAAAAATGTAGAGCTCGTTAAAACATATAACTTATATCATATACGTTTTTCTTGTAGAGCTGGCCGTTCACGAGATATTCGATGTTATTAGTTTCAATTTTAAAGTAACTTTTCTGAAACGGCACCGTGCAAGGCGAAGCGAACCTCATTGTTTCACATAGCGACCAGCCTTTAAAAAGTTTGACTATTCCTTTAACCTAGTGTTTTCCCTATTTCCTTCATACTTACAAGGAAGATAGTAATAAGACCATTTCAACTAACATTTATCTCTATTAGCATGCTGTAGATAAGATAATAATCATTAGTAAGAATGTTTTGTGTATGAAAAAGCTAGAGAAATGTATGGGAATGTAATACATCAGATGTTTTGTTTAGTCCTCTATGCACAGTTAATTCGTTTAGTGGAGTTTGACACAAGTTAATAACCGCAGCCATCACAATTTCAGAAGCGTTTCCAAAATCTTTGACATCCCACCTATGTGTTTACTCTAGACCTCAAGACGAAGGGGATATATAGTTTGAATGGGTCACTCTGTTAAGAATAGTTGAATAAATTTGTTCCAATTAATTCTAAAGCAATATTATAACACAATTATTTATGAGAGTAAACCTCCGCCTGTTGTATTTCCTAAGTTATATAATAGCAATAAACATTCGATATTTAGGGGAAAAAAGGGAGAGAGAAGACAATTACTCTCAGAACTCAAATTAATCGATATTGAGAAGCACGCATTAACGGCAACTTGACCATGTTTAACATCCTAAAGGGTAATGAGTGTTTTCTTTTGTACCATCATGGGAAGGAACTTAGAATTCATTTTTATGCCAAAATGGTTGAAATTTTCTATTTTTTTATATTTAGCAAAATAGAACTTTTCATAATGTTAGTCAAAGTACACATTTGGTTTTTGTGAAAATCCAAATTCTAAATTGTTTGGTAGCCATTTAAAAGACCCAGTATGGGTATTTAAATACCTGCCACGCCCACTCTTTGCTCTGAGAGGAAAACCCTCACATTCCTTTGGCAATGTAATTCAGATTGGCTCTCTCTTTGCTCATCCATACTTTGTTGTCAACTATTGATTGTGATCATCAGAATACAATGTTGACTTTGATAAACTTGTTAATTTACCCACGATAATTTAATTGTTAATAGCATATACTTATAATCGTTACCCTTTGATAATACATTTTTCTGTTATCTTTCGCACATGCTAGAGGTTATGTACTCAGTTTGTTATATGTATAATTGTTAACATAATTTATCACCGGCTTGTACAGCAATTTTGCTGAACGATCAAATAATAAATGGTTATATATAAAGATTGGCTCCTTTTACCCTCAGGATTGATTATTATAGTGTTATTTTTTTCTCTGGTGATACTGTTGGAAATAATTCAGTCAATACCTACCTACTAAACTGCCTTTTCAAAACAAAAAAATTATTTCAATAAGATAACAGGAGGAATGTGTTTCTTTATTACTTTCTATATAGTACTATGTACACAGTGTATAGAGAAGGTATTCAATTGCACCCAAAAATTCGATATCGAGATTTCACCTGAAATACATGTTCTGAGATTCCCTGAATAAAAAAAAATAGCTGTTAGAAAAAAGTCAGTGTGCGTGTGTCTTTGGATAGCATAGTTCTATGAGAACCTTGGTATTTAAGTTTAGTATCTCCCAAGGATGCGACAAGAAGATTTTCATGAAATTCCTCCAACCCTTAACTACCCTTTACATGGAAAAAATTTCGAAAGTTTTGATTTTCTAAAAATGTCTCTAAAATGTTGTTTAAAATATCGTATATTATAGATATTGAATTTTCTGGGAATAGACCCTGAAGACCTGTTTATTCTGGAAGAATTTTGCTGAATTTTGCACAACTGGCAACCATAAGAGATAGACAAATACTTACGTAGGTACTAAACAGAAACTGTAGAGTTCGTTAAAACACACAATTTATGTCATATACGTTTTTTCTGTAGAACTGACCGTTTCTAAGGTATTTCTTGTTGTTGGTTTCAGCCTTAAAATACTTAGGTAGATATTCTTTCCTCATACTGGAATTCGTCAACTCCTGGCCATGAAAATAAGGGAATTTCAAACACATATCAACCAGCTTTTAAGAGATTTGACCTGCGCTTTAGCCTAGTGTATCTACCTTAATTTACCCTCTACTTACAAGGAAGCAAGAAATAAGACCATTTCTGTTAATTTTATTTCGATTAGCATAAGTAGATAGAATGAGCCTTTCAACAATAAGTTGTTACAGAGATATAGAGAAAGTCATGCGAATGGAACACATCAGATTCTTTTCATGCATTTTGTACTCTATACAGTGCGCCTCCTTAAATTATTAGTTTCTTTTATACTTCACACTACAGTTTCCATCCAAATTCATACTTTAATACTGTTCATATGGTTTCAGCAAAATGAACAAATTCAGCACAAAATATAAAGTTCCAACAGGTGGAATAAGCAAATCTTAATTGAGGGTTTTAAAACTGAATGGGAAATGGTGGAATTATGCAATAATTAGTAATACGTCAGAACCCCACCTTAATTCTCTAATTATGCCACAGTAAATTTTGTATTCCTCCATTTGGCGCAAGAGTCTCAAAATCTTGTTTCTAATAAAATATTAAAATTTGCATTTGCTAATGCAACTGCTGAGCACAATTTTGGATGCTCTGTATTTCAAGAAATATTAGCATGCATACAGGCAAAAAATAACACAAACAGATGAAAAAAGAGCCTTGAGGAAAGATTTCGGAAGAAAGTAAGGAAGTTTCCGCAGGAACAAAGTGTTCAAAAACTGCAGAAAGAGAAGTTCAACAGAAAGAAGAAAGGGAGTAGATATGGTTCTGGTTATTTTGATGATTAATATTGGATAAAATATAAATTATACATGTGTCTGTTAAAATTTAGCTTTTCTCAAAACTATTGCTTTGCGCATGCAGAATACCCCATAGGGCTGCTATCCAATCTGGTAAAAATTTACAGAAATGCTCGAAATGATGTTAAAAATGGCTTCAAAGATATTTTTTTATTTTATGTCTAAAAATCACGGGCATAGTAATTAATAAACATAAACATTTCTTAAAAATTAACTTTAAATATGCAATAGTATTATTTCTTATAATTATTGTTTTAAATCATAGATTTTAAAATTATCCTTATATCATTTCTAAGTAAGTATATCACATAATTATGTACGGAAGTAATATTCCTGAAAAAATGTAAGTCCTAAGAAATATTTCAAATATTGCATGAATCGCATTCCACGAAAAGCTAAATTTTCAGTACTTTAACTATCACAGACATAATTTTGATGAAATTCGTACACAATGTTATTAGAAATATTATTAGTGAGCATACGACATTATGACGTGTTACCTTCAAAATTTTGGAAAATCCTCTCAGCTGTTCTAAGCACTTACTCTTCAGAGAGAGAGAGAGAGAGAGAGAGAGAGAGAGAGAGAGAGAGAGACAGAGAAAGCTCAAAATGTTAGGCAAATCGTGCAAATAGCTTCTATATATCCTATTATGCAACCTAAATTTAAAACAAATTGTATTAAGATTTTGTGCTCAAATTTAACTGACATTTAAAGAACAATTATAGAAACTAAGTTCCACAAGCTTTAAATATTTAAAAATCTTTTTCTTAAAAAGGATACACTCTCAAATTCATTACCACTAAAATAATCGTCTTCATAAATTTGAAGTACTTTCTCCTGTCTACATATTCGACATATCTTTTTGCAAATTTAAGTTTATATATTTAGGATTAATATCTATTATCTAAAAGAAATCGCAAAAGTTAGTAAAGCTTTCTATATAGCTGTAAACGGTAATTCTACTCAATTAACTCTTTTCAAAATACTTTTCTGTAAGTTACTTTGATAAAAGCGACTTTAAAAATGTGAACTCGAAAACACATTCAAAGTATTAGGCATAAAAATATGATGTATTACGTTCACATGACTTTGTCTAGCTGATCTACAAACAAACTTCTTACAAAAGATTCTTCTTTTTTCTGCACCATGCTAATCGAGATAAACATTAGGAGAATGTTCTTATTACTTTTTTCCTTATAAATAGAAGGGAACAAAAGGAATGCGCAAAGCTTAAGTGATAGTCAAATGTTTTAAAACCTGTCGTTATGCGGTTGTCATTTAATTCGCCTTTGCTTGGCTAGGAATAGAACAAAAAAAAAAAAAAAAAAAAAAACCCAGACACTTCCTGTCTGAGAAAAGTATAAATGCTTAATAATTGAAATCAATAACAAGGAATATCTTGGGAAGGGCTACCTCCACAACAAAAACGTAAAGGACATAAATTGTGTGTTTTGACGAGATCTACATTTTTTATGCAGTGAGTTTTTGTCTACCTCTTTTGGTTTAGCAGTTAAGTGAAAATCGACAAAATTCATTTATAATAAAGGGGTCATCAGAGTCTATTCCCAGAAAATTGAGGATACACATTTTTTTGGGATATAAATATCTGTAATATACGGGATTTTATTAAAAATCGTTAAAACCATCTTTGCAAACATAACAATTTCGAAAATTTTCCATGTAAGGGTAATTTGTTGTAGGGATTTTCTTGAAAATCGGAAAAATTTTACTGGATGCTGATATTATGGACTTGTCGTGCTCTTCAGTGACTTATTTCGAAGACATGTCATCTTCGATCAAACAAACTATATATATATATATATATTTATAAATAAATATAAATATTTGCAGTAATGGTGCAAAATATGTCTATGGTAACCCATTATAACCGACTAAGCCAAACAACTCCAAAGATCGAAATTTTACTACGGTATTGAAATTGCGTCATTTTTCGATCGAAAATATACTGTTTGTAGGAGTGAAATCACCAGTAAATATATCTGAACTATGTCAAGCGCTGGCGACACATGTCACACACTCTTTCTCTATTGATGTCCCATGAGCACGCAGGAACGAAATGAGAATCCCTAACATCGTTAATATAGAATTTGCAAGCACAAAGAAACCAGTCAATTTTGTAAGAGCGCATAAAATTAAATAATTTAGTTACCTCTTAACAAAGAAAAGTGTATATCTCCATAGCACCAACAGATATATTCATCGAAAAGATAGGAGGAGGTGTGATAAACTGCTGTCCAATGCCACATAAAGGCAAGTCCTACCAACTAAATGACGCTAAATCTTATATCGATCGGATTTGTACCTATATTGAAATTGTAAAACTTTACGCTATTGGTTTTAGCTTTAAAATACTTATGCTTCTCGCATACGGGAATTTGTCTCTTCCTGCCCATATTAACAACGGAATTTCAATAATATAAGAACCAGCTTTCAAAAGGTTGGACTGTGGCTTTAGCTTATGTTGCTCACCTTATTTCCTTGCTACTTACAAGGAAGCAAGTAATTACACAATTACTGCTAATTTTATTTCGATTAGCATGCAGTAAAGAGAACAATAACTTTTTTAACAGTAATTTGTCACAGAGATGCAGAGATCATGTGAATGGAACATATAAGGTTTTCTTTCGTGCTGTTTGAATGAATATATTTCTGTTACATCTAACGTTTTAAATCCAATCGTGAGTGAACGAATTGTATGTACAGCTATAAAGGAATGGACTTTCAGAGGGACAGAAATATACCAATCTTCACAATTAAATTAACAACGTGATTATGTTTTATACATAAAACGTTTCAAATCCTATCATAAGTTAACGACGTGCAAGCTATAGCTAATATAAATAAAAGAAGGAAGATGGGTAGATACAGAACACAATCTTCATGTACTACAGAAAATGTAGAGCTTGTTAAAACACATAATTAATATTATGTAAGTTTTTTTTTTCTGTAGCACTGACCGCTTTCGAGATATTCTTTGTTATCGGCTTCAGTTATAAAATACTATACCTTTCTCATAGGAGAACTCGTCAACTCCCGGCCATACAAACAAAGGAATTTCAATGACATAGCAACCAGCTTTTAAAAGATTCCACTAGCGCTTTAGCCTAGTGTATCGCTGCCTCTTTTCCCTTCTGCTTACAAGGAAGCAAGTAAGAAGACCACTTCTGCTAATTTACCTCGATCAGCATGAAGTAGATAGAATAAGCTTTTTAACAATAATTAGTTACAGAGATGTAGAGAAAGTCGTGTAAATGGAACACATCAGATTCTTTTCATGCATTTTTATACTATGTACCTACAATGCGCCTCCTTAAATTATTAGTTTCTTTTATACTCACACTATCATTTACATCCATTTGATACTGCAATTGTGTTCATAAGGTTTCAGCAAGATGCACGAATTCGTCACAAAATAGAAAATTCCAAAAGTAGAATAAGTAAAACGTAATTGAGCGTTTTAAAACGAGTAAGAAATGGTAATACCTCAGAATCCCATCTTGGTTCTTCAATTATACCGCAGTGAATTTTGCATTCCTCCATTTGGCGCAAGTGTCCTATAAACTGGTTTCTAATAAAAGAATAAAAGTTACGCTTGCTAATGCATTTTCTGAGCACAATGTGGGATGCTCTGCATTTCAAGACATAATAGCATGCACACAAGCAAAGGAATAACACAAACATACAAAAAAATAGCCCTGATGAGAGATTTCAGAAGAATGTCGCTGGAACAAAGACACACTTCAGTAAACAGAGGCAAAGCTTTAAGAAACTGCACAAAGAGAAGTTCAAGAGAAAGAAGAAAGGGGGTATCTATTGATTGTGGTGTGTTTTGATGATTAATATTGGATAAAACATAAATTATACATGTTTCTATATTACAATTTATGTTTTCTCAAAGCTACTGTTTTACTCATGCAGAATATTCCAAACGGCTTATTTTTTATCCAATCTGCAAGAAACTTTACATAAATGTTCGTAATAATATTACAAATGATTTCAAAGATACTTTTTTGTTTTATGTTTAAAAGTCATGGGCATAGAAAATCATATACATTATAATTTCATAAAACTTTACTTTAAATATGCAATAGTATTATTTTTTAAAAGTATTGTTTTAAATCATATATGTTACAATCATTCTTATATCATTTCTAAGTATATCAAATAATTATGTACAGAAGTATCATTCCTGAAAAAAATGTAAGTCCTAAGGAATATTTCCAGTATTGCATGAATCGCAATCCAGGAAAAATAAATTTTCAGAATTTCAACTATCACAGACCTAATATTGATGAAATTTGTACACAATGTTATTAGGAATATTATTAGTGATCATACAACATTTTAACATGTTATCTTCAAATTTTGGAAAATCCTCTCAACTGAGAGAGAGACAGACAGACAGACAGTCAGAGAAGGCTAAGAATCGTAGACAATCCTGCAAATGGCGTAGCTATGAATCAAAAAACAAGTCCATATATCCTATACTACACCCTAAATTTAAAATAAATTATATTAAGATTCTGTGTTCAAATTTAATTGACATTTAAAAGACAGTTATAGAGAGAAAGTTCCACAAGATTTAAAAATATTTTTCTTAAAATTTATACACCCTCAAAATCATTACTCACTAAAATAATCGTTTTCACAAATTTGAAGTACTTTCTCTGTCTACGTATTTTACATATTTTTTGCAAATGTGGATTTGTATATATGGGATTAATATCTATTATCTAAAAAAATCAGATAACTTAGAAACGTGTTCTATGTAACTATAAACGCTCACTTTTAATCAATTAATTCTTTTCAAAATACTTTTCTGCAAGTTACTTTGATAAGAGCGACGTTAATTGTGTGAACTCGATAACACATTCAGATTATTAGGTACAAAAGATCCTTCTTCTCTCTACACCATGTTAATCGAGATAAACGTTAGTACAATATGCTTATTACTTTTTTCCTTAAATTAGAAGGGAACTAATGGAATGCGCTATGCTAATGTGATAGTCAGATGTTTTAAAACCTGTCGTTATGCGATTGTCATTTAAATCGCTTCTTTAGATGGCTGGGATTTGAACAAAAACAAAAATCCACACTTCCTGTCTGAGAAAAGTGCAAGTACTTAACATTTAAAATCAATAACAAGGAATATCTTGGAAATGGTTATCTCCACAAGAAGAACTTAAAGGACTTAAATTGTGTATTTTGACGAGATCTACAGTTTTTCTACAGTAAGTTTTGGTGCATCTCTTACGGTTTAGACGTTAAACCAAAATCGGCAAAGTTCATCCAGAATAAAGAGGTCTTCAGAGTCTATTCCCAGAAAATTGAGGTTATAGCTACGTTTTTTTTGGGATGTAAATATCTTTAATATACGGGATTTCAATCAAAATCGCTAAAGCCATTTTGGCGAAAATCAAAATGTTGACAAATTTTCCATGTAAAGTGTAGTTTGTGATGCAGATTTTCTTGAAAATCGGTGAATTTTTTTGATGCTGATGTTACGGACTTGTCGCGCTCTTCAGTGACTTATTTTGAAGGTATCTATGTCATCTTCGATCAAATAAATTGTATATATATATATATATATATATATATATATATATATAACTATTTGCAGTAATGGTGCAGGTATACTATGTCTATGGTAACCAATTCTAACCGACTAAACCAAACTACTCCAAAGATCGAATTTTACTTGGTATAGAAACTGTATAATTTTCTGATTGAAAGTAATCTCTATGTAGGAGTGACATCACCAGTAAATATATCTGAACTATATCAAGAGCTAACGGTTCATGTCACAAACTCTTTCTTTATCGATGTCTCGGAGCATGAAGGAACCAAATGCAAGTCTTTAACCTCATTAATATAGAATTTTCAGGCACACAGAAACCAGGCAATTTTATAAGAGCGCATAAAATGAAACAATTTAACAAGAAAAAGTTTATATCTCTATAGCAAAAACAAATGTATTATTAGAAAAGATAGGAGGAGGTGTGGTAAACTGCTTTCTAATGCCACAGTAAGGTAACTACTACCAACATTACGAAACTAAAAATCACTGTAAATCTTATGTTGATCGGAATTTTACCTATATCGAAATAGTACCACTTTACCCTATTAGTTTCAGCTTTAAAATATATATGTTTACCTCATATGGGAATTTGTCAACTCCTGCCCATACTAATAAAGGAATTTCAATAACATAGGAACCAGCTTTTTAAAGATTTGACTGTGGCTTTAGCCTATAGAATTTGTTTTCTCATTTCCTTTCTACTTAAAATGAAGAAAGTAATTAGACAATTACTGTTAGTATTATTTCAATTAGCATGAAGTAAGGGGAACAATAGGTTTTTTAACAATAATGTGTCACAGAAATGCAGAGAAGGTCATGAGAATGGGACATATCAGATTTTCTTTCGTGCTGTTTAAATGCATATTTTTCTGTTAAATCTAAAGTTTTAAATTCGATCGAGAGTGAACGAAGTGTATGGACAGCTATAAACGAATGGTCTCTCAGAGGAACAGAAATATACCAATCTTTACATATAAATTAACAATGTGATTAGAGCTAGAAATATTGTTTTATACATAAATGTTTCAAATCCTATCATAAATTAACGACGTGTAAGCTATAGCTAACATTAAAAGAACATGGCAGATGGGCAGATACAGAGCACAATCTTCACATTTAACGTAACGTAATAAAACGTAATAAAATGAACATAGCTGTGGATTCTGTTAATATAAATATTTCAAATCCAATCAAGAAGTAATACGTGAGCAGATTCCTCTTAATTATGCACCTGTCTATTAATTGAGAAATTTAACAACTTAAATGAATATATGTAGTTGAAAATTGCTAATTGTGAAGATGGCGATTTGGGAAGACAAAATCACTTACCAAGTTAGAAGTTAATAGCTTTCGACCAAATCAACACAATCTGATGATCT
Source organism: Hymenopus coronatus (assembly GCA_030762935.1). NCBI lineage: Eukaryota > Metazoa > Arthropoda > Insecta > Mantodea > Hymenopodidae > Hymenopus > Hymenopus coronatus. The sequence continues at coordinate 453,323,620 of CM060900.1, read as the reverse complement.
GTTGCTCCTTTACTAAACTGACCACTAAATACCAGAAAAAATACGAGATTTCCCCCTTCGACTTTATAGCTCGGACACAGCTATTGGTGCTGTCATTAACATGAGGTTTTCTCCCTCCACTTCGTAAAGGAGGCATTACATGATCTATGATGTCATTTCAAATGAATTTCGGAATGCGAAGTACCAATTCGGTTTAACATTTACATTTCACAACCTGTTTTAGGTGAAATTTATTTAATTCTACTACGTGGAGAAGGGAAACCAGTTGAATATTTTGAAGGAATTATTTGTTTATTTTATAAATAATGTTGATAATTAAGGAGCTAAGTGAAATTCACATGGGATAAGTGGGCAAAACCTCTAAAAATTATAGTGTTTTTTGTAATCTGAGCTTAAACCGGCGTGATACACTTTTGTTAACCCACCATAAAATATAAAGCATTATGAGCACCTAATGTTTTTAACTTTAAATGAAACATTTAAGGATAACCCGAAATTAAAACTTAATAATCCTGTAATGTAAGATATTAATATTCATAAATTTAAGATTAAAATAAAGTGAACACAGAAAAAGGTTGCACATCCTATATATTTGTATATATACCTATATATTATCATATATTCATGACAATGTGAATAAATATTGCTCTATTATAAGTTAAAGACGTGTAAGCTATAGCTAATATAAAAAAGGGAAGATGGGCAGATACAGAACAAAATCTTCATCGTTTTACGGAATAAAATGAGCATAGGTTTGGATTCTGTTAATGTAAATATTTCAAATCTAACCAAGAATGAATGATGTGTACAGCTTCGTCTCAAATCTGCTCTGGTATACATACTGAGAATTTGAAAAACTTAAATAAGTATCTGTAGTTGAAAACTACTAATTGTGAAGATGGTGATTTAGGAAGACAAAACCACTTACCAACTTAGGAGTTAACAGCTTTCAACCACGTCAACACAATCTGATGAACTGTTGCTACTTTACTAGTCACTTTATACCAGCAAATGTGAGTTTTCCCCCTTCTACTTTATAGCAGTCATTATCATGGGGTTTTCTCCCTCCACTTCCTCTTTGATCGATATAAGCTAAAGCAGCATTACGTGATATATGATGTCATATCGAATGCATTTCGGAATGCAAAGTACCAATTTGGTTTAACATTTACATTTCAGAAAGTGTTTTAGGTGAAATTTATTTGATTCTACGACGTGTAGAATGAATATCTGTTGAATTTTTTGAAGGAATTATTTGTTTATTTTATCAATAATGTACATAATTAAGGAGTTAAGGGAAATTCACATATGAAAATTGGACAAAACTTTTAAAACAGATAATGTTTTGTTTCTGTAATCTGAGCTTAAACACACGGGGACTAGTTTTGTTTCTAGCTTTAATGTTATTAATGTTTACGGTTATAAAAATTAGCCGTAATCCACCATAAAATATTAATGGTTATGAGTACCTAATGTTTTTATAGTTTATATGAAACATTTAATAATATTAACATTTAAAGTAAGTCTGTTCAAAACAAAGAAATGTATTTCAATTGGATAATATCGGGAATTTATTTTTTATTGCTTTCTATACCTATACGTTTTATGTACATAGTGTATAAAGAGAAAGTATTCAATTGCATCCAAAAATTCGATACTGAAATTTCACTGGAAATACAGGTTGTGAGACTTCCTGAATAAAAAAAGAAAACTTTAGAAAAAGGTCAGTGTATCCTAGGACACCATAGTCCATTGACGAAGAATCCGTTAAGTACCAAACTTAGTATTTATCCAAGTTAAGTATCTCCCAAGGTTGCGCCACGAAGATTTTCATAAAAAAAAACACACTAAATTAACTTTTACGTGTAAATTTTTTTGGAGATTTTGATTTTCTCAAAACTGTCTTTAAGCATTTTATATAAATTATCGTATATTTTGGACACTTACTTGGGAAATAAAATTCATAACTTGAATTTTCTGGGAATAGACTCAGAAGACCTGTTCACTCTGGCTGAATTTTGCACAACTGACAAACCCTAAGAGAGAGACAAAAACGAACTACACAGAAAATGTAGAGCTTTTTAAAACACAAAAGTAATGCCTTATAGATAAGTTTTTTTTTCTGTAGCATTGATCGTTTTTGAGATATTCCTTTTTATTGGCTTCCGCTTTAAAATAATTAGGTATACATTAACTCATACAAGAGTTCGTCAGCTCCTGGCCATACGAACAAAGGAATTTCAATCACATAATAACCAGCTTTTAAAAAATTCGACTAGCGCTTTAGCCTAGTGTCTCTATCCTTATTTCCCTCCTACTTACAAGGAAGCACGTAATAAGACCATATCTGCTAATTTTACCTCGATTAGAATGAAGTAGACAGAATAAGCTTTTTAACGTTAATTTGTTACAGAGATGTAGAGAAAGTCGTGTAAATGGAACACATCAGATTATTTTCATGCATTTTTATACTTTATATAATACGCCTTCGTAAATTATTACTTTCTTTTATACTCTCACTATCGTATACCTCAAATTCATACCTCAATTGTGTTCATAAGGTATCAGCAAAATGCACAAATTCAGCCTTGAGGGAAGATTTCATAACAAAGTATAGGGGTTGCTACAGGAACAAAGACACAGTTTAGAAACTGCAGAAAGAGAAGTCCAAGAGAAAGAAGAAAGGAACTAATAATGGTTCTGGTGTATTTTGATGATTAATATGGATAACATTTAAATTATACATGCTTCTTTTTTAAAAGTTAAGTTTTCTCAAAACTACTGTTTTGCATATGCAGAATATCACATACACCCTGCAAGAAACTGTATTGAAATGTTCGAAATAATCTTAAAAATGATTTCAAAGATCTTTTTTTTTTTGCTTTATGTCTAAAATCATGGGCATAGTAATTAATAAACTGATATTTCTTAAATTTTGAGTTTAAGTGAACAATAGTACTATTTTTTAAAACTATAGCTTAAAATTATAGATTTTAAAATCATCCTTATATCATTTCTAAATATATATGAAGAGTAGTAATATTCCTGAAAATATAAGTCCTAAGGAATATTTCCAATATTGCATGAATTGCAATCCAAGAAAAGATAAATTTTCAGTATTTCAACTGTCATTGATACAATTTTAATGAAATTAGTACACACGTTATTAGGAATCTGTACCTGTCATTAATGCTTGGTTATATATGAAATATTTTTATTAACTGGATCTACAGCTATGTTCATTTTATTACGTTTTATTCAGTAAAACATGGTTTTTCCCAGGGATCAATCTTAGGGCCTCCTTTGTTCTTAGTTTACATAAATGACCTCCTAATATACATTAACAGTATTGCAAGTATTTATTTATTTATTTATTTATTTATTTAATCGCAGATGACACTAGTGTTCTAGTAAAAAGTAAAGATTGTACTAAAATTAAACTATGTTCTAGATTGTATGTCAAGTTGGTTCAAAGCAAACAAACTCTCAGTAAACCTTGAAAAAATAAAAACAATTAAATTTATAACTAGTCGCTCACCACAAACACACATAGAAATAGGAATTAATGATACATTGTTAGAACAGCTAAATGAAGTCATATTTCTTGGCCTTCAGGTAGATAAACTTTTGGACTAGAAGTCACATATTAGCTACATCACACCTAAACTTAGCTCAACATGTTATGCTCTCCTTGCACTGGTTAAAGTTCACTCAATCGATACACTTAAATTGGTGTATTTTGCCTACTTTAACTCTATCATCGAGTATGGAATAATATTCTGGGGTAATTCACTGGATAGTAAATGCATATTCCGGATACAGAAGAAAGCTATACAAAGAATCTGTAATGCTTATAGCAGACAGTCATGCAAAGAACTATTTAAAAAATTGGGCATACTCACCTTACCTTGTGTTTATATACTATCCATTTTAAAATTCTATGCAGTTAATTGACATAGTTTATAACAAAAATGAAAATTAAGAACATTAATACTAGACAAAAGGGATATATTCATCGCACCAATGCCAATATTCGTTGCTTTCAGAAAGGTGTATATTATGAAACAATCAAGATATTTAATGCTCTCCCCAGTAATCTCAAAGAAAATGTTGGAAATTTCTGGACTTTTAACGCTACTCATAAGGAGTACCTTTGCAATAAATCATTTTACTCTGTAGATGAATATTTAAGTGACAAATCTGTCTGACAATACCGTTAATAATCATTGTATTTATAAGTATTAAAATGTATTGCATTTCGTGTATATTAGTGTGTGTGTGTGCTTTATATTGAAATTAAACTGAAGTATACTTTGACTTGCACGAATGTGTCAAATGAATTTTTTAGTATTTAGCAGTGACACAAGGTTTAAAGCCTGATGCTTTAATATTTAACACTCTAGTACATAATTGTAAATTTTTGCAGTGGAAATTCTATAACATATTTGTAAATATCTATTGTAATTTTTTGACATTTATGAAGAGCACATAATACAATAATCATATTTTAGTTTTATATAATTACTAGTAGATAGTAACTATTGTGTCGATAATTAGAAAAATATCAGCTGACATTACATCAGTGTCACATATAATGAAATTATATTTATTTATACATTTTAACATTAATTTTGATACCCTTTGGTTTTAAGTATAGTGCATTGGCATACAGTCCTCAAAAGCAAATGGTATGGTTATATGTCTATGCTATTGTTTTTGTAACCTATGGTTTTAGCACTAGAGCTTTATACGTTTTTTCCCCATTGTATATAAACTTATATTTACATATATTTACATGTCAAGTTCATTGATCAATGGCTTCTTAGCTTAAACGAACCTACAGAATGCTTTCTAGTCTAATCTAGTCTAATCTAACACGAAGATTGTGTTCTGTATTTGCCCAACTTCCCCCTTCTACTTATATAAGCTATAGCTTACACGTCCTTAACTTATGATAGGGCTTGAGACGTTTTATGTATAAAAAAAAAGTGCAGCTCTAATCACGTTTTTGCTTTATATGTGAAGATTGGTAAATATCTGTCACTCTGAGAGTCCTTTCGTTTATAGCTGTTCACATACTTCGTTTACTTGTGATCGGATTTGAAACGTTATATGTAACAGAAAAATATACATTAGAGCAACACGAAAGAAAATCTGATGTGTTCCTGTTCACCTCTGCATCTCCGTAACAAATTATTGTTAAAAAACGTATTGTTATATTTTACTTCATGCTAATCGAGATAAAATTAGCAGTTATTGTCTAATTACTGGCTTCTTTATTAGTAACCAAGAAATAAGAGAGCGCCATAGGATAAAACCATGGTAAAATCTTTTAAAAGCTGATTCCTATATTATTGAAATTCCTTTGCTAGTATGGTTAGGAGCTGACAAATTCCCATAAGAGAGAGACATAGATGTTTTAAAGCTGAAACCAACAGGATAGTTTTGTACAATTTCGATATAGGTACAATTTCGACCCACATAAACTTTAGCGTCATTTTTAGTTTCGTAATGTTGGTAGCATTTGCCTTTCTATGTCATTGGGCTGCACTTTACCACATCTCCTCCCGTTTGTTCTGCGAATAAATCTGTTTGTGCTATAGATATATAAAGTTTTCCTTATTGAGAGATAACTAAATTATTTAATTTTATGCGCTCTTATGAAATCGCCTGGTTTCTGTGTGCTTGCAAATTCTATAATAGCGAGGTTAGGGATTTGCATTTCGTTCCTGCGTGCTCTGAGACATCAATAGAGAAAGAGTGAGCGACACGTGCCTACAAATCTTGCCACAGTTCAGAAATATTTATTTGTGATTTCACTCCTACTAATACTACATTTTCCATCAGGAAAATGATCCATTTTCAATACCGTAGTAAAATATCGATCTTTGGAGGTTGATCGAAGATGACATAACTTCAAAATAAGTCACTGAAGAGCAGGACAATATCAGCATCCAAAACAATTCTCCGATTTTCAAGAAAGTCCTCACCACAAACTCCCCTTTACATGGACAATTTTTCGATAATTTTTATTTTTAAAAAATGGCTCCTACGAATTTGTTTAAAATCCCGTATGTTAAAGATATTTACATCACAAAAAATGTATATCCCCGATTTCCTGGGAATAGACTCTGAAGATCTCTTTATTCTGGATGAATTTTGCCGATGTTCAGTTAACTGCTAAACCGTGAGAGATAGACAGAAACTTACTGTACAAAAAATGTGTATCTCGACAATACACTATTTATGTGCTTTACGTTTTTGTTGTGGAGTTAACCCTTTCCAAGATATTCCTTGTTATTGAGTCCAATTGTTAGATACTTATACCTTTCTCAGACAGCAAGTGTCCGGTTTTCTTTTGTTCTATTCCTATCTAGCCAGAGAAGCGATATAAATGACAATCACATAACGACGGCTTCCAAAACATTTTGCATAGCGCATTCCTTTAGTTCCCTTCTAATTATAAGGAACAAAGTAATAAGAGCATTCTGCTAATGCTTATTTCGATTAGCATGGTGTAGAAAGAAGAAGAATCCTTTGTAAGAAGTTTGTTTGTAGAGCAGATAGAGAAAGCCATGTGAGTGTAACACATCAGACTTTTATACCTAATCCTTTGAAATTAACATCGGGTTCACACATGTAATGTCGCTTTTATCAACGTAACTTGCAGAAATACATTTTGAAAAGAACTAATTGAGTGAAAGTGAGCGTTTACGGTTATATAGAAAACTTTACTAAAATACCCTTTTTTTTAGATAAAAGATATTAATCCTAAATATAGAAATTTAAATTTGCAAAAAATATGTAGCATATATAGGATGAAAAAGATACATCAAATCTGTGAAAACGATTATTTTAGTGGGTAATGAGTTTGAAGGTGATAAAGAAAAAGGTTTTGAAACATTTAAACCTTGTGGAATTAGTCCCTATAACTGTCTTTTAAATTTCAATTAAGTTTTAATACAATTTATTTTAAATTTAGGATGTAAGAGACTGTTAATAGACTCTCAAGACCTGTTTATTCTGGCTGAATTTTCTGAATTTTGCACAAAATGTAAACCGTAAGAGAGAGACAATAACGTACTACACAGAAAATGTAGAGCATGTTAAAACTCATAATTAATATCATATACGTTCTTTTGTTCTACAGCAGTCACCGCTACCGAGATATTCTTTGCTATTGGTTTCAGCTTAAAAGCACTTATGTATACCTTTCTCATACGAGAATTCGTCAACTCCTGGCCATATGAGCAAAGGAATTTCAATCACATAATAACCAGCTTTTAAAAGATTCAACTAGCGCTTTGGTCTAATGTTTCTAACATTATTTCCCTTCTGCTAACAAGGAAGCAAGTAATAAGACTATTCTGCTAATTTTACATCAATTAGCATTAAGTAGATAGAATAAGCTTTTTAACCATAATTTGTTATAGAGATGTAGAAAAAGTCGTGTGAATGGAACACATCCGATTCTTTTCATGCATTTTTATATTCTAAATAATCGCCTCCGTAAATTATTAGTTTCTTTTATGCTCTCAATATCGTTTGTATCAAATTCATACTTCAATTGTGTTCATGTGATTTCAGCAAAATGCTCACACAAGTAGAATATGTAAAACATAAGTAAGGGTTTTAAAACTGAGTGCAAAATGATAGTAATTCAGAATCCCATTTTCGTTCTTCAATAATACCACAGCGAATTTTCCATTCCTTCATTTGGCGGCAGTGTCCCAAACTCTTGTTTCTAATAAAATATTAACTGTTGCACTTGCTAATGCAATTGCTAAGCACATTGTGGAATGCTCTGCATTTCAAGAGATAAGAACATGCATACAGGAAATGAAATAACACAAACAGATAAAAAAGCAGCCTTTAAGAGCGATTTCAGAAGAAAGTGTGGAAGTTGCCGCCGGAACAAAGACGCAATTCAGTAAAAAGAGGCAAAGCGTTTAGATACTGCAGAAAGAGAAGTTCAAGAGAAAGAAGAAAGGGAGTAGCTATGGTTGTAGTGTATTTTGATGATTAATATTGGATAAAACAAAAATTATATATGTTTCTTTATTAAAACCTATGTTTTCCCAAAACTACCATTTTGCTCATGCAGAATATTCCAAACGTTATCTCTTTGTCCAATCTGCAAGAAACTTTACAGAAATGTTCGAAATAATTATACAAGTAATTTCAAAGATCTTTTTTTTATGTTTAAAAATCATGGGCATAGTAATCACTAAACATTATAATTTCATAAAAAATGACATTAAATATGCAATAGTATAGTATAATAGTATAGTTATTATTGTTTTAAATCATAGCTTTTAAGATCATCCTTATATCATTTATAAATATATCAAATAATTATATACAGAAGTAATATTCCTGACAAAATGTAAGTCCAAAGGAATAATTCCAATATTGCGTGAATCGCAACCCACGAAAAGTTAAATTTTCAGTATCTCAAATATCACAGACAAAATTTTGATGAAATTTATACACAATCTTATTAGCAATCTTGCACTATTTTAACATGCTATCTTCAAAATTTTGGAAAATCCTCTCAACTGACCTAGGTGCTTACCCTACAGAGAGAGACAGAGAGAGAGAGAGAAAGAAAGAAAGAAAGAAAGAAAGAAAAAAGAAAGAAAGAGAGACAGACAGAGATCCAGAGAAAGCTCAGAATCGTAGACTCCAGCAAATGGCGTAGCTAGGAATCAAAGAACAAGTCAATATATCCTATTGTACACCCTAAATTTAAAAGAAATTGTATTAAGGGTTTGTGTCCAAATTTAATTGACATCTAAAAGACAGTTATAGAGAAAAAGTTCCAAAAGATTTAGAAATCTTTTTCTTAAAATTTATACACCCTGAAATTCATTACTCACTAAAATAATCGTTTTCACAAATTTGAAGTACTTTCTCCCGTCTACATATTCTACATATTTTTTGCAAATGTAGATTTCTATATTTAGGATTAATACCTATTATCTAAAAAAAGTCAGAAACTTAGTAAAGCTCTCTACATGACTGTAAATGTTCACTTTCAGTCAATTGCCTAATTCCTCTCAAAATATTTTTCTGCAAATTACTTTGATAAGAGCGACGTTAAGTGTGTGAACTCGATAGCACATTCAAGGTATTAGGTATTAAAAACTCATGTGTTACACTCACATGATTTTCTCTATCTGCTCTACAAACAAACTCCTTACAAATTCTTCTTCTTTCTACACCATGCTAATCGAAATAAATGTTAGCAGAATATGCTTATTACTTTTTTCCTTATAAGTAGAAGGGAATTAATGGTTTGCGCTGTGCTACGGTGATAGTCAAATGTATTAAAACCTGTCGTTATGCGATTTTCATTCAAATCGCTTCTTTGTATGGCTAGGATTTGAACAGGAAAAAAAAACAAAAACAAAAAAAAACACTCGACATTCAGACACTTCCTGTCTGAGAAAAGTGCAAGTACGTAACAATTGAAACCAATAACAAGGAATATTTTGGAAACGGTTGTCTCCACAACAAAAACGTAAAAGACATAAATTGTGTATTTTTATGAGATCTACATTTTTCGTGCAGTAAGCTTTTGTGTATCTGTTAAGGTTTAGACGTTATGCGAAAATCGGCAAAATTCATCCAGAATAAAGACATCTTCAGAGACTATTTCCAGAAAATTTAGGTCATAGCTACGTTTTTTGGGGGGGATGCAAATGTCTTTAATATACGGGATTTTATTCAATTTGGTAAATCCACTTTTGTGAAAATCAAAATTTTCGAAAGTTTTCTATGTAAAGTGTAGTTTGTGATGCGGGTTTTCTTAAAAAGCGGTGAATTTTTTTGGATGCTGATATGACGGAGTTGTGCTCTTGAAGATATCTATGTCATCTTTGATAAAATAAATTATATATATATATATAAAAATCTAACTATTTGCAGTAATGGTGTAGGTATACTATGTCTCTGGTAACCAATTGTAACCGACTAAACCAAACAACCCCAAAGATCGAAATTGTATCATTTTCTGATCGAAAATGATCTGCTTGTAAGAGTGACATCACCAGTAAATATATGTGAACTATATCAAGAGCTAACGGTACATGTCACAAATTCTTTCTTTATCGATGTCTCGGAGCACACAGGAACGAAATGCAAATCTTTAACCTCATTAATATAGAATTTTCAGGCACACAGAAACCAGGCAATTTTATAAGAGCGCATAAATGAAATAATTTAGTTACCTCTTAGCAAGGAAAAGTTTATATCTCTATAGCACAAACGGATATATTCGTACAAAAGATAGGAGGAGGTGTCGTAAACTGCTTTCTAATGCCACAGTAAGGTAACTGCTACCAACATTATGAAACTAAAAATGACGCTAAATCTTATGTTGATCGGTATTGTACCTATATCGAAATACCTTAACCTACTGATTTCAGCTTTAAAATATTTATGTTCCTCCCATATGAGAATTTGTCAACTCCTGCCTATACTAATAAAGGAATTTCAATAACATAAGAACCAGCTTTTTAAAGATTTGACTGTGGCTTTAGCCTATGGAATTTATTTTCTCATTTTCTTTCTACTTGCAATGAAGCAAGTAATTAGACAATTGCTGTTAGTTTTATTTCAATTAGGATGAAGTAAAGATAACAATAAGTTTTTTTAACAATAATGTGTCACAGAAATACAGAGAAAGTCATGTGAATGGGACATATCATATTTTCTTTCGTGCTGTTTAAATGCATATTTTTCTGTTAAATCTAAAGCTTTAAATTCGATCGTGAGTGAACGAAGTGTATGGACAGCTATAAACGAATGGACTCTCAGAGGAACAGATATATACCAATCTGCACATATAAATTAACAATGTGAATAGAGCTAAAGATGTTGTTTTATACATAAAACGTTTCAAATTCTATTTTAAGTTAACAATGTGTAAAAGAACGGGGGAGATGGGCAGATATAGAACACAATCTTCACGTTTAACGAAATAAAATGAGCATAGCTATGGATTCTGTTAATATAAATATTTCAAATCTAATCAAGAAGTAATACGTGAGCAGATTCCTCTTAATTATGCTCTTGTCCACATATTGAGAAATTTAACAACTTAAAAGAATATATGTAGATGAAAATTGCTAATTGTGAATATGACGATTTGGGAAGACAAAATCACTCACCAAGTTAGAAGTTAACAGCTTTCGACCAAATCAACACAATCTGATGAACTGTTGCTCCTTTATGAACTAGCCACTAAATACCAGAAAAAATACGAGTTTTTTCCCCTTCTACTTTATAGCTCGGACACAGCTACTGTTGCTGTCATTAACATGAGGTTTTCTCCCTCCTCTTCGTCTTTGATCCATATAGGGTAAAGGAAGCATTACGTGATCTATGATGTCATATCAAATGAATTTCGGAATGCAAAGTACCAATTCGGTTTAACATTTACATTTCACAACCTGTTTTAGGTGAAATTTATTTATTTCTACTACGTGGAGAAAGAAAACCAGTTGAATATTTTGAAGGAATTGTTTTTTTATTTTATAAATAATGCTGATAATTAAGGAGCTAAGTGAAATTCACATGGGATATTTGGGGAAAACCTCTAAAAAAAATATAGTGTTTTGTTTTTGTAATCTAAGCTTAAACCGGCGTGAAACAGTTTTGTTTCTATCTTTAATGTTATTTATGGTTAGAAAAATTACTCGTAACCCACCATAAAATATAAAGCATATATACCTAATGTTTTTAACTTTAAATGAAATATTTAAGGATAACCCGAAATTAAAACTTAATAATCTTGTAATGTAAGATATAAATATTCATAAATTTTAAGATTAAAATAAAGTGAACACAGAAAAAGTATGGGCATCCTATATATTTGTATATATACCTATATATTATCATATATTCATGATAATGTGAACATATATTGCTCTGTTATAATTTAACGACGTGTAAGCTATAGCTAATATAAAAAGAAGGGGAAGATGGGCAGACACAGAATAAAATCTTCACGTTTTACGTAATAAAATGAGCATAGGTGTGGATTCTGTTAACTTAAATATTTCAAATCTAACCAAGAATTAATGACGTGTGCAGCTTCGTCTCAAATCTGCTCTGGTCTACATATTGAGAATTTGAAAAACTAAAAAATGTAATACTGTTAAAGCTTAAGTAATAAAATAGTTGATGGACAATGTATTTTACAATTTGGATGAATGTTTTAATACTAGAATTTTTATATGACTGGCTCTTACTTGTATATATTATTTTGACCATGTCTATTGTACCAATATACCTAATGACTAAGCAAATGAATATTAAATAAATACTAAATACTAAATCAAATAATAACCAGCTTTTAAAAGATTCGACTAGCGCTTTAGTCTTATGTTTCTATCCTTATTTCCCTTCTGCTTACAAGGAAGCAAGTAATAACACAATTTTTGCTAATTTTACCTCAATTTGCATGAAGAAGATAGAATAAGCTTTTTAAGACTAGTTTGTTACAGAGATGTAGAGAAAGTCGCGTGAATGGAACACATCCGATTCTTTTCATGCACTTTGATACTCCATACAATGCGCCTCCGTAAATTATTAGTTTATTTTATACTCTCACTATCGTTTGCATCAAAACTCATAGTTCAATTGTGTTCATGTGGTTTCAGCAAAATGCACAAACAGGTAGAATAATTAAAACATAAGTAAGGGTTTTAAAACTGAGTGAGAAATGGTAATAATTCAGAATCCCATTTTGGTTCTTCAATTATACCACAGTGAATTTTCCATTCCTTCATTTGGCGGAAGTATCCCAAAATCTTGTTTCTAATAAAAGATTAAATGTTGCACTTGCTAATGAAATTGCTAAGCAAAATGTGGAATGCTCTAAATTTCTAGAGATAAGAACATGCATACAGGAAAATAAATAACACAAACAGATAAAAAAAACAGCCTTTAAGAGAGATTTCAGAAGAAAGGGTGGAAGTTGCCGCAGGAACAAAAACGCAAATCTCTTAAAAGAGGTAAACTGATCAAAAACTGCAGAAAGAGAAGTTTAAGAGAAAGAAGAAAGGGAATAGCTATGGTTCTGCTGTATTTTGATGATTAATATTGGATAACATTTAAATTATTCATGTTACTATATTAAAATTCAGGTTTTCTCAAAATCACTGTTTTGCGCATGCAGAATATCCCACACGGCATATTCTTTATCCAATGTGCAAGAAACTTTACAGAAAAATTAGAAATAATATTAAAATGATTTTAAAGATCGTATTTGTTTTATGTTAAAAACCATGCTCATAGTAAGAAAAAACATGAAAATTTTCTACAAATTTATTTTAAATATTCAATAGTATTTTTTTAAATTATTGTTCTAATCACAGATTTTAAAATCATTCTTATATCATTTTTAAGTATACCAAATAATTGTGTACAGAAGTAACATTCCTGAAAAAATTGCAAGTCGTAAGGAATATTTCCAATGTTGCATAAATCGCAATCCCGAAAAGATAAAATTTCAGTATTTGAACTATTATGGATACAATTTTGATGAAATGTGAACACAATGTTATTAGGAATATTATTACCGAGCATACAACATTTTAACATGTTATCTTCAAAAGTACTTAACGTTAAGAGAGAGAGAGAGAGAGAGACAGAAAAAGACAGACAAAGACAGAGAAAACTCAAAATGGTAGACAAATCGTGCAAATGGTGTAGCTATGAATCAAACAACAAGTCTATATATCCTATTCTATACCCTAAATTTAAAAAAAAAACTGTATTAAAACTAAGTGTTTAAATTTAATTGACATTCACAGGACAGTTATAGAGACTAAGTTCCACAAGGTTTACATATTTAAGAATCTTTTTCTTAAACAGTATACACTCTCAAATTCATTACCCACTAAAATAATCGTTTTCAAAAATTTGAAATACTTTCTCCTGTCTACATATGTTACTAATTTTTGGGAAAAGTAGATTTCTCTATTTAGGATTAATATCCATTATCTAAAAAATCGGATAACTTAGTAAAGTTTTCTATGTAACTGCAAGCGCTCCTTTCACTCAATTAATTCTTTTCAAAATACTTTTCGGTAAGTTACTTAGATAAAATCGACGTTAAATGTGTGAAACCGATAACACATTCAATGTATTGGACACAACAATTTGATGCGTTACATTAACATATCTTTCTCTCTCTGATCTACAAACAAACTTCTTACAAAAGACTCTTCTTCCTTCCACACCACGTTAATCGAGATAAACTTAAGCAGAATGTTCTTATTACATTGTTCCTTATAAGTAGAAGGGTAGTAAAGGAATACGCTATGCTAAAGTGATAGTCAAATGTTTTAAAAGCAGTCGTTATGCAATTGTCGTTTAAATCGCTTCTTTGCTTGGCTAGAAGAAAACAAAAACAAAAAAACAAAACAAAAAAAAAAACCGTCACTTTCTGTCTGAAATAAGTACCTATAAGCCAATAACAAGGAATATCTTGGAAACGGTTACCTCCACAACAAAAACGGATATAGATTGAGTGTTTTTACGAGATCTACATTTTTTTGTGCATTAAGTATTTGTCTATCTCTTACAGTTTAGCAGTTAAGCGAAATTCGGCAAAATTTGTCTAGAATAAAGAGATCTTCAAAGCCTATTCCCAGAAAATTGAGGATATACCTACTTTTTATTTGAGATTTTAATAAAATTCGTTAGAGCCATTTTTGAGAAAATAAAAATGTTCGAAAATTGTCCATGTAAATGTAATTTGTTGTGGGGATTTTCTTAAAAATCGGAGAAATTTTATGGATGCTGATATTACGGACCTCGTCCTCTTCAGTGACTTATTTTGAAGATAGGTCCTCTTCGATCAAACAAATTATATATATCCTATTTGCAGTAATGGTGAGTAATATGTCTAACCAGTTATAACCGACTAAACCAAACAACTGCAAAAATCGAAATTGTATTGTTTTTCTGATCGAAAATGTACTGTTTATAGTAGTGAAACCACTAGTAAATATTTCTGATCTATGGCAAGAGAAGAAGGCAAATATCTCACACTCTTTCTCTACTGATGTCTCAGAGCACGCAGGAACGAAATGCAAATTCCTAACCCTTTTAATATAAAATTTGCAAGCACACAGATACCAGGCAATTTTATAAGAGCGCATCAAATTAAATAATATAGTTACCGCTTAACAAAGAAAAGTTGATATCTCTAGATATAGAGGAAACAGATGTATTCGTAGAAAAGTTTGGAGGAGGAGGTGTGGTTAACTGCTTTCCAATGCCTCAGAAAGGCAAGTGCTACCAATTTTACGAAACTAAAAATGACGCGAAAACTTGTGACGATCGGAATTGTATCCATATCGAAATTGTACCACCTTACCCTATAGGTTTCAACTTTAAAATACTGTTTCTTTCACACGGGCATTTATCAACTTCTGCCCATATTAACAAAGGAATTGCAATCACATCAGAAACAGTTTTTAAAAGATTTGACTATTGCTTTAGCCTATAGTACTCGCATATTTCCTTGCTACTTACAAGGAAGCAAATGATTAGACAATTTCTGCTAATTTTATCTCGATTAGTATGAAGTAAAGAGAAGAGTGAGCTTTTAACAATAATTTGTTACTAAGCTGTAGAGAAGGTCATGTGAATGGTGTTGTTTAAATGCATATTTTTCTGTTACCTGCATCTAACGTTTCAAAACCGATCATGAGTAAACGAAGTGCATGTACAGCTATAAACGAATGGTCTGCCAGAGGGACAGACACATACCAATCTTCACATATAAAGTAATAATATGAATAAAGCTAGCAATTTTGTTTTATGCATAAAACGTTTCAGATTCTATCATCAGTGTAAGGTATAGCTGATATAAATAGAAGGGGCAGATGGGCAGATACGAACACAATCTTTGTGTTTAACGTAATAAAATAAGCATAGCTGTGGATTCTGTTAATATAAATATTTAAAATCTAACTGAGAATAAAATTAATACCTAAAGTGTATAGATAACTCTTAATTATGCTCGGGTCCACATATTGAGTATTTTAACAATTTGAATGGTCATCTGTAGTTGAAAGTTACTAGTTGTGAAGCTAGCGATTTAGAAAGATAAAATCACTTACCAATTCAGGAGTTAAAGCTTTCAACCAAGTCAACACAATCTGACGAACTTTTGCTACTTTACTAAACTGGCCACTTTACACCAGCAAAACCGAGTTTTTTTCCCCTTCTACTTAATAGGCGCGGAGACAGCTATTGGTGCAGACATTATCACGACGTTTTCCCCCTCCACTTCCTCTTTGATCCATATAAGCTAAAGGAGGCATGACGTGGTCTATGATGTCATTTCAAATATATTTCGGAATACTTAGAACCAATTCGGTTTAACATTTGCACTTCAGAAGCTGTTTTAGGTGACATTTTATTAATTCTGCGATGTAGGAAATGAAAAACAGTTGAAGTTTAGAAGGAATTGTTTATTTTATATACAATGTTTATAATTAATCTAAGGAGTTAAGGGAAATTCACATCTGAAAATTGGGCAAACCTCTAAAATATATAATGTTTTGCTTTCGTGATCTAAGCTTAAACCGGCGTGAGCCAGTTCATGTTAATTAATATTTACGGTTAGAAAAAATTACTAATAACCCACCATAAAATGTAAAATAAAATATTATTAACTCTTAATATTTTTATAGTTTAAATAAAACATTTAAGAATAACCCGAAATTAAAACTTAAAATCTGTTATATAAGATATTAATATTCATAAAATTAAAGATTAAAATAAAGTGAACAGAGAAAAAGTATGGACATTCTATACATATTATATATTATCATATCCTATATATTATCATATATTCATGACTACGTGGATGTATATTGTTTTGTCTGTAGTAATTAAATGCCCTCGCTCACGTGGCGCATAGGCTTACTTTCTTCTGCAAGTGAATTTGCAAATAACTATTCTAAATATCTATTACAATTATTATTTTCAGTCACATTACTATAGTTAAATTTTCTGAATACAGAAAGCTTAGTTTGAGTAAGATTATATTATTTAGAGTTAAACGTAGGTTTTCTTAATTTCATATTCAGTCCAAAATGAATTGTGTGCAAAATAAATATATTAAAAGCAAAGAGCCTGAAAACAGTGAATAGGTATAGATAGTAAATAAGAGAACTAGCTACATATACGGAATGTTAATGAACTAAAACAAAATAGGTACTTTCAGAGAACGAGAAGGTGAACATCGCATCTCCCAGTTTCCGTCCGATTGCTTTAACCAACTAGTCAGAACGGCAAAGTTGCGACACGTTACTAAATTTGCCAAATGACTCGCATTTTTTCCCGGTAAAATTCAAGGAGAACACAAATTATTTTTGATATGACATACCCCAGTGGCCACTTACAGTGTCTAGTTCAGCCAACTATTACAGTGGTGGAATTAATTCTGGACACTTCTTTTTTAGTTAAAGAGCTTTCAAATTCTAATATTGCATTCAAATCTCATTCAGGATTATTCTTATCTTATACATTATAGCCAGAAAGTGTTGCCATAGTTAATAGAGTATTGAACCTTTCTGCATAAACTGGAGCTAATTTGTCCCTTAATGCGTTACTTTGGCCCAATTTGAAATCCATTAATTTTGGGATTATGACAATTCAATTCCATGAACAATAATCCTAAAAAGTCCATATTTCTCATTAATTTCAAAATGGACACAATAAAAAATAAAAAAGTATTATCCCATATATAATTTTCATTTTATTGTGCATCCAGGATGAAATATAATATTTTATTACTCTCATAAAATATAAGGGCTCAAAGCTAGGGAAATGTGGTATTGTTAACATTATGGTGTTGACGGTTGCTCATGGTATTGAAATTCCAAAACACTAAGGTTACTAATTTCCCAAAATTTGAGCACCTCAATAAATATGAGAGCAATAATTCCGAATTTCATATTGAATACAACAGAAAAAATATACCCAAGAAAGGTATATTTATAAAATAGGTAATATATTTTCGAAGGTCAAATTAACTCTAGTATATGGTAAACGGTTCAATACTGCAGTATGGCTACACTCCTGGCTGGTCCGCGCAGTGGCCGAGTGGTTAGACCACTCGCCTCTCATCAAGACCGTATATGGGATTTGTGGTGGACTAAGCGGTGCAGGGTCGGGTTTTCTCCGGGTTTTCCTATTTACCCCGCCATCGTATTCCACGGTGCTCCATCTTCATCTATGTATCATCATCGCCTGTGGTGCCACAGTAGTAAAAACGAGCGTTAAACAATATAAAAAATCCTGACTATAATTTATTAGATAATGAATCTGAATGAGAGTTGAAAGCAATATTCAAATTTGAAAGTTAATTTATCAAAAAGTAATTGGAATTAATGCCCTACTGTAGGTCAATCAGTGTAATCTTTTTTCCACACAAGCCGTGCGAACGACAAGAACTAGAACGGTCGAGTCGGACAGAAATGTTCAATGCCATAGCCGCGGTTTGCACAACAGATCTTCCAATTTCCGTTCGGTTGCTCCGATTGCTTATCTGTATGTGATTTTGTGTACGATATAACTCATAAAAGCTGTTGGCTAAATAGCAAACTTGGTATTCTAGGTTCAAAATGCGACACACACATTTTCAAGAAAAACCCGTCTCCCTTATGTGGAAAAATTCCGTAGTTTTTTATATTGTCAAAAATACCCTCAATGCATTTTATAAAATACCCTATGTTTTAGACAGTTTGACGCAAAACGAAGTGAATGTTATAAATTTTATGTGGGTAGTCTGTGAAATTCTGATTTAGAAGGAAACTTGTATAGTTTTACATCAGAGGTATACCATTAATGAAAGCTAAAGGCTTATTGATAAGTAGAACACATACGCAATTTATTTTTAAAACAATTTGCATTAACCAATGGAGTCTGAGTTATCCATTATTATTGGTTTGAGTTGTCAATGCTTTGTCACTTTCTTGTGCTGTCGCTACAGGTTGTTTCTTGCGAAACGAGTATGAAATTTCAAATCCGGCACATTACGATTCGCCTTTCTTTCCTTTCTTCTCGAGGTAGGAACTTGCTACCTATAACAAATATTTGAATACTGTTTCCGCAAGTGAATCTTACTAACTTTAAAATAATTCCTAAGCGAATATTTATCTTGAGAGACGCAACTTGGATAGATGAATCGGCGTTTGCATGAATATTATATTTACAACAGATATGCGTATGTGTGTATGTTTTTTTTTTTCTGCTATTGATAAAGAAACTTGTGTAAATGAATAGCATTATATTTTCACTTTCTATACACGTACTATATAGGTACACTCAAAGCAATAGAAATCCTCCAGGGGTTATGATTTTGCCAAAAATGTGAACGTTTGAGGCACTCGGTTCTTTCCACGATTTTCATTGGTGCCGTTCTGGTACAACTTACCAAGCGAGTAAGAAAATGCAAAACCGATTGGGCAATCCACTCCTTCAACCCTCAGCCCCACTCGACGCTCACTAAGAACAGCCTGACTTGTATAAGCAGTGTATTAACTTATTCTACCAAGTGCGAGCATTACCTGTGTGTTAGAACTTCAGCATGTAATGCAAAGAAAAGATTAACTTCATTTTGTAACACCCGGGAAAAGGGGTAGCATATTGTGAAACTTTAGAATATTTAGGGATCACCAGGTTGTGCACCCAGACATTCGATACCCAGATTTCACCATAAATACGTGTGTTGAGGTCCCTGTATCCAAAAAAGAATTTTTAGAAAAAAGGTCAGTCAGTGTGTCTATGTGTCTCTGTACGTGTATGACTGTGGACAGCTTAGCTCAAAAATGAAAAGGCCGTTAAACACCAACCTTGGTATTTAAGTTTACTATCACTCAAGGATGGGACACGAATATTTTCAAGAAAATCCCCCCCAGCTACCCTTTACATAGAAAAATGTTTGAAATTTTTGATTTTCTCAAAAGTGACTCTAGGTAATGATTTTGATTAAAATACCGTATATTAAATGTATTTGCATGACAAATAAAATTATATCTACCTTGAATTTTCTGGGAATAGCCTTTGAAGAGCTGTTCATTCTAGACGAAGTTTGTTAAATTTTGCATAACTGATAAAACATAGGAAATAGAAAGAAAAAACATACTCTACCAAAATAATCAGATTTCATATGTCTTTTTTTTTGTTGTTGTTGTAAAGCTGATAGTTTTTTTTTTTAGATATTCCCTGTTATTGGTTTCAGATTTTAAATATTTATACTTTTCTCATACGGAAATTTGCACAACTCCTAGTTATACAAACAAAGGAATTTCAATCACATAGCAACCAGCTTTTAAAATATTTGAGTATTGCTTTAGCCTATGGTACTCCCTTATTTTCCTTCTAATTTCCCACAAGGAAGCAGTAATAAGACAATTTCTGTTAATGGTATTGCGATTAGGATGAATTAGATAAACGAATAAGCTTTTGAACAATAAGTCATGTGACTGGAACACATAAGAAAGGGCTGTATATTCAGTTGTTGCAATGTCATGGAAAGTAAACACACTTAAAACATTTCATTATCGCTTCGATCTCCTCTATCGCCTTGTAATGCGTCGTGCATGAGCTCTTGACGAATGAGACTTTTAAATGAGAAGTTAGGTGCGAGTCGATTCCTCACCTTTACTGTGTATTCTTGAAACGTACTCATAAGGAAGCAGTGCTGCTTGTTATTGTAACATACACCATTTGCAGGCCTGTTTATCAAGGATAGGCTAGCTCACTGTATCTTCTACAATCAAACGTGTTATTCATCTAATTCTGCGTAAGTTTATCTCGTAGCTAGAGAAATAATGTTTTTTAAGAGCAGATTTTTGAAGCTATAAGAATTAACGACACTGGGTTGAAAAAATAATGTGAATGTATTTCCATTTTTTTTTTTTTCTTTGGTTGAGGGAATGAAGATTGAAATCAAACTAAACCTTGATGCTAATAGGGTAATTATGTTTGTTATTCAGTAAAATATATAACTCGTCTGAAATTTAAAAGGGCTGCTCCAAATTTCTGCTTATTCTTCTTTTAATTTATTCATTAGGATAGGCAACAGTTTAACCATAGCATTAGGGCAAAAGAACCTAATCCAATATATACCTCGAGAACCGTGTTTGGTTAAGAAGTCTTCGCCAACCAATAAGAACATCGCTTTCTGTATTAAAGGACAAAAGTGATTCGAACTGTAGAGCTATCTAAATCGGCAGAGTAAAGGATGGTGCACTTGTTCAAATACGTATGATATGCACAGCTTTATGTTTGAATCTCCTTTTACTTTCTCTAACCCGTATGTACAATGTACGCAGTGGATAGAGAAGCTATTGTATTCCGCCCAAAAAGTCGATGTCGAGATTTCACCGGAAATATATGTTTTGAACTCCCCTGAATCCAAAAAATTAACTTTTAGAAAAATGTCCATGGGTGTGTGTACATGTGGACAGCATAGCTCAAAAAACGAAAATCCGTTAAATACCAAACTCGGTATTCAAGTTTAGTATCTTCCGGCACGAAGATTTTCCGGAAAGTCTCCCACCGCAAGCCCCCCTTTACGTGGAAACATTTTCAAAATTTTATTTCTTTCAAAAATGGCTTTCTAGATTTTTATTAAAATAACCTAGGATTATTAAAGATATTTACA
Organism: Hymenopus coronatus; assembly: GCA_030762935.1. Lineage (NCBI taxonomy): Eukaryota > Metazoa > Arthropoda > Insecta > Mantodea > Hymenopodidae > Hymenopus > Hymenopus coronatus. The sequence continues at coordinate 453,301,917 of CM060900.1, read as the reverse complement.
TCACAAATAAAATGCATTATTGCAATTTCTGGAAATAGTCTCCGAAACCTTTTTAATCTGGGCAAGTTTTTGCAGAATTTTGTGTAACGGTTAAACCATAAGAGATACACAAAAATTTACTGCACAAAAAATAAAGCACTCGTTAAGATACATAATTCACACCAAATACATTTTTCTTGTAGAGCTGACCGTTTTCGAGATTATTCCCAGAAGAAGCTCACGGCAAGATGAGCGAAACGTCGGCACTCCAATGCAAGATAACGCGGCCTTCTCCGGAAGCTAAGAAGACACATCAATCAAAGAACAAGTCTATATATCCTATTCTACACCCTAAATTTAAAAAATTGTATTAAAACTTTGTGTTCAAATATAATTGACATTTAAAGGACAGTAATAGAGACTAAGTTCCACAAGGTTTAAATGTTAAAAATCTTTTTCTTAAAAAGTATACACTCTCAAACATATTACCTACTAAAATAATCACAAATTTGAAGTACCTACCTTCTCCTGTCTACATATCCTACACATTTTTTTGGAAATTTAGATTTCAATATTTAGGAATAATATCGAGTATCTAAAAAAAACATATGACTTAGTAAAAATGTCTATAGGTATAACCGTAAACGCTCACTTTCACTCAATTAATTCTTTTCGAAAAAATACTTACTTTGATAAATGCAACTTTAAATGTATGAACTCGATAACAAATTCAAAGTATTAGGCATAAAAATGTGATGTGTTACACTCACATGATTTTCTCTATCTGCTCTACAAACAAATTTCTTACAAAGAATTCTTCTTCTTTCTACACCATGCAAATCGAGATAAACATTAGCACAATGTTCTTATCAATTTGTTCCTTATCAGTAGAAGGGAGCTAAAGAATTGCGCTATGCTAAAGTGATAGTCAAATTTTTAAACGCTGTCGTTGTGCGATTGTCATTTAAATCGCTTCTTTGCTTGGCAAAAGAAAACTGGACAGTTTCTGTCTGAGAAAAGCATAAGCACTTAACAATTGAAGCAAATAACAAGGAATATCTTGCAAACGGTTGCTTCCACAACAAAAACGTAAAAGCCATAAATTGTGTGTTTTTGCGAGATCTACATTTCTTGTGCAGTCAGTTTTTGTCTATCTCTTACTGTTTAGCAGTTAAGCGAAATTCGGAAAAATTCATCCAGAATAAAAAGGTCTTCAGAGGCTTTCATAGAAACTTGAGGATATAGGTACATTTTATTTGGGATGTAAATACCTTTAGTATAGGGGATTTTAATCAAAATCGTTGAGCCATTTTTACGAAAATCAAAATTTGCAAAAGTTGTTCCATGTAAAGGGTAGTTTATTGTGGGGATTTTCTTGAAAATCGGAGAAATGTTATTGGATGCTGGGCTTGACGTGCTCATTTACTTATTTTGAGGATATGTCATCTTCCATGAAACAAATCATATTCCTTTAACATTTCTTCCCGATTTTGCAAATATTTACTTACTTCATCGGAAAAGGAAAAAACAAACAAACAGAAAGCTGAAATATCATTATATACAGGCTATTTTAAAACGACACCAAATGAAGATAGCACATCGATTAGCTTACACTTTGACTTGTCCGAAACTTGATGTCGCAACTTTCAAGCTCTTCTATTTAAAGTTTTATGAGTGTTTAAAAATCGCACACATTAGGTAAAGGCAGCAACGGAACAACGGTTGTCATACGCCACTTAACCTCAGAACGTGTTACACGAAACACATAACAAAATTCACATGCTATGTTTTCCATTAGTAAGGTGACCTGTGCCGCGCCGGTGTGTCTATCAAACCACCCCTACAACACGCAACTAGGACCTTTTCTACCAACCGGCATCTTTCTTGGAGTTGGCCAGGCACGTGCCATTTGGTTATGTACGACTGCCTAATCCATGGTAATTTTATGGCAGTTTTTATGTGCCGAATTTAGAGCTGAAAATTATATTCACGTATCGCGTACAGTGTGACCAACAAGGTCCACATCTTCGATTGGTGTCGTTTTGAAACACTCTGTATAACTATTTCCAGTAATGGTGGGAATGGTCATCGACTAAACCAAACAACTGCAAAGATTGAAATTTTACCGAGGTATCGAAATTGTGTCATTTTTCTGATCGAAAAGGTTCTGTTTGTAGGAATGCAATCACGAGTAAATATTACTGAACTATGGCGAGAGATGGTGACACATGTCACACAATTTCCCTATTGATGTCTCAGAGCTCGCAGGAACGAAATGCAAACCTCTAACCTCATTAATATAGAATTTGCAGGTACATAGAAGCCTGCCAATTTTATAAGAGCGCATAAAATTGAATAACTTAGTTACCTCTTGACAAGGAAAAGTTTATATCTCTATAGCACAACCAGATATATTCGTGGAAAAGATAAAAGGAGGTGTGGTAACCTGCATTCCAGTACCACAGAAAGGCAAGTGCTACCAACATTACGAAACTAAAAATGACGCTAAATCTTATGTCGATCGGAATTGTACCACCTTACTCTATTGGTTTCAACTGTAAAATACTTATTTTCTCTCATATGGGAATTTGTCAATTCCTGCCTATATTAACACAATTTCAGTCACATAAGAACTAGCTTTTAAAAGATTTGACTATGGCTTTAGCCTATGGTACTCCTTTATTTCCTTTCTACTTACAAGGAAGCAAGTGGTTAAACAATTTCTGCTAATTTTATCTCGATTAGCATGAAGTAAGGAGAAGAATAAACATTAATAGTTTGTTACAGAGATATAAAGAAGGTCTTATAGATTGTGTTTTAAGTGCATAATTTTCTGTTACGTCCAATCATGAGTATACGAAGTGTATGTATGTACAGCTATACATGAATGGACTGTCAGAGGGACAGAGATATATCTACCAATCTTCACATATAAAGCAACAGCGTGAATAGAGCTTGGAATTTTGTTGTATATATAAAACGTTTCAAATCCTATCATAAGTTAACGACGTGTAACATATAGCTGATATAAATATACGGGAGAAGATGGGCAGATACAGAACACAATCTCCACGTTTAATGTAATAAAATGAGCATAGCTGAGGATTCTGTAAATATAAATATTTCAAAACTAACCTAGAATTAATGAAGTGTACAGATTCCTCTTCTTATGCTCATGTCTACTTATTGAGAACTTTAACAACTTAAATGAATATCTGTAGTTTGCGGCGGTAATGGATACCTGGTTCATATCCCGGGTGCATGTTTTGGGATATTAAGGGAATGTGTGGTTTTGTGGGTGACCTAGCTCAGGATTTTGGTGCGGTAAGATACAAGTTATTTTCTTAAGTTCCTGATTATTATTGAACTCATTTATTCATTTTTTCGGCCCTTGCTGCCGTCGAACACATGCGCATTCCTCCTAAATGTTCTACTCTTAAGTTATGCTTTTCCGACCGCACCTATTATTACTTATTACTTTTGGTACAGTGATTTCGTCCGTACTCTGGTCTGCATTAAATTAATTATATCCGTCACAACTAAAAGAAGCCCGTTGGGCTCCATCACGGACCTCTAACATCACATCTTTGCTGTGCGGATGTTCCCTACGAAGTGCCAAAAGTGTCGCTTGAACAGCAAGGAAATTGTTTCTCTTCTCCTTGCTATGTTCACCCTCGGGCAGTGTAACCTCACCCCTTCAGTTCAATGGCCTACCCTTAACGGTACACAGAGCACAAATAGTAATAGACATCGAATTTCGAATTGTCTGTAGGGGCTTATAGACTGTGTCTTCTGAAATCCGCTGGCCCCTCCGTCGCTCTAATTGGGGAAGGAGCAGCGGCTGTTTTTTTTTGGTAGTGTTTAACGCCCGCTTTAACTACTTATGGCACCGCAGGCGGTGACACTAATGATACATGAATGGAGATGGAGTACCGGTGGAATGCGATGGTAGGGGAAACCGGAGAACCCGGAGAAAAGCCGCCCCAGCGCTGCTTCGTCCACCACAAATCTCACATGCGGTCGCTTGGGATCGAATCCGGGCGAGAGGCGAGTGGTCTAACTACTCGGCCACTTCGCGGCCCGGAGGGGTTGTAGCTTGCCTGTTGGAGTACATTGTAATTCTGCTTGGTGACAGTCAGCAATGCCTTACACAAGCCAGGTGACCCGTATTGTAGGCAAGTGGGAAGCAGGGTAAAACAGATTACAAATACTGTGCAAATGAGTAGATCTGTTGTGCAGTATTGCATTATACGTTTCTAGGAGCGCGGTGAACATGGATTAAAGACGCGTCCAAAACCGGGAAAGCCAAGAAAAACAACGGAGGAAGTCGATGCTAAGATTATAAATGCAAGCAGAGATGAGCCATTTAAACCGTCTGCAAGATTGCGCCGTGATCTGAAGCTACCTTGCTCCCTTACTACGGTGAGAAACCGCCTCCATCATCGAAAGGCAGCAAAGAAAATAGACTTGACTGAACAGCACCGCAAAAGTCGAATGAGGTTTGCACTTGAATACTTGGTCAAACCAGACAGATTTTGGTAGCTAGTGATTTTCTTAGATGAAAAGGTGTTTTGCTCTGATGAGGATGGGCGAATGTATTTGTGGCAACCAGACAATACTCGCTATGTTCTAGAGCACGTAGTTGTCAAGAAAGGAATTGGTCGCAAACGTGTGGGATTTTGGGTTTGGAGGTTCACGAACAACACTGATTACTGCCTACTTCACAGTCCTATTCTCCATCAGATCAAACCCCATTCCCTCCGTAACTTAAGGCATTATACCAAAAGCAAAATGTTCTACCAGACGCACATAAAACAATTCTGCAAACTCCAAACATCTTCAGAACCTGCTTATATTCATGTAAATTTCGAAACAGACATTTTCTCTGTAGTCCCGATTAGCCACGCGAAAGATCGCCAAAAATCGGTCTCCACCGTTTTGAAAGGAGACACGTTACCTAATGTCACTTTCAGTTGAGGAAGGTGGCTATACCTATTAGTGAATCAGTTGACAAACCCAGCATAGGTATGCTCTATTGGTTCGATATAGAACACTCACCTCAAAGTGACAGTATCAGGCAGTAAAATAAAAACATGACGTAATAAAGTACCCTAAAAACGGTACGCAAGAAGGCAGTGCTGAGTTCTTTTTGTGCCTTCTGTACTATCCTATTTGGGTCGCTCGTCAGCTCGTGACAACTCGGCTACTTAGACGTGTTTAAAGTATTTCTTCCGTTTTAAATAACTTTTAGCCCCGTGACAAGACATGTACTGTCTCAAGTTGAAAATTACTAATAGTGAAGATGGCAATTTGGGAAGACAAAATCACTTACCAACTCAGGAGTTAACAGCTTTCCACCGAGTCAACACAATCTGATGAGCTGTTGCTATTTTACTAAACTGGCCACTTTATACCAGCAAATGCGAGTTTTTTTCCCCCTTATACTTTATAGCGCGGACACAGCTATTAGTTCTGCCATTATTACGAGGTTTTCGCCCTCCACTTCCTCTTTGATCGATATAAGCGAAAGCAGGCATTATGCGGTCTATGACGTCATTTCAAATGGATTTCGGAATCCATAGAGCCAGTTCGATTTAACATTTGCATTTTAGAAACTGTTTTAGGTGCAATGTATATAATTGTACGACGTGGAGAAAAAACCAGTTCAGCCTTTGAAAGATTTGACCATCCTTTTAACCTAATGTTTTCCCTTTTCCCCTTAGACTTACAAGAAAGCAGGTAAGTAATAAGACCATTTCAGCTAATGTTTATCTCGATTAGCATGATGTAGATAAGTTATAGTCTTTGGTAAAAAGTGTTTGTATATAGAAATGTGAATGTAGCACATCAGATTTTTTTGTTTAATCCTCTATGCACAGTTAATTGGTTTTGTGGAGTTTGACGCAATTTGATACCGCTGCCATCACAATTTCAGAAGCGTTTGCAAAATCATTGACATCCCACCGTTTATGTGTTTACTTTATACTTCAAGACAAAAGGGATGAATTGTTTGAATTGGGTCACTCTGTTAAGAATAGTGGGATAAACCTGTTCCATTTAGACTTAAAACAATATAACGCAATTATTTATGAGAGTAAACCTCCACCTGTTGGATTTCCTAAATAAAATAATAGCAATAAACGTTCGAGAAAAAAAACTCTCAGAATTCAAATTAGTTGACATTGAGAAGCACGCATTATCGGCAACCTAACCTTGTTAATACTCTACAGAATAAATGGTGTCTTCCATGTTGTCATTAAGGGAAGGAACTTAGAAGTCATTTTTATGCCAAAATGGTTGAAATTTTCGATTTGTTTTATATCTAGCAAAATGGAACTTTTATAGTATTAGTCAAAATACACATTTTGTTTTTGTGAAAATCAAAATTCTAAATTGTTTGGCAGACATTTAAAAGGCCCTACATGGGTATTTAAATACCATCCACGCCCACTTTTTGCTCTGAGAAGAAAATCGTCTCATTTCTTTGCCAATGTAATTCAGATTGGCTCTTTCTTCACTCATCCATATTCTGTTCTCAACTATTGATTGTGATCAACAGAATGCATTGTTAACCTTGTTAAACTTGTTAATTTACCCAGGATAATTTAATTGTTAATAGCGTATACGTATAATCATTACCCATTGTTAATATATTTTTCGCACTTGCTAGAGGTTATGACCTCGGTTTGTTATATGTATAATTGCTAACTTAATTTATCACCGGCTTGTATAGCAATCTTGCTGATCGGTCAAACAATATTGTTATATATCTATATAAAGGATGCTTCAAAACGACACCAAACGAAGATGTGGACCTTGTTGGTCATACCGTATGTGATACGTGAATATAATTTTCAGCTCTAATTTCGGTACATACAAAAACTATCATAAAATCACCATGGATTAGGCAGTCGTACATAACCAAATGGCACGTGCCTGGTCCACTCCAAGAGAGATGCCGGTTGGTAGCGAAGGTCCCAGTTGCGTGGTGGTTTGATAGATACGCCGTCGCGGCACTGGTCACCTTAGTAATGGAAAACGTAGCATGTGGGTTTTGTTATGTGTTTCGTGTAACACGTTCTGAGATTATTTAAGTGTATGAAAACCGTTGTTCCTTCGTTGCCTAGTCTCAAATGTTTAAACACACATAAAACTTTCAATAGAAGAGTTTGAAATTTGCGACATCAAGTTTCGGACAAGTCAAAGTATAAGCTAATCGACTACCTTCGTTTGGTGTCGTTTTGAAAGAGCCTGTATGTGTGTGTGTGTATATATATATATATATATATATATATATATATATTAAAGATATTAAAGATTGTCTCTATTTGCATTCAGGATTAATTAGTGTTATATGTGGGTCTCTAGTGATTTCTGTTGGAAATAATTCAAAGTAAGTAAATGCTAAACCATGTTTATTCAAAACAGAGAAATGTATGGCAATTAGATAATATGAGGAACGTGTTTGTTTATTAGCTTCTCTATATGTACTATGTACTACATTGTGTATAGAGAAGGTAATTGCACCCAAAAATTCGAAAACGACATTTCACTGGAAATAGATGTTTTGAGGTCCCTGTATAAAAAACCTCTTTTACAAAAAAGTTCACTGTGTCTGTGGGTTTGTGTACGTGTATGACATTGGACAGCATAGCTCAAAAATGAAAAATTCGTTAAATATCAACCTTGGCATTTAAGTTTATTATCTCCAAAAGATGCGACACAAAAATTTTCAAGAAAATCCCCTCCAGCTACCCTTTGAATGGAAAAAAATTCGAAAATTTACATTTTCTCAAAAATTACTCTAGGTACCGATTTTGATTAAAATATCGTATATTAAAATGTATTTACATGACAAATAAAGCGTATATCTTGAATTTTCTGGGAACAGCCTCTAAAGAGCTGTTCATTCTGGATGAATTTTACTAAACTTTGCACAACTGGTAAAACGTAAGAAATAGAAGAAAAAATCTGATGTGTCCCATTCACATGACTTTCTCTAGATCTTTGCAATAAATTATAGTTAAAGGCTCATTCTTCTATCTTATTCATGCTACCATAGATAAACACTACAGAAACGGGCTTATTACTTACTTCCTTATAAGTAGAAAGGAAATAAGGGAATACACTAGGTTAAACCGACAGTCACATGCTTTAAAACGAGGTTGCTATGAGATTGAAATCCGTTTCTTTGCGTGACCAGGAGTTGACAAGTTCCTGTGTGACAATTTCAATATTTTAAAACTGAAACCAGTAACAAGGAATATCTCGAAAAGGTCAACTCCAGGAAAAAATGTATCTGACATAAATTGTGTGTTTTAATGAGCTCTACATTTTTGTGAAGTAAATTTTTGTCTATCGCTTACGGTTTACCAGTTATGCAAAATTCCGCAAAATAAACATGTCTTCAGACAATATTGCCAGAAAATTGAAGATATACATTTTATTTGTCATGTAAACATCTTTAATATACGATATTTTAATCAAAATCGTTGGAGCCATTTTTAAGAAAATCAAAATTTTCGAAAACTTTTCTATATAAAGGGCAGTTGATAGTGGGAGGATTTTCTTGAAAAATCGGTGTCGCATCCTTGGAAGATACTGAATTTAAATACCAAGTTTGGTATTTAACGGACCTCTTGTTTATTAGCTATGCTGCCCGCACACAAACACACACACTCACACATACACACAGACACACACTCGGATAATTTTTTTTAAAATGCTTTTTTATTTTTGGATTCAGGGGGGTCCTAAAACATGTATTTCCAGTGAAAACTCGGTATCGAATTTTTGGGTGTATTACAATACCCCCTCTATACACTATGTACATAGAACGTGTAGAGAAGGTAAAACACGTCTCTTAACACCTTATCATTCAGTACTAAAATCCATTATAAGAGATAATATACGAGAATTGGGTACTAACGTTCGGTAAATGTTTCCATTTTTACTTTCTCAGCCGCTTGGACACCTAAGCATTGAACCAAAGGAATATTTATATAAATGTTTATTGTAAATGAATATTTTGGGATAGCCTCAATAAAACTAATCTCACTCTTTTCATTCGTATAACTTATCTTCTCATTCTTCTACAAACAATTCTTAAAAAAACATATTCTTCTCTATCGTATTGTAAATGCTGTCGGTCCCCTTGTCCGCGCTCACTAAATTGCCTAGCTTTGGTGCTTCGTGGCACAGGGGATCGTGGGTTCGAGCCCTACCTTGGGCATGGGTGTTTGTGTGCTTGTAAATGTGTATGTTTGTGTATACGTAAATAAAAATAAAACGGTAAAAAATACCAAACACAGGAAATGTAGCAAACTGAAAAAAGAAAAGGAAAAAAAAATATGATGTGTTCCTTTAACATGAGTTTCTCTACATCTCTTCAACAAATTAGTGTCAAAAAGCTTATGCTTCTATTTACTTCATGCTAATGGAGAAAAAATTAGCAGAAATAGTCTTATTACTTGCTTCCAGGTAAATAGAATTGATATAATGGTGTACCATAGGTTAAGATGATAGTCAAAAGTTGGCGGCTATGTGACTCAAGTTCCTTTGTTTGTATGGACAGGAGTTGACAAATTCTTGTATGAGAAAAGTATAAGTTTTTACTTTCTCTAGCCCCGTGTGTACAATGTACATAGATGGGTTAAATACCAAACTTGGTATTTAATTTTGGTATCTTCCAAGGATGCGACACGAAGATTTTCAGCAACCCCCCCACCCCTAGCTACCCCTTACATGGAAGGTTTTTTGAAAATGTTGTTTTTCTTAAAAATGGCTGTAACGATTTTGATTAAAATACCATATATTAAAGCCATTTATATCATAAATAAAATGTATATCTCGAATTTTCTGGGAATAGCTTCTAAACACCTGTTTATTCTGGATGAATTTTTCATAATTTGGCATGACTAAAAATCCGTAAGAGGTAGACCAAAACTTGCTCTACAAAAAATCTAGATCTTTTTAAAACACACAAGTTATGTCATATACATTTTTTCGTGGAGTTTACCGTTTTCAAGGTATTTCTTGTTATTAGTTTAATTTGTGAAGTACATATACTTTTCTCAGAGGAAAGTTTCCGTTTTTCTTTTGTTCTACTCCTGGCCAAGCAAAGAAGCGATCTACAATGACAATTGCATAACCAGAGCTTTTAAACAATTTGACTATCACTTTAGCCAAGTTCATTCCCTTATATCCATTCTACTTATAAGGAACTAAGTAATAAAATTCTGCTAATGTTTATCTCGATTAGCATGGTGTTGAAAGAAGAATTATCTTTTGTAAGAAGTTTGTTTGTAGAGTAGCTAGAGAAAGTAATGTGAGTGTAACACATCCGATTTTTTAAAAGCTGAAACCAATAACAAGTAATATCTAAAAAACTATCAACTGCACGAAAAAAGTTTATATAGTATACATTGTGTGTTTTAATACGCTCTACATTTTTTGAATGGTAAGTTTTGTCCATCTCTTACGGTTTAGTAGTTATGCAAAATTCATCCAGAATAAAGTACTCTTCAGAGGTTATTCCCAAAAAATTCAAAATGTAGATACATATTATTTGTCAGGTAAATATCTTTAATATATGATATTTTCACCAAAATCGTTAAGGCCAGTTTTGAGAAAATCCAAATTTTCGAAAAAAGTTCCATGTAAAGGGTAGTTTGGAGTGGAGGGATTTCCTTGAAAATCTTCGTGTCGCATCCTTGGAAGATACCAAGCTTAAATACCAAGTTTGGTATTTAACGGTCTTTGCGTTTTTGAGCTATGCTGTCCATAGAGACACACTCACACATACACACACACACACATACACACATACGGATCTGTTTCCAAAAATGCTTTTTTTGGATTCAGGAAGACGCAAAACATGTATTTCCGATGAAATCTCGACCTCGATATATATATATGTGTTTTGAGCTCCCCTGAATAAAAAAAAAAGCATTTTTGGAAAAACGTACGTGGGTGTGTGTGCATGTGGACAGCATATCTCAAAAATGAAAATCCTTTAAATACCAAACTCAGTATTACCTTCCAAGAGTGCGGCACGATGAAACTACCCATTACATTGAAACATTTCTCAAAATGTTATTTCTCTAAAAATGACTTGAACTATTTTTATTAAAATACCATGGGTATATTAAAGATATTTACATCACAAATAAAATGTATAATTGCATTTTCTAGGAATAGCCTCCGAAGATCTCTTTAATCTGGACGAGTTTTGCAGAATTTTGTGTAACGGTTAAACCGTAAAATTCACTGCACAAAAAATGAAGCACTCGTTAGAACACATAATTAATATCAAATACGTTTTTCTTGTAGTGCTGATCATTTCGAGATATTCCTTGTTATTGGTTTCAATTTTAAGGTATCTAACTTTTCTCAAACGGCACCATGCAAAGCGCAGCGACCAGCCTTTGAAAGGTTTGGCTATCCCTTTAACCTAATGTTTACGCTATTTCCCTTATACTTACAAGGAAGCAGGTGTCTTGCTCGTAGCTACCTGGAAGAAGTTCGACAATGGAAAGCGTACGAGATCTCATTGAACAGTTGAGGCAAGAAATGCGTGTAGGATTTGAAAAGTGCAGCCTAAAATCGCTGGAAAGTGCCGTGGAGAATGTGACAGTTCGAATGCGTGCTCTGGAAGAGAAAATGGATTATTTAGAGAACCAATATCGTAGAAATAATATTGTGGTATATGGTGTGACGGAAGAAGCGGGAGAGAGTTGGGAGATGACGGAGGAAATAGTGAAAAGGGTCATCTCACAAATAGGAATCGAACTCCGCGAGTTTGATGTGGAGAGAGCCCATCGTGTAGGTCGACGTGGCAATGTAAGGCGACCTATTGTGTGTAAACTGGCCCATTATAAACTCAAGGTGGCCATCCTTCGAGATGCTCGTTATTTACGGGGAACAGGAATAAGCATTAGCGAGGACTTTACCCAGCGTGTAAGAGAAGAGAGAGAATTCTTAAAGGGACACATGTTCGAAGCCAGGAGGCAGGGCTGTCATACCGTATTGCGCTATGACAAGCTCTTCATTAACGGACGAGTCTGGAACCGACAGGAGCTGGAGCGCATGGAACAGCCTAGAAGTAGTGCGGAAACCGAACCCAGGACAGGGCAGCTAGAGCAGGTAGCCAGTGCATCAGCCCAGCAGGTAGCAGGTCCCTCAGAAGAACATCAGGTGCCTCAAGTTATGTCGACAGGGAGGGACAAAGAGGAGAGGAGGGTGAGACAGTCTTCGCCGGAAAAGCCAACAACAACGCCCCTCCGTGCCCTTAGGCTGACAACAGCTCGACAAAGGGTCAGCCAAGTTGTAGCAAGGAAACAATAGGACCCAACCCCTTCTCTGAGGATTGTCACATGGAACATCGAAGGCTTCAAAAAAAGGTTGGGTAGTGAGAATTTCTTGTATTTCCTTAGTGATTTTGACGTATGTTTAACAGAAACTTGGTTGAAAAACGCAGAAAATGTAACACTTGCTAATTTCCATAGTTTTAGTAGGGGAAGGGAGACACGGGGAAGAGGGGAAGGTGGCCAAGAGGGGTATCAGTTTCATTCAGGTCTGAGCTGGAGGCTGAGATAACTAAATTAGAAATCAGTTTGGAAGGGGTGATTGCTGTATCTTTGGCACAGGGGGGAGTACAAATAATAGTTATAGGATTATACAACCAGCCAGCAACGTCCAAGTATGCAAACAGGAATTTCTTCAGTGACTTAACCGAAACGTTAGTGCAGTTACAGGAAAAGTTTCCAGGAACTGAATTAATTCTCAAATGAGATTTTAATGCGAGGTTAGGAGGGGAGAATATTTCTCTAACGGGGGGGTCATCAATGGGGGGGAGGAATTCCGCGAAGGTCAACGAAAGAGTAAGGATAGTTTTATTAATGGGGAGGGCAGACAATTACTTGCTTTCTGCGATGCCTTCTCTTTAGAAATAATGAATGGTAAGTACGGTGAGGATCGAGAGGGAGAACTCACTTTCATAAATGAAAATGGGGGTAGTGTAATAGATTTTATTTTAATAAGTCAGGGTTTAATTGGCAGAATTAGAAATTTTTGGGTGGGGGATCGTATCGAGTCACATCACGTCCAGTTGTCCTGGAACTGAATATAGAGACGGCCATGGTGGCGCATGCACCTGAAGAGGGACAGGGGGACGAAGGAAGATTCATTAGTAAATTTATATGGAAACCGATAGAAAAAGAAGTATTTGTTGATAAATTAGAAAGAAGATTAAGGAAAGGAACGCAGACACAGCGGAGGAACTAACGCATATAATAGCAACGGCTGCGGCGACAGTGAAAGTCCAAATGCATGGTAAGGTAAAACGATTCAATGGTTGGTATGACCAGCAATGCAGAACTGTAAAGAAACAAGCAGAAGAGGCTCTGTCAAAATTCAGAAGGGAGGGGGGGATATGACATTAGGAAAATGTTTACAAAAAAGCGAAGGGAGTATAAACAGCTCTTACGGGAAAAGAGAACTACGTGGCAAGACAAAATTACTCAGAAAATTAATAATATGTTTACACGGGGGGATAACGCTGAGATGTGGCAAGTAGTAAAACATTTAAGAGGCAACCGTCAGGCGCCCAACGAAATTTCTCCCAGAAAATGGGCAATGCGTTTTATGGGAATATTCGGGAAAGGGAAGGAATTTTTATAAAGGAAGTGCAAATTTTGGGAAATCTTGAGATCCCAATACTGGACGAAGAAATATCAGCACGAGAAATAGCACAGGCGCTGAGGAGTCTGAAGGGAAGCAAAGCTCCAGGGTTGGATGGGCTGCCCCCGGAAGTTTTTAAAGCCGCAGCCAATGTTAATGAGTTTGGCAGGAGTATGCTCCAGATATGTAACAGATAGTTTATTGAGGGGAATTACCCTACCTGTTGGGGAAATCATTTATAAAGGGAAGGGAACTATTGGAAATCCGGATAACTATAGGGGGGTTACTGTGTTGCCAATTATGGAGAAAATTTATTGTAGAGTGTTATATAACCGGTTAAAGGACTGGGAATCTAAATTTGGCAAACTGTCAACATTTCAAATGGGTTTCAGGTACCATAGATGCCGCTTTTATATTAGACAATTTAAGGACGAAGCAACTGTTAGTTAAAGCTTCATTGTGCTTTTGTGGACTTTAAGAAGGCATTTGACTCGATCAATCGAAATGCATTATGCTACAAACTAGGCAGAAAGGGGTTATCAAGTAGAATGGTTAGAGCATTGCAGGCAATATATCAAAATGTCGAATTCTGTGTGAAGTACGACAGAAACAGTGTCCGAGAGCTGCCGAAACTATAGGGGAGTGACGCAGGTTTGTATTTTATCTCCCTTGCTATTTAATCTCTTTGTGGATGATATTACTGATACAATGATAGCAGAGAATATTCAAGCACCAGTAGTAGCGGATTTGCAGATCCCAACACTTTTATACGCAGACGATTTAGTACTGTGCTCTACGACAGTAAACGGATTGCAACGAGGACTGGACAAACTTAAGAACTATTGCGATGAATGGCTACTTACAGTTAATGTGAATAAGACTAAGGCAATGACTTTCAAAAAGGGTTGTGTTTATAGCAGGGAGGAGACTTGGACATATGCAGGACAGATACTGGACAATGTTAAATCTTTTGTGTACTTAGGACTCACATTTACAATGAACGGAAAATGGACAAAACACATTGACATTACGAAACACAAGGCAAGGGTGAAAGCGGCGGAAGCTCTCCGGATACGCTGCAGAATTCCGAAAATCTCCATAACCTTAATGGAAACTGAATACGGAGCGACAGTTAGATCCACGCTGACATACGGAGGAGAAATATGGGGGTGGGAACAAACAGGGAATCTGGATCAAGTGAGGGCCCAATTTTTGAAAGGAATTCTGGGTGTAGGGAGGGGTACGGCAAACTGCGGAATAATGAGGGAATTCGGGGTACATAGTGAAACGATAGAGTGCAAAATCAGAGCAGTTAAATATTGCATGAGAATCGTTCACGGAAACCAATCTCTAATTAGGGCAGTCTGCTACCGTGAACAGTTGCGAATGGAAGGTAATTTGACGTGGGCATCAAAATTAAAGAAAGGGTTGGAAACCATTGGGATGGGAGACATTTGGATGGCGGGGCAGGAAAACAGGTGAAGTATTTGGAGAAAAATTAAGAAACGTCTCTGTGATATTCACAGACAGCAAATAATTGCGCAATGCACAGAGAAGGTGTCATTAGAAGTACAGTCTGGACTGGAATCGGAGTGGGGTATGGAGCAATACATCAAAACAAGTACCAAACTCATTAGAGAGGGGCTCGTGTGGATTAGACTAGGAGCATGGAGGAGCACGAAAATTTCTGACGAGAATGGTACGAGAATCTGTCCCATTTGCGAGGAGGAAGAGTCGTGGACTCACATCTTGGCAAGATGTAGGGGTACGGAGGAATGGCGGGAAAACTATTTGCCGCGATTTTTTACCACTGCGAATGTAGGGCTAGAAGCATGTTGGACGCTACTGGCAGGCACGGAAAACATGGACGGGCTAGGTAAATTTATACTTAAGGCAAGACAGCTAAGATCTGAGGAGGCTGCCAATAGAGAAGGGGGGGGAATAAGATCAACTAAACAAAAGTGACTGCAATGTTCTACATATATATATATATATATATTATGTCATACTTAGGTCACTGTTGTGCTAGGGTTGTATATATTATGTGTATATGTCTTTTAAGTGTAATTATCTATTATAAGAGGGTGCATTTATGAAGGTGTACTCTGTGCTGTAAATTTAAATTGCTATATTTGAATATCTTTGTATCTTTATTTTCAGATTCACTCTTAATTTTTATTGCTGTTTAATATTTCTTTTGACTGTGTATTCCCTTTGTCTTTTTACTTTCGTGTCTACTCTTTTAATTCTTTGTTGTTGTGGTTGTTGTTTTAATATTGCTTGTAATGTGTATTACAAAAGCACGTACGGTCTGTGGACCCGTGCGACTGTTGAAATTCTATGTATGATAGTGCTATATTAATAAATACACTTATTCATTCATTCATTCATTCATTCATACAAGGAAGCAGGTAAGTAATAATAACATTTTTGCTAATGTTTATCTCGATTAGCAAGTTGTAGATAATAGTAAATAGCATGATGTAAGAATAGTTTTATATGGAAAAGCTAGAGCAATTTATGTGAATGTAGCACATCAGATTTTGGTTTAATGCTCTATGCACGGTTAATTGTTTTAGTGGAGTTTGATGCAATTTGATAACCGCTGCCATCACAATTTCAGAATTGTTTCCAAACTCTTTGACATCCCACCGTTTATGTGTTTACTTTACACTTCAAGGCGAAAGAGATGGATAGTTTAAATTGGGTCACTCTGTTAAGAATAGTGGGATAAACCTGTTCCATTTAATTCTAAAACAATATTATAACACAATTGTTTATGTGAATAAACCTCCACCTGTTGGATTTCCTAAATGATAAAATAGCAATAAACTTTCGATACAGAGAGGCTCTCAGAATTCAAATTAGTTGACATTGAGAAGCACGCATTATCGGCAACCTAACCTTGTTAATACCCTACAGAATAAATGGTGTCTTCCATGTTGTCATTAAGGGAAGGAACTTAGAAGTCATTTTTATGCAAAAATGGTTGAAATTTTCGATTTTTTTTATATCTAACAAAATGGAACTCTTTATAATGTCAGTCAAAGTACACATTTGGATTTTTGTGAAAATCCAAATTCTAAATTGTTTGGCAGCCATATAAAAGGCCCTGCATGGGTATTTAATTACTTGCCATGCCAACTTTTTGTTCTGAGATGAAAACCGTCACATTACTTTGACAATGTAATTCAGATTGGCTCTCTCTTCACTCACACATACTCTGTTCTCAACTATTGATTGTGATCTACCGAATGCATTGTTAATATACCCAGGATAATTTAATTGTTAATAGCATATACTTATAATCGTTACCCATTATTAATGTATCTTTCTGTTATTTTTACACATGTTAGAGGTTATGTCCTCAGTTTGTTATATGTTTAATTGTTAACCTAATTTATCACCGACTTGTAGGTATAGTAATCTTGCTGATCGCGCAAACAATAAATTTATATAGAGAAGTTATTCATTTGGACCCAAAAATTCGATACCGAGATTTCCAGAAACATATGTTTTGAGACTCCCTGATCAAAAAAAAAAAAAAAAAAAAAAGATCACTGAGTGTGCCTTTGGACAGCATAGCCCTATAACGAAAAGTCCGTTAAATACCAATCTTGGTATATAAGTTTAGTATATCCCAAGAATGTAACACGAAGATTTTCATGAAAATCCCCCCCCACCCAAAAATATCTTTACATGGAAAAATTTTCAAAGTTTTGATTTTCTCAAAAATGTCTCTATGGTTAGAGATACTTATATAAATAAAATCGTATATTATAGATATTTATCTCGAAAATAAAATGTATATCTTGAATTTTCTAGGAATAGCTTCTGAAGACCTGTTTATTCTGGTTGAATATTGCTGAATTTTGCATAACTAGTAAACCATAAGAGATAGACAAAGACGTGCTACACAGAAAAGCAGGGCTCGTTAAAACACATCATTTATACCAAATAAATGTTTATTTTAGAACTGACTATTTCTGAAATATTCCTTGTTATTGGTTTCAGCTTTATAATACTTAGGTATACTTTTCTCGTACGGGAATTCATCAACTCCTGGCCATACAAACAAAGGAATTTCAATCAAAGAGCAACCAGCTTTTAAAAGATTTGACTAGCGCTTTACCCTAGTGTATCTACGCTTATTTCCCTTCTACTTACGTGGAAGAAAGTAATAAGAACCATCTCTGCTAATTTTATCTCGATTAGCATGAAGTAGACAGAATAAACTATTTAACAATACTTTTTACAGGGATGTAGGGAAAGTCATGTGAATGGAACACATCAGATTATTTACATGCATTTTTATACTTTATAAAATCCGCAACCTTAAATTATTGGTTTCTATTATAATTCACGCCATTGTTTACATCCAGATTCACACATCAATTGTGTTGATGGGTTTTCAACAAAATGCACAAATTCAGGACAAAATAGAAAATTCCAACAGGTAGAATAAGTAAAACATAATTCAAGGTTTTAAAACTAAATGAGAAATTGTTGAATTATGCAATAATTAGTAATACATACCTCAGAACTCCATCTTGATTCTTTAATTATGCCACAGGGAATTTTACATTCCTCCAATTGGCGGAAGTGTCCTAAAAACTTTTTTCTAATAGAAGATAAAATTTGCACTTGCTAATGCAATTGCTGAGCACAATGTGGGATGCTCCGTATTTCAAGGGATAAGAGCATGCATACAGGTGAACAAATAACACGAACAGATAAAAAAAAGCCTTGAAGAAAGATTTCAGAAGAAAGTATGGAAATTGCTATAGGCATAAAGACACAATTCACATAAAAGAGGCTAAGTGTTCAGAAACTGAATAAATAGAAGTTCAAGAAAAAGAAGAAAGGAAACAGCTATGGTTCTGGTGAATTTTGATGATTAATATTAGATAAAATTTAAATTATAAATGGTTCTATTTTAAAATTTAGGTTTTCTCAAAACTATTGTTTTGCAGAAGCAGAATATCCCATACGGCTTATTTTTTATCCAATCTGCAAGAAACTTTGCAGAAATGTTCTAAACAAAATTATAAATGATTTTAAAGATCCTTTTTGTTTTAAGTTTAAAAATCATGAGCATAGTAATTAATAAACATTAACATTTCATAAAATTTGACTTTAAATATTTGCAATAATATTACTTTTTAAAATTATTGTTTTGAAACATAGGTTTTAAAACCTCTCTTTATATGATTTCTAAGTAAATCAAATAATTATGTACAGAAGTAACATTCCTGAAAAAATGTAAGTCCTGAGGAACATTTCAAATATTGCATGAATCGCAATCCACGAAAGGATACATTTTCAGTATTTCAACTATCATGGATACAATTTTGATGAAATTTGTAAACAATGTTATTAGGAGTATTATTAGCAAGCATACAACATTTTTGCATGTTTTCTTCAAAATTTTGAAAAATTCTCTCTTCTGTCTTAAGTACTTAACCATGAGAGAGAGAGAGAGAGAGAGAGAGAAAGAGACAGAGAAAGCTCAAAATGGTAGAGAAATCGTGAAAAAGGTGTAGTTATGAATCAAAGAACAAGTCTATATATCCTCTTCTACAGCCCTTTAAAACACATATGCATTAAATCTTTGTGTTCAAATTTAATTGACATTTAAAGGGCAATTATAGAGACTAAGTTCTACAAGGTTTAAATGTTTAAGAATCTTTTTCTTAAAAAATATACACTCTATAACTCATTACCGTCTAAAATAATCGTTTTCACAAATTTGAAATACTTTTGACTTTCTCCTGTCAGCATAAGCTACATATTTTTTTTCTTCTGGAAATTTAGATATCTATATTTAAGATTAACATCTATTATCTAAAAAAATGCAGATAATTTAGTGATGATTTGTATATAACTGTAAACGCTCACTTTCACTCAATTAATTCTTTTCAAAGTACTATTCTGCAAGTTATTTTGATAAAAGTGACGTTAATTGTGCGAACTGGATAAAACATTCAAAGTATTTGACATAAAAATCTGATGTGTTACACTCACATGACTTTCTCTATCCCCCTACAAAAAAACTTCTTACAAAAGATTCTTCATCTTTCTGCACCATGCTTATCAAGATTAACATTAGCAGAATGTTCTTATTACTTAGTTCCTTACAAGAAGTAGGAATCAAAAGGAATGCGCTATGTTAAAGTGACAGTCAAATCTTTTAAAAGCTGTCGTTTTGTGATTGTCATTGCAATTCGCTTGTTTGGTTAGCTAGGAGTAGAACAAAGAAAAACCGGTCACTTCCTGTCTGAGAAAAGTATAAGTACTTAACAATTGAAACAAATAACAAGGAATATCTTGGAAACAGTTACTTCCACAACATGTGACATAAATTTTGAGTTTTGACGATATCTGAATTTTTTGTGCAGTAAGTTTTTGTCTATCTCTGACGGTTTAGCAGTTAAGCGAAATTCGGAAAAATTCATCCAGAATAAAAAGGCCTTCATGGACTATTCCCAGAACATTGAGGATGTTTGGAATGTAAATATCTTTAATATACGGGATTTTAAATAAAATCGTTAGAGCCATTTTTGCGAAAATCAACCGAATAAACCAAACAAGATATTTTACTAGAATAACGAAATCGTATCATTTTTCTGATCGAAAATGTGCTGTTTGTAGGAGTGACATCACGAGTAAATATTTCTGAGCAATGAAAAGAGATGGCAGCACATGTCACTTACACTTTCTCTGCTGATGTCTCAGAGCACGCAAGAATGAAATTCAAATCTTGAACCTCATTAATATGGAATTTGCAAGCACACAGAAGCCAGACAATGTTATAAGAGTGCATAAAATTAAATAACCTAGTTACGTCTTAGCAAAGAAAAGTTTATATCTCTATAGCGCAAACAAATGTATTCGTAAAAAAGATACGAGGAGATGTGGTAAACTACTTTCCAATGCCACAAAAAGGCAACTGCTACCAACATTACGAAACTAAAAATGACGCTAAATCTTATGTCGATCGGAATTGTACCTATATTGAAATTGTACCCCCTTCCCTATTGGTTTCAGCTTTAAAATACTTATGTTTCTCTCATACGAGAGTTTGTCAGCTCCTGCACATAATAACAAAGGAATTTCAATCATATAAGAACGAGCTTTTAAAAGATTTGACTATGGTCTTAACCTATAGTACTCCTTTATTTCCTTTCTACTTACAAGGAAGCAAGTGGTTAGACAATTTCTGCTAATTTTATTTTAGCATGATTAGCATGAAGTAGGGATAAGAATAAGCTTTCAACAATAATTTGTTACAGTAATGTAGAGATGGTCAAGTGAATGGTGTTGTTTAAATGGATATTTCTCTGTTACATATAACGTCCCAAATCTGATCATGAGTATACGAAGTGTATGCACAGATATAAACGAATGGAGTGTCAGAGGAACAGAAATATACCAATCCTCACATGTAAAGTAATAATAGACCTAGGAATTTTGTTTTATATATAAAACGTTTCAAATCCTATCATAAGTTAGCGACGTGTGAGGTATAGCTGATATAAGTAGAAGGGGGAAGATGGATAGATACAGAACACAATCTTCCCGCTTAGCGTAATAAAATGAGCATAGCTGTGGATTATGTTAATATAAATATTTCAAATCTAACCGAGAATAAAATTGATACCTCTTAAGTATGCTCGTGTCTACACATTGAGAATTTTAACAACTTAAATGAATGTCTGTAGCTGAAAATTACTAATTGTGAAGAGGGCGATTTGGGAAGACAAAATCACTTCCAATTCAGGAGTTAACAGCTTTCAACCGAGTCAACACTATCTGACCAACTGTTGCTACTTTACTAATCTGGCCACTTTATACCAGCAAGTGTGAGGTTTTTCCCCTTCTACTTTCCAGCGCGCAGACAGCTATTGGTGCAGTGATTATCTCCCTCCACTTCCTCTTTGATCCATATAAGCTAAAGCTGGCATTACGGGGTCTATGATGTCATTTCAAATGGATTTCGGAATGCATTGAGCCAATTCGGTTTAACATTTGCATTTCAGAAACTGTTTTAGGTGAAATGTATTTAATTGTACGACGTGGAGAAGAAAACCAGTTGAATATTTTGAAGGAATTGGTTGTTTATTTTATCAATAATGTTGATGGTTAACTTAAGGAGATAAGGGAAATTCACATGTGAAAATTGGGCAAACCCTCTAAAACAGATAATGCTTTTTTTGTGTGATCTGAGCGTAAACCGACATGAACCAGCTTAAGTTTATTAATATTTACGGTTCGAAAAATTACTCATAGCCCACATTAAAGTATAAAATAAAATATTATGAACACTTAATGTTTTTATAATTTAAAATAAACATTTAAGAATAACCCGAAATTAAAACGTAATAAACCTGTTATATAAGAAATTAATATTCAAAAACTTAAATATTAAAATAAAGTGATTGCAGAAAGAGTATGGAGATTCTATATAGGTATATAGTAATTGAATGCCCTTGCTCACTTGGCTCTTACTTGTACTCTTCTGCAAGTGAATTTACAAACAAACAACTTTGTTAATATACATTACAATTATTATTTTCAGTCATATAGAGTTAAATTATGCGAATACTAATATAAGATTATATTATCTACAGTTAAATCTAGATTTTTTTAATATCATATTCTTTCCTAAATGAATTGTTTGCAAGATAAATACATATAATAAAAGCAAAGAGCCTAAAAAATAAGTATAGTAAATAACAAACCTAGCTACATATAGGGGATGTTAATAAACTAAATATAATAAACTAAATCAAAATACTTTTAGAGAATGAGAAGGTGTCTTAAAGAAATAATATGAGATTGGCAACCAAACTTTAACTGATCAAACTTTAAAGTTACGACTATTTATTTCTAAAGTGCTGGAACGCTGGTAATTGTTAGCTTTCGAGTAATAGCTAGTCTTTGATTTCGAGTTCGAATCTCGCCCATTAAGGTTTTTTATTAGACCATAATACGCCAATAGTTTTTAATTCATTTTTCATTCACCTATCAGTTGAATTAATTGTAGTCCTTGCTAACAAAAGGTTGAATCATGCTTAATATTTTGGCATTCTGTTACTTCAAAATGAGAAGTGGTTTCAGGGCCCCTGGTACAGACAGAAACATGCAGAACCTTAATGAAATATACTTGTATTACAGTTTCTCGAAAACTATAAAAGCTGTTATCCTAATAAACCTTTTGTCTCTTATAAAACAACTTGTTGTAATTCAGAAACCTTATTCAAATCATAACTTAGGTAACTTAGATTAATGCTTGCTAACTTGTTGATGTTTTAACAACTAAGAAAATGTTCAACAAGTTTCGCATATTTAATTCTTTTTCAGCTAAACAATTAAAGTGAGGCGCTTAAAACTTTGTAGTCAATTTAAAAAACCTGTTATTAGACATAGCTTATGAATGATTGAGATGTTTTGTTCAAAATAGGGTGTTTAAAGTATATAATAATATATTCATTATTTTCCTTTTTTGTATTTATATATTTATTTTTTTTTTTAGCAATTTCATACCCGGGTAACTTAGAAGCTCTCACCGGCTGTTTAGAGCTATATTTGTTGCATATGCACAAAAAATCAGAGCTCTATTTATTACCTTTTACTTTTTTAGAAAACTATACGTAAACAAGAAAGTAGGTATGTAAAAAAAATTTGCAGATTTTCTTGCTTATTGAAATATCAACAAGATAGCACTAATTAACTTACGTTACGACTTGATTGTGGTTTCTGGATTATAAGAAGTCTTATAAGTCATATCAGATTATACTCAAATGTTGTGCCCCGATTGCCGTGTAGCTAAAACAATACCCTCAATGGCATAACAGATTTTCTGCGAGGCAGCCAACACTGATTTTGTGCTGCTGGTTAGGACTGGTGTATACATGCGGCCTCTTGATGAAGTAAACCATATCACCAACCGATTTTTGTTAGCCCTGACTGACACAGAAAATTGTCCAGTTATGTTAATGACTGTGCGTACGAAGGGTGATCCAATGTTATACTGCTTCATGCGTTCCCGGATCATGGTCTGTGAACCGCACTTACTACACATTCTCGCGACACCACCTCTCAACGTCCGCATATAGCCTCAGCCAGTAGTATCGTAGTTGGAGCTTGTCGATTGTTCGGTTGCATCCAAGATGTCATTCCGAGGTTCCCGCGTGTATTTACTCTAGGACTTCTGTGACCTTACTCCGGAGGAGGATCAGCTGTTCTCCCTGAGTCTTTCCGTCAGGTGACTCAGTACACTTCTCTTGGTCTTCAATTAGTCCATTTGGGCCCAGTAGAACTTATACACACCTGTCCTGCGTGCGATGTCCTCCCAATGTTGGTCCATCCCCTACCTCCACTTCTCTCAGGACTGATCCCAAGTCGGCGTCTGCCAGTTTCTCTCTTTTCAGACCTACGCTAAACCAACCATCTAAGGACACCCTGATGTTGCATAGGGAGCTGCGGCACGCTCTTACTGCTCAAACTTATACAGTGGCTGCACTCCATTGGGCATGATCCTCTGGAGTTGCTTGATCAGTTTCTCATGGTGGTCTCCGAAGAGTTTACCCACGTCGATGATGTCGTCTAGATAGAGCAGGCAGACCACCTAAGTCTATTCTTTCACCACTGAATACATGAGGCGTTAGAAGTTGGTTGGCGAGTTGCAGAGGACAAAGTGCATAACCGAAGTTTCCAAAGTCCTTGGTCAGTCGAGATTGCGACCTTATTCTTATCTCTGTGATATGGACACACTTGCCAGTATCCCAATTTCAAGTCTTTTAAGTCGAAAAACACTGGGTACAAGCACGTTTGTCCAGATTGTCGTAAATCCTGCGTAAGGGGAAACAGTATTTTCTAGTGACAGCATTCACCTTCCGGTAGTCCACACAGAAGCGTATATCGCCATTTTTCTTTCTCACCAACAACTACAAGGGCTCACAAAGGACTGTCGGACGCTTGAATTTTATTCCTCTAGATCACATTTCCTCCGGTATATCCTATACCTCTACTTTTTCGACAACGAAACACGTCTTGGTGGTTCCGAATAGGTCGAGCGTCTCCGGCATTGGTGAGATGGAGTTCTTCGTCAATGCGGCGTAAATCTTCGTTCCCTTGGCTGAAGACAGACTGGTATTGCCTAAGCAGACGCTGAACGCTTTTTAGTTGTGAAGCGGCCAGGTGGTCGACCGCCCTCTTCAGCAAGGCCTTCAGCCGGGGCCCAAGACTGGCTCTTCGAATACGTTGCACTAAATACATTTGTCATTTGCTCGCATTTCCTAAATCCGTCTTGGCGCGGATGCCCTGATCGGTGTCTGTTGAACTCAGAAGTCCCCTGGAAGAGAGCAATGCCCTGGCAACACATAATCGGTTTATTTGTGTCTTTCCGTGTTTGATCATTTGCCCTCCAGATGCGTCTTCAATACCACCTCTCTTCTGGAGGCCCAACTACATCCTCCTTCAGGGTCTCCAGCAGATCCGCAGATAATCATAGGGGTTACGGAGCATGACATCGTCACTGCCGAGACACAAGACACTGCGACCGTCGTCGACACTCGTTTCTTTGCATCTGAGGGCATCTGATCCCAATAGCTTACCCACCCTCACGACGAACACCAACAGCTCAACCGCTCCTTCTCAATGTCAACTCCAGTAGGGGTACTTCTCCACATGCAAGACATCGCCCGGCGGCGATACTAGTTGGTATGGGTTTTCGTTCCGGCCAACATTTGCCACTACAGGTCTGATTGCAGTCACGGCTGCAACTGTGTCTACCAGTATGCTTTCCTTTATCCAGCCGTCTGTGATGAGGCTATCGTCCACTCTTCTACTCACGGCACATAGCGTCACTCGAAGTTATGGCGAAGTCGGCCCATACGTGTCCCTCGCCA
Organism: Hymenopus coronatus; assembly: GCA_030762935.1. NCBI lineage: Eukaryota > Metazoa > Arthropoda > Insecta > Mantodea > Hymenopodidae > Hymenopus > Hymenopus coronatus. Next base: position 453,276,346 of record CM060900.1, on the reverse strand, counting down.
TGTCGTCCTTACTCTTTTTTGGCAAGTTATGGTCATTCCTTCACTAGATCACTTAGCTCGCCACCCCCGCTTCCAACAAAAACCAATTGAAGGTCATCGAGGTCTTTGGGTTTCTATCTGCCTGTCATAGCGAATACTTCTGAACTTCGAGGTGGGTGCAGCTCTTTTGGCTGCATTCACTCTCAGTGCTGCATTTAACACCTCGTGGATTGTTATTTACACTTGAGCATCAGGTGCTGTCTTATCTCAGCATAGCGTACCCATTGACGGAGTAAGGTGCTTACTCAACTAGGTGGGAGGTTTTAACTAGCTGTTCAATTGCCAGGGCTAACACCTACATCATCTTACCTGGCTGTTGCAACCTCTGCTTGAGTTGACTGCGGTAGGCTGCAGCAAGATGTGGTTCCCGAATCGATTCTTGAGCACCTCCCAAATTTCTCCGGACACCGCCGACATCTGAGTGGCATTCAGTGCTCGTGACACACATCCCTGAAGGCTGCGCGGCCTTTTCCTCTGCTGTCCATTGGTTGTGGGTACTGTCGGCGTACTGTTGGCGAAAGACTTGGAAGGTTTATGTTCCGTTGTACTTAGCTTGACGCGTGCAGATGTGTCGCATCATGGCGTCTTGACTTAAGGTCCGTAAGCCTTCCGTCAAACATTTTTTGCACAGAGGCGTTCAGCTCTTCTGTTTAGGGCACTAAATCGTTCCCCGGCATGTTCCAGGTGTTAGTCATGATCTTTCACCGTTCCACTAAGCTCTTCCACTTTTCTCCAAGCACTTCTACTTTTACAAAAAGGTCAACTTCCTTGTTCAAGCCGGATTGTCGTTCTTCGATTTTGTTTGACAGCTCCGTCTTCATCTTGGACATTTCCGGTTTCATTTCTGTCTGCATCTTCTTTATTTCAATTCCATACCGAATTTCATTTCTTCCATTTTCTCCACTCCTGATTCCGCCTTCTCTTCCATCTTCTCCAATTCCGGTTTTCGTTTCATTTTCTCCATTCTAGATTTTATTTTTTCCTCCAAATTCTCAACTGTAAATTTCATTTCCGTATACATCTTTTCCATCGTGGATTTAATCTTTGTGTCCGTCTATTCTTATTCATGGTAGAACAAATGCTTCCATGTACTCTATTTTCGTATTTCTTAAGTTCTGATTTGCTTCTTCTGGATTCATAGGTTTTGAGCACCGGGGTAGGTAATGTAATGGCTGATTGTGAGTCACAGAACGTGATTTAGTGTGTCAGCTAAATCAACTTGATTCATAACTCAGGTAACGCAGCATGTTACATGAGTACGTCTACTCCTTCCTCCATTGTTTGCATGATTTCATTTAGACAACAATATTATAGAATGCCAAGTCCATTCATCCACAGGAAACGCAGTCACTGTCTGTTAAGAACTATGGTTCAGATACGTATACCTGATGTTTCGACTCCTTTCAGTCCTTATGTTCTGTCTATCCAGAATGTCAATAAACATTTTTCCAAGAATTAAGACTTTGCTTACCCATTCCATTCCACTCACCCGGTATAAAGCTATTAGTGAGTACAATAGAAGCACAGGTTTTGCCGGTTTCTGAGGCAGGTTTAAGAAAAGACCAGGTTGGTCCGGAGGTTAACCTAATTTAAAGTGGCGACGGACCGTGAAATGGGGAAACTATAATAAGAATTTGGACAAACAATATCATCAAATTCAAACGCAACAATTTTCAGTAAAGAAAACTTAAATTAAAAGATCGAAGATATATTTCAGAGCATTAGACATACTTCGGTACCACCAAATATCGAGAGTATGGGGGTATCGGTACTGGGTTTCTCTCTCGAAGTTTCATTAAAGACTTCATTTTACGTGACCTAGTAGTTACAAAGGTGTTACAGGAGACTAAAGGAGGAGTTATGTTGTAAAAACTAAATTGTTACGTATAAACTGGCCTTAAAATCTCTACCGTTATATCGCGGGAAACAACTATTTGCTGAAGGCATTGCAAATAATGGCTTACCTGTTATATTTAAACAAAGTATCCATCTTTCAATAAAGACATTTTTGAAATTACATGTACCAATATACGTTTTTGTCATAAACATATCTTAAATATTTAATACTTTAATACTTTAATCAAAATCATTAAAGCTATATTTAGGAAAACAACAGTAACAAAACTTTCTCCAAGTAAGTTGTGTTTTGCGCTAAGGGGATTCCCTTGAAACCTTTCATATCGCATAGAGATGCCAAGTGCATACTGAACTTAACTTCTAAGTTTGGTATTCATTCGATATTTCGTTTCTGAGTTATGCTATTCACACACAGACACACACATAGGCACACAAACACGCATCACAGATGAGGATTGTTATTTGTTTTTATTTCTCTACTATGTACATAAAGAGTATTTTGTTAGTAAAAATCAGTCTCAAGCTGCAGTCACCTGTGATAAACCCAGTATGCGCTCACCTGAAGTCGAGGATGACTAAATGCAAAGAATTAATCCATCACATCCTGCTGTCATTCATACAACATTTATGAATTTGTAAACTGTGTTTGATGTAAAGTAAATTAGGGCTACACGTGGCAAGTGTGGATTAACACAGTGTCATTAATCTGTACTGCGTGCAGAACACTTCTGTTCGTGTTGCGTTGAATAGTTTCTGTTTCTAGGTTTTATAAGAACTTTTTTTTTTATTTCAGCAACTAGGAACGACATAATTAGAGGACGAACACAAATAACAGACGCAGCACAGACAAGTAACTACCAAAAATGGAGATGGGTGGGACACATCATGAGGCAAGACCCCAACCGATGGACCCACAGGCTAACGATATGGGAACCGAGGACAGGACGAAGAAGAGCAGGACGTCAACGAACAAGATGGTCAGATGATCTCAAGAAAATTTTCGGCAACAGATGGACCACCACAGCGAAAGATAGAAGGAGATGGCAGCATGAGATCAAGACGGCTACACCGAAAACAAGTGCAGAAGTGCATTAGCTAAGATAATTGGTGTTAGTCAGTAGAAAAATACTGATGTGTTCCATTCACATGAGGTTCTCTACATCTCCGCAGCAAATTACTGTTAAAAAGCTTATGCTTCTTTTTACTTCATGCTAATCGGGAAAAAATTAGCAGAAATAGTTGTAAGGGAAAATTACATTTACAGATAATCAATATTATTAGAATAAGGATATTATGTAACAGCAATATTAATAAGAATTTACAGATATAATATTTAAAGGCATGTCAGAAACAGCTCAGAACGGCTTTGCGGAGCAGGTCAAGAACAGGTATTACACAAAGGTAATTAGCGAACGGCTGGCTTCCTGGAATTCCAGCTAAAGATTGCACAGGGTTTAGGCAAAGCCAGGGTAAAAGAAAAGAGACAGATATATATACAAGGTACGTCCAGAAAGTAAGCTCCGTTTCAATTTATCTCCGCTGCAGTGCTGCGATCGCAGTTCCGCACATCAAGGAGAAGAAACGTGCGCCATTTTGAGATCGCTGTCAGTCACATACGCTTTGTTGTGCTTGTTTACAATGTCGGTGTTGATTGAAAATCCCGCCCCTTGTGAAATCAGATCTGTGATTCGTTTTCTGAATGCTAGGAAAGTGAAACCAATTGAAATTTTTCAGCAAATTTGCGAAGTTTACGGGCAAAATACGATGAGTGATTCAATGGTGAGAATATGGGTCCGACAGTTCAATGAAGGACTTAGTGAAGTGCACGAAGAAGAACGAAGTGGGCGTCCATCTTTGGTTACAGAAGAACTGGTTCACGCGATTGATGACAAGATCCAGGAAAACCGCAAGTTTACAATTAGTGCTCTCGCTATGGAATTTCCCCAAAGCTCACGATCACTAATTCATGAAATTGTTACCGAAAATCTGAAATTTCGTAAATTTTGCTCACGTTGGGTACCAAAGATTCTTACTTAACAACACAAAACAAAACGCATGGGTAGTGCACTTCAGTTTTTAACCCGTTATAATGAAGACGGCGAAGAATTTCTGACACAGATAGTCACAGGAGATGAGAGTTGGGTTTCTTACGACACCCCTGAAAGTAAGTGGCAATCAATGGAATGGAGCCACACTTCATCTCCAGCAAAGGTTAAGCCGTAACAAATCTTGACACCTCGAAAAATGATGTGCACAGTGTTCTGGGACTGGAAAGGCATCTTACTCATTGATTTCTTACCGCGTGGTCAAACAATCAAAGCAGATGTTTATTGTGAGACACTTAGGAAATTGCGCCGCGCAATACAGAATAAGCGCCGAGGATTGCTGTCAAAAGGTGTTGTTTTTCTTCACGGCAACGCACGACCACACACTGCAAATGTGACGAAAAACCTCCTACAGGAATTTGGCTGGGACGTGTTTGACCATCCTCCGTACAGCCCTAACCTCGCTCCTAGCGACATTCATCTGTTCTTACATCTCAAGTCTTTCCTTGACGGTCAACAATGCAACAATGTCGAAGAGCTGAAAGAAAATGTTTCCAACGTTTTGAAGACACAGGCAGCAAACTTCTATGAAGAAGGTATACAAAAACTTGTGCCACGCTATGACAAATGCCTGCAAAATTTCGGCAGTTATGTGGAAAAGTATAAGAGTTGTAGAATTTTGTGCAATAAATAATTATTCTATATCTGTACACAATTTAATGTTATTACCAACGGAACTTACTTTCTGGACTTACCTCGTATATATGTAAGAGACAGAGCAGCAACTGAAGTTCCAAGAACACAGGTACTAGGAAAATAAGCAAGAGATGGACTTACGGAGTTTTTCCTAGAAATGTTGACTGAACGAACTGTTAGAGAATTTGAACCAGAACTTTCTTATAGGCCTCCAGCAACGGGGTGGTAACCAATCACGAGTTGCCTTACATTTTGTGGCGGCAAACTTAGCGACATGCCTGTGATGTATAAATAGAGCGTCGCTAACAGCTTCTTCTTACTTAGGTACATGCACAGTTCCACCTATGGAACGTACATGCGTTTTATGTGGCGCTAAGGGCCATGGAGCAACTTGGCGCGGTTGCTCCACATATAACGCAGCATGTGGAAAATCCACGCGAGAGCAGCCTCCTAGACCCCCAAGAGTAGGAAGAACGCCAGCTCCCCCCGAGGCTGCTTCACATACAAGCTCAGAGTGGTTCACCAGGAATAGCAAAGGCCGAAAACGCGCAGCCCCCATAGAGAACCACTCTGCAGTTGGGAAACCTCAGCCACGCGCTGAGGTGGAACCAATCAGGGAAGAGCGACCCCCCCGTAAACAACCACAAAAACAGAAAGCAGGTTCCTTAAAACAGGCTGCTGGGCCTCCCCCAGCAGCAAAGTCGCTCGCCGAATCGGTAAATCCAGTAGAGGAAGCTGAAGCCTTCAGCGTGGTATCGGCACAACTCATAAGCACATTGGGCGTGCCAGTAAATAAAACATCAATGCATATAACACAAACACTACTGGTAAGGCAGAGCTCTGCGGTTAGAGGTATGGCAAATAGCATCACAGCACTCAACCTTACCCACGTCCTGTTACACCTGGTAGATTTGCTCGATAAACACGTTCATGGCTAATTTAGACACATTGAGAATAATCACATGGAATTGCAACGGCATACGCAAAAAGGTTAAGGATTTAACGGATCTATTACAAACACACTCAATTCACATTGCATTATTAACGGAAACCCATATAAATCACAAAGACCGTCTGTCCATCCCCGGATACCGTGTATACAGAAATGATCGAGACCTTAGGGGAGGGGGGGACTGCGGTAGCCATTCACACAAGCGTAGAACACAACCAGATTAATTCCCCAATATTGACTCACGCTGAAGCAACAGCAATAAAAAATTTTATTCGAAACACTGAAATTGTCATAGTGTCAGTATACAATCCCCCAGGGGAGGTAGACACAGATGACATTGACAAAATCATGCAACTAGGGCATAGAGTAATTGCAGCAGGAGATTACAATTGTAAACACCAAATTTGGAACTGCGCAAATAGTACTGCACAAGGAACTAAGTTACTTAACCACATAAATAACACAAATTATCTAATCACAGGCCCTGACGAGCCAACATTCGTACCACATATGCCCAATCATACACCAGACATTCTGGACATTGCCCTATTAAATAATATCCCCTTTGACCTGAATGTAAACGTATTGCAGGAGCTGACATCAGACCATCTACCGGTACTCTTGACAGTCAATGCTTCCTTCAGGCCAAAACCAGAACCCTTAAGATACAACTGCAATAAGATGGACGGGGAAGAGTTCAAGGTTACGGTAGATCTCTGCCTACCAGAACTCCAAATTAACACAAACGAAGAACAGGACGAAGCGATCCAAAAACTAGAACTGGCCATAAACACAACTATTAATACATGCGTACCCTTAAAAAGACAATTCACGATTAATGCCAGATATCCCCAAGATGTAAAAGAGATGCAAAAAGCTCAAAATAAAGCCAGGCGTAAATGGCAGAGAACTAGAAATCTAATACATCGAACAGAATATCATCATGCGCGCGAACTAGCAATTAACAAGGCCAGGACTTACATTAGAAATCAATGGAACGACACACTCGAAAATCTCAAGCCCCAACAAAACACAGTATGGCGAATTGCGAAATGCTTAACGCGCACACGCACAAATATACCGCCACTACAAATTAATAACACCGTAGCAGAGACCCCCCAGGCTAAGGCCGAAGCGTTTGCGGCCACTTTAGAGGAGGTATTCTCTCCCAATCCCGCGAACGGGCAAGACGATTTCATTCAAGAAGTCGAAGATGAAGCCCAAATCTTAGGTCAGAGAAGAACACACAACAAATTGCGAAAAACAAATTCGGGAGAAATAAGCTGGATTATAAAACACCTGCCAGCAAGAAAAGCACCAGGCCCAGACAAGATACCAAATGTCGTACTAAATAATTTACCCAAAAGGGCAGTAACATTGCTTGCCAAAATATTCAACTACACGCTCGAACATGGCAGGTTCCCACCTGCATGGAAAGAGGCAAAAATCCTACTTTTCCCAAAAGTAAACAAAAATCTAGCACTACCAATCAACTACAGGCCGATCAGCCTATTAAATACGATGAGCAAGGTATTAGAAAAAGTGATACTGAAGCGAATTAATTCACACCTGCACAAACAAAATATACTTATACCCGAACAGTTCGGATTTCGAGCTCACCATTCTACTACACTACAACTGTTAAGAATGACGGAGCAAATCACCAAAGGCTTCAACACAAACAAATCGACAGGTGCCCGCTATTTAGATATTGAACGTGCCTTCGATAAAGTATGGCATGCAGGGCTACTCAGAAAACTGAAAGTCTACGAAATTCCTGACACTGCTATAGCCCTAATTAGGGACTACCTCTATGAACGACGATTTCACACCTCAGTAGAGGACGCAGTCTCAAGCTCCAAACAAATCCGAGCAGGAGTTCCACAAGGAAGTATAGTGGGACCAACATTGTTCAATTTATACATAAACGACATGCCAGAATTGGTAAGAACCAACAAGTACATATACGCAGATGACACTGCTATAACCACAGAATCCACTCAGCTACGAATAATACACTTACGCCTACAAAATGCTTTAGACTCACTTGAACCGTGGTTCAAGAAGTGGAGAATTAAAGTAAATGCGAGGAAGACACAGGCTATAGTCTTCACTAAAAGAATACAGCACCGTAAAGGCAGAAACTTGCTACAACCACTTAACTACCAAGGCGAAATTATCGAGTGGAAAGACCAAGTTACCTACTTAGGTCTTGTCATGGACCAAGGCCTAACCTGGAGTAGGCATATAGCTAAGGTCAGAGACAAGGCTAATGGTCAACTAAACAGACTATATCCCATCATCAATCTCAACAGCCATTTAAAATTAAACATGGGAATTACCCTATATAAAACGCTAATAAGAACGATCATTACGTACGCATCCCCTGTATGGGGCTACGCTGCAAAAACGCACATACATAAATTACAAACACTCCAGAATAGAATAACTAGAATAATTGCCAAACAACCCCCGTAGCGCCGGCTTATCTCCTTCATGAGGAGCTAAAACTGCATTCAATTGAGCAGTTCATAAAAAGCCAAAGTTACAACCTGTATAAGCGTAAAGCAAGAAACAACAATGAACTAATACAAGAACTAGGCACCTATGAAGCAGAAAATAACAAACACAAGAGACCGCTCTCTCTATTTGACAGAACCCTCGGCCTGGGGGAACCCGATTTAAATATACAAGAATATCTAGAATCGCTAGTAAGAATTCCATAATAAAATTACCCATGAATGTGTCTACGACATTAGTTTGGTGGCCCTTGAAGTCCTTTTTTTCTGAGTCAAGGCGGATCCGGGGGTTTGAGGGACCCCCACTCTACAGCGACCTGGCAGACCACTAACGGACCTTCTCTGGTATTTAGATAATAGAATGTAAGTAATAAGAATAAGTGTTTTATTACAGGTAAAGCAGCATTGGGCATGGCCATCACTTGGATGGGTGACCACTAAGTCTATGAGAAACCAATGATGTCTCTGCTAAATGACAACGCCCTCTCTTGTTAAAGGGTTGAACACAACTAATAACTAATAACTAATGACTTCGCCAGACAGGGCAGCAGTAGTTGTAAAAGTATAACTAGCTTAGAATTTATACCAAAATGAAATATCTAAATGACTATGTCCTTATGTTACAGGGCTGCAGACATACGAAGTATACCAACGACTTTACCCGAAAGGGCAGAAAATGTTATACTGACTACGTCCTTTTGTTACAGGGCTGCAGATATATGCACACATAATATGTATTTATTCCTCACCACAAATCTTCCAAGGGCGCAATCAGGGCTCCGGTCATGTTTGCGTCCTGGCCCTCACTCTCTCCTGGCTATGGCCTTTGGCTAGCCATAACAACCGCTCCTTGAATCCGCAGGTGCAACAAGCGGTATTGCAGCATTCCTACACCCGAATTCTCTCCGGTGGAGTGGTTTTTTAGTGGGTATTGCCAGTTTAGGGCGACCCCCACACTTGGCAGAGCTATCCCCTCTGTCGCTTGTAGATTGGGTTTTTCCACTCCACTCGAAAAAAAAAAAAAAAAAAAAAAAAGCTTCTTCTCAAGCAAATTGTTGTGCAGAACTAGTGTTCAAGCGTGTGACGAAGCGGCCACGTACCGATTAGGGGGTGTTAGGGAAGTTAGGCTCTCATGTAATTTGTAATCTGCTAGGTGGTGGGAAAAGCATTAACGTTACTGCAATTAAGAGATTAAGTTACATTATTATTGTAAGGAACCAAGCTAAGCCCTCCGTTAACTATTGAAAAGGGAAAGTAAAAATAAATCTGTTTATACAAAGGGGAATGCAAGTCTTATAATTTAGCCTCGCCCACATAAGAACCCTGAGAGCTTAGTTAATTAGCATTGTTAGGAGTGGAATGAGCCCGGAAAGAGCAGCATCCAGCGAAAGCAGCATCCAGCTTGCAGAGGCCAGGTATTACCGCTACATATCCTTATTACTTGCATCCTAGTAAGTAGAAGCGAAATAAGGGAGCACCAGAGGTTGTGACAGTCAAAAGCTGGTTGCAAAGTGACTGAAGTTCCTCTGTTTGTATGGTCAGGAGTTGACAAATTCGTGTATGAGAAAAGTGTAAGATTTTTAAAGCTGAAACCAAAATCAAGGAATATCTCAAAAACGATCAACTCAACGAAAGAAATGTATATAGCATAAATTGTGTGTTTTAACGTGCTCTACATTTTTTGTGTGGTAAACTTTTGTCCATCTCTTACGGTTTAGCAGTTATGCAAAATTCCGTAAAATTTATCCAGAATAGTCTTCAGAGGCTATTATTAATAGAAAATTCACGACATAGGTATATTTTATTTGTCTGGTAAATATTCTTTAATATACGATATTTTGATCAAAATCGTTAGATCCATTTTTGAGAAAATAAAAAATTTCGAATAAAGGTCCATGTAAAGGGTTGTTGGGGTGGGGGTATTTTCTTGAAAATCTTTATGTCGCATCCTTGGAAGGCACCAAACTTAAATACCAAGTTTAGTATTTAACGGTGTTTTCGTTTGTGAGCTATGCTGTGCACAGGCACACACAAAGACACACACGCACGCACACACGAATCTTTTTCCAATTTTCAATTCAGGGGGATCCAAAACCTGTATTTTCGGTGAAATCTCGGTATCGAAGTTTTGGGTGCATTATAATACCTTCTCTGTAGACTAAGTACATGGTACGTGTACAAAAAGTAAAAATGTCTAAAGACTCAAGTGTTTAAGTGCATACAGCAGACCAAAAATGTGTTAAATAAGTCTTAAAACAATAGCGTCCCCTGGGGACACGCGCCTCTCTCCTGGAGAGGTGGCTTGGTTTGGCAGTCCTGGCTGGCCATTCTAGGAAGGATGCTCCTTTTGATCTTAACCGCTCAGGTAATTTGTTCTAAATAATATGTCATTCAATAGTCTTTTTATTCAGCATAGCTATATACTTATACCACAGTGGACAGTCACGTTATAGAAGGGATAAAAAGGGAAATGGACAGGCAACAAATTGTGAGACCAATAGTGGTGAACTGCACTCTCATACTTCCTGGTGAGACTATATCACATCTCTGACCGGGTGATACACTACGTACCTATTAAAGTTCTAATCACGAGGTAATTCGCACATGCAATACCGCTTAATAATATACTGCTTCGGTCACATGGGGGCCCAGGGTGTGACGTTCCCCATTGGGTGTAATGAGTTGTGTGTATGTGTATACTACCCTACCTGATTACTTATAGCATGTCACTCCCCACGTACCTGTTTATAGCGACGAATATTATAGTTGCCTCAGCTCCGCTCCAATCTCCGATGACATCGGCCGTTGAGCACGAAATTGACTCTCTCAGGTTTCAAGTAACAATGGGGTTAGTTAGGAGTTATACTTATGAATGTCACAACACATTTTTAACTTGTATATCTAAATTTATTTGTGACTAGAACCTTTAAATATCACGACAAGCACTTTTGCCTCACATACTAAAGTTACTTTGTTTACTAAAACTTCCTGCAACTTACAACATAAATGTGCGGCTATCTGTCAACTATGCCTATAACTGATTATAACCGTGCATATCTGACGACTGATCCATAAACTGTGCATTCTTGCGTATATATCAATTGAGCGTTATATTGTATATATGTCCGACAACTGAACTTTACATTGTGTGTCTAGCAACTGAACATTGCGTGGTGCCCCTAGCAACTGAACATTACGTTGTGCTATAGCAACTGAACATTACTTTGTGCACCTGGCAACTGAACATTAGGTTATGCTCCTAGCAACTGAACATTACGTTGTGCCCAAACTGTCTTCAAGCTCCTACTTATATACAACAATATGGTGTCATGACTGCTTTATTTCTATTGGTTAAAAAGACCGCGAACTTGGCGTCTATGCGTCCCATAATGCAGTTCATATTACCCATAATGCACTATAAGTACCTCGTGACTACATTTATACAATGGAGAAGTACTCATTTCTTGTACATTAGAGACTTCCCCCAGTTCACTTTCACTTGTTACTTTATTCCACGCACATGCATAAAGGAGTACGTGACTTTTACCAACTGTCTACCTTAACAAAGAATCTTTCCCTTATGCAGCGACCCAATTTCGTAAACACCCTAATCTGCGCTAGCTTCAAGCTACCTTTCTTCACATATTGAGAAATATTTTATCTCTACATTAAATAACAACCAATAATTAATAATAATGATAGGAATAATAATGACGAGGTCAACTAACGGTCTCAATACCTATACCCATACCCATGCCCTATTATTTCTGACGGAGCTTGGGGTGGGGATAAAAGGTGTTGGTACCGATTATCTAATTATATTTTCTATTTCGTATACGCATGACTTGCTGTACCAGATTGTCACCAAATTTTTTTTCTTAAGCACAGAGACCCTGTAAATAATTTATATGTTTAGCCAAATCTCAGCGTCAGTAGCATTTTTAAAGACTTCGACTGTGCCAAATTAATGTTTACTTCTTCGCTTTGGAATATGTGGAGGGAGACATATCCTTAACCACTACAGATTTACTGGTGGAATTTTTATCTTCTGTATTACTTTCTTTAAGTAGAAAAAATAAATATTTAAACAGCGGTATACAAGAAATTAACATAAGTAAGGTTCCACATATTCCATTCAAATATTTAGCATTGAAATTTCACGGCAAATATATGTGCTTATCTCCTGTATAAAAAATCTGATTTGCTCCATTCACAAAACTTTCTCTAGCTGTTCCATATACAAACTATTTTTCTTTTATCAACATCATGCTAAACATTAGCAAAAATGGTATTTTTACTTGCTTAATTATAAGTTGAAGGGAAATAAGTGAGTATCACAGAATAACGCGATAGTGAAACCCTTTAAAAACTGATTCCTATATGGTTGAAATTTCTTTGCTTGTATGAAGAGAAGTTGAAAAATTCCCATATTAAAGTATATTAAAGCTGAAACCAATAACAAGGAACATCTCAGAAACGGTCAGCTCTACTAAAAAATACATATTACCTACATAAATTATGTGTTTTAACGAGATTTACATTTCTTTTGTAGTAAGTTTTTATCTCTTTCTTACGGTTTACCAGTTGTGTAAAATTTGGAGAAAATTCATCCAGAATAAACAGGTCTTCAGAGGCTTTCCTAGTAAATTCAATATATGCATTTTATTTGTCCTGTAAATATCTTTTACATGCGATATTTTGATTAAAACCAGTAAAACAATTTTTGAGAAAATCAAAATTTTCGAAAATTTTTACATGTAAAAGGTAGTTTGAGGTGGGCGGATTTTCTTTAAAATCTTCGTGTCGTATCCTTGGGAGTTACTAACTGAAATACCAAGTTTGGTTTTTCACGGACTTTTCGTGTTTGAACTGTTGTCCTCAGACGCACACATGCGGACATTTTTCTAAAAATCTTTTGTGTTCCATTCACATTATTTTCTCTAGCTGTTCCATATGCAAACTATTCTCACAGAAGATTATTCTTTTATTTACGTCATGCTAATCGAGATACACATTAACAGAATTGGTCTTATTACTTGCTTCCTTTTAAGTAGAAGAGAAATAGGGGAATACATTAGGCTTAAGCGATAGTGAAATCTTTTAAAAGCTGGTCTCCATATGAAACAATAACTGAGGTTCGGTTTACTTTGTATGGTCCCGTTTGAGCAAAGTTATGTGACTTAAAAATGAAACCAATGACAAGGAATATCTCAAAAAGTGGTCAACTGTACAATAAAGAGATATACCATATAAGTTATGTGCTTTATCGCAATCTACACATCTTGTGCTTTAAGTTTCTCTCTATCTTTTACGGTTTAACCGTTATGCAAAATTCTGCAAAAACCATACAGAATAAAGCTCCCTTCGGTGGCTATATCCAAGAAATTCAAAATATACGTTTTATTTGTGGTATAAACATCTTTACTATAAGCTATTTTAATAAAAATCGATAGAGCCATTTAGGAGAAAAACAAAAATGTCAGAAAAATGTTACTAAAAAGTAGAGTTATTAGTAGGGAATTTTCTTGAAAATCTTTGTGTCGCATCCTTAGAAGATACTGAACCTAAATACCAAATTTGATATTTAACGGTCTTAAGTTTTTGAGCTATGCTGTCGACAGTCACACACGCGGAACTTTTGTAATTTTTTTTTTGGACTCAGGGGACCTCAAAACATATTTCCGATGAAACCTCGACATCGAATTTTTTAGTGCAAACAATGCCCTCTCTATCTACTATGTACATTGTATGTAAGACATACGGCTAGTGAAAGTAAGAAGGGGAAGAGAGGCAGGACCGGGTAGTGAGGCACAATCGGATATATGGGTTTTTTAAACTGGAAAGTGTAAAAATCTACCACTTCTTGACTGAACTACATTCTCATATGGGCAGCAGTCACAAGCAGGAGTTCGAAGAATATAGTCACATTATTGTGTCTGAAATCTTTATGATTAGAAATTTCCGCGTTTTGAAGTAATTTAACTGAAATTGAAGTCGGAGTTTAAGAAGTAAGTATCTACAGCAACATATTTTACTTTTACTACATTAACTTGCAAAGATTTAAGTATTGTTTTCAATGTCGTTACAATTCGGGAAGCAAGTCGTTATTGTGGTATGCCTTAAGAAGAGCAAAATGGTGTGTTGGGGCAGAATCGGGGGGCATAACCGGGTCCCACCAATCCTGTGTCCTAACATGTTTAATGATGCCGACTTCATGCCAGCTGAAAACACAGAACACACTCCTCAGCCATCAGCATCAACATCTAAGGGGTCAATAAATTTTACACTACATACCCAGCCTTGTGAGTCAGTCTCTCTTCTTCCCTCCAAAGTTGCAGAGACACAAATTGGAGATCAGAGTTCTCTAAAAGAACTAGAATGTTCTTCAGTACAAATGGATGTCGCATCACCTTCCACCCAGACATACTCCAGTGACTTGCACATAATAACAATATCGGCTGAACTACAAACATTTGCAGTTTCACCAAAAGATGTGTTCCCAGTTCCCTGCGCTAAAAGTCTTCCCACATCGTCAGGAAGAGGCCGCGGGAAAACAGCTGTCCTTACAGAGTCACCATATGAGATTGGGCTTCAAAAAAAGGCAAATACTCAACCTAATCACCAGCAATTTGCAGAAAGTCGCTTCAGTTTAAGTTTGGTGAAACAACAAGAGCAAAGAAAGCCAAATATAGCAAAGAAAATTCTAGCAATAGCCAGTGCTCTTATTGCAAGGAGAAATATAGCGAAACAAAACGAAATGACGACTGGATTCAGTGTGTGAAGTGCAACAGATAGGCCCATGAACTTTGCACAGGTTGACCCCAAAAGGCATTGAAATATTTTGAATGTAATGACTGTTAAGCACAGAAAAACTGTAGTACCTGGTTGTGCCCCACCAATTTAACGGTTCTGCCCCTACCCTAGGGGCAAGACCGTATTTTGCAGACAAAAACTTTTTAATTTATATTACTTATATGATAAAAGATGGCAACAAAGCGCATGTTTTAAATTGTTCACAATTCGTGATACAATAATTTTCAATAAAGTGCATTTCTTAAAACATTATATGTTATGATAAATTATAATTTAGTGTTAGATACCTGATATGCATATCATCAATCATTAATTTAACATTTTCATGACAAATAGTAACGCAAACTGAGCGGCGCCACTGGTTACAGGTGGTACACTTTCCATGGGTCTTAATTCGGAAAGTTTTGAAAACAGTATTTTGACATTCGGATATATCTACACATATAAAGCAGGGCCTCTGAAACCCTAAAATTGTAAGTGCAATACAAGGTGCATCGCAATGCATCGGTTCGACTCGGCTCGGTTCGGGATAATTCGGGACTAACGCGACAGCCATATGCAATTTTCTACCTCCGACAATCAGCCAAGTCATACTTTGCCCCCCGGACGCCGTGCAATATACTCTGAGGGGCCTTTCCTTGAAGTTTTTTCAAGACTGCAAAATATTACTAGTATTTTCTGTTTCTGAGCACTTTACACAACACATATTCAACAGAAACTATGGTTGTTGTTTTTCTATGCATAACGCTACTACCATAATCGGAATTGTAAAATTAAGAAGCCTTTTGTAATGTAGATAAGGCAAAACGTTTGCGGGTTTGGGGCTCGGATGCTAAAATTACTTTTTCTTTGTGCCCCTGTTTAAGTATTCGTATCATGAGTTCAGACATCAAAATGTTATTGTTTGTTATTGTAAGGCCAGCTGTCAAAACTCGTTAATATTAGTACAGTAAGAGTTTTGTTATCCGTTTCGTTTAGAGAATCTATTAGTGTTTTAATTATTTCAGAAATATTTGAAACAGAGTCTGTCATATGAAATGTTTTACCCTTCACAGTGACATATCCTGCTACTTCTCTCGAGGATAATATTTTCTCCTCTTCTTTACTGGTGATTTTCCTATCGCTAAAAACTTTCACTTAATTTTCCTACGTGTGCACAATATTCCCAAGCCGAATAAGTATAAAACCCACAAAGCACTTATAGTTTTGTCTTTAAACGCTTGCATATTAAACAATTGTTTGTGCACACAATTAAAAAGTTCCCTGAAATATACTGGCACAGAATTCCCAAGAAGGTTACCTCATTAGGACGCCATTAGCATAGGAATAGTTTAGACAATAACACACTAGATTACTATGAAAAATAACTAGACAGTAAGAGATCAGAATATGGTGGCCTCCTTTATTTGATAAAAAAAAAACAAAAAAAAAAAAAAAACAAGAGTTTCTCAAATCAACGTAAGTATGCTTACTCACCGCGACAGAGTAAAAACAAGTAGTCCATTTTATTACCCAAAACCGACTGACTGCTTCTCAAAAGGTGAGAGCCCATCTTCAAGCAAAACCTCTCGTAACGAGAGGCAGGCAACAACCAAGGTGATGCCAAACTTCTTTAAATTGAAGATATAAATTTTATTTGTCATGTAAATATCTTTAATCAAAATTGTTACGGCCATTTTTGAGAAAAACTAACATTTGCAAAAAAATGTCCATGTAAAGGGTAGTTTGGGGTGGGGGATTTTCTTGAAAATCTTTGTGTCGTATCCTTGGAAAATACTAAACTTAAATACCAAAATGGGTATTTAACAGTCTTTTTTGAGTTATGCTGTCCACAGACATACAGGCACACTGACCT
Source organism: Hymenopus coronatus (assembly GCA_030762935.1). NCBI lineage: Eukaryota > Metazoa > Arthropoda > Insecta > Mantodea > Hymenopodidae > Hymenopus > Hymenopus coronatus. The sequence continues at coordinate 453,259,570 of CM060900.1, read as the reverse complement.
TTTTCTAAAAACTGTTTTTTACTCAAGGGACTCAAAACATATATTTGCTGTGAAACCTCGACATCGAATTTTTGGGCGTAATACAATACCTTCTCTATTTACTTAACGCATAAGTACGTGAAGAGAAAGTAAAAAACTGGCTTAGAATGAGGTTAGACTACTACAGGACTATTTCATCAACTCGATATTGGTGTTCTTAAGAATCATAGTCATTTCCAATCTTGAAAAATTAATTGCCAATACGACACTGAAAATCAATTAACTGGCTTTGGTGCAATTAGCCCACTCTAGCAGCAGCTTTTTAATAACTCATGTGAGTTAATATATAAAGTCAAAGGCTAATGTCCCGAAGGTTATGCCGCACAATTAGTTTTATTTAATTTCATACAAAGAAGCGCTGCGGTAGACATACTCAGGATGAAATTCTGATCGGTCAGTGTAATAACACTACCAACACTTCCTTGATTCTGTTCACTTCGTATGATGAGGAATGTCTATGAGACAGTTTGGAGAGCAGGTACACCTTCTCTGAACTTGCAGATATACACTTTATTTACGGTGGCTCAAGAATTAATAGTGGTTATTCGACACCACCAGATATTCTGGATTGAGTACGACCATCTTTCCTTCGCCGCTATCAACTTTGCCTTGAAAATGCAGGCCACCATTTTCAGCAGTTCTTATAAAACTAACGTAGGAACTAGGTATGATGTTTTCATGTTTTGCTCTTTGTTTCATCCTTTAAGGGCACTTGTTAGAGACAGAGTAGCAATTTCCTTGCTGAACCTTAACGAAACATACTTATATGAAGGTTTCTCGAACACTATAATGAACAGTAGACGCATGGTTGAGCAAAACTCCAGAAGAGCATTTGAAGAAGGCTCTGGGCAATCGACAGAAAGATTGTCAGGTGTCACTTTCCGTACCGCCCTAGCGCTCTTCAACTCAGGACACCAACGGTTTGACATCAACCAATTTGATTTTTGGTAGGGAGCTGCGTCTACCATGCGACATAATGTTTGGGAGTTCACGTTGGGGTAAGGCGTCATCACGACATGCATGAGATAGCCCTTCAACACAATCAGCAGCGTGTGACTAGAGGAAGACCGTTAGGACCGGACGGAATTTCTAGGAAGGTGATTTCGTTTGTCTATGTCAACCTACCTGGACTAAAGGACGTTACCCCAAGCTTCAACAACTATAACAGGGACATAACTCGTAGTGAAGAAAACTAGTTATGCTGGCTATCGCATTCAGCATTCTTGTATTATCCAGCCCGCTACGATGGTGCTGGTCGGAACGACCAGCCTTGAGGAGGGATCAGTATGACTACGCGTGAAATGCACGGGCCTATACCTCGCCGACCTGAATTACTGCATGTGCTTCCATCGCTCATAGCTAATTGTTGCCGTACGCATGCGGCTTCCTTTCCATTGGCCACACTTTGTCACATCTGTGTGTGATTTTATGATACCTGCGTGTAGTTTGTCCTGTATAATGACCTTTACGTCTGGAAATTACCTTCTACGTCATCAACAGCTACAAAATCTGGGAGCTTACAGGCGCCCCTTGTTTCATCAATGACTTTGGAGCGTACACTTGCAGTGGAGAGCTAGCCGAAACACTCAAACGAGCGCCAAAACAACGAGAGATAAAATTTTGCTGCGGCACTGAATTAAAAATATTTATTGTAAAAACAGAATTTTAGGCACTAAAGAGATATTTGTGATAATGTGAGGAAGAGTCGCAATGTGGAGCACAATGTAGAAGTAGTGAAATATGAATTTAAATAATACAAGACGTCGTTGATTTAATGAAGGAAATGCATCTGTATAACTTTGTCAAAACCATGACAAGATTTGAAACTGTAACGTTTCTCCTTTATTATGTTTATGCCCTACACTTTCATTTTCAGCTCTTAATTTACTGATTTCAACAATATTTAGAGCTCAGTGCTGCATTGAATTTCTCCCGAGAATAATAATGTAATGCATATTTCAGTATTGTATGCCAACTTCCTCACAACTCATTTCTCTGCAGTTTTCATAGATCAAATCCCTCCAAGGGTTTAAACTTTTTTTTTTTTTTTTTAAATTATCATTTTCAGAACCACTCATGAAATTTTAAATAAAGGGTCTTATATACACATACATATATACACACAATTCCTTAACTGTTTTACTTTTTATTAAATGGTTTCATAATTTTATATTTATATAATTGAAAAGCTACGAATGGAAAATCTAATATGATATACTCACGTGATTTTCTCTACTAAGACTGTTTACCTTCATATAGTTTCTACAAAATACTCAAGCAAAAGCCTATTCTTCAGTTTACTTCAAGATAGTTAAAGTAAATTTTGCTTAAATGGTCTCATTGCACATTTCGTTAAACGTACATAGAAAGAAGCTGCAGCAAAGTGCCTAAAACTGGCCACTATCTATGGTTTGAAGTTCTGTGCTTTTTCTTTGACATCAGAGAAACAAATGAAACTTTGCAGACTAGAAAAACTAAAAGCCTAATCAATTACAGCGTATTTCTCTAAAATGGCGTATGACACAAAAGTACCATTTGATATAAACTTTATATTTTAAAGACATCTACATTAATTTTGGAGGAGTTCCTATCTTTTGTGGTTTACCGTTTATACTAAATAAAAAAATCCCTCAAAATAAAGAGGATTTCACAACAATTTCCAGATAATTTGATTTGTAGATTTTATTTTGATCTACAATCTCATATATGAGTTTAATCCAAATAGCTAATATTTTTTTGGCCGCGCTGTAATCGAGTGGTCAGACCATGGTTTACGCTTGACGCATTGACTATCTGATCTACACCTACTATTTACCGATGGGTCTAAAACGCAGACTGGAGTTAGTGCTGGTTTTTATGATTGGACCACTGGCACAACTCAGACGTGGACACTTTACCCCCAGATGACCATACATACAGCTGATACCATAGCCATTTATCAGACCCTTAAGTACGCCATTCGTTTGCAAGTCTCTCTTTTTGGTACTTTTTACAAAGAGTATCAGCGTTTTAGAGTCTATATGGACAGTAAACAGCAAATCTATACCATTCTTTTGAAAAACGCTCTCCGAACATAGTTGGCCTCGGCTGTGGTGTATCTGCTTTGGGTACCCAGTCATGTTGGTCTGCGCGGTAATGATATCGTGGGTGCCACAGTCAAGAACGTCTACTTCCGATAGTGTAACGGCAGAATTTTTGGTACCGCTACATGATATGTTTACCTCAGTCTCTGACAAACTTGACGCTTCCAATAATACGGGGAAATTATTGTGGCATAATCTGCTTTCATTGCTGACGTCGCGACCTCGGCTATCACAAAAACAACTTCAGACGTATTTTCGTATGCTTTGTAATACTGCACAGACACCGGAACAGTTATTTCGTATTCATGAGCGTGCTACTGATCTCTGCGATTGCGACTTGCGTGGCATCCCACATCATTTATTGTTTGCGAGTCCCCCGTAACCAGGTTTCTACTACTGCATTGCTAGATTTCTTGTATAGTTTACTACTGCTTCGCTGCAACTTTTTGCGTTGTGATTACCTCTCTCTTACCGTGTGTGTAAAGCTTTATTTAGATTTACTGTAAAATCCAAACTGAAAATTTGGTACCCACACCAGCCAGCTCCTCCACATTTTCCTTGTATCTTCCCCACTGTCTCCTAGAGTGTTAACTGTAGGAAGCAGTGATCTTACATCCCACATATGTTTCTGGATGCAGTAGCTGAACTTTACAGTTGGCAGTAGTGTATATAAATCAAAAATAAACCGGGCTGAAGAACAAACGAGATCTATAAGTGCAGTCTCAGTCTCGTCCATATATTCTTATCTTATGTTGGAATCAGAGGTGGACGTGGTAGGTAAAAATGCTGTTTGCATAAGAAGTTCGTGTTAAAATCAGGTGCTTTCTTTTCAGCATATAATAGCAGCGTATAATGCTCATATAGTTTACTGAAGTTCAAGTAGTTTAAGTATAAAGCATATGTAGCAATTTCTTTTGATTCGTAATAAACCGGTTATACGGGGCATTGTGTCACTCTTATTTCTGGATGAACAGATACAAGTGAACAAGTAAGCACCTATTGGGTTTTAAGATGTATGCCGAGTTAAACTTGGGTCAGTAAAGCTTCCGTACGACGTCCAGATTGTAATGAAAATGTTGAAAATGCAAACCTAAGCAATGAATATTCACATGGAACGTGTGCCTGTTAGATATGTAGCAATTTCTTTTGATTAGTGATAAACCTATTCTACGTGGCAATGTGTCATTCTTATTTCTGGATGATCAGATCCAAGTGAGCAAATAAGTACTCTATTAGGTTTTAAGAAGTACGCCGGGTTTAACTCGTTTGATTTAAATGAAGATGCTAAACTAAGCAATGAATATTCACCAGACTCAGCCGCTCTTATTCAGATATTTTATTATATACAAAACTCACAAAAAGGTAAAAACATATTCTTTATGTTGTAACGTTTACGCACACACAGCTATACTGCCAGTTTTTTTTTGTTAATTATGGAGAACTTGGGCCCTTCTAGAAGTTAAACAAATTGTGGTTTGACTGTAAGTTTGGTTTATACTTGTTACGCTTTCACCATTTTTTTTATCGGAAAAGCTCCGTAATTAAGTTAGACGCTAATTTATTACGTGCTATAGCGATCCTTTTTTGTGAATATTTATGAAGTATGCTGCCTAGAAGGAGTAGAATATAAATAAAGAAGTCTTGTAATACTTTTGCAATGTAAATATATAATAATACTACACGCTAAAGTACCTAAAACCTGAGTTTCATTGTCGGCGGCAGGCGAACAGTGTTGTGGTATGCAACACCGGCATATGTCGCTAGACGCTGTGCTGATGTATGACGAGTATGTTTCAGGCAGATACAGCTATTCAGTGAATTTTATTATGCAGAACTTCAGCCGCTCTAAAATCGAATGAAACTAAGTGCGATTGATTGACTTTGTATTTATGATGACAATTTCAAAGCCTGTGGATTTCAAATTTAGTGTGAGGTTAGGTTCCAATCCGTTTAGGTTAGTGTGTGTATATACATTTATTTTTCTAATTTTATATCGTAGTAGTACCTCATCGATATTTCCAACAACTCCTAACAGCGCAATGGATACAACATTAGTTTTTTAACCATCTCACCACCCATAATCCCTCTCTAACCACAATGGACCCATTAGAGTGCAAAATGGCATAAGTCGCAGCGGAGAGAGTTAGTGGCCCAACTTGTAAATAATTACCCATGACTTGAATTACAAAAACATAATTTTACAGAATACTTTTCTGATAAAAATGACATTTAGAAGGTGTGAAAACACAAACTTAAGTGTGGTATGTGGGCAATGAAACTACAAATGATTTGCTGCAGGGTAATTCTGTGTTCCGGCTCTAAATATTATTCCGTCTCCTAGGCGGAGTACTAACATCGGAATACTGTATTCGCTTGGTCAGCTTGGTGCCAGCCGCTACCAACGTTATATTTTAATACATCGCTACATATGAATGTAAGGAAAGTGAAATGTGCGGATTGTGGTGAAGACACAGAAAGTAATTTAAAATTAAGCATATGTAAACTCCACAGCGAATATCCCCGAACTGATTTATGTGTAATTTGCCAGGAAATATAGAACCTTAGATTTGTTTCGCTTTAGTTAACTGTATTTCGCACGGAGGTCCCTGGTTTGATTTCCCGATTGTAGCTGTTAGTTTATCTTTAACCACAATTAGTCCATTTCCCCATCGGTCTGGAAGTATGCATGCTAGTGAATGTGTGAATTTTATTAAAACTATCACTCCAGATTAACCATCAACATGTGAGAATGAATGTGCGTGCGTTTGAAAATGGAAGATGTTGAAAAACCAACAAACATTAAATTATATATATTTGGAAACTTTTCCTACGAAAGATTATCTTTCTATCTACTTCATGTTAATTAAAATAAACTTTTACAGAAATACCTTCAATACACTTTTTGTTGTGGCATTAGGCTCGTGGTTAAAAGACAACGGTGATGCTGATCTATGAGTTTATTATTATTATTGTCATCACCACCATTATTATTGATGTTGTAGTTCTCATTATTGCTGTTGTGATTATTATCATCACTGTTAGTTTAGAATACATTTCAAAATAAATGGTTAATTTGGAATGATAAAGTTAAGTCTCCACGGTTTGATCAAGGAAAACAAAATCTGGAAATCTGGAAACAAGATGATATAGTAGTGGGTACATGTTTACAGGAAGTGAACCAGGCCTAAGATTGTAAGCCTATTCTGTCTGAATTACAACCTTTCAAGGCCCAGTCCCGAGGAAGACCACGTTACTCAGAACTAAACTCATAATTTTTCATACGTCTTAGAGCCTAAGCAAGCCATAACTTTTGAAGCATGTACTGCAGGCATACTTGTCTTTACTTATTGCTATAACACTATAAAAATGAGATTACTAATGAGATCCCCCCCCCTTCCCCTTCTGTAGCTTAACGTCCTTTAAACAGTTGGTCATATCAAACTGTGAATGAAATTGCTTTAATGATGCTCAAGAATGATCTCAGGGTCCATGGAGCTTAAAGTTACTCAATAGGCTCAGGATAAGAAAATCCCCAAAGAAAACTTATCCTCATAATTCACCCTAAGCGAGATTCGAACTCGCTACCTGTTGATTGTGTGGCAGACACACTACCTTCACACCCAGGTGGGGGAGCTATAAATTGTTCACATTTTTGACAGATTTCGAGCCAAAATACCAACTTTCGTATTTATAGTATTGTTACTTTTCTCTATACGCATTATGCAATATAGAGAAGGTATTGTATTCCACTTAAAAATTCAATACCGAAATTTCACCAGAAACACATGTTTTGAGAACCCCTGAATAAAACTTAGAAAAGTGTGTGTGTGTAAGTGCATGCAGCATAGCTCGATGCGACATGAAGATTCTCAAGAAAATGTCCCCACCCCAACTACCCTTCATAAGAATAAATTGTTCTCAATTTTGAGTTTCTTAAAAATGGTTCTAACGATGTTAATTAAAATATTGTAGGTACATTAATGATATTTTATGACAAATAATATGTATATCTTGAATTTTTTGTCGATAACTTCTGAAGACCTCTTTATTCTAGGAGAATTTTGATGAATTTTGCATAACTTCTAAACTGTAAGAGTTAGACAAAAACATACTGCATATATAATGTAGATCTCGTTAAAACAATAATTTATCTGATATGTGTTTTTTCTTTTCTTTCTTTCCTTGTAGAGTTGACCGTTTCTGAAATTATTTAGTATTGGTATCAGCTTTAAAATACTTATACTTTAGGGCAATTTATCAACTCCTGGTCATACAAACAAAGGAATTTTAATACATAGAAACCAGATTTTAAAAGATTTAACTATCACTTTAGTATATTCCCTTATTTCTCTTATATTTGCAAGGTAGCAAGTAATAAGGCTAATTTTATCTCGATTAGCATGAAGTAGATAGAAGAATAAGCTTTTTAACAAAAGATTATTGCAGAGAGTGAATGGAACACGTCAAATGCTTACTTTCTCTACACTCATATGTATAGTGTATAGAGAAGGTATTTATTGTATTACACCCAAAATTTTGTTACCGAGTTTTCAAATATATATTGTGAGACTCCCTGAATACAAAAAAAAAAAAATGTTTAGAAAAATATCTGTGCGTGCCAGCGCGTGTGTGTGTGTGTGTAAGTCCGTTAAATACCAAACTTGGTATTTATTTAAGTTCAGTATCATCCAAAGATGCGACATGAAGATTTTGATGAAAATCCCCCCACTACCCTTTACATGGAAAAATTTTCGAAAATTTTTATTTTCTAAAACATGGCTCTAACAATTTTGAATAAAATAATCGTATATCAAAGATATTTACATAACAAATAAAATATATATCTTGAATTTTCTGAGAGTAGCCTCTGAATTCTGGAGAATTTTGCTGAATAGATAGACAAAAATTTACTGACTTATGAAGATATATATATATATATCGTTAAAACACATAATTTATGATATATACATTTTTTCGTGTGTTTGGCCATTTCTAAGATATTCCTTGTTATTGGTTTCAGTTTTAAAATACTAACTTTTCTTATATGGAAACTTGTCAAACCCTGGACACACAAAGAAACAGATTTCATTCCCATAGCAACCAGATTTTAAAACATTTGACTGTCGGTTAAGGCTGGTTTATTCCCTTTTTTTCCCATGCATATAAGGAACTAAGTAATAACAGCGGTTCTGATGTTTATCTCGACTAGCATGAAGTAGATAGAAGAATAAGCATATTAACAATAATTTGTTGCGGAGATGTAGAAAAAATCATGTAAATGGAGCACATCAGATTTTTTCTTTCTGAAGTATGCCATGCACAGGCATATGCAGACGCACACCGTCCCTTTTTAAAACAGGCTGTTTTTTCTTGTTTCCCCAGAACAGGAGTTCTAAAATATGCAATTTTTGTGAAATTTGGGCATTGAATTTTAAGGTGAAATACATTATACTTCTACTTAAGCAAAGGACATATCAGAGAAATTAACAAATTTGTTTTAGTATAGGAAAATTTAATAAAGTGCGGTAATTATTTACAAGTTGGGCCGCTAACTCTCTCCACTGCGACTTATGCCAGTTTTGCACTCTAACGGGACCAGTGTGGTTAGAGAGGGATTATGGGTGGTGAGACAGTTTTAAAAACTAATGTTGTATCCATTGCGCTGTTAGGAGTTTTTGGAAATACCCATAATGAGGTACTACCATGATATAAAATTAGAAAAATAAATTTATATACACACACTAACCTAAACGGATTGGAACCTAACCTCGCGCTAAATTTTAAATCCACAGGCTTTGAAATTGTCATCATAAATACAAAGTCAATCAATCGCACTTAGTTTCATTCGATTTTAGAGCGGCTGAAGTTCTGCATAATAAAATTCACTGAACAGCTGTATCTGCCTGAAACATACTCGTCATACATCAGCACAGCGTCTAGCGACATATGCCGGTGTTGCATACCACAACACTGTTCGTCTGCCGCCGACAATGGAACTCAGGTTTTAGGCACTTTAGCGTGTAGTATTATTATATATTTACATTACAAAAGTATTACAAGACTTCTTTATTTATATTCTACTCCTTCTAGGCAGCATACTTCATAAATATTCACAAAAAAGGATCGCTATAGCACGTAATAAATTAGCGTCTAACTTAATTACGGAGCTTTTCCAATAAAAAAAATTGGTGAAAGCGTAACAAGTATAAACCAAACTTACAGTCAAACCACAATTTGTTTAATTTCTAGAGGGGCCCAAGTTCTCTATAATTACCTAAAGTGCGTTTTGTGTTGGCAAACTTGTCAAATACAAGAATACTAAACAAAATAAACATTACACACACGATAAGTACGCATGGGGTGTATTACAAAACATAAATGTAAAAAGCATGAGCTTAAGCCACTAACATGCACGTATTATATAATAAAGCGCAAAACTGAAGTTTTCTTTTAATTAGGTAATCTCCTGCAATGCGGCTGAAACAGTTCAATTTTTTTGACAAGTAATTAAAAGCTATATATCTATTCCATTTGTGTATTTGGTGTGCTGAACTTGCGGTAAGATGAAGTAAAAATAGTAAGCTTTGTAGGTATAGAAAAAAAGGGGAGATCATATAATTAGAAATGCTAACCCAAGCAGTGGAAATTTCTGAAAGCAAATTCACGAGAACCAGTTTATTCACACATATGCACTAATCTAGAGCCAGCAGAACAGTGCAAGGATCAAGCTGCAATAAAAGCAATTTAAATTACTAAAGGCTAATTACATGCACACACGCACCCATCCCCCTTCCCCCAGAGCTAACACAGCGCCAAAGTGAGCAATGCTCTGGTGGAACCATTGGAAATTACCAAAAAAATTACTTGAAAATCAATTTAATAAAATTCAAATTAAAACAAACTCCAGAATACTTCTATAAGTAATTGTTGAAGTAAAGCATTATTACAGGCTGCTGATTCCTTTTAGATGAGTAACCTTTAGCAAAGGTAACCTTCAGCAAATGGCTAAAATCACAAACAGCTCTGCTTCCTTATGATAATGTTTCAAGAACATATAGTATACAGTTGACTTCAAAGTATTATACATCACAGATTTATGCCATTGCCAGTGTTGTAACGAAGCTGCTTATTTACTAATGTGACAGTGCCTCCTTAGTGTGAACTCTTTATAGTCAAAGTCGCAAAAATTATATCGTGTGACTGTATACTATGTTAATCCCAAATTTACCTCCTAACTTTGTTCTAGCAACCGGCAATGCTTCCTATCATAGTGCAGTTAGACAAGCCTTCAACATCATATTCTTTAAAAACAGAAATGCACTCCTGGCTACAAAACCACAACATTCCCTTTGATGAGCAGAGTATGAAAATGCAGTTGTATAATGTAGTTTTAGCCAATAAACCAGCTGAGATAAATGTTATGTGTTACATTCACATGACTTTCTCTAGCTTGTGCTAATACATTTTTCTTGCAATAGATTATTCTTTTATCTACCTCATGCTAATCACTAGCAGAAATTGTCTTTTTACTCACTTCCTTGTAAGTAGAAGGGAAATAAGAGAATACACCAGGCTGAAGTGATAGTCAATTCTTTTAAAAGCAGGTCGCTATGTAAAACTATTGAAATTCCATTCTCTTTGCTTTCTAGGAGTAAACAAGACAGACAAAAGAGAGATGACCTAACATTTGAAAAAAGCTACTTAGTTTAAAATTGAAACCAATAAAACATTGAATATCACGGAAACGGTCACTCTATAGCAAAAAATCTGATATGTTCCATTCACAGAACTTTCTCTAGCTGTTCCAAATACAAACTTTTCTTTCAAAAGCTTATTCTTTTATCTACCTCATGCACATTGAGAGAATTGATCTGTTTACTTGATTCCTTGTAATTATGAGGGAATTAAGGGAATACATTATGCCAGAGCAACAGTCAAATCTTTTAAAAGCTGGTCGCCATGTAAAAAAAAAAGAGTTTCAGTTCGCTTTGTATGGATCCATTTGGAAAAAGTTCAGCAGTTTAAAACTGAAACCAATAACAGGGAACTCAAAAATGGTCCAATCTATAAAAAAAATGTGTATGACGTAAATTGTATTTTAATGAGATCTGCATTTTACAGTTAAATTATTATGCAAAATTTTGCAAAACTTTTCCAGAATAAAGAGGTTTCAGAGGCATGGTGTAAATAGTTTTAAATGCGGTATTTTAGTGATTGTTAGAGCCATTTTTGAGAAAAGCAAATTTTTTAAAAAAAATTATATATAAAGGGTAGTTTGTATTGGAGGATATCGTTTTTTAAGAACTCTTCATGTCACAACCTTGGAAGATATTAAACATAAATATCAAAGTTGGATTTTAACATTCTTTTCATTTTTGAGCTACGCTACCCCCCCCCTCCCACACACACACACACACACACATACATACACACACTTGCGCTTTTTCTAAAAATGCTTTATTTGGACTCAGGCGACTGCAAAACATATTTCTGATGAAATCTCAACATCAAATTTTGGGGTGGAATACAATATCTTCTCTAGCTATGTACATACGTGCTAGAGAAAGTAAAAATATACATGAGGTGAATTGTGTGTTTTAACGAGGTCTACATTTTTGTGCAGTAGTTATGTCTATTTCTTACTGTTTACCAGTTATGCAAATTTCAGCAAAATTCATCCAGAATGAATAGGTCATCAGAAGCTATTTGGAAATATGCATTTTATTTGTGATGTAAATATCTTTAATTCAGAGTATTTTAATCAAAATCGCCTGAGCCATTTTTGAAAGAAACAAAATTTTTAAAAATCTTTCCATGTATAGGATAGTTTGGGGTGGAGGATTTTCTTGAAAATCCCTGTGTTGCATTCTTGGAGGATACTAAACATAATACCAGCATTTTATTTTTTTCGCTATGCTGTACAAACATGTGCCATGCTCACTTTTTTCTAAAATGCTTTTTTAGACTCGGGAGATCTCAAACTATGTATTACCAGTGAAATCTCAACATCAAAATTTTGGTTGGAATACAATGCCTTCTCTATCTACTATGTACATTTTACAATCATGGAAAAAATGATTCCACGCTGTAACCTTTCAAAATGTCGCTTTGGCCTCACAGAAGCACACAAAGGGTCAAATGTATAAAATCCAAGCTTTGTCTTGAAGATTATAGTTTAAGTTAAAGCGAAAGCTTTAAGATTACTCTGCAAGATTAAGCTTTGGCTTGTTCAACTCATGCATAAAAAAATCTTAATCTATCAAGCTTTCGCTAGATGTTTTCCCAGCAAACGCTTGAAATACGTTGCGCGCGCAGCTGGTGTCTGCCAAGTGCTGCCACTCATGTGTACTGCACAGAAGTGTTTTGCGAATACGATACCTAACCTTAAAGTTATATGTGTAATGGCAAGTATGTCAGACGAAGTGAATATTCAGAATACGTTTGTAGCAATTCTTAAGCAGTTTCCAATACTGTTGAATAAATCTCAGATCCCGAGCATCAAAGAAGAAAAAATTAACACTTTGCGAACCGTCTGCGTCAAGCTGGAAGAAACTTTAGGCAGAAAAGTAACTCCACAGCAAGTGCAGAAAAAGATTCAGAATATGAAGACTGAACTGAAAAGAAAAACTGACCGTAAAGCCACGGGAAATCAAAAAATAAAGTTAAAAAGGTGGGAAGAAGAATTTCTTCAACTTCTTGATGGAGAAAACAACCCAACCATTAGTAGGATTCCAGGTAAGAATAAAAATAGATCTCCGGAGCCAAATTTAAAAGTTTGTAGTATCCTTTGGTTTGTACTATCAAATGCAATTTCAAACGTATTCTGTAATGTGATACATGTTACATGTAACTGCTATAAAATATAAATATATTGGAAAATTACAGTGAATATTAAAGTACATAACAAAATAATACTACTTTGGGGGAAAAAGGGACTGTTTCAGATGCATTTTTTGCTTCATAATAAATTCTATTAGGTTCTTAAAGATGCTTTTCAAAGGGGTTTACACATGACTTTCCTGTAAACAGCACTAAAGTTGATGATTTTATTTGCCTTTATTTCTGCATAAAGTTTGCACCTGGATGCTGCTGAGTTTACCATTTATATACGTTTTATTGGAAAACTTCTGTTTTCATTGTGACGTCTCTGGTTTGAATAGTTACAAAATGTAACTGTCTATAGCTCTTGTTTGCTGGTGCTAGTTTTACTAGCTCATAATTTCTCCTAAGAAATGTAACATTTTCATGGGATTTGAAGTTATTTATGAGCAAAAATAGTCGCAGCATTTATATGTAAGATGTTAATTATTGAAAGCACAATGGTAATTGACATCATCCTTGTGCTACTGAAGAAATTTCACACTGGATCACCTCTGAAAAAGCAGAGGCCTAGTGACGCTACTATCACATGGAGGTCAGCTTAACCTGTAAACATGACCTTGTATGTACTGACAGAAGAACATTGTTAGCAATAATGAGGTCACAGCTGGACGACAATGCATTTCCAGGAAAGTAATGTGATATACTTACAGCGTCATCAACTCCAAACAAGTATATGCCACTAAGTAAATAAACCATGTTGTTCTTTTAACTCCCTTGCGGCTAGTTTATTTAGTTTTTTGTGCTGTTTACTGTTTAGGTGGATGTGCTGTGGGTGGGGAAGGTTTGCAAGAACAGCTACCAAATGATGTAATTGAGCAGGTTGAAGTTGAATCTACAAATAATGAGAGCATTGCCCCAAATTCCAATAAGATTGCTAATGAAACAGGTACACAATCGAATAAATGTAAATTACATGAGACCCCAGAAACAAAACACCAGACTACGCATGAACTGCAAAGGTTGGTACTCCTAGAACAACTAAAACTGATATGCATGCAGCAAGAGGAGATATCAAACAAACAGAGCTTGCTTCCAGTAATAGAAGTACAGGGATCAAATTTTATTCAGAACCTGTAACAACAGATGACATTTATATTTCACTTGAGCTGCATAACCATTTGCATTTGTGTGTATAAAGTTTAAGATTGCCATCAAACTTGAAATGTATAGTTTATATTGATAACAATATGTAATTTAATCATTTGCAACATGTTCATACAACAACTGTGAACTTTCGTTTCTTCTTTGCATTCCACGTCGTCTCCAATCTTCATTTTCATTCCTATCTTCCCCTTCTCCATATTCCTCTTCATTTTCATTGTTATCATCAACTTCTTCCTCTACATCATCGTCTCTCAGCTGTTTTGCAAAATTATACAACACAAAGCAACATACAACAATACGCGGTACTTTCTCCGTAGGAATTCTGATGGTGTTCATCAATATAGGAAATCGTCTCTTTAATTGCCCGAAACATCTCTCTATTGTAACTCTGCTTCGGGCATGTTGACGATTATAGTATTCTTTCACAGCATTCACAGGGTTTCTGTATGGAGTTAGTAACCAAGGAGCAATCCCATACCCGGAGTCGCCCAGCAGTATCGCCGTTCCGTCTTGTTCTCGCAATCTTTGAAAAATATTTGAATTTCTGAATATGCGGCTGTCATGCACACTGCCAGGCCACGTTGCGTCCACACTTGTAAACACTTCATCGGAACTGCATGTCGCTTGAACATTAATAGAACAAAACGTTTTTCTATTTATGTACTCATCGCCGTGTACTCGTGGCTTCAGAATTGGCACATGTGTGCAATCTATTGCTCCTATTACACTTGGGAAATTAAATTTATTTTGCCAGTCTTGCTTTGCAGTATTAACTTCTTGCAGTCGTGATGGAAATTTTATCCACTGATTAGCTTTTTCAAAAATTCTTTCACTCACATAATCGATGGTTCTACTTGCAGTTGATTGATGAACTCCAGCAACTTCTCCGACACCAGTCTGAAATCCCGGGTCGCCGATGAAACATAGAAATATTTGCATCCTTTGCTTCGATGTCAGTGCACCTCCTCGTGTTTCTGCGTTTTCTCCCAAGAAATGATGTGAAATTAACTCGACATTATCCTCTTTGAATCTATAAAATGATTTATATACACATTCTCTACACTGTCTCTTTACTTGATACACTTTTCTTCGACGGATATTCATGAACTGGTGCCATTTTGTGGGATAAAACAACTCTTTAACACTTCTCTAGTACGAATGAAGTCACCTACTGAGGTAACTTGAAAAAAGTCAAGACTAAGCTACAAGAAGTGAAGCTTTCGCTTGTTTTATGCATTGGATTTGCACTCAAAGTCAAGTCATTGCTGGAAAATTCAAGCCAAAGCTGGGCAGCTAGTTGGCTCCAAAGCAAACGCTGGACTTAAGTCAAGTCGAAGCTGTTTTATGCATTAGAAACCAAGGTTACACTTGAAAATTAGCAAGGCAAAGCTTATGCTTGACTTTATGCATACCACCAGGTGCACCTATGCTACAAAACATGCTTTAATACAGCAAGTCAAGATGTAGTTTATTGCTTTATAACATAAAATGGCAACCAGGGAAGAATCAAAATATTTGTTTTTCGCTAAATGCACAGAAACACTAAAAATAAGCCAAACCTTGATAGTTGAGCTGTCGGCTACACTTCTTTATAAACAGGGAAAAGAGTACCCAGAGTCGAAATTGCTCAGTCCTAGTGTGCTCCGTTTGAAACTCCATGTGATACCTAGGAGCCCAGTAACCCACATAGATTTGTTTTTTATTATTATGAATTTAGTTTATATTAGTACTCTTCACAACCAATGTAGATTATGTTATATAAATCATTCACTCTGTGAAATGTGAAATCTTTTATTTGCTGTCCTCTCAAACTAGAAAACAAAGAAAAACACTGCAATCTGATCTCCAGTTGCTTTTAAATGCAACAAAAGGCTAATAAAACAAGAGAAAACAAATTCTAATACTTTGTGTGGTCCCCATTATTTTCTATCACTGCCCTCAATCTTCGGGGCATGGAATCCACTAGCGTTTGAAAATAATTATTGTCTTCTGCTAGTGAATCCCAAGTGTCTCTCAGGGCACACCAGAGTTGTGTAGTATTATTCAATCTGAGAGCTCGAGAAAGCATCTGCGTTAGTTTCATCCAAACATGTTCAATTGGGTTGAGATCTGCTGACTTTGTAGGCCACGGCAAGTGCTCTAAGATATTTGTGTGCCCCAAAAACCAGTTTTGAACTTTGGCTGACTTATGGGCCGAATGATTATCCTGTTGGAATTTAATAATACCTTCAGGATAATGCTCTTGGGCAGATGGAAGCCGAACATGTTCTAGTTCCATATTCAGCTTTCCATGATCACGTTCCAGCATACCTGTACCTTCCAGAGATATCCATGCCCAAGCAGTAACACTCATTCGATCACTCCTTGCAGCTATTGCAACATTTATCAAAGATATTCTGCAGGAGAAACATGAGTAAGGCAAAATAATGTCAAATCATAATTGAGATAACTCAAACTGAAGTAATTAAAACAGGAAAAATGAACACCATGGTGTCATGGCCTCTTGAAGTAATGCCTCCAGCAGTTCCCAGAGACGGAATTATATATAACAGGAAGTAGGATTTTTTAGTTGGTGAAAATCCAACTCCCACACAGAGTGGTGTCTTTGAAAGATTTTCTCCTACTATAAAAAAAACACTCCATGCACGAATGGCCAAATAATGCATATCATATCAAGTATCACTAGGCCTGTAAACAAACTCGGTTGAATTGGCATCTGCAGTAGAAAACTACTTCGCTCCAATCAAAGTTCTCATACTGTACAGTAAATGCCAACTTGTCAATTTTGTGGGTTTCAGTTAGCACTTCCTTTACTGCCGCACGTCTATGCCAAATTCCGGCACCTTTATGGTGGTTACTAATCGTCCTTGCACTAACCGGAAATAAAGATGAAGCCTTGTATTCAGTGGCTGTCAGAAACGGATCTCTTTCGACCCCTGCCATGAGAAACCTGTCTTCATTCTCTGTAGATACATGCAAGCAACCGGTGCTCTTCCTTGCAGCAACCTGTTCCTCTTCACGATTTAACTTTGCCAACCTCCTCACCATGGACTGTGGAACATCACAAATGCTACCCGTTCTGGTGAAAGCAGGATGAGAACAGTAGAACTTTTTAACGACTTCTGCCATTGCTAAGGTATGAATGAGTGCGTTGTTGTATTAGTGATTGAGATAATGGAACCAAGCACAAACATTTGACCACATAGAAAGAAACACAATAAGGAGATAGGAGTCAAGCTTATCACCAGTAGTTGTAAATTTTGGCTATTATACATAATATATATCTGCATATTATCTAGTACTCAAATTATAACTAATATAGCAGAAACTCTGTATTAGTATAAATTAAGAATGTGAAATAGAAAATATGATAGAAGAAACAACATAAATGGGGTAGAAAAAAAATATGCTGTTGGAGAGGTTTGAACCTGGTTCGGTAATTTTCAAAGCACTGGCATTACCTCTGAGCTATATTTGTTTGGGCCAAAAGGTGTCTGCTGCCACATTCGTATATGCACCGTAATACTATTCATGGTTATGATAACGTGAATCATTTATCATATTCAGGGTACTTCATGGCTTCTAAACCAGCTCATTGGTTGATTCAGTTGATTGGGAATTGCTTGCTCCACCTGTATGTATAACTACCATGAGTATATCATCAGGTAGAAACATTTTTGGACTAGTTTACTAATTGGCTAACGAAGAATGGGTAGCATGATGCTTGTTACGGAATTCTTTATCAGGAACCAATACAAATGCGAAACACGGTGCAGGGCACACCTTGTTAATATGTTCGACAGGCGATAATGTATGTTGCAGACACTGTTAGGTACGTCTAGCTGCATATCGGAAATAGCAACCAGTGTAAATCTTGCTGCGATATGAAGTGGGACTTTTAAATATTCTGCTTGAAATATTCTGCTCTCAGAGTGTGCTCAATCATTTTTTCCATGGCTGTACATATCGTTTGTTTGGATGAACAGGGTTACACTCCTTCTATTTCTACTTCCAAAAGACATTGTAGCTTAATAGTCTGGGTTCCTTTACTGATTGCAACTCAGCACACAACATTGCTTATAGGTGGGCATATTAGCTTTACCCCTTTATTAACCCATCTTTCATATAATTGTGCGTCAACTACACAACTGGTTGCACCACTGTCGATAGTTTCACTGTATTTCTCTCAATTTATTTTAACTACTATGGTAGGAGTATCCACAATTTCCATATTGTCGTCGTTATTTGCTGTCATTCCTCCAGAAGTAAAATTTTGTTTTCTAATAAATAATTTATGACATTCCCTGAGATGGACTTTTCAGTGACCTGTAAACCATCCCTAACAAACAAGTTACTCCTTAGTTTCCCCCACCATTGCTATGGTCGTCACACCTCCTGTTGCTATGCACAGGGTCAAGTCTAATTTCTTGCCTTTCACAAACATGGCTGGCATCATTTCCATTATTTCTTTCATCTCTTAAGTGTACTGATTATTATGCATCCTTCTGTTCCCTCTTGTATATCTGCCTCTCTGTACGCCTCATGTATTTACAAATTGCTGGTTACTGTCTATATTATAGTTTCTGTTAACTCTAAAAGTATTTATATGCTCAGTTTGTGGCCTCTGAAATCTCTGATTGTCACATGTTACTTGTGGTAGCATCCTGTTGTAGAGTTCCCGTTTGTTGTGGTCCCTGTCACGGCGTTCTGTCCTGTCATTTCTGACACGCCCCCTTCTTTTGG
Organism: Hymenopus coronatus; assembly: GCA_030762935.1. Classification (NCBI taxonomy): domain Eukaryota; kingdom Metazoa; phylum Arthropoda; class Insecta; order Mantodea; family Hymenopodidae; genus Hymenopus; species Hymenopus coronatus. The sequence goes on along the minus strand of CM060900.1, from coordinate 453,240,719 downwards.
TATAATGATTCCTGTCATCAACATCCCATTTGTGTCCTGTTTCAATCTCCTACGCTTCTAAACCACCGGGTAAATCAGTCATGGCAATTATATTGCATGGTTTGGCAATCAGTAAGTGATTTTGAATGCGCAGAGGAAAATGGTTTGTCATTAACTGAATAACTCAAACTCAGACACTTGTGGTCTCAAATGCTTTATAAATCTTGAGTTTTTCAAGACATACTCAAAATTACAAATATCACCAAATAAATCAAATTATATGCATTTGAAGAGTAGTTTAAAAAGTAATCCAAGCATAAAGCTTAATAATCAAATCATAAGAAGGCAAAAGGAAGCCAAATATCTCACAACATATTTAGATGAGAAATTAAACTTTAGGAAGCACACAGAGTATATAAAAAATAAATCCGAAACAAGAATGATGAAATTGGCCCGAATTAGGCAGTCAAACTTTAAAATTTCTTTAACTACAATCTCAATGTATCATAGTACTTTTGCATCCATTATAACATATGGTGCTAGTGTTTGGACCACTTGGATGCAGGTTGTTCACACAAGTTTACTAAGGAAAACTCAAAGAAAAATCTTGCTATTATATACTGGAGCAAGCAGTTAAAACCACTCCGGCTATGGCCCTCCTAGTTACGACAGGAATTTGGCCAGTAGATATTTTAATTAAACTTAAGAGAGCAAAATTTTGGTTGATGAATGAATTTGGAATGGTAACACAAATAATTGGAAGAAATGTGATAATGTAGACCACTGCTGGCCTTTGTCCCTGAAAAAGATGTTAACTTTATTAACTTGTGTATTATGTTTTGATATTTGAAGAAAGTTTAATGTAATTATAATAGTTTCATCAACAATATCCTCTGTAAATGAATTATTTTAATTTTTTCTCTGGAACAGTGTCATAATGCCATATTGATCACCAAGACTATAATAATTCAATAAATCAAGTCAATGGTTTGTTGAAATTTTATGATTGTTTTGTTTATCCACTATGTTGTAAACTAGGGATGGTAATCATTTTTCCAAATAATGACCTTATTTGGAAAGTTGAATCATACTTGAAAAGAATCCAATGTTATGTTTGGGACTTAGATAAATTTCTGTATGTTTCACAGTCCACATGCGCACACACGCTCTCTCACTCTGACACAGAGAGAGAGAGAGAGAGAGAGAGAGAGAGAGTGTTGGCTTCACTATGTACATCATCTGGTGACACAGAATTGCCAACATATAAATGTCTGTTTACACTCTGCGAATATAGCAGGTTTCAATTTCTACTTAAGTTTGGCAACAGATTGTAGACATGCGCTAAGGCAAATATGGCATGATTTTTTACCTGGCCACCATCAGTGTTCCTATAAAAGAAAACATTATTTGGGATGGGTGAGCTAAAGGGTTTCAAAGTGTCAAGAACTGACCCTGATTCACATACAATGGTAATACAGGCAATTTTATTACTTGTTAGTTTCTAGTCTGTGATAGATACAGAACTTTTGCTGGAACTTGAACTGCTTATTGTTTTCAACTTTGAGGTTAGCAGTTCCAATTGCATCAGAACCATCCTCCCTGACAGATTTTATTCCTGGGTCATACCAAGTTGAGCTGCCATGGCGAGATATCCGCACACAAACTAAATCCTATCATCTGGCACAGATAATTTGGTTTAACCTTAAATGCTGTCTCAAAATAAAAATATCAAATGTGTTCATTTTTCTAAGTCTTGTCCAGCTTTCCAACATACTCTCTTTGCATTTTCTGTTGTAAAAATTTGTCTCTTAACAGTTTACCAGTTATGAAAAGGTCATTCAGAATGAAGAACTGCAGAGGCTATTCACAGAAAATTCAAGATATACATTACATTTCCATGAAAATATCTTAAGCAAATGGTATTTTAATCAACATGGTTAGTCATTTTTCAGAAAATCAAAAATTTCAAAACAGTTTCAGTGCAATGTGGAATTTTCTTTAAATTATGCATGTCCCATTTTTGAATGATCCTCCACTTAATACCACGTTTGGTTTGATTAATGTGGTTAACTTTTACACCCACTTCACTTGCTTTTATTGAGTAACACAATTGTTCGTCTATGCTTGCTTGCATCGTCCGCTGTTGAACCACTACTGTTTGTACTGAGTGTTGTTGCCATTGATGGGTTGGACATGATATTATCTGGTGGACAGGTGATAGGTTGGATAAACTACCATAGTTCAGTTACACAATTATACATTTTTTTTCCATTTTAAGACATGGTATTACAGGTGGTTTATGCACTGTTTATCGCCAAATGCCACTATTATTTTACAGGAGGTGAGAGCGAGAGGAGAGAAGCAAGATGGAGATTATGAAAATTCTTCAATATCATTGCACAGTATGAAGGAGGTTTGTGCCCATGAGGAGATACAGGAAGATAACTGCGAAGAGTGTATCCCTTAGATAACTATAATCATAGGGAATTCAAAGTAACATTTAGGTAAGAAATCTAATACATTTTTAATTTTGCAAATATGCAAAGAAGGTTTGGACAGTGATGTTTGTCCTATCTTTTTAGCAGTTATTTGAGAAACAAAATTGTGTAACATGTGTTATAATAGCATCTGACCTATGCCACTAACTTTAGTAGTACTCACTGTGTGTGGCATTTAATAATAGATGACTTCATATTTTCATACTCCTCCTCCCAGTTTAACATGTATCAGTTACAATGACAACTATATAAAAGTATAGGACCCAAATCACAAATCAGACAAGGAAGCAGCCTACAATACCATGTTAAATACATTAATTAAAAATTCCATTGAGCCAGAATCAATATTTAGAAGAATACTAGCATATAATGAAATCAGCACACAATAATGGATCCAACAAAGAAATTATGGATAGTAAGAAAAAAAATTCAAGAGGTGTTGAAGATCTAACAAACCATAACATTACAGGGAAAATCAAAGAGCATGAAATACAGACAATGTATATATAACCCAGAGCCTATCACAAATTTCAAAAGGTGTTCAAAAAACACAATATAACATTGGTTCCTTACAATAGAGTCTCAGTGAAAACCTCTTAAAATCAAACAAAATAGACCACCCCCAGCAAAACAAAGTCAGGGATTTACAAAATTAAGTGTTTAGGTTGTGACAAAGTTTACATAAGCAAAACAGAGAAGCCTCACCACCAGGTTCAAAGAGCATCTGAGAAATGCATTAATGGTGGCAGCACACTCCTGGAATACCAACCATGAAAAAGATAACCATTAGGCTCATAAAACTGGTAGACTCCAAAGGAGTTAGATGTTTGGGAAAACATATATATATAAAGAAATTTGAGGAAAACTTAATGAACTTTGATTTTATGGAAAAAGAAAACCTGATCTTCTGATTCATCCAATGGCTACCAAGGTGCAACTCCACTCACAGTGACTCTTTAATTCTGAACTCGGTCAGTGCAGCTGGAGATGCCGACAACACATTGGTGAAAACATGTTCCTGAATAAAAAATAGGTTAGTGAAGCGGAAAAGAGTGTTTAGCTGTCTTCACTCCACTTGCAATTGAACTTGTGACTTGACTGTGGTAAGATTCCAATTTAATTCCTCTGGACTTCAGGTATCAAACAATTTCTTCTAATAGGTTCAGAATTTTAATATGAAAAGATCTTAAATACACTTGACCTTCTCTATTCTCTATTGTTCATTGATGGGTTTAAAAACTATTCTTATGAGACCTTATATTTCTGTCAACTTCATTTTCATTGTGACAAACCTTTGCAGAAATAGCTATATTCACATTTGGTTATAGATGCTAAAGTAATACACAGTCAAATGCTTAGAGCTATACATATGTGGGCTTATTACTCCATACTGTTTCCATGATATCACAACAAGCAGTGTAATGGACTCTTTAAATCTGATGTCACAGATAGCCATTGCCATGGAAATGCCCAACCCTCTCTCTATGCAATCTGATTACTAATGCAAGTGTGTGTAGGCCTCTATGATAAGTAATAATTTTTAGTGCAATTGTGCCGTAGTATACCGGATTCAATTACTTTGGGTTGAGCTACCATGTTTAGAAGGGACCAAGAGAACTTCTACTCTCAAAGGTTGTGTATTTTGTGACTGAAAGCTAGCATATGGCATTTGCTACATTCGCAGGTTAAAGAAGTATACCTTCTGATGTTATTAACCTTTTTGCAGATATGGGCGTCATATGACGTCAATTTTAAAATGCAGGAGAACCGATATGGACATCATATGATGCCCTGTGCATGCATTTAATGCTTATTTAACCCTAATTATTTTAATTTTTGTCTTTTATAATAAATTTAAATAAATTCTAGAATAAAGTCTTTACCTTTAAAGGTTCCTTTTTGAATGGTACATCTCAAAACATGGATGGACACATAAGGGCACATCTCCCCACATTCACGGCCTATCATGTCAGTCTCTTTACAAACTCCTTTTTTTGCTGTCGGTGGTATCCTTTTAGGAAAGTGTTTTCCTTCAAGTCTGAGGAGGGGTGCAGGGTTTGTAGATTTCTTACGCCCTGTATGAAGAGGCCTCTGAATGTTATAGTGCTCAATTAGGCTACAATCTATTGATATGCAGAAGTCCAGGTAGGTCATCGTCTTGCGTGGGTTTAGAGTTCTCCAAATTACTAAACAGTTGTATATGGTGATATCCACTATCAGCTGGATATCACCATTAATTTTTTGTAAAGAAGGATATGATTGCAAAAGCTGATCTACTAGATCCACACCACCCATATGCATATTGTATTCCTGATAACATCAGGGTTGAAAATTTACATTTTGGTGTGGGCATTTATTTTTCCAGTGTCAATCATCAAAATCTTAGGGCTGCAATTAGACAATGCTGTAACCACCCTCCTGTCTTGCCAAGTAATGTAGGTCAAAGGTAGAAGCTGATGCGCCTGCATTTCTCCTCTCCTTAGAGTCTTTGTATTCACATTCTTCGGCAAACCAATACGATTTGACGGACTGTTCCAATTGCATTTGTTTTCCTTTTGTATAAGGCCATGTATAATTTAGGGTCCTACCCTGATCAAGTATAGGTTCCATCAGGTACTTTACTATAGAGCCAAATAACCCCAAATCTTTATCTCCAGTATTATCAGTTCTTTGAGCAGTGTAAATGCAGCTATTGTAAAGATATTCTGTTTTACTTTCACAAAGATTAAAACTCTTTATGCCAAATCTGGCATCTTTGTTTTGATATATTACTTCCAACCTAAGCTGCCCTTCCAAAGTATCAAGCTTTCATCTCCAATGACCTTATCAGTAGGCATGTAATTTTCTTTGAATTTTGAAATAATATATTCCAAAACCGACCAAATTTTGTGTAGTTTATCATTTACATTTTCTGTGCCGGTGAAATGAAGGAACCGCAAAATGAAAGAAAACCGTTATTTGACGTGCATTTCCCAAAAAATGGAGTAGCTAGCATGTCATTTGTAGACCAGTACATGTCTAAAGTTGGTTTACGAATAACACCCATGAGCATAATTAGACCAATTAGCCTGTAAATCATACTCAGTGTTACTTCTGTCCACTTCTGAATTCTACTGTTAGGCCCTAAATTGCCTTTAGAAGTGAGGTCTTCCTTCACCTTATTTGCATATGCATTTGTTTCTGTAACAATGAGAGACACTAAGTCAGCAGTAAAAAATTTTGTGAAAATGTCAATTGGTTGGCTGTCAGAAGTCAGCTGAGCTTGGGGGTTGTGCACCAGAGGCTGTGCTCGTGAAGATATGTCTAGTTGTTTTGGAGTCATTTTGACTACCCCATAATGTTGCTTCTTCACGTTCACCTGAAGGAAGAGAGTCACTTTCTTCCTCACTGCTACCTGTATCCTTGATGCCCCCCTCAAAATCTGAAAACTTGCCATCAATATCAAAGTCACTGTCATATAGCAAAAAGTCCTCCACATTATCTGAAGTAATTTATAAAGCCCTTACACTGCCTACACAAGCTAATTTGTTACCTGCATTGCTAGTCGAAGCCATGGTTAGAACTGAGATATAATATTTTCAAATGTGCTTTTTTGATAGCTAAAACAAAAAACTGTGAACCCTGTAGCTACATGGCTCTACCATAAATCTCCACTGTGTATTTATTCTAAGGCATAAACAGAAACGCTGACAAAGAGGTTTTATTTCTTTGCAGCTTGGGTGTTCCTCACAAACACAAACACATAATTGCATCATAGCAATAAACAGAATAATAAAACCTTGAAGCCAAGAACATTGTGCTTAGCTAGCTATACGTATATACATTTGTATACACATAACACAAGCCTGACTCACAAATTAGGTGTGTTTGACATACAGAATGACTTTTGCTACAGAGGAAAAATTAGTGATATTTAAACTTTTGTTAATACAGTCTCTCTTTGTTTCTACAATAGGTGTATAGTGCCTTTTTGTTTCATTAAAATATCTTAATATGTACCAAAGATACAAATGTTTATGTACGAAGCATATTTACCTATATTTAACACTTTAAATGCCTTGAGTTGTGTATTGGGTATCCATTACCAGCCTTGCAGAGTTTAAATGGCCATCACTCAAGCGGTTAAGCGATCTTATACTTTTTGCTTAAAAATCAGTGTATTGCAAAATGTATTATAATATCAGGGTGAGTAGCACTTCTGATAATGCCCATAGGTGGAAAAAATGGTGGAAACTATATTAATTTATTTTGTTGAAATTAGGCCTTTGACCTACAAAAAGCAGTTCAACCCTATAACATTATATTTAATACATTTAAACGTTCTGAGGAAAAACCATTAAAAATTCAAAAAACTAAAGTTTCTCCACATAGGCATTTAGATAATGCTGTTTCTGAGGTTATTCCAAATATATGCAAATGTGAGGTTAGTTTGCTATGAATTCTATGCTTTTTTGTTAAGTCTAGGGTAGTAAAATATTTACATAGAATAACTCATTTTATTTGTTGGATAAAACATGAAAGTACTGTTGAATTATTCTTAACTCGGTCTTTGTAAATCACCTTGTTATATTGCAATGCAACGAACATTAGAAGCAGCTATAATTCCTAATAACTTTGAACACTTAACAATAACTGCTATAGAACATAAGTACAACTATATTCCTAAGATTGTATTTATCTAAGAGTGATAAATAATTAATCTAGATTTTTCAAAACAATCTTCTTGCTAAGCAATACATGAATATATAGAACAACCAGTTTAGAAAACCCTAGCAATGGATGACCTCACATAAGGAGTCCATACCTCTTGAAAGGACTAAAAAAAATGAAAGGGTATTGGAAATTTTCATATGTTAATAAAGGATAACTTGGGTTTGGCTTAAGGCACTATAAAGATTATTTGAAGTAAATTGTGTTTTGATAATAAGATCTATATTTCTTCTAAAACAATGGCTTAACATACCATTGCCAGAAAATTCAACATAAATATTACATTTGTCATAAAAATATCTTAAACAAATGGTATTTTTAACAAAAATCAGAGCATTTTTTTTTTTATTTAATTAATCTATTTATTTAGAAAATCAGAGTTTTCAAAACATTTTCAACTTAAAGATAGTTGTGGCGAGGTATTTTCTTGAAAATCTTCATCTTCTGTCTTTGGAATATGCTGAACTGAAATACCAAGTTTGATATTTAACCATTTTTGAGTTACTTATTTTTATTTTATGTTATTATTTATTCATAAATCTACAGAAGTGAGTTTTGGTTAAGATTTCAGTATCAAGGTTTTGGCAGGTATGCCTTCTCTACTTACTGTAGGAAAGTTGTAGAGGAATCATTACATTTACATAACTTTGTCTACAAGTTCTTCAATAGACTATTCTTACAAAGGCTTATTCTTTTACTTCACTCACGGAAAAAAAACATGCAACACCATCAAGGAGTGCTTAACTTTAATGAAGAGGTAAGTACAAGATAATGCATTATGATAACATCATATGATAACATCATATGATAACGAAACCAGCACAATGCAAGCATACATGTTGCAAGGGGGGGGGCATGTCCCAATAGTAGCATTAATATGTGGTGTACCCCCCTTGGGCAGCGATACAGACATGCATTCTTGCATGCAGACGATCGTACAGATGGTGAATGACTTCCTGCGATACACTGTCCCAAGCATCCTGCACCTGTTGTTGCAGTTTGGCAATGGTTGTGGCCTGCCATGGAGACCCAGTCAGTTTCTTTCCCTCATGTCCCATACATGTTAAATGGGAGAGAGGTCAGGGGACCTTGCTGGCCAGGACAGTTGTCGCACACCGTGAAGAGCACGTTGCGTATTGGGTAGTGCATTATCCTGTTGAAACAACACATCGCCTTCCTGTTGAACAAATGGAAGTACCACAGGATTAATAACTGCTGGACGTAGCTGGCACTGGTTTCACGTCCCTGCACAAACACCAAAGGCGAGCAAGAGTTGTAACTGATGCCACCCCATACCATGATGCCAGGAGTTGGGCCTTTGTGTCATGGACGAATGCACTCTGGACGATTGCGCTCACCAGCTCTATGTTGTATGTGTACACGGCCATCACTTGCATACAAACAGAACTTACTCTCATCACAAGAGTGTCATTCAATTGTCCAGTCAGCCCTTTCTTGACACCAGAGGAGATGTGCATGGTGGTGTACTGGTGTAAGAGGTATCTTGGCCAAAGGCATACATGATTTCAGTCCTGCTGCAAGAAGACGGTTTCCAATAGTCCGTGCTGACACTCCGGGTGCTACATGTGCCCAAACCACTTTCCTGGATGCTGTTCAGGCACCCACCAATGCCTGTACAATCTGTTGATCCAAACGTACATCTGTACAACGTGGTCACCCAGTACCTGGTCTACGATTGTGAGAATGTTCCACAGACTATTGCTGAAAGCATCAACACACCACTGATACATTGCACCCAACATCAGCGATTTGTCGATCGGCTCATCCAGCTACACGCAGGCCAACAATTCGAACCCATTCAAATGGCTGTAGTTGTGCGGCAGGAGTACGTTTATGTTGTCGTGGCATTGCTATGTCCTAGAGTGTCTTTTGACACCACCATTCAACTGTTATGGTATCACAGTGACTCTGCAGAGGCGACACAAAGGTCATAAATGGCCTGTGCAGTACCATCTATTGTTCACTGAGCACTACACATTAATCACTAAAAGTATAACCCTGCATTATCCTCATGCTATGTCCATTTTAAGATAAATGTAGTCTTTAGTGGTGTTGCATTTATTTTTTCTGTGAGTGTATGTTCATGTTAATTGAGATAAACATTTGCAAAAATAGTTTTATAACATATTTTTTGTCGGTGCAAGTGGAATAGTAGACTTATGCAGAGTCAAATCTTTTGAGAACAGTCACTATGCGGTGGCCTTCCATGGTGTAGTGGTTTCCATGCTAGCCTCTTGTACCCAAAGACACATGTTCAATCCCAGCAGAGGGTGATGGATTTTTTTCAGGTGTAAAAATCTTTAGTGTGGCTTCCTTTATCAGAGAAGTAAGCTTTTGGTCCAGGGTGATAGATTTATGGCACATGAAGGAACCTCAAACCTGTCAAAGAGGCCCCTGATTAAAATTAAGTGGTGTTTCATGCCTAACATAGAATGGGATGCAGAGAACCACCGTAGCTAAGGAATGTCCATGAATAAACCTCCATATCTTTTTAGTTGCTATATAATAGCCTTGAATTGCACTCCCTTCATGTGAAAATGAGATAAAGAACCATTAGCAATTTTATAGTTAAAAGAGTAAGTATTTGAAAATTCATACCAATATCAAGGAATATCTCCGAGAAGGTTAACTCTATGAAAAATATTTGACATAAATTGACCATTTTAATGATGTGTATGTTTTATAATGGCTTAAGTGAAGGAACATTCATAACAAAATATTGCCCTTTGATCTTTAGTGACTCAATTTGCTAAATAGCTGCTTTTAATTCTTTTCTACTAAATCACTGGTTGATGTGTTTTCAATTATAGTGGGCGTGAATCTGTGATTTGCACCACAAATTTCTGAACTTTGTCCATATAATATGATTCCTGCTTGCTACAGTAATTGCTATGAAATTTTGTTATAAATACAGCCATATTCATTACTGGAAACATATCCTGAGGTAAAACAGATCCACAATTTTTGATAAGATATCATCTCTTTGATCACATCAGCAGATTTCTGCAGACAAATAGGTAACAAAATTTTAAGGCTGTAAGTGTTTGTGTGCATGTATCTTTCATGCTGTGATTTTTTCAAATATATAGGAGCATTCTGTATACATAGTTGAGCCTGCTTTGTATGTATCCCAGTTCTAAGTAATTCATATGTGTACTAAATTTATGTAGATCCTGGAAAAATGTAATTTAGAAACGTGTCAATAGAGCCATATTTATATGTAATTTATTGTTCAGTGAAATACAACTGAGTTTTACATAATTATGAGCATATGTCATGCACGTCTCTGTTGACAAAGTCGCTATCTGGTGGGCGGCTTTCGGCATGACAAGGTCATAGGAACAAACAAGAAGTAAAGATAAAAATGTTCGGTATCTTGTGTTTACTGTTGAACAGTGGCTTTGTCCTCATTTCTCAGTTGGTTTAGGAATTGCTTATGCCATGCTATGTACAGTCATCAGTAACAGAAATGCTATTTTGGATGAGTTTTTAAAATTGGGTGCAAAATCTACAAAACGCAGCCATCAGCAGGAAGGAAGATATGCTGATTTGGAAATGGTACTTTTCAGTTTGTTCCAACAGAAATGGGCTGCAGCTCTACCAATCAGTGGTGACATGCTGAAAACAAAAGCAAGAGATTTAGCTAAAATTATGAATATCACGTTTTATTCATCAGGATGGTTGCAAGGATTTAAAGATTGTCATGGAATCACAGGGAAAAAATTTGTGGGGGAATCAAATGCTGTGGATGGCATCACAGTGCAAAACCTGGTAGGAAGGGATTCTACCAGAAATCATAAGTGATTATCAGCCTCAAAACATCTTCAACTGTGATGAGACTGGCCTATTGAACAATTTCCTTCCCAGCAAGATGTTAACTGAAAAGGGTGACTCATGCCATAGAAGGAAGAAAGTAAAGTTTGCCTATAGTTCTTTTTGCCATCAATGCAGGTGACCAGACAAGCTTCTCTCACTTGTGATTGGAAAATTAAAAAATCTTAATTGTTTTAAGGTTGTGAAAACAAAACCTACTGGATACGAATCCAATAAGAAGTCTTGGATGACTAGGATTTTAATGGAACAGTGCTTAAAGAAACAGGACATAGAATGAAAGAGAAACACAACAAAATATTTCTTTCTATGAATTGATGGGCAGCACATCCACTTCAAATAATTTTGGAAAATGTTTGAGTGGAATTTCCCTCCTAACTGTACCAGTCGTCTTGAGTCACTTGATTTGGCACCATTGCAACTTTCAAAATTCATTATAGAAAAACATTGGTTCAACATTTAATAATACTGAGTGATGCAGGAAATGAAAATCATATCATTAACTTACTACAAGCCATGGAATTTATTTAGGTTGCGTGGAAGTAGATGTCATCCTCCACAATCAAGCACTGTTTCTTTAAATCTGGTATCTTACAGTAGAAGGCTGTCTCTGATGATGGGGATGGTACCGATAGTGATGAAGTTGTGTCTATAAATGAGCTAGCTAGCTGGTGGGTGAAAATTTTGAGATCTTTGTGCATTTTGGTGACAATCTAGCTGTGTGTGGGGAACTACTGGTTAAGGAGATTATTGCTGATGTGTGCCAAATACGTGGTGGTGATCAAGAAAGCAGACCAGCTTCAAGTGACATTGACAGTAATGGGAATGACGACTCAAATCTTGAAATACCTAAAGTGAGTGAAATGTTAGATGTAATAAATGTGTGTAGGTGTTACTTATATCAGTGCAAAAGGCTGTGGTGAAAAAGCTCTAAGTTCATGAATAAATTTGCAAAATGAGTTGCATGCACTTAATGCAAAAAAAGTGAAACAAGCAAATTAGCTGAATGTCAAATATTAAAATACTGTTTATATACTAATATATAGATATGGACATTTTTATTGTGTTATTCTCTTTGCCCTATTTACTTTGAGAGCAAACATGAATTATATAATATGAACAATATAGATTTCATATATTAGGAAATTATTTACAGGATTGATGTATGTATCAAAGCCAAAGCTTCAGATTTCAGCTCTGGATGAAAATGAACCAGATTCAAAAGTTGCCCTCAAAATTCTATTGGAAAAGAGATATTTTTTCATCTTGGAATTACTTCAATTGGAACATGCCTACTAGAAGAACTCGGAAAAAATCTGATGCGTTACATTCACATGAGCTTCTCTACCTCCTGATCATTAATTGGTATTGAAACTATTTTTATGGAAGCTTATTTTCCTATCTACTTCATCTTAATCAGAAGAAAGCTTTGCATAAACAGCTACATTACGCATTTAATTAGGATACAAAGGGAATAGTGATAGTAATTTGTTTAAGAACTGGATGATCTATGCTGACCTGAAAATTTTATACACTTTCCATCCAATTGCGAGAAATAACTGAATGTTGATTGAACTTCAAAATAATGATAAACAATTGAACTGCTAAAATCATGAATATCATAGAGATGGTTTGTGCCATAAGAACTGTTTGGAATAAGTTTTAGGTTTTAAAAAGATCAACATTTTATGTGCAGACATTTTCATTTATTGCTTAATCTTCATCACTTATTCAAGATAATACAAAATGTATTCCAAATGAAGAGCATTTCATAGGATATTCCCATAACATTCAAATTAATTCAGTTTGTTTGTTTGCAAATATCTTTAGTAGTATGTTTGTACCTTTTCTTGGGCACTCTGCTCCTTAGTCTTCATTCTGTAGGTTGTGCGCAATTTCACTCTACACCCTATATCTAATGCTTTCAGTGCTAGGGTTTCATTCTGACCTTAGTTCCCAGAGTTCACACACATGCACATGTGCTGTGTTTTGTTTTGTTTAATAAGTTAGTTAGTTTGCAGTAATTAAATAGCCTATTCACTATAATGGCTGGGGGCCTTAAAGAAGGAAACAAACACTCTTTGGTTGACAGCTCTGCAGAAAGACACAGCAAACAAGCACTCTCTTCTTCCCACTGCCCACACTTCCCTTAAAACTAGCACCCAAGAAAAGGTGTGTACATAGTATGTGATATTTTATTCAAAAATTGTTAAAGCTATTTTTGAGAAAATCTAAGTTTTCGAACAGCCCTCCAAGTAAAGGGAAGATGGAGCTGGGAGGATTTTCTTGAAAATCTTTGTGTGCTGCATCTTTGGATTATTCATATCAAGCTTAACATTTACCCTACATACAAACATATACATGTATTGTTTTCTAAAACTAGTTTTTTATACATGACCTCAAAACATGTATTTCTGGTGAAATCTCAAAGTCAAATTTCTGTGTGTAAAACAATATCTTCTCTACCTACTATGTACATGGTAAAGAAAGTAAAAAGGAAGCTCTTTGAGAAGATGGTTATTAATTTTGCTTTCCTGGAGAGGGAGAGATGGAATTTAAATTCCGTTGATATAGAGATGACCTAGCAAGGTTAATCTGAAGTTAAAATCCAGAAGTACTTATCTGTTATGTTTTTCTTTGTGTAACTTTTGTAAATATAATATTACAATAACTATTCTTTCAGTTTAAACCATTACCAGTTGTGAATTTTGCCAAGGTAAGCCTGTTCCTTAATTAATTGTTTCTTTTCTGTATTTTCAGAGACTACACCCTTGGGGCTATCCTGAAGGCCTGGTCCTCCCCAGATTTATTGCTCAGACTCTGTTAAGTACAGTTCAAAGTAAATATCCATGTTGAACATAGGTTTAAAAACTTGTATTAGCTTCACCAATATTCATTACATATTCGTTATATATGTGGGAAGATTAGCAAATCGTTATATCTTCTTAGGCATTTCAACAGCCTGTTAGGAGAAAAGCAATTAAAAATGGTACACTATGATGATATACTACATATTTCCGCATTTGCTAATTTTTTAGACGTAAAAATCCGTAGCATGGCTTCCTTCGGAAGGGAAGTAAAGCTGTGGGTCCCATGTCATAGATTTATGGTATGTAAAAGAACCTCAAGCCTGATAGAGAGGCCTATGAGCAAGATTAAGTGGTCTTTCATGCCCAGTATAGAATGGGACATTGAGAGCTACAGTAGTTAAAGAGCATCCTTAAAAAAAGATGCTAAAATCTAGAGATTCATGCAGGCAAGTATTTAAAGAAAGTCAGATCCTGACAGTATTCTCATTAGATAGACACTTGTATCAATGTATTTGTCATTTGACATCCTTTTCCCTTGCTTTATTACCTTATTTAATATGGCTTTATATGTTTTGAAATAGAGAGTTAATTGTGGAGCAGTACCCTGTGTTATTGAAATTTCATGCAAGTGTCTTTTTTGTGCGCAAGATATTAAAATTCCTTTAGTAATTCAAGCATTAGCCTTTTTTGAGGAAGATTCTTTGATTTGTTTTTAGTGCAAAGGCCATATCAAAATAGTGTTTAAATGCTTTTAGAAAAGCTTCAAATTTGTCCCATGTATCATACACTTCCCGCCATTTTTCACTTCTTAACATATGCAAGAAATACTCTATACTTAGATCATTGAATATTCTAGATATTTTTGTTCTTAAACTTAGAGTGTACACTATTTTGGTGCTGTTGGATATTTGGATATTAATTGAGCATTGTGGTCGCTGAAACCCATGTTTAGTGGTTGTGTTATATTTGGCTGATTGAAATTAATGAAAACTTGGTCAACTGTAGTTGCACAGAGCTTCATTATTCTAGTTGGAAAGGTTAGTGTTGGTTGGTTTTAGGTTAAATGTACCTGCCAAGTTAGTAAAATCAGTCTTTTGTGAGTGCTTAATGAAATCAAGTGTTAAAATCTCCCCAGATAACGAGCATTGTATTCGATTGCTTGAATTTATTTAGAGCTTTTCCAAGTTGTTTAGGAATTCATTGAAATTACCATTGCGGGATCTATATATGCAGACCACTATTGTGTTTAATTTGGGGAGTTCCACAGCTGAAATTTCTATATCTTTTTCTTTTGACATGCCTAATGTGTTAACTATATTACTTTTTATACCATCTCTTTTATATATACACACACACATACACAGCTTCTGCCACACTTATATATTGCTCTGCAATAATGTGCTGCTAGAGTAAAATTTGGAAGTTTAGTGTTTGAAATGAGATTTTCTGTCAACCAATGCCCTGAAAAACAAAAAACCTGCACATCTAGCCCTTCCTGAAAAACGGTCTCTAGTTCGTATATTTTATTACAGACTGAACATTATGATGAGGTACTCTTAATTCTGTGGGCTTAGGTTTGTTTGGCGTACTTGCTTTACCACCTACCTGAAAATTACTGAGTCCTGACAGTCAGTTCTGTGATTGCGCACTTGAAGTTTCACTGCTGGTTTCTACACTTGCTGCCAATGATGTTTGGGCATCCTGGTCCTGGGTTGTCTGATTATCAGTTTGAAGCTCATCACCAACAAAAGTTATTTTGGGTACACTTAGAACTGCAGTAATAGCATCCTTTAACTGTGTAGCTATGTATGTATGTATGTTTTTCCTGTGGAGTTGAGACCGTATCTTGTGTGGTTTCCCTGGGAAGTATACTAATATTTACCAGTGTTGTGTTTTACAGTCTTGCACAAAGAAGCTTCAGATGGGCATTTGTTCTCAGAATTTCTCGATTCACACATGAGTTTGGCTCCAAGGCATAGTGATGTGGGATATTTGTTATGACTACTGGTTTGTCCTTGAGATCGCAGCCCAGTAATTTGTCCATTCTTTGTGTCGTATCTGCTGCTCCGTCTCCCTACACATCGTTAGCACAGCATATGATTATGTTTAAATCAGTAAACATTTGAAATATTATTAACCCCATATCCAAGCCTACCACCGCTTCTCACATAGCCCATGACATGATAGTCTTTCAAGTGTTCCTGCAATCTTGGAGCTATGCCTCGAGCATGGCTATTGCCATGAACTACTATTTTCTTTTTATGTTTTATTTCCTTAGTTTTCACATGTTTGCTACTTTTTTCAACATCGTGTAGAACTTGCTCTCGTGTTGTTTCTTCAGGTAGCATAGAGAATGGGTTACATGTTTCTACCGTGTATGTGTTCATTTCCAGTACTTTAGCCGGATTCTTTGGCCTGCGCCATTTGTCCTGTTCTTTATGTTCAAGTTGGGTTGTTAACATGTCATTTTTCCCTTTCAAGTCTCTTAGTTGATTGTGTGCATCTCCAAGCTCTTTGTTCACTATCTCAATTATTTTCTGTGGTTTTGCAATGGTCTGTTTTACACATGCATAGCCGTGTGGCTTGGGGATGTCATTATTTAAGGCTTCATGCTTCTTCTTGTTTCAGTAGCATATGTTCCATATTCTTCATTTACTATGTAAACACATACATTTCTGGTATTATTCAGTTGGTTTTCAGTAACATTTGTTTAATTCGTCACTTAATATGTATATAAAATAATCATCTATGCAAAAAGAAAATCTAAGAGCTCACAATGTTCATCACTATAATACAAGACATAACAAGGCTACAAGGATCCTAGTAAAATGGGTTTGTTTCTGTACAATAAATTACCAAAATTCATAAAGCAACTCCAAAATCCACAAAAACCACAAACATACAGAAAGTTCACTTACCACCCTTGGGCACACATACATTTCAAAAAATCTTCAAAAAGCAAAACACTTCCTTTGCTCTCAGAATCACCATAGTGTACAAAAACTGCTGTATAACAAAACAAAAGACCCTATCCCTAGAGAAAAGTTAGCTGGAATATGCCAAATAGATTGCAATGACTACTGTAATCTAGTATATATAGGCAGAACCAAGAGAAATCTGGAAACAAAACTAAAAGAACATATGAGATGTTTATACCGAAAACAGTTAGACAAATCAGTAGTAGTACACCATTTCTCAACCTTGAATCATGACATCACACCCAGTATAAAACTTTTAAAACCTATAAAGGACAGCTGCAAATTATAAACCTGGGAAAAGATTTGTATATAAAAACACAAAGACCACATAATGAATTCCGAATTACCGCCACCAACCACCCTTGGGAGATTCATCACTCCATCACCAAAAAGCACCAGCAATCTACAGCCTCCCCTGGACAGGAAACAAAAGCGGCACGATCAGTTGGAGAATTGTTGATAATGGGAACAGTTCCCTGTTCCTGAAACGCATCCGAGTAAGTAGAATTTTCAATAAAAAATAAAAGAATTTGAGTCGATTTTTGTAACACAAACATCACTAATTTTTACTTACTTAATTTAAGGGTTGAAAATGGGAACAACTGTTACCCGAAACCGGTCCCCAGTAAGTAAAAATTAGTGATGTTTGTGTTACAAAAATCAACTCAAATTCTTTTATTTTTTATTTAATCACATCACTGTCACAAGCTTCTATGCATATTTGCAAGTTTAGAATTTTCAATGATTAGTGTTACCATTTACCAACTCATTTATTATATAACTACGCATCACAGTTACTAGCTTCTATCCCCTCAAAATAGTGATTATTATTGTTTACTCATAATCTATAGTAATCATGGCTTTGGCCATACACCGGTGAGAGTTGCGGCTTTTATGTAGTTTTTTAAAAGCTGGCAGAAATATCTTATGTAACAGAACGAAAATGTCTGAAAGGCAATGGATATTTTTATGCACTCATATTAAGTTTGCTTTGTTAGCAAGATAAAGATGGTTGTTTATGTTTAGAAAGCACTGCTGATACTTGCCTATGACTGGAGCAAATTAAATGATAATATAATTTATGAAAAATATTTCTGTACTTCCTCTGTTTGTGATTAAACTAAATTTATCTAATAGTAATGTTAATAAAATATTTTTATCATTAATAATTAACATTCTACTGTTTTAAGAACACACATGTTTTCAAGTGGTGCTTGACTCATTAGCTCTTAGTCAGATATTACATTCAACTCCATGTGAAGAGCTGCATTTTCCTCTGCTGAGGGAAGCAACAAATTCTCAAGAGGTTCTTGTAAAGGTGATAAAGCAATTTTACTATTTGTGTCATTTACTCATGCTTTGTTAAACCTTATTTCAACATCTTATTTATTTTGTATTCAATAAAAGGTAAAAGCAACATGTCTGCTAAATTAGATATATTTAATACCAAATCCGGAAACACAGCCAAAAAGGTGGAGACAAGAAACACCAGTGTTCCTAGAACAGTGGCCTGGAGTATTTGTATCAGCTGTGCAGAAAATATGTTGAAATAGGTATTAAGATGTACTTTTTCTAGTTTTAGACAGTGAAAATGTTAAAGAATAGGAAAGTATTTGTGGTGGTGTTGCCAGAACTGTGTGCAGCAAAATGACATCTCCTCTACATTCCTTGAGATAGAGACATATGAGTATTGGTTTAATGCATATAATCACTACTTCTCCATGAAGTTACATTGGTTAGAGTTATAAATAAAAAGATTTGTTGAGAAAATACACCAAATTGCACAATTGTACCAATTCTTGGAGCGATAGTGCATATGTACATATAATAGTTGTGGGGTATATGGTTAAAGCTTGCTTTTTTATTCCATTTGTAACTATGCTCAATGGGTAAGCAAATGGTGATGGGCCAATGTGTATGAGGTTTCTAAAAGTTATGGCTCAACTAAATTAAATATCTTTCAGGATCTAAGCTAAACACCTCAATATCTCGGATTTTCAAACTACACTAGCCAAGGATAAGCAACACTATTTTATCAGAACTCTTCTAGCTGGAATAAGTTAATTATAACACATAATCTGCTACCCTCTGTAATTCTTGTTATAATTCATATATGTGCCCTTTTGATCTATGCAAAATATTTAAATTTAGAAAATTGAATGGTTGAAAGGGTAAGATAATACACATGAATATAAATAGGTAACTAAAGGAAATGTTTGTTTGAGTTTGCTCCCAATGATGGTGGTGGAGATATCACTAAAATTAGGAAACATCAACTGACCTTAGGGTTGCCAGAATGTACTCGAAGCAGGCCCTGAAACCAACCATCGGGTAACGGATATTTGATTCAATGGGGACAGAAATTGTTAAACAGATTTTGTTGTATTATTGTCGCATTTTTTACTAACATTAAAAAATTAACTTACTACCCCCACCACAGTCGACACTACCAATTAAATAGATTTTAGTTTATTTGAAATGGCTCAACAGATTCGTTTACATCTTCAAAGAAATCAAGAACTTCGATACATTTTGCTTTATCTTTGGAAAAGTATCTTACAACTATTGGGTAATGTTTTTATTGCCCTTATTTGATGTGTCTGAACCTAATGAAAATAGAACACTTTGCTTTAATTCCCTTAGAAGCTTCTCTTTAGCATAAGGCAGAAGCACATTTTTACCAAGCCTTCGCTTTTAATTTGGCTGCATCTTATTTTCTGTAGCAACCCACAGAAGAGTCTCCGAAAACATGTGTATATAATTTATTGCCACAATCTTGAGAATTGTAAGAATGGTGGTGTTTCGCACCATAATAAGTCAAAGTTAATTCTGTTGCAGTGATTTTGTCATGTTCTGCACAAAATTGTTTTGGCAAGAATTTAAGAAGAGATTGATTTTGCTTTTGTGATAATATTGTTTATTCATGACCTTCATGCTATCATTAACAGTAAATGTGGTACTGCATATTTTGCACTTATACATACACCCGTCACCATCAACTTTTTGTAACCCCTCTTTATAATTTTCTTTGCAACCATTCTTCATGGAACAAACTTGGATATTGCCTCTTCATTCACTGTTATTACTCATTATCACAATACAACAAACTATAACTATTCTGAATTATGAAAGATAGTGTAGTCTATTCACACATGATCTGAGCGTTCCCATAATTGCTGGTAACTCTGACAAGTGACAGTGAGCAAGCCGTAACTTGCCAGTGTTTCTTTAAAAATGTGAGCCAAATACTACAGACGCAACAATGAAAAGTTGCCAGAATAAGAATAGAAACATAGCGTTTTGTTGCAATTAGAAGTTAACATTCAAACCAAATTATTACAAATTATTCATGAGTAATGCGTCATTCAACCCCATAGATTAAAGTTATTGGCCCATATACCCGGAGAATTCATTCCAAACTGGGCACTCCGGGTGGCGTCCGGAGATCTGGCAACCCTAACCAACCTGCCTCGGGGGGGGGGGGGGGTTAAAATTGGTATTTCTCCGAAATACGCCTTGGCAGCTCCTGATATTCATATTTTTAGGATAAAATAATTGTGTTAGAATTACCAAGAGACATAAGAATGATTAAAAATTGAGCTTCGAAACATATATTTATTCTGACAAATGTAGGCCTAAAATGCACAAATTGGTATATTTATTCTGCTTTTTATGGAAATAATGTAACAGCATCATTGCTGCTCTGCATACTGCAGGCCACTAGGCTAGATTGTAGTACTGTCGCATGCCTCCAGCTATTCCTGTGTTAAATTGTCAAGAATTTCCAGTATTGGTACTGTATCATATTTAAGGGTAGAGTGAAGTAATTGCCAAGTTGGTAAAGCTGCTACACTTTCATAAGCATACAGTAAAATATGATGGCACTTAACAACATTTTTCGCAAAATTAATTTGCTTTGTCCACATTTATACACTGATTCTTTAGCAATTCTTTGGTTTTTGTGTATATAGGATACCTTTTAATGCACATATGTTTTGGACCCATCTTATTGTGTTGGAGCAGTATTGGTGCATTCCATCTCAAAAGATGAGTTTGAATCTTGTTTGCGGTGGGATGTCTAGGTAAGGCTTTTATTCTGGGGTTTTCCCTTATCACCAAGGGACAAGTATCTGGTTATAACTGAGCTCAATGTATCTCAAATTCATGTGACTATAATTCCAATCATTATTGACCATCTCTATAGGCCTAAGTAATTAAAGGGGTAGTGAAATGTTTAAAACAGAAGTGCATACACATGGCAGTAATTCCTTAAATCAATCTCATGCATTTCCTGCTGCTAGCTGCTGCTTATTCATTTGATTTTTGCACTTTGTTACAGTTCTGCAAAAAGTGTAGCACTCTGAAAAGAATATTGGTTACTGGTGGCTCAGGACTCGTAGGATGTGCAATTAAATTTGTTGTTAAGAAAGGTACCATACCTGAAGAGAAATGGATATTTGTTGGTTCAAAGGATGCTGATTTGAGGTAAGAATGCTGCCCAATAATTAGAGAGTGTAGATTTACCTCCATTTTTAAAACATTGTATCAAAGGTTAGTACCTAGCTACCAGCTTGAATGATGACATGAGGATTCTGATAATCACCAAGTAACTTATAGCAGTTATGGTGGCTGAGGGCAAGTTCTACAATCTGCTGATAAGTTGCCGATACAGCTATGTACTCGATTTCTAGCTGATTGGCATTCTACAATATTGAATAGCACTACTCGGAAGATATTTTTGCTCATAAGTTTTTGGCTAGTTAGTAGACGATATGTCTATTATCCAACAAAACTTTTTACATTAGATATGTCTGCAGACTTCCACGGCCATAGTCCATTGAGGTTATGGTTCTGCTCACATTCATATCTCACAATTATCACTAGCAATAGTAATTAAGAAAAAATCTGAAGTACTCCATGCACTTCATCGCTACATCTCTGTAGCAAATTACTGCTTATAAGCTTATTCTTAGCTTAGGGAATACACTACTAAAATGATAATCACATCTTTTAAAAGCTGCTTTTGTGTGGATGAAATCCGATTCTTTGCATTGCAATAGTTGACAAATTCCCAATTGTGAAAAGTTTCAAGTATATTAAAACTAAAACCAATAACAAGGAATATCTCGAAAATGGTCAAATCCACAAAAAAAAAAAAAAATTTTAACCTAAATTGTGTGTTTTGTGAAATCTACATCTTTTGTGTAGTACGTTTTTTGCTTTCTCATACAGCTTGCTAGTTATGCAAC
Source organism: Hymenopus coronatus (assembly GCA_030762935.1). Lineage (NCBI taxonomy): Eukaryota > Metazoa > Arthropoda > Insecta > Mantodea > Hymenopodidae > Hymenopus > Hymenopus coronatus. Next base: position 453,218,643 of record CM060900.1, on the reverse strand, counting down.
ATACAGCAAAATTCATCCCGAATAAAGAGGTCTTCAGAGGCTATTCCCAGACAATTCAAGATACATTTTATTTGACATACAGGTAAATAACTTCAATCAAAATCATTAAGCTATTTTTTTAGAAAATTACAATTTTCATAATTTTTCCATGGAAAAGGTAGTTTAGGGTGAGGAAATTTTCCTCAAAATCTTCGCATAGGATCCTTGGAAGATACTTAACTTAAATACCAAGTTTGGTATTTTGCCGACTTTTCGTTACAGACACACTGACACATGGATCTCTTTCTAAAAATCTAAAACGTGTATTTCCAGTGAAATTTTGGTAACAAACTTCTGGATGGAATGCAATACCTTCTTTATAAACTATGTACATAGTATGTGAAATGAAAGTAAAAATTGCATTTATTGGATGATGGTGAGGAAGTAATACTGGATTTGAGACTTTTACAGGTAGCTTTAAAAACTCGAAAGATGTTTTGGAGTTCCTCCTATTATGCAGATGATTATGGTTTTTGATGGGGGCGACCCCTCAGCTATGCTCTGCAGCTTACAATTAGGACCGTCAACTTGAAGTAACACTTTCCAAATGCCAAAAAGCGTGACAAGTATGGAAGTATCTCAATGGTTTAATTAATTTTTATATACCACCTGCTGACTTTTATGAAATCATTGTACCATCTAGTGGATGTTTGGTTAATCCTCCCCCTTTATCCCTTATAATTTCTATTTCAAAAAGTCCAGGGATTTCCAGTAATAGTGAAAAATGCCAAATTTAATGAAGTGAAACATCTGACTTCTCAACCTCTATCCCAACAATCCTCACAGTATATTCTTTTATAGATTCAGTGTGTTCATATTCTAATACACAGGCTTTGCAAATGTTTATTAGTGTTTTATGAATTGTAATTTATGAATTCAAGGCATTTTATAGCCCATCCCGGTTACAAAATCTTAGACTTTTTAACATTGAAAGAATTGTCAAAATATCAAAATATGTGGTTTTTAACATTCACTCAAATACATTACACACTCACTCTCTCTCTCTCTCTCTCTCTCTCTCTCTCTCTCTCTCTCTCTCTCTCTAATATCAGTATACATTAATTTCGGCATAGGAGAAGGAGCATTAGGAGACAAGTAGTACATGAGCAAAAAGTAACAGAAAAGTAAGGTTATGTGAACCCTAACGTAATTATTAGCATCCCCCCATCTCCTTTCCCAGTAGTTCGAACACTTTGCCACTCGTGGATTAAAAATTTAGGTGTTCACAAAAGCAGCACTTTACCACCACCATGACCACCTCACTACTACTACTACTACTACTACTACTACTACTACTACTACTACTACTACTACTACTACTACTACTACTACTACTACTACTACTACAGCCGCCGTCACTATAACACCAAATCCAGTAATATTGGAAACAATGATAGTGCCTAAAAACAAGAATTATAAATTTGTTACACAAATCGTCACTCACCCAGTATTGTAAAGATGTTGAATTTCTTAGTCCCCGATAGTTAACAGCAATATGAGGTTCCCAGATGGTGATGAAGGGGTAAAGTCCTTTGATATAGTTCATGTGAAGAATGGTATTTACAATGAATGATGTTTACATTGTTTGTATTATGCAATGGACACTTAAGTTATTTGTACAGAAATTTCATGCGCCGGTTTTTCAAGTGTGCAAACTTTTCTATCTCTCGGTGATTAAATTCTTTTATGCTGTTGACCAGTTTCTTCTCAATAGCAAGCATTGCCAATGCTGAAAGTTGGTCTTCAGCCATCGCATTCCTCGTAAAGGTTTTAATTCCTTTCAATGTGGAAAAGCAGTTTTCTGGTTCTGATGTAGTCATGGGCGTAGTGATAACAATCTTCAGTAGCTCGGTTAATTGCGGAAAAGTTTCTTCGTTGGGGTTGTTTTCTGTTATGAACTGAACTGCAACATAGATGATGCTCCTTCAGCTTTCATCATATCACGCCAATTATACAGTACTTGAAGTTCTGTTTTAAGCTGTGACTTGAGCAACCATGGGTAGATTTCAACAGTAGTGACGAGATCTTTTTCTGGAAAATCTTCGGAGAATGTCTGGAAAGAAGCAACATCAACTAGGCTCAAAGCCACTAAATGATCGGTAAATGAAAATCTCTCATTTACGTCACTAAGTATCGCGTCGCACACTTCCTTTCCCTCTGCCACTCGATTTTCTTGCCTCTTTCGATTTTCGGAAACTTCACATCTGTTAAGTGTAGCATCTGTAATTTCCTGCACAGCAGACGAGAACCGATCTAAGTAGCGTTTTACTTTTACAGCATCGATTTGTCTGTGCTGCAGTACTTTAAATAAGAACTCTGCCTGAGGCATTATTCTATGAAAGAATTCCAACCAGAAGCTGAATGCAGAATCCTCCAAAGCTGCTAAGAGGCCACTTGACTCACGTCTTGTTTTGTCATCAATATTATCAAGCAGACTTATTTCCTAAGGACACTGGATGAGAAGATCTTTATTTTCATACACAGCATTCACTGAATAAATGTTGCAAATCCAGCGTGTAGCTGCTAGCCTCAGAACTCTGTTTTGCACAATTCTGTCAACTATTTTGGTTCTTAGACAAGATCTTGAAAAAAATGCAGGATGCCAACCTGATGCATCTGAGTGAAAAGATTAAAAAAGCATGAGAATTCACATGCACATAAGAATGCATGTATTCGATTTGCCATGCTTGGTCGTGTGAATATCAGCACTCAACTAGACAGCGCTTACAGGCAATCGGTAAAGAGACACAAGGAGCAAGTTGACTAAAATAGGTACATTCTCTTTAGGCTGATTGCGTAAAATTTTGTGGAGCATTTGAACTAGCTCTACGCGGTCATGATGAGTGGGAGAATTCTGAAAATTCCGGGGTGTTTCGTGGGCTTGTTAATTTTGTAAGCTCTATTGATATAGCAATGCAAGAACACTTAGAAAATGCAACCGTGTTCAAAAATACTTCAAAGACGGTGCAGAATGACTGCATGCTTGCGGTCTGCAGGGAAAGTATATCAGAAGAAATAAAGGTAGCTCATGACTTAGCCGTTATGGCTGATGAAACAACCGATGTGTATACTCAGCAACAACTCGCTATTGTGTACAGATATGAGATGCAAGGATCGGCTGTTGAGCGTTTTTGTGTTTTTTTTTCAATCCTGTTGCCCAAGATGCTATTTCTGGGGTAATAAACACTGCATTGCTAGAGCTTATAGGAGAGCAGAAACATAAATTAATAGGTCAATGTTACGATGGTGCTGCTGTTATGAGTGGCAGTGCAAGTGGAGTTCAGGCGAGAATACGGGCTATGTACCGTCATGCATATTATATATACTGTTATGCCCATTTTGGTTCTGCAGAAGGCTGCTGTCATAAACAGCTACTTAATATCCACCGAATTCATGGCTACCTTTGAAAAGTCGCAAGAATTGAGAACCACGAGGTCACTTGCTCAACACAGAGAACATTGTTGTTAAAATAATAAGCTATGTTTAAAACATGTTAGAAAATCCACACTAGTCTCACCTATTAATAAATTAAGTATTGTCACAGTAAGTTAATCACATTATACCAGAAATAACTTAGTAAAACTGCAGCACACGCTAGTCTTAAGCAAGCTCTTGCATAAACTGCAAATTATTAAGAAAAATAGCGCCTCATCAAATGCAGTTGCATTTCCGGATAGTTTCAGCGAAATCTCAAAGATAGCAGCACCTTCCGATAATAAACAGAACCCTGGTGATGTTAATGAGAACGAAAGTGCACGATTGCAATGTGCTCATTTCTGGCTGTAAAATTCCCAGCTATTTTGTTACTCGCGCAAGTGCAGAGCTGCTAAACGTTAGTTATACACTAGCACAAGAGCTCTGTGCTACAAGCGTTGTTGTCACATACTCGGGTTCTCAACTGTGCTGAATCTGAAGAGCAGAGCGCGGTATATTTAAACAAGTGGCACCGGATAGCGCATTTTATTAAATGTTTCCTGAAAGAGAGAAAAAGGAGATCCACTAAGAAATATTAGAGGTTCACGTGCTCTTATACAGCAGCCGCTGCTGCTTATTGATCTTTGGGTTCAGAAACGCGTGTGGCAATATTGCGTCCTGTTTGGCCAATGTACACTGCGCTGCATTTGCAAAGAATGTGGTAAACACCAGGTACTCTTAAAGCTAAATTATCTTTAACTGGCCTGATTTTTTATTTTAGGTGGTAGCTTATGGATGGTTTTGTGCTGGACGATCCTGCATACAAAACCATTAAAAAGGATCCTACCAACTCTGTAGAAAGATGCACTGTCCAGCTAATTAAGAAATCCAGCCTTCCTCCTGATGTTCAGAAGACGGTCTCACCATCTGCCTCCATACCTCCCAGATTATACGGTCTCCCGAAGATCCATAAGCTTGGGATACCTCTAAGGTCTATAGTGGACGCTATTGGCATCCCTACCTATGGCCTAGCTCGTCATCTGGCACATCTGCTGCAACCAATGGTAGGTAAGTGTGTACACCATGTGAAAAACTCCTTACACTTCGCTGAAGTTCTTGACAGCATCAAAGTAAAGCCATCAGACCTGCTAGTTAGTTTCGATGTGGTATCTCTCTTCACCAGAGTTCCCCTTGCGGAAATAATACAACTACTGTCGGAACACTTTCCACCTGGTATTACCTGCACTTTTTAGTCACACACTTCCACTTATTTTCTGTATGACAACACCTACTACGAACAGACAGACGGTGTTGCCATGGGCTCTCCTCTGTCACCAGCTATTGCCAACTTCTATATGGAGTTTCTGGAGCATGAAGTACTTGACACAGCCCCATTAAAGCCTACACATTTTTTCAGGAATGCAGATGATACATTTGTAATTTGGCCGCATGGACTGCACACTCTTCCAGATTTTCTTGCACACTTAAATAGCCTCAGATCACAAATACAGTTCACAATGGAAGTTGAGAAAAATGCTTCCCTCCCCTTTCTGGACATTCTGGTTACCAGAAAAGCGGACGGAACTGTTGGTCATGCCATCTACTGAAAACCTACACACACGGATCTTTATCTCAATGCAAACAGCTTCCACCATAAGTCACAACGAATGGCCATTCTCAACACATTGGCACATAGAGCAGTTTCTGTATCAGATCCAGATAACCTGCAAACTGAATTTCAACACGTAAAATTCACACTCCAACAATGTGGATATTCAGCCAAGGACATCACATCTGTGTTTAAAAGAGTTGGACGAATAAGAAACCCCAGCAAGAACACTCAACAAGACAAGCCAGCCGCCATAGCCTATATATATCGTTTACTAGCAATTTTCGGGAAAGATTAGTAGACTACTCTACAAATATGTCTAAACCATCCATAAGCCACCACCTAAAATCAAAAATTTGGTCAGGCCAGTTGAAGATAATTTAGCTTTAAGAATACCTGGTGTTTACCACATTCCTTGCAAATGCAGCGCAGCGTACATTGGTCAAACAGGACGCACTATTGCCACATGCATTTCTGAACACCAAAGATCAATAAGGCTTATGCAACTCGAAAAATCTGGACTGGCTGAACACTGTATAGAACAAAGCCACAGAACTAACTTTACCAACACCAAGATAGTGGCAAAGTGTTCGAACTATTGGGAAAGGAGAGTAAAAGAAGCTTTAGTCATCTCATCTGAAACAAATAATCTAAATCGCGATTCTGGCCTACAACTAAGTTCAGCATGGACACCGATGTTAAAGAGCCTTAACACCTAATCCTCTACCTGCAGTTTTCCAAGGCTTGTTTTCTAGCAGGTCCATGCTTAAACACAAAACATTAGCCATATAACTGCTATAAATAGTTTTCTATGAAGTCCATGCCCATGACTCAGTCATCTTAAATACCAGTTACAACATGGCCATAATATCACGCGAACCAATCAGATGTTAGCTTCATTCCAGCTCTTATAAATACCAGTCTCCACAAGCTCAATCCATCAGTTCACCCTGAAAACGAGGAAGATGCACTTCTTTGAAACGTTGGTATCAAGCCAAGTTTTTACCTGGTTAGAAGCCCAAGAAGATTTTGAATTTAACTATAGGCAGGCTTATGGGGCCATATTATAACTAGCCCTGAAGGACTTTCCCTGTGGATAACTTGGTTCATTCACCTATGGAGAGCAATGGCAATTACAATTCAATCTAAGGTGTTTTGGTATTCTAACAAATGTTTAAAAACTCGCAAATTGTTTACAAATAACGTCTTTGATTCACTGCTTCCAATAATTCACTCAAAGTTGCAATGCTTAGACTGTTTACAGTTGTATGCCATCCATGTCTCACGCACCACTGTGTGCTATTTTACACTAATTTAAACTTTGTTGCATAATTACAACCCAATTTAAAATTTAGTTCAATCATTGTTTAGGAGTGTGAAAATGCAGAGCTCTTAATCATTTTAATTTATATGGTGAAGCTTTGAAGAATGACCCAATGGTTAATCATGCTACAACAACTGAAAGCGAAATAGAAGATTGTAGCTCCAGAATAGAATCACACAAGAGCAATGGTGGAATGCTGTTTGATTTTTGATTGGACTTGTCTGATGTAAATCCAGATTATGTTCCAACAGATAGTGCATCTTCAGAGGATGATTTCAGCTAGCATGCATTGAAGAGGCATATAACTACCATTAAATAAAAATTTGATGTGTTTCATTCACATGACTTTCCCTACATCTCTGTAAAAATATTGTTAATAAGCTTATTCTTCTATCTACTTCATGCTAATCGAGATAAATATTAGCAGAAACAATCTTATTACTTAGTTCCTTATAAGTGAAAGGGAAATAAGGGAATACTCTAGGCTAAAGTGACAGACAAATGTTTTAAAATGTGCTTTCTATGGGATTGAAATCCGTTTCTTTGTGTGGCCAGGAATCGACAAGTTCCCGTATGAGGAAAGTTTAAGTATTTTAAAACTGAAACTAATAACAAGGAATATCTCAAAAACCGTCAACTTCACAAAAAAAAAAAAGAATATGACAACTTGTGTTTTTTAAGACGGTCTACATTATTTGTATAGTAAGTCTTTGTCCATCTCTTACGATTTACCAGTTATGCAAAATTCATCCAGAATAAAGAGGTTTTCAAGGCTATTCTCAGAAAATTCAAGATATACATTTCATATGTCATGTAATTATCTTAAATATAAGAGATTTTAATCAAAATCATTAGAGCCATTTTGAGAAAACCAAAATTGTCGAAATTTTATCCTTGTAAAGGGTATTTGGGGGTTTGGTGATTTTCTTGAAATTCTTTGTGTTGCATCCTTGGAAGATACGAAACATAAATATCAAGTTTGGTATTTAATGGACTTTTCGTTTTTGAACTATGCTACCCACATGCACACGCATGGAGGCGCACACATATACGCACACTTACTTTTCTAAAAATGCTTTTTGAGATTCAGGGGGTCTCAAAAGATGTATTTCCGGTGAAATTTTGGTATCAAAGATGTAATACAACACCTTCTCTATACACTATAAACGTAGTACATATGGAGAAAGTAAAAATCTGTGCAAATAGAAGAATCAATATTGCCCCTACTTAGGAATGTTACACATGTCAGGTAGGAGAAAAATGCTGAGTAAGGAAAAATGAGGGAGGAAAGAAGAGGATCAGGTAAAGGCTGAAGGATGCAAGTTCTTCGTAAGTAAATAAAGAAAAGAAAAAAAATACAGTGAGGGTCTTGCTTATATATTAAAAAATAAAAAAATAAAAAAAAAAAACAGACACCATCTAAGTAACAAAATGTCTTAACTGCCCGTAATTTCAAATACAGAGTATCATTTTCCAAAGAAAAGCAGAGGGAAATTTGCAGATTTGGGATGAATATCAACAGCAGGACTTCTTATTTGCAAATGTGAATAGTGGAATCCCTGGGAGGAGAGGGCAGGGTGATGCAAAGAGGCAGGTAAGAGAAGTGTCAGGGGAATATTTATTTGAATTGGTGAGAGTCAAAACATGGGTTTATCAGTCATTTTTTTCCTAAAACTCTTTATATTTGGAAATATTCCATTAACAGCTTTCAAATGTAAAGTGGAATCTGGTCTGTATGTTGGTAAGGATAACAGAGGGAAACCTGCACCTTTTAATAAAACTGACCCAAATACCATCCAACACATAAAGAAGATTTTCCAAAAGACTCTCAATACTTGTAAAAGTCAACCCAAGTATTTGGATCCTAATCTGATATCAGCAAAATATATGTAATGTTTAAAGAAAAGGCCTTTGAAGCAGGATATTATATGCCGGTATCACTCATAACATTTTGACAAATCTTTTGTAATGACTGTAATCTTGTCATTTTTCAAGTCTAAAAAAGACCAGTGAGAACTTTGTATTCCATATAAAAATGCAAAGTGTTTGGAAACCCATGGGGATGCACAAATTTATGCTGCACATATGGGAAGAAAGGAGGATTGCAAAGCAGCTTAAGCTAGGGATAAAGAAAGAAAAAATAAAGATGCTAAGTTCATATTTGTGACATTTGATTTGCAGTCTGTTTAGAGATACCATCATCAGATGTTAGAAGTACTACAGTAGATAATTTTTGAAGTCATAGAACATAAATTTATGGAGAGCAATCATTCTTACATGGAAATAGATTCCATGTACAGTGCAGTTGAAGAGGCAAAGAAATTTGTCCTGGTTTATACATTGCAGGACTGAGTGATAATTTTCTGAATTACGCTCTCCCGGTCCCTTAAAGATAAACAGCCTTACCAAGTCAAATAGATAAAATTTCATGATTTTCTTGACTCGACGTAATTATCCAAAAGTATTATTAAAAATAAGATCAAAAACCCAGATGGTGAAACGGTAAACTCGCTCCTTGTGTGAAACACTTCAAATACTGTAAATACAAGGAAAATTACAAAATAATTTTTTATAAACATCACTACCACATTGATGAATACAAGTCACATGAAGTCTATGGCAGGGGATGTCCTAGAGTACAGAAAGATTTGCCCAGCGTGTACCAAAATCTTTTGCCAACCAATAAGCTTAAGAAACAAAAATCTGCGGAAGTTGTGCCAGAGTGACACTATTCCTGAAGAATTTCATGGCTGGCACAGTTATCTTTCAACTGCAGAGTGAAACAATGTTCCTAGAAGTAGAAGATCTAAGATTCAAATGAATCTAACTTGTCATTAACCACATCTAAAACACTAAACTAACTTGAAACACAAATACGTACTACCGGTTAGAAATCGCTCCACTAACATAATGCAAAAAACTAAATGTAACACTGTCAGTGAAAAACATTTTCTGTCAACACACCGAAATTTGCTACCACATAATGTACATTGATTTGATAAATAACAATATATCCACTTACTAACACTCTTAAACACATGTCTGAAACTGGGTAACCTCGTCTCATATATCCATTGGGAGGAGGTAATACTGGCTCACTTGCACATTTGTTACTCCATTTTTACACATGGCTACCTGTTTAAGAGGGATCCTGCTCCTATCTGTGCACTCTTTGTTCATCATGTCATCATGTCCTGATAGAGCATGCTGCTGACAACTAATAAAAAGATCCTGACAGATTTTAGAATTTTTATCTACACTGCTTTTTACTATCGGTATGTAGTTTTATTTTCATTTTATTCCATCTTGCATGATCCTGGAGAGGTAGCTGAGACTTTTAAATGTTTTAATAAATGTGCTTTTTAGCAATGGGGATTTGGTTTTAGTTACATCTTTTTAGTTCCATTGGTTTTAATATTTTTTAAATTCCCTATGGTTTCTGATATTGGCACTTTATTTGTATTGTATTTTAATTCCAAGTTAAAAATCGAATGAGCATTATTGGTTCTTAAGTAATTAATATTATTTTTAATATAATAATTGGAATAATTTAGGGTGAAATTTATATTATTTTGAGGTGTTATATGAATATTAATAGTATGATTGTTATGAAATTAAAAATATAAACTAGGATTAGATACCCTATTATTTTTATTGTAAATTTTTATACTAGAGTATTAATAGATATGATCTTTAAACTTAAAGAATTTGATGGTATTATAGTCTATGTAGAGAAATCTGTTATGTAATCGATAATCCACGTTGAACCTTACTTATGTTAAGTTTTTGTATAGCGCTGTTTAAGAAAATACTTTCAGGTAATTTTCTGGAAATATTATTAAAAGGAATTGACAATGGAAGCACATGGCTTCTGAAACATGTTTTCTGATATAAAAAAGTAAGTGATGTAGTGTTACAGAATCGACTCAACTAAATTTTAATTGTTTAAACACATCACTGTCTCAAAGTCCACCATATATCAGGATAACCAAGTTTAGCTGTTTTATTTATGCCTCATTTTTAATGATTTTATCTCTTGGTTTTACCCACAATTGTTTTAAGAGGGTACTAATGACCTCGGAATTGGCCTCCCTTGAACACCACTTGTTGCCGTCGTCGCCATCATCACTAGCATCACCATCATATGCCCAAAACATTCACCATTTCTTCATTTTCTGATTTTTCACAATTTCAGACTTCAAATATTTCAAAAGTTGGTAGCTTCTATAGGGATTGCAGATTTTCACAGCAAGCAGATGATATGCATGTTACATAAATCATAAATTGCTACCTTTACTTTATTTACAGTATAAAAGAGAATCAGTCAGTAATATAATAAAAATATTTACAGATATATACAATGATATTAAACTATTACCTGTATGAAGAATGAATGCAGATGGCCACGAGTGGAAGCTTGCATAAAACAAACAGATAATGTCATCACTCCTGGTGCAAGTTTGACAATACTGTAATGCAGCAGTTGAGTTACTTATAATGGAAGACTTTAAATCAAATCAAAATGCAAACACCGCCGCGCGTAATCATATGCTCACGAAGAAGAAAATGAATATTGATTAATGATAAAGAAAACAGCAAGTTTAACCTGTCGTAGGACATTTAGTTTATTCCGATTTATGTACACTGTGCTGATATTTTGATAGTCAGATTGTGTTGCAGTATATTCCCACCTTCTCTGACTGCTCTAAACCTTGCTATGCTACCACCAGTGACTCCATTAACAACTGTACTCTTTTGTCAGACAGGTAGTGTTTATTTTTAAGTGAGCTACTTACATTAAAAATACATTCATCACGTGTTCAATTTTTCAAATGCAAATCTTCATCAAATGTGTAAAGACGTTAATTAAGTAAGAATTTTTGAAAATGTTTTTTGAAATTTGCTGTAGATTTTATATTTTTTTTATTTCCAAAGGTTTTATTATTGTAAAATTTAATACCTTGGTAAAAGCTACTCTCAAATAATTTACTATGGTACAGGGTTAAATACAATTTACATTTACCTCTTGTGTCATGATTATGTATTTCAGCATTTGTATTACAATTTTTTATTCATATTTGTATTTGTACTGTAGTTTCATGTATGTTTACACCTGGTAATGATAGGTGATATGTTTGTGAATTTAGTATATGGTTTACAACTAGTAGTGTTAAATGGATTGAACATAATTCTGATAATTTTTTTCTGGACCCAGGATATTTGTATTGTGTCACTGCTGTTTTCCCATATGGCAATGCCATAGGCCATCAGTCTAAATACCTACTAAACTTTTTAGTGTGGATATTTGATAACATATCTGGCTGAGTCTTTTCATGTGTGTCATGCGCCATAGTTCAGGAAATTTTGTTTTGTTTTGAGTATTTTATCTCTTCTCTGTCTTTTGTAGTTTTCTTTTTTATGAAAACTCACTGCTAAATGTTTTTCTTTGTTAATACATAATTTGTTTTCTTTGAACCAAGATGTTATGTAGGTAGAGACAGGAAAATTTTGTTTTATGTTTTACAACATTTTGGTATTATTTTTTATGGTATTCAGTATTATTTTTAAATGGATTTTAGGTAATAAAGTTGATTTTAGACACTATAGCGATGCATCATTTTAAAAAGTTTGGTTATAAGTGAAAATTATTTAACATACAAGTTATTTTAAATACAAACAATTTATGTATCAAGTCATGAAAGCAATCATGTTATTTTTATATAAGTATGCAAACTATCAAGAATTATGATAAGGTTTTACTTGCATATTAATTGCACTTCTATTAGTCACTATGAAATGCATTCTTCACAACATATTTACCAAGTGGATCACTGAATCAACTTCAAATGATAGCATGATCATGAGTTCCAAATTTTCTTCGCTTAGATTGTGTCTTCGGTCAGTCAGAATCTCACTGTACTGTGAAAATAGTTGTTCACTGTCCATGTTAGAACACAGAATCCATATTGCTTGTGGAGCTGCAGGAGCAAATTCGGGGTTATCTAATTCATTACTTGTAGGCATAAAGTTGTAACTTGACTGCATCTTGCAGTTGTATGAATGCTTTCAGAATTGTGACTGCATTGAGTGATTGCATTCTAGAAGCAGCAGAAAGTTCTGATAGCTTATTTTAAAGATGTAAGCCTACTCACATAAGAGAATGTTTAACTTCTGCTTGAGGCAGCTGGTTGCCAACACTTTCTAAAAGTTGACTTATTTCACCTTCAAAAATACCTTGGCTGATCAATTTGAAACCATGCTTCAAGTTTTTTAACCTTGAGCATAAATCATGGGCAGTAGGGAACTTGGATCCCTCAAGATGCTGTACAAGTGCTGTGAGGTCATGAGCACATTGCATAACAAACTTTAATGTGTTAAATTCAAATGGTTAAACTCAAGTCAAAACCCAGATTTAATTCAAATTGTTAACTTTCAAAGAAAAAAAAATTAACATTAGAACTCATTAGAATAATTGCAAATCATATTTTACAAAAATTGTCACCGGAACAAGTCCAAAATATCGTAGCAACACATCGCTAAATATGGCGCAACACTGAAATGTGCAATGAGGAAATTGGCAACAATATTGTTCAATAGCCAGCCAACTGTTGAATGGCATATTTATCAAAATACAAGACACCCACTTTACAGTTTTGTAGGATGGCGGGTGTGTTTTGGGGTTGTGGAGTGACAGGAGGAGGCGAATATTGCTCCTCGACGGTTGCCTTGATGGTGCAACGGCCCTTGTGCACCGCTGGTGTGTTTTTATCAAAATGTTTCTTTTGAGATTATAATTTTGAATCCAAGCAACTCTTGAAGGATTATAAGGAGCTTAGCCGTAGCAGCTGTTGGTGGTGCTCCTTCGTTACCGGGGATGCCCGCAAGCCATGCGGGGAAACCGGTATCGCCTGAAGCGGCGGTTCGTAGGATCGTAATCCCCAAGAGACCTAACGAGGGCGCTCCGATGGAATGGTAACCCTTCGTTGAATTTTGTTGCCCGACGCCTAATCTCGTCCTCCAGGTATGGTAGACCAGAGGCTTCGTGCAGGAGACTCGTTGGAAAGCCTCGAGGCACAGAATAGATAGCCCGAAGACATCTATTCTGTACCCGCTGAAGCAACAGCAGACTGGAGTCTGCCGCCATGCCCCAGATCTCACAGGCGTAGACTAACAAGGGGATTATGAGAGCCCTCAAAAGGCGCAACTTAAGGGGAACCGTCATCGAGGACCTCAGCATCGGGTACAGTAAGGCCGCAGCCCCATTGCCCCGGCACCATAGCCCCCTGATGTGCTCCCTAAAAGTGACGCCCCTGTCAAGCTTCACCCCCAAGTAGGTGATGGTGTTGGTCCATTGTATCCTTCGTCTGAGGTACGTGAATGTGGGGAAGTTTGCGGGAAAGCGGCGCTTGGTGAAGAGAATAGCGTGGCTTTTCTCCGGATTTATGGACAATCGCCAACGCTCGCACCACTCTTGGATGAGGCAGAGGTGTCTCTGAATAGGGTTGAAGGCTCTGTGTGGGTGTTTGTTTGTACAGTATAACAGCACGTCATCAGCATACTGAGCTATGTTGACTTGCTGCACTGTTGGTAGGTCGGCCATGTAGACGCTAAAGAGCGTAGGGGAAAGTACAGAGCCTTCTGGGACTCCGCCTCTTACTGGCCTAGGTGTTGATTTGTGTCCCGCAACTGAAACTACAAAAAATCTGTGTTTAAGATATGTGTGTAGTAGGTGTATGATGTCAGTTGGGAGCTCCAGTCGGATGAGTTTGAGGAGCAGACCCGCATGCCAGGTCGTAGAGAAGGCTTTCTCCATGTCCAGCGACACCGCCGCAGTGTAGGCTCTGTCCTGGAAACCCAGGGCAGCGGCCTCCACTACTCTCAGTAGTTGCTGGGGTGTAGAATGCCCAGGACGAAAACCAAATTGGTGATCTGGGATGGCGTGAATGTCGCCCAAGAGAGGGGACAAGCGGGCTAGTATTAGCCTCTCGAAAACCTTTGAGAGAACTGATAGGAGACTGATGGATCGGTAGTTGGATGGGTGTAACGGGTCTTTCCCCGGCTTCAAGATGCATATCACCCGGGCCTCCCTCCACTCACGTGGAAAGTGACACAAGGTGAGGCACATGTTGAAAACCTTTGTTAGAAAGAAAGAGTACCGCCTTGATGGGAAGGCATCGGAGCATGGCGGGGGTTAGTCCGTCAGGACCCGCTGCCTTTTTGGGGTTGAGGCGCCGGAGTGCGCCCTGGAGTTCACTGGGTCGGCCGGCCGTAGTTCAGCAGAAGCTGCTGTATCCATGCCATCACATCCGACATCTGCAGGACAGGAGGAGTGGTGGGAGTGATGTTTCTGGGTGAGGGTGTGGGAGGAGTGCTTCGGGGCGCTGGCACGCCGCCATCCGCCTCCTGCCCCTGCTGTCTCTCGGGTACGGGAGTACCGTTCCCTTGCGCAGCCCTGGGGGAGAAGTTAGGCTGCCTGGCTGGCCAGCGCACCTTAGCTTGAGTGGGGGGCTTTTGTTTGGGTTTGGCTGGAGCTTCTTTGTTGCATGGGGGTTGGTTTGTGTGGCTACCATCCCATGGCTTCGCAGGGCCACGCTCAGCCCTTTGCGCCGTAGTGGTGTTGGTGGCTATCCTTTGTTGTGCCGGCTGTCTTGCAGGAGGGGCAGATGCAGTTGTTGGCGCCTCTGGGCGCTGGTTGGCTACAGGTGCTGTTCTTGTGACCTGCTGTAGTTCTGGCGGCGGTCTCCTGGCCGCTATGACAGCGATCCTCTTAGGACAGCCACCATAACAAGCAATATGATCACCACCACAGTTTGCGCAAATCGGCTTCGCAGTGGGAGCTATCTCGCAGACCTCTTTAGGGTGGGCACCTCCGCACCTTAAGCAGCGCAGGTTACGGAAGCAAAAGTGACTGGAGTGGTTAAACCCCAGGCACCGGTGACATTGAGGGGGCCCGCCAGAGCCCTTGGAAGGTTCAATTTTGACCCTGAGGTAACAGATGGTGGTGACGCCATCTATCTTGGCCTCAGGGTCATTGGCCCGCTCCACTACTACGAGGAAGAGGGGGAGGGGAGATTTGGGGCCTTGCCCATCTGGAGCGGACCTGGTGAGCTGCTTCACCAGTCTTGGGGTGATGCCCTGGCGGATGAGGTCTGTCGAGATATCCTCCACCGAGGTGTCGACTGGTAGGCCACGAATGACCCTGCGGAGGTCACGGGACTTGTCCAGTCCAAAGGTAAAATGAGGAACACTTTTCCTCTTGAGGGCTTGCAGAATGAGGTTATAATCCTCTATAATCTTCGCCTGGAAGATGTAGCGGTGCTTGTTCTTCCGAACCGTGCACTGACTCGATAGGGATGGCATTACCTCCTTGAGGAAGCCTACCACCCCCTTAAAGTCGTCCACGATAATCGGTGGAACGTGCCTCCTCGACCCAGGATTCTGGGCGGGCCCAGAATCTCCGGGGCGGGATGTTGTCTGGGATTG
The DNA here is from genome assembly GCA_030762935.1 of Hymenopus coronatus. Classification (NCBI taxonomy): domain Eukaryota; kingdom Metazoa; phylum Arthropoda; class Insecta; order Mantodea; family Hymenopodidae; genus Hymenopus; species Hymenopus coronatus. The sequence continues at coordinate 453,202,774 of CM060900.1, read as the reverse complement.
GCCAGAGAGCACGCCCTCTGCAGCCAATCGGGTTTGCCTCTTCTCCTTCCTCGAGGCCACTGCACGAAAATCGCCCTCTCCGTCTGTGGAGAGGCCGGAAGAAGACTCCTCATGATCTACCATCATGTAGGATGAGTGGTACGACAGTACCAAGGTCCTGCCGCTGAGGTGTGAAATGTTACTGCACACACTGGCACAGTCGTCGTCGGAGTCGTGCTCCGGAATTTGTCTGCACGTGAAATGGTTCGCGCGGGAGGCCCTCATTGGTATCTTGCTTGGATGAGTCCAAACATATGATCTTGCCTTTACCGCCTTGGCGTTCCTGGCTAGATCTCTTTTTGCCCTCTACAGTAGCAGGGCCACTGGAGGGCAGGGTGGCTGCACCAGTGCTGGTGCTGGCAACGGCCGTTGCTTCATCATAGGCAGGCCCGCTTGGGGCTTTGCCTTTGGATGGTTTGGATTTGCTTCTGGTCATGGTGGTAGAGGACAGGGATACTTGCCCTGCACCCTAGAGTGCAGTGCACAAAAACACACCTTGGTTTACCCTCACCTGCAGGCAGCAGGGGCTAAGAAGCAGGCCTTTACAGAGGACCGGACGCTTTATTAGCGCGCCTTACCCGAACCTAGGAGGTTGGATGGCTGTGGCCTTGTTTCGGCTACCCGCTGCCTTTGCACTTCCGATGGTCTGGAAGTGCACTCCGCTCTTATTGGAGTGGTTGGCCGGATCACCTGAAGCAGCCCAATAGGGTTTCTTCCAGTGGTGGTGGCCGGCCAATCAGGATCCTCGGTGTTAAGCTGGTGATGTTTGTCAGCTGATGCTTCTCTGGTTGGTAGCGATGAAGGCAGGCTTCTGCAAAACCTACAAAACCCACAATCCCGTCAGAACGTGGTTAAGTTCTCTCTGAGAACAGGGACACGTCTAACACACCTCGGGCTGCCCTTAGCCTGCCAATCACACTGGACTGGACACTTTACAGAACTGAATTTTAGAATTAAGCATATCATCTATAAAGAAGATATCTTTATTTTTAAATTAAATTTAAAGTTTTAGCATATATTATGAACAAACTAAGGGACAGGCTGATAGGCTGATTAATTTTTTTTTTTTTTTTTAGTGGAAATTCAAATAGTGGTTGGGAGGGGAGAACAAAAATTATATATGTATGTGATCAGAGGTGATGGCAACAGCAGCAGCAGCACAACAACTGTTAACGATGTAATGAATGATTTTCTATTTAGGAATATACCTAATATAACACACAATTGTAAAAATTTTTACCTAAACTAATAATTAAAATTTGCATGGAAATTCATGTTTTGGATGCAAGAGAGATGTAGAGGGGAATGTAGAAATGTACGTGTGTGCAGTGGGAGAATGTGGCAGCATTGCAATGTATCTGTTACGATGAAGGGGTACAATTTTCTATTTAGTCAACATATTGAGTATAACACATTGTTGTAAAAGATAGCTAATTCGAGTTTGAGCAGAAACTCGCATTGTGAGTAGGAGAGAGATGGAGAAGAATAGAAATGTACCGCTATGTCTGCACACAGTGGTGATGACAGCAGCTTAGCTGATCATTTTCTATTTAGAAAACATAACCTAACACCATTATAATATGTTTTATTATGGTTCTATGTTATTAGAATTTGCGTGTAAATTCACAGAGGGGCGAATGAAATGTACCAGTGTACATATGTGTGGCAGAAGGAGCGAAATGCACAACTTAACCTCTCACTTTGTACTTGACTGTTGGCTCTCAATCAACATTATGCGCATACAGTGATGTGAAAGAAAGGCGTCTATTTTTATTTTAGTCTTGGAGAAAAATCATTTTTGAATGAGAATGCTTATAGGTCCACTAACAGTGAACCTTTTTGTGGGAAATGAAGGCACAAAATCTGCTGCATTGGTTACGACCTTGCTGGTAAGCAAGACCATTTCCCCCTCGGGTTCACCACTGCCATACCCCTTTTTGCCGTATACTGTTCAGAAAACATATATTACGAATGCAAGATGACCCCAGTTCTGGACATTAATATTTTGGAAAAAACATTGTCTTGTATTTGGATAAATAAAAATTGTCTTGTATTTGGATAAATAAACATTGTCTTGTATTTGGATAAATACCTTCTGCTGAAAAGATTGTTAGTGCTATATCAGCACCAAACTTGAATCCTTCATGTTGGTAAACCAAGTCAACCAATAAGTCAAAATTTTGTCTTTTTTTTATTTGTTTTTATCTGGATAAGTCTCATATTGTTAGAAAGTTGTGCAGATTACAGTATTTCACATAAAACACCAATTTTTGTGCTATTTCATAATTTTAAATCTGCAAATTCTGCTGTTTTCGGTTGTTGAAAATATATTCCCACTGTGTTTTCCTGATTTTAATGTTTTTCAGTATTATCAGTTAAACAACATTTTCCCATCCCTATATATAGGTAAACAATCTGTTAGTATTTACATTTAAGACATGAAGATTTTTATTACAGATCAGAATATTTGTGTCATCATTAAATAAGAAAAATGTTACATCTTGATTCAGATCATGATTTGTGAAGTCATTGAAATATAGTTGAAAAAGTAAGGGTCCCAATACTGAACCTTGTTGCATGCCACATTAAATTTTATGTATATTTCAATAAGATAATCTAAATTCTTTTTTATCAAAAAACTTGATTTATACTTCTTGTTTTCAGTTGGGAAGCACTTCAGCCTACTCCGTACATCCCAGACCTTTCCCCTTGTGATTTCCACATTTTTGTCAACTTGAAGAAAGTCATCCATGGACATCTCAGATAAAGTGAGAGTGGGTGAGGTTGTGGATCCATCAGCGATCTACCTCTTTCTACAACACTGGAACAAATCATCTTGTGGGACAAATGTATGAACGCTTATGTTAATTACTTTTGAATAAAATATGTTCCATTGTCGCTTTGTAGTGGATCATTTCATTCAGTTTTCATTTGACTGTCACTCATACATGCTTTTACCAATCCAGCCTACCATCCAAAATAATACCTAGATACTAGACTGAATCAGAAAGCTTCAGTCTCTTCCCAAACAGGAGGGGCTTTAGCAATTCTGGTAGGGCCCTCCTTGCGAATACCATGATGTCTGGATTAAAAAACAAATCTTTTTCCAACCACCATTCCTCCATAGCAAGCAAGGAGCCCTGAATGATCTCTAAGATAGTACTAGGGAATTTTCCATTTTCTACTAGACTTAAGTCTCATGAATTCCTCTTTGTTCCCTCAGCAGATCATCTACCACAAGGCACCCCACAGTGGGTGATAATATTCCTCCTAAAGAACAGCCCCTGGGTACTGACACTCAGAGGGTCAGGCTCACCAAAGATGCCACTGCCAAGAATATTCCAAAGAGATTATGATCCAGTCTGAGAAAAATCAGACTAATGCCTCTGTTCTCCATATATTTATTTCCTACTGGTCCCCAGAGTTATATGACTAAAGGTATCCTCAATGTCTAGAGAAACTGCCAAGGCCAGTTCTCCACAGCCTAGCACCCTCCAGTCTAATCATAAGCTATGGAAGTGCCAATTCTGTGGATGTTCCTGGCCAGACACGTATCAAGTTTTGGAAATACTGAATGATACCTCAGAGTACTTATTTCTGGAGAGCTTAATTTATAAATATGGCTCTAATTGTAAAGATAGCAATGCAAATCAGGATCTTAAAAGCCATTTTTTAGTAGAAAATTTCCTGCTGCACATGCGCAGACATACAAATTCACAATATTATTTCCAAGAATGTGTTTTACATTTCCAAGGTTTGTTGAAACATGTTTCACCATTAAAATAATCTGATGAGATTTTATGGGTAGTTATTATTGCTTCCAGAACTGGTAGTAGATAATTATTTGACACTAAAATGGAGGATGTTCATATTCTGCCTTTGAAATTCTATTAAATGAAAGGTATGAGAATTTCATACCAAATGCTGTGAATAGCTAAGAAGTGGGCAGCAACTTTGATGATGATGATGATGATAACACCACCAACTGCCAAGAAATTTAAATGATGGTTTTATTGAGATGTTTATGTTTTTGAGTGGTAAGTCTGCCTATTGTATATCCCCACTTTTAGAAAATTTTACCAAATTCATTCTATATAAAGAAAACTTAGGCTAGTCAGAAAATTCAGTATATGCATTTTAATACAAATGCAGAAGGCATAAAAATATGGTATGTCATAGAAGATCACTTGCATCACTGGCTAAATAATAAAGAATTATATCAACGAGTTGTTTTATGGTTATCTTGAAAGTCTTAAGTTGCATCTTTGGAAGGTGTAGCACTTGAATACCAAGTTTGGTATCTATAAGAGATCCAATATTAATTATCCCTTTCAGAAGATGTTTTCTCAAGTTTTGTTTTCAGTAATATGTGTTCTTGGAGAGCATAATTTGTAACTGTGACTGTAGTTTGTGATTGAGAGATTGTCTTAGAATTCAAGAGTAGAATCTTACAAAGATGACACAAATGCTAAGTTTGATATTTATCCAAGACTTTGGCTTTAAATTAGCCAGTTCATATGAATTCTTTTCAGAATTTTCTTCTAAGTTCAGGGGACCTCAAGCATGTGTTTCTGGAGAGCTTAGTTTGGCTGTACCTATAAATATATGAATGTTATCAAGATCTCAAAAGCCAATTTTTTACAAAATAAATTAAGGAAAAATTTCCACTCACACAGGTACTCAAAAACTAAATTATAGATAGCCAATGTTTTGTTTCTTTTTTCTTTCTTCCTGTAACAACTTTCTGTTATCAGTGCTACAAGTGATAATGTGAACTAAAAATCTCATCTCATCATTTCACCGGTAAAATGTGTTTTGAAAATCTCAACAAAACAAATGTACTGTGTTTACATTCAAATTATTTTTTTTTATCCTTAAAGAACACTACACTTGGTTTATATAAAATACTGTTTTGATCAAAGAGTGTTTTTTTATAGTGTTTAACGCCCACTTTTACTACAAATGGTACCACAGGAACGAAGATGGAGCACTGGTTGATGGCAGGGGAAACTGGAGAACACTGAGAAAACCTGCTCCTATGCCACTTTGTCTACCACAAATCCCACACGTGGTCACTTGGGATCAAACCTGGGCTATCTAGGCAAAGTATGGGTGAAAGTGATGAGTGAAATTTGGTTGAAATTTTGATGCTAGAGGCTTCAGTTTTGGGGTACACATCGGGACTGTAGAAATAAGATGTTCCATTGAGTTTCATTTCTTTAGCTTCAGTAGTTTTTGAGCTACTAAAAATTTTGAGTTAAAATGTACACATTTTTCAAAATTTTATCCTACTGTTTTTCAATTAAATTAATAACAATTTTTTGACCATACCATGGATGTATAGAAGCTTCAAGTATTGGATTTATGATATCTTCATTATAAAGGGTAAGCAAAATTTATATCTCCTGTAAAAGCAAAATTTCTAAAAAAATTTACTGTTGCTGCACATATTTTATTTTTATGTAGAAAAATAATGCTATAATGAAAAATCCCACACTTAGTTTTGTTAACAATAATTTTGGGAAGATGCAGTAAAATTTTCAGCTTGTTAGCATTTATTTTGTGATTCGCATTAAGTTTTGAGCATGTAAAAATTAAAGTCTAGAAAAATGATATTTAGAGTTTGCATGTAATTTCTCAGGAAATTTGATGTGCAGGTATCCAGTTTTATTGGTGGTTCCTTTCCTTCCCCTGGCAGCTTACAGAGTTAGCTGTGAACTGTGATGCTAAAATAGCCAAGTGCTTTTGAACAGAGAAACCAATAGCATTCAAACTAGATTAATTTTTTCTTTGTTCTGTTATGTTAAAAAAATAAAATAAAATTGCATCTGATGCTGCCATGTACCAATGATTTTTCTTTTACTATAATATACAGACTATGATGGCTGTATGTACAAAGGGGAATTTGAATTATTGCAAAAAATCTTATCAAAATCTGCAAAATTACAGCGGTTTTATGCAATGTCTCATAACAGTAGCACCTGCCATGGCCCTTATGGGACATTTAATAATGCAGACCTTTAAATGTGAAGTAATTAAGGTAACTTGGAGGGGTCATAGGGCTTTGCATCTTTGCATGCACATACTTTAAAGTGTAGTATTTTTCCATGCAAAACATCCAATAAGCATATTTTTACTGAAAATGTCTGAAATTTCACCTGTCAAGCATGTATTAGCTTTAGTTACTTTGATTAAAAGTTAAAGATTTTGCTGGAAATTCACAAATACTTGTCTTGGAAATATGACTAGTAAAATGCAATTCATTTCTCGCCAACTCGCAAATGGCTTTAGTAACTCAGCATGCAATCTATTCACAGTTTTTCTCAAAACACTTTTCAGACAAAGTTGTATGGTTACTACCCCTCTCTATTTCTTAAAGAGAGATGGAAGCTCTTAAATATTTTCAGTTTACTAAGTGATATCATTCTCTAGTTTAAAGTATGACATTTGTGCAAGTTCAAATTAATGTATGAAAACTATTTGAATTTACAAACCTATGCCTATTTCAATATATGACTGAAGAAGTTTATTCTATATCATAAGACTCATTCTGTGTCAATTGTAACATTTTCAGAAAAATTCCAAATGGAAATTCTGTGCATATCTTTTTTTTTTGATTTATGCGAGTACAAGTTTTTGCAAATCAAGCTCTAAGAAAAAATTGTGTGTAAATGTTTCAGCAATCTGGAAGAAACCAGGGCATTCTTTGCAAAGCACAAGTCAACACATGTAATTCATCTAACAGTAATGTTTGGAGGTCTCTTACACAATAAGGCTCATAATTTGGAATTTTTGGTGAGTAAAGAAAATTTTGGTTAGCAACGTAATACTTTTGAGGTTACAATAGAATCTTGGCAGTTTGTTGTTTGCAGGGACCCAAGGATGTGGACGACATAGGTGGGAAAACATACCAAAACAATTCTGCAATAAATTAATTATTTTGTAACAATATGAACATAATAATACATCTTACCTCGCAGTTGAATGTAAAATAATTATTCATTTGAAAAGCATATTTATCCATGGTTGCTTTATTATTTTAGTATCTGTTCAGTACGTTATTATGCCATAGTTTTTAAAATGATATACACATCACTTAACATTGAAGAATCAGCTCGGTGTCGGTCTCACCATTTTCATCCTTCACTTAGCCTTCTGGTTGCCCTCTGTTGTGTAATGGTTACCATGCTAGCCTTTAAAACTCAAGATTGTAGGTTCAAACTTGGTGGAGGGTGATGGATTTTATCGGTTACAAAAATCCTTAGCATGGCTTCCTTCAGAAGGGAAATAAATCTGGTGGTCCCATGTAATGTGTATTTGCACATAAAAGAACCCCATGCCTTGAATGAAGAAGGCTCCTGGGAGAAATTCCGCCATTTCACAACTGCAAGTATTGATTTTGTTCTATAGTGCTGTCTGTGGCTGACGAGTTGATCCCTTGTCACCAAGGCGCATAGCGGCAATCTCACATTCTAGAAATTCAAATATGATCATGGAAATATTTTAATGATGCCCTAGGCTCCACTTAAGAATTAGAGGAAATGACTTAGTCTTCTGCCTTCTGTTCAAGAATTGCGTCCATTAAATTCATCTTCAACATCTCGGCTCTACATCAAATGGACAGACTCATCAAAGAGGGCATTGAAATCAAACTACACACTTGGAATTACAATAAAGACTCTGGACTTCAACTAAGCGCAGCTTGGACACCAGCCATAAAATACTCGTGCAACAGCAACTCCAATCACCTGGGGAAGATGATGGATCTAGCAGGAAACACCAGACAAGTCAAAACATGTCCCTTGAGTCAGCCTGGTTAGGGCAGCGCAAGCCCCTCCCACCTAGCTATAGTATATAGTGGAACAGTTCCCAGCCGAACATCATAACCTACTTGGGGGTGAAGTGTGACAAGGGCGTCACACTTAAGTTGCGCCTTTTGAGGGCTCTCATAGTCCCCTTGATAATCTATGCCTGTGAGATCTGGGGCATGGTGGTAGACTCCAGTCTGCTGTTGATTCAGAGGGTATAGAATAGATGCCTCCAGGCCATCTATTCTGTGCCTTGTGACTTTCCTATGAGACTCCTGCACGAAGCCTCTGGTCTACCATACCTGGAGGATGAGATTAGGCGTCGGGCAACAAAATTCAACGAAGGGTTACCATTCCATCAGAGCACTCTCGTTAGGTCTCTTGGGGATTACAATTCCACAAACTGCCACATCAGGCGATACCGGCCCTCCCGCTTGGCTTGCAGGCATCCCCAGTAACGAAGGAGCACCTCCAACAGCTGTTACGGCTAAGCTCCTTACAATCCTTCAAGAGTTGCTTGGATATCAAAATTAAAACCTCAAAAGTAAACATTTTTGAATAATCATCACACCAGCAGTGCACAAGGCCCGTTGCACCATAATTGGCAACTGTTGAGGAGCAATACTTGCCTCCTCCTGTCACTCTACAACCCCATCTCTCACTCGCCATCCTGCTAACCCCACAATCCTGTCAGAATGTGGTTACGTTCTCTCCGAGAACAGGGACACGTCTAACACTCCTCGGGCTGCCCTCAGCCTGCCAACTGCTTGAACTTCACTCAATACCTGAGGAAGGCCATGGAGTTCAGAATGGCCATAGCTCAGCTTTTATAAACCCAACATGACTGATCATTCATGGAAACCATGATTAATTGCAGTTGTCATAGAGCCACACACTGGGAATTCACTGCCAGTCTTGACGTTCATTTCTGATGAAACTTTTCTGTTATTTGACATCAATTTTCTCTCTCACAAAATACGTATCTTCTAGTATGACACATCACTGAACACTTCATATAACCAACTTCATGATGTCTTATATCACAAAATCCCAGGCAGCCTAATGAAATGCATGGCAACTGGGACAATGATTTTTCTCATCCTGAATTCTGTTGCAACCAATTGCTCTGTATTAGCTTCTAATAAGTTTGTTTCATGTACCATATGCCTTGCTGAAATGGATGAATCTTGCTTAAACAGTTTGCTGTAAAGAAAATAATCTTTATATTTCTCGAGTGGTATAAATATTTGGTGGATGAGCTGCACACTGGAAGGTTAGTAGTGTACTTTACTGTTTCTTATACTAGTGTTGTGTCCCATGCACTTAAAACATTTCTAATACTGTAAATATTATCCACTGTTTTCTGTTGGAGATGTACTGGAATTGAATTGAATGAATTGTGCAGAAGTGGTGTGAAACTACAGATTTTTGCCTATATACATTTTTCGCACTCTGAGTATTTGATTTGATAAACCCTTGCTCGCTTGTTAGGCATTGGTTCTTTCAAATTGTTGCTAGACAACCAACCATAATATCACACCAAATACAACACTCCTAAAACATCAGAATTGGGCTCTTGGAAAATGATTTAAATTATAAAACACAAACACATCTTAATGAATTTTGAATTTCTACCACAGAATCTATTATTTAAGTACATCACTCCACTATTAGAGTAATATCTAATAAATGTAATATACAGTGAAGACTAAACTATTATATAAGTGTAAAACTTAGTTGTAGTTATTAAATGGTTTAAAAAAAAAAAAAAAAAAAAAAACTCTACTATTAGGTGTCAACAAAACAACTACCATACAAGAAATACCAGCACAAGAACCAGTCGCTCTCTCTGAGAATGAGGTGAAATAGCTCTTGAAACTGGTCAGGCCAAAAAGAACAAAGCGATGTATATGTTTCTACACTATAAATTCTTGTTTAAAGGGAATTTCATTATTTATTTATTATTATTATTATTATTTTTTTTTTTTTAAATTTCAGATATGGAAGTACTTATATTAATCCAAATTTCATTTTGTCGAGCTTCATGGAATTACTCCAAAAGAGAGCTGAGTCTTGCCATTGATTCAGTGCAGCTTATTTGAACATCACTGTAATATACCTATGATTCAATTACAAATTAATGCTAAATAAAAGAACTGTTAGTTGCAACATGTTCAAGCATAAATTATATTTTACTTATAAAAAGTTATTTGACAAAGTAGTAAGATAACTAGCTATAATAGCACTTAACACAGTTAAGTAGGTTTGTTCTAGGTTTCAGCATGCACATTTAAAACAAAGTCTGACTGTATCCACATACCTCATACGTGCCAATTCTGACTAGTACACAATGCTGAAACAATATATGCGCATAAGGCAATCAAACCATACATGAATGATTAGAGATGTTTTGGAATAAACTTAATGAAAAATTCTAATGCAACAAGTAAGGTGTGTATGAGTAACAAGTTTGTTTCATTAAAGTTAGTGATTATTTTCCTGTATGTGTTTATGGTCACTAGATTTTTATGTAAATGCATAATTAGTTTCAACTTATGATGTAGAATCAACTTCTGAAATAGATTTTGTGTTCATTTATGCTTGTATGTAAAGTTTGACAGTGCATATAATTGCATGTTTCTGATTTTGCTACATTTCATAACTTTTTCATACTTTGAGCACATAGTAATGTATTTTTAAATGTTGAATTTTGAAATTAATATTTAAGCATGTTATTGAAAAAATAATGAAATCCATACTATGAAGACAGTATTTTCATTGGGACTTGACTGTAATCCACATTTCAAGGTGATGGCTGAAGGTCCCCCTATCCCAGAAAAAGAACTCGAAACATCTGGTTTATCTTTATAAACTTTTATTTAGGTTCAAAGTATAATTGAGAGGCTCCTTTAAAATTTATATGAGAAAACTAAGGGGTGGTTTATACAGTGTTTCGGAGAGAATACTGGCATAGTTTTGTGTTCCATTGATTTACATCAAGATGAAAACATTGTGCTTCCTTAATAAATTTCCTTAGTGTTGACAAGTGCTTGCAAATTTTGTCCAATAACATCTGTAGCTGTGGAAGTATCCTCAGCATACAAATTTGTGTTAACTGATAAATGTCCTACACTTAGACCTAAGCTTTTGGAGAAGATTATCCAAAAATATAAGCTTAGAGTTATAAATTTTAGTCCATGATAGTACATATTTACAAAACTATGAAGCATATTTTAAAAATTCTTGTGTGTACAAATCTGACATCTAGTGATAACTAAATTTCAGATTTTCATGTAATATCAATTTGGAAATGTGGCTCTTTATTACTCGAACAATCAATACTATTTTTTTCTAACTGATTACAATCAAAATATGTTTACAAACAAATATCTATTCATTGATTTTGCTGTACAATTTTCTTTCTGTGCTCACTCTGGCTATAACTGCACACTTCGAACTTCCCATAAAAACTGACTCACTGGGGCTCGTTTCCTCTTCTGCACCCATTGATGACATCAGAAGTAGTGCTTATTGTCGCACATGCAAATGACAATTGAAGCTTTGATGTAAAGTGCTTGTTGAATGCACATATATTCACTAACAAAGGTGTAACAATGCCTTAGCCAATGAAAGGAAGCCAATGGGTGAATGGTAACAATCAGCTATGACTTTCAAAGTAAGCCACATGTGCAGTGACCCCAGCTGGCAAGGTTTAGTCACACTGCTCCCTCCTCAGGTTTGATCATCCTGACAAGATCATCATAATGTTCTAGATAATCTAGATGTACTAAACCTCTGAGGCAGGAAGATGGCTGGTGTGGTGCAGAGGTCAAAGGGCTTAACTGTAAATTCCCAAAGCCTTTGGCCTGTCCAGAATGCATTCTTCTCTTTGTCTCTGAGATCTAGGATCATTTGCAGATATCCAAATTTCCAGTCCAAAGTCTAGAACCATAGGGAATCAGCAAGCTTATTCAGGGTGCCAACAATCCAGGGTAAGGGGAAACAATCTTTTCTGGTGATGGCATTCAGCAGCATGCCTCAGTGTTTTTCTTCACTAAGAATACAGGGGAGCACCAAGGACTGTTGGACTCTTAAATGATTCCTGTAGATTTCATTTCCTCCAGTAGGTCCCATTCCTCCACCTGTTTTGCCAGAGGAATATGTCTAGGTGGTTGCCAAACTGGCTGGGTGTCTTCAGTGTCAAATGTATGCAGTACTCAGCTGATGCGACCTTAATTACCATTCCCCTTCTTTAAAGACAAACTGTATCAGCTAAGTAGATGCCAGACCCTCTGCAGTTGTTCAGCGGTCAGATGGTTGGCTGCCCTAATCAACAAATCTTTCAGCCGGAGCTCCAGATCCTGCATGATGATGGTTGATTGAATCCGTTGCACAGGTTTACACTTGTAACTGGCTTATACTTTCCCAACTCCATCACAGCATGTTCTGATCAGTGCTCATTGGGTTCAACAGTCTTACAGCACTTCCTTCCAACAAGGTAACAATGACTGGGCAATGCATAATGCATTCACAAGTGTTTTCTGATCCAAAACCATTTCCTTGACCATTGACCCCACTAGGTGCACCTTTACCACCACCTATTTTCTTGTAGGCACAGCTACTTCATCCCTCAGGATCACCTTCACCTTGGCATATCTGTGATTTCACTTTATGAGAATTATATGATAAACAGTTCAAACTTTTTGTTGTTTTTTAATGCTTGATTTTTAAGTGCTTTCTGACAAAGCAATACTAACAAGACTTTCATTGAAGTAACAATGAAATATTAAAAACAAGCTGAAACACCTGGCATTACTCCTTATAACATTTAGACTTACATTTCTTTAGAGGCATTTAAAAATGTTCTTACTACTCCAGAACCTCCCATCTGTATATCTATAAATGTATTATTTCTAGGCTGGTACTCACCATAGTGTGGTACTCTAAAGCTTTCAGAACTTCTTGAGTCTATTTTTGGTCCATAAGGTCCTATGAAACATATGATTTATAAAAATGAAATTATTTGTTTGTTTGTGTCAGTTGCCAGTGTCATATCAGCACTGACAGTATGTAGGAATTTCATTCCGCAAAAGCTCGTTTACATGCTAGTAAATCTACTGACATGGGGCTGTTGCTTATAAGCACACTTAAAAACCATTGGTCTGGGACAGGTTTGAACCTGTGAGCTTGGGATCTAAAGGCTAGCACCTAACCAACCAAGCATTCTAACACATGTTTTATATTCAAATATAAAAATACTCCATTTGCTTTGGAAGCTTTGTTGTGTTATGTGATTTGCAAATGCTGGGCTGCCAATCTGTCTCAACAAAACGACTTGCATGGACTGTTAGCTCTATGTTAGTGAGTAAATATGTTGATTTTGATGCAGTCCAGACATAAATTCTCTCATTATATTGACAATTGCACAATAGAGCTAAACTGGCATGTTTTTCTTTCCCATAATGCATGTTTTCAACATTTTAGCAATTAACACTATGTGTTGCCATATGGTAATGCAAGTAACACATCCTTAAAGTTCTTACTGTCCTTTGAAAAATCAAGCTGGTGGAGTGGTACGACTGTGTATTGCTCTGTGAAGGTACTGCACTTATGACAATACAGTATTCATTGTTATGATAAGAACATAAAACCTATTTGAAAACTGCTGATGCTGCGAAACGAAAATGGGCATCTGTTTCGAGTAAGTGTAATTATAAACATTTTGAATTATAATGTGCATAATTTCTCTGTAGTAAGGAAAAAAAAAATAAATGGCATGTTTTTTATGAACGCTCTTTAACTACTGTGGTCCTCAGCGTCCCATTCTATATTGGGCGTGAAAGATTGCTTAATTTCGCTCAGAGGTCTCTCTATCAGACTTGAGGTTCTTTTACGTGCCGTAAATCTATGACACGGGACCAACGGCTTTACTTCCCTTCTGAAGGAAGCCATGCTAAGGATTTTTACATCCGAAAAAATCCATCATCTTCCGCCGGGTTTGAACCCGCGACCTAGGGTATATGAAGTTAGCATGGTAACCACTACACCACGGAGGCTTATATACTGCAATATATGCTTTCTGAGAGTTACAAATGATTCTTCTAAAAACAGGTGAAGTTCCTTTAGTGAATTTTGAGATGTACCAGGGTAAAGGACCAAAATCCAATGCTGACTATGACAAGTTGTTTGTTAAGGTGGCAAGAATGATGGACTGCTTCATGTCCACTGCATGGATAACTCAGCAGTCACAATGATCTCTTCTACATGTGGGCACAAGAAGCTGGTTAAATGAAGAGATTTTTACAGAAGCATAATATAATGATTCCAAGGCCAATGCTAATTGCCAAGTACAACTATATGGGAGGTGCTGATCAAATGAACCAGAATATAACCTGTTATTGCATTGGGATACGAAGCAAAAGGTGGTGCTGGACTTTGTTTACACAGGTACTAGATGTGGTTGTTCCAGAACAGTTGGATTTTGTACAACAAAGTAGGAAGAAGGATATCTCAGCTGTATTTTAAAAGAGAAATAGCTACTGTCTATCTCGAGTGATACAAGGCTGATCCTAAAGGAGCTAGCAGACCAGCATCCCCATGGATATCATAGTGGTTACATATCAGATGCCATAAGATTTGACAAAACTGATCACCTTGTGCAGCAAACGGAAGGAAGAGAAAGGAAAAGGTGAAGAAAACTATGAATCCAACGTGAGAATAATGTGAATAAAGTGTCATGTGGGATTGTGCATTGAATGCGTTATTCCCTTTCATACTTGCTAGATGATTTTATTATTTATCTGATTTTATAGACACAGAGAGCATTGATTTTATGTATAACGTAAAATGTGAATTTTGTCAATTTTCACATTTTTGCAATACCTAACTAAAATTAAATATTCAGATTGCTGTAGTGTTGTAATAGTGTTAGATTAATAATAAAGTGGAGTAAGAACATCATTTATTATCAAAATGATAGCCAATAATACTAGGTAGTGGATGTGCCTAATGTTACCATATGGATACGGTAAATATTTTCAAAAATAAGCAATGAATATTTTTTTGTATTTTATTCTATGTATATGCATTATTTAGAGACATAATAACATAAAAGACAACTGAAAATTAACTTAAAAATTATTCAGGCATTAATGGATTAAGAAAGTATCTTAACAAGGTAGGTTTGGTGTGTTGTTTCAAAGCGTGAGGATAGCATGGATTCTGAAGGTCCCACTGTGGATAAATATGATTTGTTTCAGTTTTTAAATGCCTTATATTTGATTCTGGTAAATTTTTGGAAGGTAACCAAAATTATTACATAAGATACTTAAGATGTAGCTAAAATTCTTAGGATTAAAGAGACATCCTGGACCACAGTGTGTAGAGATTTCTCATGAAAACAGCAGAGAAAGTTCTGTGTTGCTAGATTCAGACTGCATCTCTCTTTATAAAAAAATATCTTGTTTGGAAAAAAAGCAACAGTTAAAGTAATGTCAATGTAACCTTCTTTATTTTGAATTACAACATAGATAAAAGTATTAAGGTAATGCACAAAAGAAAAGGCCAAAATTAACATACAAATAAGTAGAAGAGGATGTAGACCATTAATTTGTATTTAGTCTAGTTTGATGATATTTCTGGTATAGTGTAACTTAATACTGTTCAAAATGTTGTAATTTCTCAAAGAAGCACTTGTAATGCATTTAAATTTGTGCAAGCATAGCCAAGTATGCTATTGTGGTTGTAATTATTTATTTTACTGTGTTGATTGCTCCATGATCAATGTCTGGGGGATATAAATGAATAATTTGTAAACTTCCTCTTCCTTTGTTATTTTCCAAGGCTGTGAAGGTCTAAGAAATTATTATTCCTAAGTTGGCAATATTCTATTTCTATGATTATCATTGAGAAATATATAGATGGTCTTGCAAGCTTTTCTGGGCCTTACATAAAATTAAATAAGTAATTTTGTGAAATGGGGAGGGGTTTTGAATTCTAAGCTAGATACTAATTTTTGCCTTGTGTCAAAGGCTATTTGTGCCAAGTTTCGTTGAAATAGGTGCAATGGTGTAGAAACCAATAAGGAACATACAAACTTACAAACCACTGACTTTTATATATTGAGACTACTTGCTCTTGATATTATCCTGTAATCTCTAACCAGTACTGAAATGAAGTATGAGTTCTGATGCACTTTAATGTGCAATTTTATGTATAATATTGCAGTTTTTCCCCTTAAAGGTTCAATCAAGGTTCTACAAAATCATATATACTCTGAATAATTAATTTTTTTAGTATGTGTTGGAAAAAAAGAGTAATACTTGTATATTTTCTGCTGTTCTTTTAAAATAGCATTTCCCTTGCAAAAATTTGAATTTTTCTTCAGTTGTAACTACATTTTGTTTTATTATATCTAATCATTTGTAAAACTTTAAGGTTTGTCTATTTGGTAGTCCCGATTTTTTTTGGAAAGCTGAAAGTTTTCTAATTAATAATTCCACCATTTAGCTCAAAAGAAGTCATGTTGCATACTTTGCCTGAATTTGGGTAAATGGATGTAAATGATATAAATGGTATAGTGGTGTGAAAGTTATAGGTTATAAGACTTTGTGACTCAAGCTAAAATTTCAAGGATTGCATGGCAAAAAATTATATTTAAAAGCTTGATTTCTCATTCATTTTGGAGGAAAAAAAGATGTCACAAATGGTAAAACGTTTCTTCTTGATGGAATTACAGGCTGGCTCTGTGTTGCATGGGCTAATGTTGTGGATGATAATGCTGTGATACAAAAGTAAACAAATGAATGTTTTGTTACTACTGCCATGTTAATGCAGTATTTCTCCTAGTTATGAAATAAAACAACTGAAGTTAAGAATCTCTTTGCTTTTCTCTTCTTTTTTTTTTGGATATACCCTTAAATCATTATTTTCACATTTAGCATATCTATGGTTTCATTTTTTGCATCCTGCAGTGTTTTCCATTAATTTAAGATTACAGATCAAGAGTAAGTAAGAGAGCATAAGTTTTTCAAGTCGGTAATAGTAGTATTGATAGTGCTAACAACAGGGGCTCAACTCTGGCTATTGTTAATCATAATTTTCTTCCTCTCAGCAAGATATCGTGCTTTTGACAGTATATTACTAGCAATTTTAACAAGTTGTTAAACTTTTACCAAAAGGTACAGAACAGGTGTAAATGTCTTCAAAAATTGTTAATAAATCTGGGTATTGTTGAGTGATTCATATGTTCCAGGTGTTTGAAGCAATCAAAAATGGTTTGGTGGGAACTTTAAGGTGTAATTTTCCCCCAGCGAGATGTGATTTATAGTGGCCCATTATGTCTGTAGTCTCAACCACAGTGATCCATATATAGAAATCTTTCCATTGTTTCTTGATAGCATACAAGATAGCTCTTTAAACAGTATAACTTATCTGCAACTGGTGGTCACTGAGGTGTCTCTTAAGAAAGAGTAATATTCAGTACTTAGAGTTTGTATTATAGTGTATGTGGAGTTACTATCAAAATATACACATCTTTAAAATAACATATTTTAGATAGTAGACTCATGTTGCATTTGCATCAATAAAACTTGCTTACTTGATTAATAATATAAAATATTATTGTGTAATGCATTTCCTACTCCATAATTGTTGTTCCACTTGTTATTTAATGAAATATTCTATCTTCTTTTCAAGTTGTTGGCAACCTCCTTACCATCTGTATTAAGCCTTACATCAATTACAACACATGCTTGTAATTCTTCATCAAGAAAAGGCACTATTGGTGCTACTATAGAATCACTTCCCATATGAAGCTTTCCTGGTGGCGAGTTCATGGAGAAAAATCAATAAAAATTATTTCAAAACAACACATACAATCTTGATGGTTTAAGTTGGATTTTGTTCATTTTTATATCAAGCAATTGTTTAAAATGTCATAACTACAACACCAAATAGTATTTAAACTTAGCTTCAATAGTCATATTGATATATTGAGAAAATTGTTATACCATTGCAACTATGTAACTTCAATAGTACGTAATCTAAGCTTCATTAAACCTTGGGGTGCCAAGATCCTATGAGAGCCAATACAATAAAGTATGCTTAAATTGCCAACAGTTGATGGATCTGCAGAGGTTGGGTTTTACAATAAAATAACTTAACAGTTCATGCTATAGATGCCATAATTGCATCTGCTACTTTGTGATATACTGCACGTTGGTAGCATTTTTTCCTGTTTATTTAATTTTTACATTCTCTATCACATAATGTGCCAGTAGGTAGAGCTTGTATTGCATTCCAACCAACAACTCAATACCAAGATTTCACCACAATAGATTTATGTTCAGAATCCCTGAATCCAAAAAAAAAAAAAACATTTCGAAAGAGGTTATAGGGGTACATCTCACTTCTCTACAAAAGTATGTTCTTACATCATACATAAAGGTCCTGAACATACGGAGATAGCTAGGTGAAAAATGATTAATTCTGTAAATAAATAATGATTTAAATAAATAAGAAAATAATTCTGAGTTAAGCCAAATTTCTTTTAAAATATATTGATTTTTTGGCATTATAACAGCACTAAAACACTGGAGCATGGAGTCACACAACATATCAACCTCCTTACAAATATTTTGTATCAACTGATTAATTGCTGACACATGGAGAAATGGGAAAATGAATGGGGAACAGGAGTTGTAGAAACAAAGCTGTGCAGGGCAAGCAATTTCCCATAATGTGGCTAAGTGTGTAAAAGAATGGTTCTGTATAATCAGTATTAACTTTTATCAATGACTTTCAAAAAATTCATTTGCCTCTTTACATTATAAGTCATATTGTAAATCTACATGGTCAGCTGGATAGTAGGGCATAAGTTTCACACAAGTTACTGTACTGCTGAATGTATCTTCACTATATGTTATGTTTTGCTGCAGGAAATGCCCATGGCAAAGTTCTGCGTTAGATTCCTGTTCAGATGATATCTTGCTCGTTCTGTGAAGAAATCTTCGGCAGACATATCGTGGACATTATTTCATCCTCAATCCCAGTTTCCAGTGCGAAGTACCTGTATAACTAACTGAAGACCTTTACAAGGTAAATATTTTTGGTGCAATCTTGCATATGGCCACAGAGCACATTAGTTAGATGTAACATTTTGTGATGGCAATATTAGCATTTTGAATTCTGGTAACAATTATTACTGAAATGTTAGACACATTTAATAAGAGAGTATAGTTTTAAATCCACAAAGAATATGTGCTGTCCAGGCTTTTCACCCAACTACAGCATCCTCTCCATCTACACAATATTAGTGGTACTAGGACTTAGTATTCAGCTCTGGATTTCTGGACTCTGTTCGATTTCTATTGCTGTTCTTATCTTTAGAACCAAATTTAGGCAACTACATGATGTCGTTAACTAGTCCATGATGGGTGGGAGTCCAAAGCACACCATAACATATAATACCTTTAAATATGTGTGATTATCTGTAGGGTCTCAAGAAGTATGTTAATTAAACATTGTGTAAAAACTTTGATTGATGTATAACAACAGATAATAGGACTAAAGAGTGTTGTGTTTAATTCTGTTTGGTGTCATTCACTCTCTTTTGCGTTAGTAAGATAATGATGATTAGACTGTAAGTCAATAGAGCTGTTAGCTTGGCGAGTGACAGTAAAAGTGAAGTAATGAAATATACTAAAGATAAGTCTTTAAAATGCACCATTAGAGTTTCCACCTGTAATGAAAGGAACAAATATGCCCCTATGGTAATGTAAGTACCTAAAAAGTAACAAACTTAGGCTAAATGCTAATGAAAATTCTCTCCTCTGTCTCCTATTTGTCACAAAGGATGGTACACCAAGATTGCATATCTATAAATTAATCAATTGGCTTTGCTATTTTCATTTGAGTTGTCGCCATTCTTGTTATGGTTGCACTGTTATGCCGGGTTTACAATGGATCTGGTGACATCACATGTTCAACAATACAGTTAACCAATACAAATTCAACAAGAACACCTTAAGAACTGTGTGATGTAACGTTGAATTTGGGTTAATTTTTACTGCACAAGTGGCATCTAGAAAGTAAGGATTTTTATTCTTAGAAGTAATGAGTTGAACTTGGTAACACTACACCACTTAATAGTATTTCTTACTTGAACATGTTTTGGAAATGGTTTGTTTCCATCGTCAGCATTTATGCAACTGGCTGATCTGTGGTTTGTTGAGGTAGGTAGACTGTCTGTGGTGGCATCTTGTGGTTGCAAGATGAACTTCCATAGTGAATTTCCTGGCAGTAAATCAAAGTTTAACGTGTGTGATTTGTTTTTTTATGATGAGTATCTTTTCCCATGTACCAAGTTCAGCTGCATATCTGGCTGGTTTTATTAGTTTTACATTTGGTCTGATTTCATGATTGGTAGACCAGAAATGATGGGTAATTGCAGATTTTTCTGTTTGTTTGTATTTCACATATCTCATGTGTTCTTGTAGTCTGATTTGTATACTTAGAGAAACAGATAATAATGAAATCAGTTATTTACTGGGTATTCTGGTGCTGAGTGGATTGAAGAAGTCTAAACAGGCTAAATTCAGCAGAATTATTCTTAACAGATGGAAACCCTCCAGAAATCTTTCATCTAGCTAAGTCACATCAAAGATTTTCTTTTAAGCCCGCATGGGTAGTGTGGTGGTAGCTTGTCTGCTTCACATTCAAAAGGTCGTGAGTTCGAATCTCTCTTAGGGTGAGTTGTTCAGATAAGGTTTTTTTTTTCGGGGTTTTCCCTTATCCTGAGAAGACGAATGTCGAGTAACTTTAAGCTCCTTGGACCATGAGATCATTTGAGCATCATTTCACCAATTTCATTCATCGTCCGATATGACCAACAAGGTTAAAGGACGTAAAAAAAAAAAAAAAAAAAAAAAAATCTTTCTTATTTGATCGTCTTTGATTTCATGACTTGGAAACAAGGAAGGATAGGAGAAAATAAGATAAATTGGCTTCAATTCAACAGATATTTGATGTATTTGTAAAAAATTGAGAGATCTCTTTCAGCTTGAGTCAGTTCACAACAGTTGATGTAATGTTGCTAGTATTCAGGGAAAGAGTTAGCTTCCTTCAGTACACTCCATCCTAACCCAGTAAGTATGGGATTAAAATCTTCGCATTATGTGATGCAAAAATGTTTTATACCTCCAAACTGGAAATGTACGTTGGCAAACAGCCTGAGAGGTCTCAATTCGCAAAAGCGAGGAATCTAACTACTGACAACTGGTCTATCAGCACTGAACTTAGTGAAAGGCTACTCCTCAAACACAATCTCACAATTGTAGGCACTATCAGAAAAAACAAGTGGCAGCTTCATCTGCAGTACATATAAGAGGTTTCAAGGCTAATCCCATCAAGTATATTTGCATTTCGCGATTCTTGTACACTAGAACAAAATATACCAACTAAACAGAAAATTGTACTTCTGATATCTTCCATGCATAATGATGACTGTGTTGACGAGGAAAGTGGAAAACCAGAAATCATTTTGCACTACAATAGAACAAAGGGTGGCATAGAGTGGTGGATAAACTTTGTGCCCATTACAATGTTGCCAGGAACATGTCGCACGTTGGCTCATGATAATTTTTTAGATATTGATAAATATTGCTGGAATCAACACTCAAGTTATGTTTACTCAAAATGCACCATCCCAAAATATTATTTGCCAAAAATTTCTCACGGATTGCAGCCTTATGAAAAATCATCTTCTCGCTAGAGCAAGTATGACAAACATCCCATGCCTTCTGTGCGAGAGAATTTCTGAGATGGTCAAAGTAGATCAGATTACAAGACAAGCTCCAGTCCGTACCATTAGCACATGCTGAATATGCACATCAAATCAAAATAGGAAGACATAATATCACTGCAGAAAGTGCAAAAAGTATGTGTGTCTTGAACATATTGAAGTTTTGTGCAAGGACCTGTGAATAAATGTATAGTATGACATAATCAGTAATCATATAACTAACAGTTTGATCTTTGCCTAATTTTTAACTTTCATTATATCATAATCTGATGTATATTGTGTTCAAATGTGCAAAAGTATTGCTTGAAGGTATGGCTTTTTGCTTGCATTTGCTATATATTAGTTATTTGAGCAAAGAGTTTTTTAATATACCTTTTAAATGTTTCCTAACTTTCATATTTACTTTTAAACAATCAGTAAAATAACATTAATTAACATTTTTAGCAGCTCTATTTTTATTTGTATTTGACATACTAATACTCTTTTCACTCAGTTCTTATTATTTTTATTCAATTGTTTATTATGTTGATGTGGGAAACTGGCCTCACTAAACTTGAATTGTAATTCACCACACTGATAAAGGGTTAAAAGAAACAGTACTTTTTTTTTTTTTTTTTTTTTACCATCTCGTGCAAAGAACGCAGAAAATGTCCTGGTGGAAAACAGTTTTGCATCGCCCAGTATATCAACCTGTCCGCGGTGCATGCAGGCCTCAGTTCAATTCCGCTCCTCCTCTTTTTTTTTTTTTTTTTTTTTTTTTTCTTTTTAAGCGACTATCGAATATTTGGATAGTTTTCATTTGATAATGCTCATCACTATCCTGACAACAAATAAACTAATGCGATGAATGACATATTTATATTTGTGTTTTATTGCCCCTTTAAAAGAATAAGCGGAATAGTTTTGGTGGAAACAAGCCTTAGAGTGTATAGCACGACCCACCCCGTATATACTGTTTTTTTTTTTTTTTTTTTGTCCTTAGGGACCAATTATGTTAAGCTAAGGTCTTCTTTTATTTATTATTTTGCAATTAGTCAATTAAGCATACTTCCTAATGTAAATAACAATAATGCATCTAATTTTTTTTTTTTTTTTTTTAAGTGTTTATTTAATCGGTAAGGAAAGATTTGATGCAGGAATATTTCAAGTGGGTATTATTTTTAGGAGCCATGGTTGGAAAGCCGCGGTCTGGCGTTTCTGGATCAGTTTCCATCTCTCAGTGTAGAAAAATTGCCTGAGTTTGGTCAGGGTACAATCAGCGGGGTTGTCCATCATCTGTAACCATGTAAAGGTGCCCATTAACAGCCAAATAAGGGAATTGTA
This sequence comes from Hymenopus coronatus, assembly GCA_030762935.1. Classification (NCBI taxonomy): domain Eukaryota; kingdom Metazoa; phylum Arthropoda; class Insecta; order Mantodea; family Hymenopodidae; genus Hymenopus; species Hymenopus coronatus. The sequence goes on along the minus strand of CM060900.1, from coordinate 453,179,803 downwards.
CAATGTGGGATGCAGCTTCGGCAGATTCAGATGTAACATGTCGATTGGTGAAGGGTTCCAACCGCCAGGTATCCAATTGCGACATTTTCCCAAAACCCAAGTCTATATGGCTGCTTTACCGGAACATTCGAGCAAGCGATGTGGAAGGGAATCCGCTGCTTGGCAAATTGGGCAATTGCTGGAAATGGTCATCCGGTGACGATGTAATTTGTCTGCCGTAGGAAGAACTTCATTGACCACTTCATATGTTACCGCTATCCATTCCACATTAATGTGTGGAATGCTAAAACAGCTCCAAATATGTTTCCAAGGCAAATGAGTATATTTCTCTTGTACATGTGGGGTAACAGCAACAGGTCGCCGAAGAGAAGCATAAACATTTTTCACAGAACTAAAATCACCACGAGCGACCTTCTCCAGTGGTAACGCACTGAATGCATGGTACGTTGCATGAAACAGCTGGGGAATCTTGTCACGTTCTCCCTGAGTCCAAAATGATGCATACTGTTGTTGTAATACGACATCCACAGGGTCACCTTTATCATCCAGGGCAAACAGAAGTAGTTTAAGGATCAATGCCTGGGACTGTAGAGCCACATCCAGTAATCCCCAGCCGCCCTGGCCCTTAGGGAGACCCAGTTGGGTACGCGCAATGCGGTAGAGCTTCCCAGTCCAAATAAAATAACCCCATTACCTGTTCAATTCTTTGGCAATGACGTTTCGTCGGAGGTAAAACATGAGCAAGGAACCAAATTCTGCTCAATGCAAAGCAGTTACAGAACCATATCCGCTGTACCAAATTCAACAACCGAGTTTTCTGATTATACATGACAGCACGTAAGACATTAATGCGAGAGGTCCAATTGTACTCCCTCATGTCTGCCACGTTGTCACTGAAGTAGATCCCCAAAATCTTTGTTCGCTGCACAACAGGAATACCTAAAGCTGAGGTATCGGGAGGCCGTATTCCAACCTTTAATATTTCAGACTTCTGCAAATTAAAGCTCATGCCAGGACTATTCTTATAGTGCTGTAAACAATCCCTCAATCGAAGAACATCTTGGTGTGTGGTAACCATCACAGTAACATCATCTGCATATGCTCGCACCGCAATTCTCTGGCCATACACATCAATTCCAGTAAGAGTAGATTGCAGCCGTCGGAACGGATCAACATACAGGGCGAACAATATCATCGACATGGGACAACCTTGGCGCACGGAGCGTTTAACGGGAATAGCCGCCGTTAAAAATCCATTGCAGAGTACTTTGGAGGACGCAACACCATACAGGGCTCTAACTAGGTTTACAAGCTTTTGAGGCATGTTCAAAACCTCCAATCATTTCCATAGCCCCTCGTGAACAACACTCTCGAAGGCTTTTTCGAGATCTAAGTTTATGATAGCAGCAGACTTCTCGTCCTGTGTACAATGCAATATACAGACTCTCACAGCAGCCAACGTATGGTGAATGGTCGCTCCTTTATGTAATGCAACCTGGAACTCACTAATCATATGTGGGAGTATGTTTTGCATACGAGCACCAATGATTTTCATAAATAACTTGTAATCACAATTCAATAACGTGATTGGTCGAAAATCCTGTGGTGTCTGCGGCCGAGCACTCTTCGGAATCTGCACGATTATACCGTCCGCAAAAGTAGGTGGTGTGCTCTCTGCATCCCACATTTCTTAGAACACTTGAAGCAATTCCTTCCGAATATATGGCCAGCAGTGCTTGTAAAATTCATATGGCAGGCCATCAGGTCCAGGGGATGCATGCATTTTGGATGCCTGAATCACTTCCAACAACTCCGACGCCGCAATTGGCATTGAATCCTGCTGCAACTCCTCCGGGACAACGGGAACAAAGTCGGACATATACCTCTCTGCGGTGTGGGAGTAATCTGTGGGTCCTGACAATCGTTGTCTGTAGAAGTCTTGTACTGCTTGAAGAATTCCTGGCGTGGTGGAAACTCGGGCACCACCCACATCTAGTTGTGTGATAATTTTCTGGCGACCATGTCTACGCTCCTTTGCCAGGTGGTAAAAGCTTGCCTTTTCCCCATGCACTATCTCCGCTGAATGCACTCTAGCCAGATTCCCCTGTAGTTCTCGTGTTTTTCGAGCCTTGATGTGTTCTTTGACTCCTTTCACAAGTTGTTGTACATCTTCACCTTGCTGCTGGCGTTTGTGAAGCTCATGAAGGACTTGGAGCTAAAAATCCATGGTTTCCCTTCTAACCATAGCGCGACGGCAAGCTGCAGCTCGAAAGAAGGATCGTAGCACAGGTTTAGCTTTACACACCCACCAAGAGGCTTTATTCGGTGCTAGCAGAAAGGATTCCCGCAGACAGGACCAACAGTCATGGAAATCGGATAACACTTCCTCATCCATAAGCAATGAGCAGTTAAGCTTCCAGTAACCTCTGCCTCTACTGCAGCTCGTAACCCGGCCTTGAATAGCATGAATGAGTGCATTATGGTCATTAAAGGATATGGGCACAATTTCCGTGCGATGAATGCATGGTATCAGCTCAGCCAAAACATACATACGGTCCAGCCTCGAAACTGATTGTCCTCTCACGAAGGTAAATTGGACTTCGTCGCCATACAGATGCTCCCAGGTGTCCTTCAGGCTTAGTTGTTCCACCAATTGCTGCAAAGTAATACACCCATTGAAGGCTCCTCGTTGATCTTTAGCCACCAGCGTACAATTAAAATCACCCACAATCACAAAGGGTGCTCCGGATGGTATATACGGCAGGAGGTCTTGCCGAAAAAAATCATCTCGTTGTTTTCTTTTATTATTACCAGCAGGGGCATAGATATTCACGAAGGTAACGTTATCAATTATAGCCGAAATAGCCCTACCGGAAGGATGGTATTCAAAGCTGTGTACATGTAGTCCTTGCCGGTAAACAATCGCTGTACCAGTACCCTCAGGACCAAGATTAGTCTCGTAATCGAAGCCATACAAGAAGTCCAGGTTACAAATATTCACCTCTTGTAAGAAGCACAGATCTATGTCATTACTGATCAAGAAGTCCCATAAAAGAGTTTGTTTAACCACCTGTCGCAAGCCGTTAACATTAAGCGAAGCCCACATTTGCAGACCTAGAGGCATCCAAATGAAGAGTATTTGTATTGGAGATGGCGCCAGATGAGAATAGCGGTTATCACCACAGAACCAAAGCACTTCAGTTGTCAGTTTCCAGGTACGCATCATCCTTAGTAAGTTTAGACGAGCGTTGGAGATCCTCAAAACTATCTCTATCATCCGCTGCCGGCCGCTTACCAGACTCAATGTCCTTCACTTTTCCTCGCGTTTGAGTGGAACTGAACAATTGTGGTACGTCCTGCGAAGACTGTCGTGCCGAGATAAATTCTCCCTCCAATCGCCGGTACTGACCTCGTAGCCGAGGGTCACGGCTAGACAGGGAAGAACCCTTCTGCCGCAAGTGTGATATCTCACTCGCCTACAACTCCACCTCTTCATCACTGAAAACTTCCATAGCTTCGTCCTGAGAGTCGGCCGATATAGCAGCTCCTGAAGGGGGTTCCAACAGTTCCCGTGTCTCATCAATGGGTGTTGAGTGCTTATCCTCGTTTACATGTTCGGGCTTCTCAGCAACCAGCGGTGTCTCCTCCATTGTCGGAATGTTACTGTCGGCAACTGAAGATTGCTGTAAGACATTCACAGAAATGGGTTCCACGGCAGAGTTGCCCGTCGTAATGGACGGTGGTTCCTGATCCCCACCAGGAGAAGATGTGACAGCACCTAACGCCTCGCTGAAAGTGACCGGTCGATTTCTGGGATTTATGGGAAGCCGCGTTGCACGAAGTGGACAAGCTGCTTTCAAATGCGTAGTGTCATACCACAGGTGACAATGTTGTGGTTGACCGATGTAACTAATGGCCACCAAATACGAATCGATTATCAAACTAGCCGGTATATTACGTTTCAACCCCATCTTCACTGCATGTACGCCATTGTTGGACGGTAGAAGATACTGGGAACCCCATTTTTCTCGGCGTATGTCATACACTGTACCATATTTACTCAATTCCTGGGATAACACTGTGAGTGGCACCTCGGAGGGCAAGTTAAACACTCGAACATTAACTGTTTGCTGGTCACCAGGTGTAATTTTCACGTTGGTGATTTCTCCGGAGCCATACGTAAAATGCTGCTCATCCTTATAACGAGCCAGAAGATTATCATACAATACCGCTGATATCAGTTTCACATAGATCGCTCTTTCTCTGGTATGAAGCTGGAGAGTATCCACTTGATCTGCTTGCAGCCCCAAGAAGTTTACTAGCCACTGGTGTATTTCTAATGCACTGGGTTTACTCGCTGATGTATCAAACTGAATTTTGATAGTATTCACACGTTTATAAACTGCCATGATTACCGTTGTATTCTTAGAAAACAGGTATGAAAAGGTTACCCAATTCAACCGGTGGACGCGCCGACACTAGAACTGTAGCTGTATGCAGCAGCACACAAAACAAAACAACTCTCGCTAGTACAAACCGGTTACACACACACAGCAGGCAGACAACCTCACGGTACGCCAGCCGCTGGCAGACTCTGTAATTACCAATGTACATTAGTATTCTTTGATATCAAAATTATGAAAAACAATGGAAAATTAAAATTTTAAATTCACATGAAAGAAACCCAGATTGGTAATTACACAAAAACAAATAATTTCAACCCAAAAACACATCAACATGCCAAATTTAATAGCTTGATCGAAAGATTAGTAAAAACACTACTGGAAAAATCAAAATACAACAAAGAGCTCAATCACATCATAGATATAGGAGAAAATAATGGATTTAGCAAAAAAATAGTGAATGAAAAACTACAGAGAATCAAAAGAAAAAACTGTATTGCAGAAATAACCAGTCTAAAACTGGTGAAAGATGCAAAGGTGTTCAAAAAGTTAACATTCCGCTCATGGGCTGCTCAAAAATTCCAAAAGATTTTAATTAATTACAATGTAGTTTTAGCTCCCCAGAATAAATTCAGTATCAAAAATCTCATTAATTCCAGCAACTTAAACAAAATTAAAAGCTACAAAAAAATAGGCATATACACAATTATTTGCAAAGACTGTGATAAAATATAAATTGGAGGGATAAAAATGAACATAGGGATCAAACTGAAAAGAACACTTTGCCCATGTAACAAATAAGCGCACCGAAAAATCGCAGTTTCAGCCCACTTCTGGTATGAATAACATGAAATAGAACATGACATTCACCATCTAAAACACCTGCAAAAAGCAGCTGGATAACTGAGAAAAAATATGTATGCAAAATTTCAAAACCAGACCTATGAACTTTGATCTCTCACTAGAAGAAAATTTGCTGTTGAAGTTCGTCAACCTCCTACCAGCTGATCACCACAAAAAATGCACCTGCATCCAGTATTCATATGCAGCTGTTTATGTATGACACATCCTACAATACCAGTTCTGATGGGTAATCTTGATAAAATAAAACAACTCATAGTGCACTAACATCATTTCTTTGTTTTTAAAATCCATTTAAAAGTGCTTTAATTTTGTATTTCATTTCCATTGAACATACTAACTATAAAGTTTCTCAAGTATTACCATTGTTATTTTCTTTTGCACTCTTTAGAGGGTAGTGGAATTATATGCATAGCAAATTAACAGAAATGATCATAGAAAATTTTTTAGGCAAATGCATTTAGAATGTTCCATTTGTAGGGACAGAAGGTAACTAATTTTTATTTGTGATGTTCTTCAGACACACTTAGGAAGAAACAACTCATGTTGAACGTTTCTAACAAACCAATACAGAAAGATCACATTGTCATTATGAATATCATTGTTACAATAATTGCAATTATAACCATGTTCATGGCTGGAGCATTGCATGTACAAGTAAAGAACATCTAATTCTGTAACTTTCACAAAATTTTCAGAAAACTACAGCACCTATAGCCATGCCAGATGCCTCATTCAAACATTTGTTGGCAAAATTACTTAAATACTTGGAATTCTTGCTTATGTAGCTTAAAAATGCAAGCATATATCACAGCAACCAAGATATGTGGAGGAATTTCTCATATAAGCTTTCAGAAGGTGGTGTTTGAATACTGTTAAACTATACAGTTATCATTAGTATTCATTCAGTGATCAACGGTTTACATTGTTACCAAATGGGGTCATATGGCTGCACTGTGTCTAAGTGGTTCATTTACCTCTCACTAAGGAGGTCCAGGTTTGATTCCATAGAATTGCATGTGGGATTTGTGGTAGACAAAGTTGTGCAGAGGTGGGTTTTCTCTGGGTTTCCCCACCATCACATTCCACCAGGGCTCCATATTCATTCCATGCATCATCAGTGGCATGACCTGCATGCCATGGTAGTTAAAGCGGGCATTAAACACTACCTAAGAAAAAGGTCTGTTGTACTACAACCGTAATTATGGCGTATGTGCTAATATAAGTAAGCATACAATCTGATAGTATGGAATAGATTGATTACATTGACTTTCATCTGTAATCACTGTATGTTACACAAAGACTGTTTTTGGCTATGATTGCTAGATGGCAAGACTAATGCGTCTATATGTAACGGAGCATTAGCAGTTCTAGCTACCTTGCTTTCATCACATAAGCAATGCCATCTATCGGTTTCACAGTAAATGTTTGCTGTTTCAATTGATGAATCAGGGTGGAATAGAGGTAACCAAATGGTAAAGGATACTATACTGAGAAACAAATTCTGTTGACTAATTCTTACCACCACTTTTTTCAGCACTAAACTGAAAGAAAAAGTAAATGAAAATCTTTGGTAGTTCACTAAATATCATTCAGTTGTTAAAACAAAAAAGGATGTTTTTAACAGGAATTTTAACAGTGATGTATATGAGAGCATGACCGGATGTGTGGTTGTGATATGTAAATGCGTTCTATGTATGATAAAGAGTCAGTGATTAACCCTTTTAGTGCCAATCACGAACTAATCGTGATCCGAAAATTCTGCAAAAATTGTCAATCACGATCTAATCGTGATGCCGTTTTTATATGTTTTAACTCTTTCCAGTGGGAAAGTCTGTATATTCTACATCATAGCCATAGGGAAAGGTTTTCTGGAGTGTTTCCAGACCTTATCTTCACTCCAAAGTGCTAAATTAGCTCCAAATTTAATTTCTCTAGCCGGTGTTTGTTTATCCTGGTGGAAACATGGCATTGTCTAGCCGAAGGTTACAAACCGAAGAGAAAATAAGAGCTTCAGTTCACGATGCATTAGAAGAAAACAGGTGATTTTGATTTTTCAGACCTTTTGAATGAGCTGACATCGATGTAAGAGAGGAAAATATATATTCTAGCTTCAGTGATGAAAATGCTTCCGATAACAACAAATCTCGTACACATGCAAATAATCGGTGTACCTATCAAAATGTATTTACGGGGATGTAACCAGACGACGAATGCAATGTGAATCAACCATTCAGCTACACAATAATAGAAGTGCTAAATTGTACAGCAATCCACGTTACATTTGTATCCTATTGCTTTATGCCATTTTCATTAATAGTGTCATGCTTATGTGTATGTGATTTTGGTGACTTTTTTTTTCAGTCTCAGATTAGGTGAATTAATTTTTTGTATTTTAAAAATAAAATGCCAGACCAAAACAGGATGCTGTTTTACTAAAGAAGTATCCATACTTTCATTTAATTAGCTTGAACTTTCTATGTATGTAGTGAGGTTTTTATGCCTATACCCCCGCCGCTGAATCCTTGCACTTGACAGTTTGGAGTTAAGTTGGTACACCACAGAAAACAGATGAAAAGCATTACCGTTTGACTTTCTGAAGTAATCACAAAGCAGCATTCTGGTCGGTCGATCAGACAACAGAAACTAATTTAGATGCTGCACCAGTGCAATATCCAACCATGTGCTCAGTTTGTGAACTCCTAACATGTGCATAGAGTTGTTCTGTACAAGCTATGTATTATTTGTTATTATTTATATTTATTTTGTTGTTGTTGATGGTGTTGTTGGTTGTTTGTAAGTGAGGGGACATAAGACTCTCCAAATTATAGAGGTGGATAGACTTTTGCGAAAGGTGTGGTGGTGACAAAATAATACGAAAAGCACAGGAATTAGACGGAATCATCAGTGAATGTGAACCACTTGGTGGCAAAGACGGCGACGACCACGATGATGATGATGATACTTCCGAGAATTATGACGACGGAGACTTGGATGGAATTGAGCCATTAAAATTCTAAACTGGTGAAAATCACTTTGTTATACCTTTCTCTCATTCTAACAAGCTATTTTGCATTTTTGTTCAATATTGTGGTAAATACATGTGTATGCTACATGTGTTATAGTATCACTCTTATTTTAAATTAACATCAATAATAACAAATTAGTTTCATTATTCATCGGCATTCATTTAATATGTACACTGTTTATATTCGTCTTTTCACATTATAGAGACATTTGTAATCAGCTGTTGTTGTTTACTGGATACTCTGGCAATGCCGCAAAGGCAGCGTAGCCAGCCTTAAACGAAACCAACCGAACTGTCAAGTGAAAGGTCTCAGCGGCGGGGGTATACTTATTGCTTATTTTGGGATTTTTAATTTTATGTTCCAAATTTCCTTTTGTTTTCAATTTTTTAAAAATATAGAAGCCACTTCCCATACATATAATACATATTATAATTAGACAAAAGGGCTTATTAAAAACGAAAAAAAGATTCAGCTCTCTATGTTATTTGGTACTCATTTTATTACTAATAATTTAAAACCCTGCATTCTCCTCTAAAATTGCTTGGCACTTTTCAGACAGCATTTTGCTATTCGCGCTGGCACTAAAAGGGTTAAGAGAACATCTGCAATGGCATGGTGGTATGGAGCTAAGGAATTCAAAAGGAAACTAGAACATTTACATGTTCTAGGTATAATGAGGAGTCAGTGTTTAAGAGAACATCTGCAATGGCATAGTATGGAGCTAAGGAATTCAAAAGAAAGTTAGAATATGAATGATGGTAAAAATAAATAAATTCACTGTGGACATTTTCCAAATGGTGTAATATATGGTGAAATCCTAAAACTAAACTGTACTTCCTAAATCTATGTGCACCACCTATTACAGAAAAAAAATTAAGAAAATAAAAGTATTAACTAATGCCTATTTTTATCTATTCTGTATGTACATTGATAAATGTAATTGATAATTGACACCTAAATGAATACATTTCTGCTTCAATGCTTATTACACCGCCAGTAGTTGCAAGTAAGTAAAGAAGCAGTCATAAAATACAGTTAATAAAATCAGATGACTTTGCCAAACGTTCTGTTTATAGAAAAAATAATCTGATGTGTTTCATTCACATGACTTTCTCTACATCTCTGCAACAACTTATTAAAAAGCTTATTCTTTTTTTACTTCAAGCTAATCAGGAAATATTTAGAAGAAATTATCTTATTACTTGCTTCCTTATAAGTGGAAGGGAAATAAGCTAGTACCATAGCTTAAAGCAACAGTCAAATCTTTTAAAAGCTGCTTGCCATGTGGTTGAAGTTCCTTTGTATGGCCAGCATTTGACAAATCTCCATATGGGAAAAGAATAAGCATTTTAAAACTGAAACCAATAACAAGGAATATCTCAAGAATGGTCAAATCCACAAAATAATTGTATATTACATAAATTATGCATTTTAATGAGCTCCACTTTTTTTTTGTTTTCAGGTAAGTTTTTGTCTGTCTCTCTTACAGTTTACCAGTTATTTAAAATTCCGCAAAATTCATCCAGAATAAAGATGTCTTCAGAAGTTATTCCCAAAAAATTGAAGATATATATTTTATTTGTCATGTAAATGTCTTTAATATACAATATTTTAATCAAAATTGTTGCAGCATTTTTTCCGAAAATCAAAATTTTTGAAAATCTTTTCATGCAAAGAGTAGTTAGGGATGGGGGAATTTTCTTGAAAATATTTGTGTTGCATCCTTGGAGGATACTGAACTTAAATACCAAGTTTGGTATTTAACAAACCTTTTGTTTTTTTAGCTATGCTGTCTACATGCACGCACACATGCATGCCCGCCTGCCCACACATAGACAGTTTTTTAAAATGCTTTTTTTTTTTTATTCAGGGGGTCTCAAAACATATATTTCCAGTGAAATCTTGGTATCAAATTTCTGGGTGCAATACAATACCTCCTCTGTGACCTATGTATATAATATATGTAGAGAAAATAATAAATGAGGTTTTCTTTAGTAATGAACTGACAACTGTAGATATTTTCATGAATTCTGCAAACCTTTAATAAATTATTTCTGAGAAGTTTGATTTAGATTTGTGAACAGAAATTCAATATAATTATTGACAGAGAGCATAAGTGATGGAGACCCAGAAATTACACCTTCCCATAGTGATACAGCTACAGATTAACCTGAGTTTTATTTTGATAATGCGCATGGAATTTCAACTTTTATTTTGTTACTTTTATTATGTTATGATTAATATTGCATTAATGAATATTGGGAAAGTGCTCAGTTCAGTTGCATTACTCTACATGACTTTTATTTCCTCTTCACAGCCTGATACAAACACTAGGTTAACATGAAGAGGATACAAAATGTTTTGTTTACATCAAGTCTGGTTCTCAGGCTATATTGATGGTAGACAAAGAATATGAGGGTCACTCCAAAAGTTTCGAGAGTGGGCACAATAAACTATTAAAAATTTAGTTTTGATCACTGAATTGTAACACTTAAGTACCACTTACGTATTGTTTTGCCAGACCAGTTTCGAAGCCATTCGAGCTTCTTTGTTGATGGTTGCCTATTGAAACCCTACAAAATGTTCTATGTTGAGGTGTGTTGGTTCCTGTGACTGAGTGATGAATTTCCACAATGTGTTAAATTTAAATGAAATGAGTCACCTTTTTACTTTTTGCTCCAACTTTGCCTTCATTTAGGAAGACAGGTTTCAGGGTACTTTAACCCTGGGAATGACTGACGCTACATGCAACAGTGGTTGTGTGCAACTGGTGTTGTGTTGCCCTCTACTCTTGTCAACAGGATGGTGTCATGAATGGCAGAGATCTCAAAATTCATAAGAGAGTTTTCTTCTTTGGTAATAAAGATATTTTCCCAAATTTGTAGTTCCAAAGGTTTCTTTACACAATTAACTCTATTTCTTCCTTTATGTTATGATTTTTGGTCTGAAAATCTTAACATAAAGGAAGAAATAGTTAATTAAATGTGTAAAGAAACCTTTGGAACTAAAAATTTAGGAAAATATCTTCTCTCTTATAAATTTTAAGGTCCCCACTGTTGATGACATCATCCTGTTGACAAAAGTAGAGGGCAACACAACACCAGGCTGCACACAACCACCTGTTGTACGTAGCATCAGTCATCCCCAGAACTGAAGATAGGGTTAAAGTACCCCGAAACCGGTCTTCCCAAACGAAGGCAAAGTTGAAGCAAAAAGTGTAAAAAGGTGACTCATTACATTTAAATTTAATTATGGCGCTCTACTGTCTAAAATACCTCTTCTTATTTGATATATTCCACAATGTGTTTTGTGGCGGCAATTCAAAGTTGAATTTGTGGTGTTGGTTTTTAACAATGTAGATTTTCTCTCAGAAGTCAAGCTCTGCTGCATATCTGGCAGGCTTTATAAGGAATATGTTTGATGATATTGTCGCATGTGCCTGGAGGGTTGCCTAACTGGCGGGCATATTGTGGACCTTTTGATTAACATTTTAGGATTCCAAATTACAGCTAAATTCTTAGCCAATATTATTTGCTCACATTCACTCCAGCGTCGTCAAGTCGCCGGTGAGACACTCTAGGGAGGATGATGAGATTAACCCCATCCGGGTACTTTAGCAATGGGGATTAACATATGTACGTCATCATCCGCCTAGCAACAGGCTCATCCCGGTGAGCTGTCTCCGGTCACGTAGGCACGAGAGTACCAAAGGTGGTAGGGCGTGCAGCCATATTGGCCGAGTACCCTCTAGGGTAGAGATGGTTAATATAAGGCTTTGACCGGAAGGGCGAGTGTCGGTTGGGCTTCTATTCTCGAGGTGGTAAGAGTGTGATCCTCCGTGATCGGAGTCTGCAGGGCGGTGGCAACGCCAAAGTACTAACATCACCCAACCTCCAGCACATCGACATCTAACCAAGGTAAAGTGACACATTTGTACTAATAACCTTTTGAATATTGTGATGACACTAGGATAATAAATCCAGCTTATGCAAATTAATGAGTGCTCTATCAATTACTATATCCCGCTACGCCCTCCTGTTCATGGTCCACCACCGACTGTGACATATGGTGGAGGCTCCGGCTTTTCACAATCGGTGAAAAGTATGGTTTCAATCCCAGTACTTTCGAAATTTCTGTAAATAATTTCAAAATTACTAAATTATGTGTATTAGATTCATATTTTGTTTGTTGTAAAATCAGTTTTGGTACACCATGAGATTTGATGCTGTTACTACAGGATTACTCTTTTTGTGCTGGTTGACAGTGGTCTGTCTTATTTATCTGATCCTACGTATTACGGGAGTTATACATACGCTTGATCAGTGTACTTATTCAAATTCCTAATTGTTTTAAGTATATGGATTTATTATCCCAGTTTCAAAGCAACAGCCCTGTTAGTTCTGAAATCAGAAAGCTTATTGCAGAATATCAACAGACGTTAGATGACAATGTTCACACTTATGCTCTTGCTGTTCAAGATGTTCAAGTGTTATCTTCGGAGCTAAGTGCTTTGTATAAATCCATGTCTAAAATTCAAACCAGAAGCAGTCGTAGAATCAGGGGTCAACAACCACTTAAATATTTTCCTTTAACACAGAGAAGTTTTAGTGCGGGTGATTTATCTGAAGTAGATGATACCACAGTAGACTTGGCTAATAAGGGCAGTAATTTGGGAGAATTTGCCAGTAGATCAGAAAATTCATCTCACACAGGTAGTAAAATACCTTCAGTCGCTCGATTGAGATCAGGTTCTGTTTCTATTTTACCAATTTTCACTATGACCACTACAGGGACTCAGGCAGGGTCTTCAGACATGGAACAAAATATGAAACCACTTTCCCACCCTACAGTACCTTTTGCCCGCCCATTTATAGATCCTGGGATTTTTGAGGGAAAACCTGGTCAAGATGTGTCCACATATCTTTACAATTTTGATACTATTGCCGCAGCCAATGGCTGGGATGACAACTGCAAGAAGCAGTACTTACCCTGCTACCTAAGGGAAGCAGCGGCAAACTGGTTCAAAACCTTTGCCCCCTGGCATGTTCAACATTGCTGGGCTGATTTAAAAGCTGCTCTTCAGGGCGCATTTGTGCCTGCAGTTCAGGAAGACATCCTGGAATGTTGCTTGCGACAGAGGATGCAGGAGCTAACTGAGCCCACAGAAAAGTACATCTATGATGTACTTGTGTTATGTGATCAGATCAACCCAGGAATGCCTGAAAAAGAGCGCATTCGCTATATTATGCGAGGGTTGAAGCCTTCTCTTTTGGAACAGGTTCTCCCGTTAGATCCACAAACAGTGAAAGATCTGACAAAGCTAGTTCGCCGTATGGAGGCGGCTAGATACCTTGCTGGTCAGAGGGTAGATCTTCTTCCAACACCCACGCCAACCCCAGTTTCTTTTGTGGGCACTACAACCCCTAGGGACCCCATAGCTGATTTGACCCGAGAAGTACAGGGCCTACATAAGCTGTTTCAAAAGCTTGCGTTGCGTGGTAACGGGGATAAAACCTCGCCCCGCAATCCGGGACAATTTAGCTCTCAGCGAGGGCGTGGCTCCAACCGAGGTACCTTTGGTAACCGCGGAAATTTTGGTCAGAGAAATTTTGATCAGGGAAATTTTGGTCAGAGAAATTTTGGTCAGAGAAATTTTGATCAGAGAAATTTTGGTCAGAAAGTTACTTTCAGTTCCAGTTCAAATAACAATCCACCCGATCGCAGAAGATGGCGCGGACCCAATGCTAACGGCCGTACTGTAAATGGTCGTCCTACCTGCTTTATATGTCGTAGACCAGGTCACGTAGCCTTAAATTGCAGACAGAAACTCAACCCCCCAAACGGGTCAGGAATGTCACGGGAATAAATTCCGTGGCATCCCCACCTAATCCCACACAAGAACACATAACCTCACTTATCCAACCGGTCAATACACTTACATACAGGGGTACACTAGGTAAGAATATATCGGTGGATATTTTATTTGACACAGGCAGTGCTGTAAGCATTGTCCACGAAAGTTTTGTTACAACCCCTACTTATCCTGCTCCAGTAAGCTTAACTTTGCGCACAGCAAACAATCACTTATTAGATGTCCAATATGCTACAACTCTAGGTTTTGAAATTGGTGGCGTACAATTCTCAGAGGATGTCCTAGTAGTAAAAGAATTCGGACGTCATCTCTTATTGGGAATGGATTTTATGAATCGGTATGGGGCAATTATTGATTTGTTATCCTTTTCAATAAATCTCCATTTACCCGATTCCAGAAAAGTCACTTTGCAGTGCCAAGAAAAAAATGATTGCCCATTAGCACAAATCACTTTAGAACATGACCAGAGCCCAGAGGAAGATTATAAAGTTTCTTGCACGAAAGACACTAGAATACCCCCATTCACATCATTACTTGTTAACGCTCACCTCCCTTCAAATAGAATGGGTAGAGTCCTTTTGGAACCTAACACGAGAGTGATGCAGAAAAAGAACATTGACATAACACCTATATTTTGTGAAGCTGATAAGGAATGCATAATCCCTCTCCACAACAATACTGCTGAACCAAAAACCATCTTTGCAGGTACTACTTTGGCTAAGGCATATGAGGTCGCACTAGTGCAATCAGCAAACTGGTCGACAACTGAGTCGTGCTCAGTTGGTATCCAGGGGGCTACCTTTAATCTCAATTCACAACTTGCACCCCATCAGAAAACACATTTGCAAACACTATTGACACATTATCGACATATTTTTGCAACTCAGTTAAATGAGTTAGGGACAGCAGATATTGGGGAATTTCAAATTGAAGTTACACAAGACACACCCATAAGACAACGACCTTACAGAGTATCTCAGGCTCAGCGTGAGATAATACAAACCCAAGTACAGGAAATGCATAATGCAGGTATTATCGATGAGTCCGATAGTCCTTGGGCCTCACCGATAGTGTTGGTTAGGAAAAAGGATAATTCTTTTCGGTTTTGTGTAGATTATCGAAAATTAAATTCAGTTACTGTTGACTCCTCCTATCCTTTGCCATTGATAGATGACTTATTGAGTTATTTGGGAGACTCCCGTTGGTACTGTTCTTTAGACTTGTTAAGTGCATATTTTCAAGTACCCATTGCAGAAGACAGTCGCAAGTATACGTCATTTGTAACTCTAGATGGACAATACGAATTTAATCGCATGTCCTTTGGACTGGTAAATGCTCCAAGATTTTTCTCTAGAGCTGCCAGTAAGTTACTGGGTGATTTGAGATATAAGAAAGCTTTAGTATATCTCGATGACATTGTTGTATTTGCACCTACATTTGAAGAATTATTAAGTAATCTGGAAGAAGTGTTCTGCAAGTTGCAGGAACACAATTTCAAGCTTAAACCCGAAAAGTGTTTCTTTGGAATGTCTCGTATCAAGTTATTAGGCTTTGAGGTGTCAGCCAAGGGCATTGAACCCGATACGGACAAATTATGGGCTATTACTGAACTTCCGGTTCCCAAATCGGTAAGGGATGTTCGCAAAGTATTAGGGTTGTTTAGCTTCTACAGACGTTTTGTCTGTAACTTTGCATCAATTGCCCAACCCCTCCATGACTTGACTAGGAAAAACCAAGATTTTATTTGGACACCCCAACATCAAAATTCATTTGAAGCTCTGAAACGCTGTCTAACCACAGCACCAGTGTTGGCCCATTATCACCCTGGTGCTTACACAGAACTGCACACTGACGCTAGTACAGTGGGCGTAGGATGTGCATTATTGCAAAGAATTGATGGTGAATTACACCCCATTGCATATTGTTCCAGGGCACTAAATAAACACGAAAAGAACTATAGTATTTCTGAATTGGAATTATTGGCTATAGTCTATGGTCTAACACATTTTAGACCCTATATCTATGGTTATCCAGTCAATATTGTGAGTGACCATCATGCTCTCTGCTATTTACGAAATTTAAAGGACGTCACTGGCAGATTAGCTCGATGGGCATTAAAATTACAGGAATACGATTACACAATCATCTATAAAGCTGGTGCAAAACACCTGGATGCAGATGCATTATCACGGTATCCTGTAGACCCACCTAAGCCATCCATTCTTGAACAAATGGATGATCTTATCACTTGTCTACTTTCTCCAGTAGCTGTAGCACAGGAACAACTAAAAGACTCCCAGTTAAAACCCATAATCCAAATCTTAGAAGATCCGGATGCAGGACCTCCTAAGTTAAGGCGACAGGCTGCCTCTTACATTTTGAAAGAGGGGGTGCTGTACCGCAAGAATGCAGGTGCAAGAGGTGCCTTACACTTGTTAGTTATTCCAGAATCTTTAAAGAAGGAAATCTTACATTCTTGTCATGACGACCCACTTTCAGGTCATTTAGGTTTCACCAAAACCTTTACAAAAATTAATAACAGGTATTACTGGATAGGGATGCGTAAAGAAATTGAGAAATATGTTAAAGGGTGCCCGAGTTGCCAATCAAGGAAAGGTCCCAAAAATGTGAAACCTGCAGGATTTCTGCAGCCAATACCAGTTAACCGTATTGGAGAACGTTGGGGCATTGATTTGGTTGGTCCAATCAGGAAGTCTCGCCTGGGGAACACTATGTTGATTGTTGGCACCGAGTTTGCAAGTAGATGGGTAGAAGTGAAGGCAATCCCGAAAGGCTCTATCGAGCATGTGGCTCAATTTATTTTGGAAAACATAATTTGTCGCCACGGGGCGCCTGCCATGCTTCTCTCCGATAGGGGTGCGGTATTCCTTAGTGGAGTTACACGTCACCTGTTAGCCTTTATGGGAGTTAAGTCTGTATATACTACCGCTTATCACCCGGCTTGTAACGGTTTGTGTGAAAGAGCCAATCAAACTATAATCAATATGATTTCTAACTATACCTCTACTAAACAAGATGACTGGGATGTTGCTGTACCGCATGTCGTGTTCGCATATAATACCAGTCGACAGGAATCCACAGGAATGTCACCCTTTTATTTGATTTATGGTAGAAATCCCACCCTACCCGAAGAGGTTCAATTAAAACACACAAGTGATAACCTCTTCCTTAAAGAGACTCAAACTCGAATCCGCCAAGCACGTGAGCTTGCAAAGGATAATATCGCGCAAAGACAAATACGGGATAAACGTATTTTTGACCGCAAGAGGCGTACACTACAATACGCCCCTGGCCAAACAGTGAAACTATTTTCGCCAATTCGAAAGAAAGGCATGACTACTAAATTGTTACACAGATTTCAAGGACCTTATATTGTAATACAACAGACATCACCTGTTAATTACCAGATAAGGCAAACAACAGGTCCTAAAATTAGAGATATGATAGTGCATGTATCTCGTCTATATCCTTATTATGCACCCTATAAAAGAGGTTAGAATAATCTTTAATGTTAGATACACGTAATATAACTGTTTATAGTTATTGTTTTAACAGGTCACCTGTTCAAATAGTACACAGAAACCTTAATTATATTTCATTTAACATATATATGTAATTGTAATAGATGCATTTTGATTTTGTTACTATATATATACATATACAAAAAAAGAAGGTACATACATATATAATGTATACATATATAAAATACGCTTGTTTTTGCCATAACCTCATGGATTTATTATGCTTTTTATTATATAGCTTGTGTAATTGTTCTATATTATTTGACCTGAACTAATGGAGTGTACAATCAATTTTTAATGAATAGAGAAAAAAAAAGAGAACTACATGAGTGACTTAATTTTTTTATGTGCTTTAAATTTTTTGCGTTTTATTATTATTATTGCTATTAATATTATTACCCTTATTATTATCATTATTATTATTAGTTTCACTATCCCCATTAGTCCGACATGACTTCTATAGGCATTTTGTTTTTTTTTTTGTCTCTTTAGCGTCACCCCAACCCCAGAATGACCACTTGGTAAATATTACAAGAGGCAATTTGTGCAGTCACCGCTTCTCACATACACTGGGTAAGGGTTGATTTGCAATTTCTTACCCTTCCACTTTCAACTGAAAATGAGCTATATCAATCCTATCATTGGTTTACTACCCCTATTCTGTGGCCATACGTATTTATGTTTAGCACTATACACCCCAAGGCATTATGCCATTCAGCAACCTCAGCTTGATTCACATGAAAACCACACTACAAATCGGACTGCCTTCACCCTAACGTACCGACATCAACACATAAATTACATGATAGATTTACAGTTAAATGGAGCTCTGATATCTAAAAGTTTTCATGAAAAACATATTCCACATAACCAAACATTTAATACTATCACCACACCCTGTCAATTTTATCGGAAAATACGTGGCATAAATGAATCATGGGCTGCAATCTCTACATGTGAGGGCTTACGAGGAATTGTTTACAACGGAACTCATGCGTTCCGGTTGCCAAAACAAGTCCATAATAATGAAGGACTATTGCAAACCTCTCATTTCACAAGAATTCATGAGTATAAGAGGATGTGTGGCTATGATGCACCTAGTATGGACAATCCATCTAGATCAAATAGGCAGATGTATATGAACCCCCCACTCTCACAGGTCAACATTAATGTCAAAATTTCTTCCATCACTAACCATGTGCCGCGAATAGTGGAATTACTTTTTGTTGTAGATTACACCCTTTATATACAATTAACACTTGCCAAACGCAGCGTAACTCAGCATTGTTTACATTTAGTTCATCTTGTTCAATCTTTGTATGCTCCACTAAATATATCGATTACACTAGTAAATGTTATAGTGTGGTCAACTAATAATCAAATATATCTTCATGATGATAGCCATAAAGTTTTAGATGACTTCTTGCGCTATCGTAGGGAATTTTTAGTACAAACATACCCCCATGATCATGCACAGTTACTTACTTCGACAAAATTTCGGCGTGGAGTCGTAGGCGAAGCATATCCATTTTCTATGTGCACCTACGAGCACTCAGGTGCAATAATTCATGATGACATATTTCAGGAAGAGTTCACAGCAGTCACAATTGCTCATGAGTTAGGTCATAGTTTGGGAATGGAACACGATAAAGGATGCTGTCAATGTAAACATTGTTGCATAATGTCTGCCTCATTAGGCGTCGGTATACCTAGTCAGTGGAGTGTCTGTAATGTATATGAATTAAAGAATTCACTAAATCATCACATTGACTTTTGCCCTCGCAATAAGCCAGTAAATAGTTATTTTGGATCAATTTGTGGAAATGGTCTTGTAGAACCCGGTGAACAATGTGATGTTGCAAACACTTGCTGCAATCCAGATACTTGTTTATGGTATCAGAATGCCTCATGTGCTACAGGCAAATGTTGTGATACTAAAACTTGTTTACCAAAAGTTAAAGGCACTGTGTGTCGTCCCATTACTTCTGAATGTGATATAGAAGATGTTTGCGATGGTACCTCCGAACATTGTCCTATGGACGTGTATAAAAGGGATGGTACTAGTTGTAGGAAGGGACGAGCATTTTGCTATAAAAATGCATGTACAACTCGTACAGATCAATGTCAAAAATTATGGGGACGTACTGCAAAAAGTATGGATAAGCAATGTTATGAAAATAATGACCGAGGAACCATCAATGGTAATTGTGGTTATAACTATCCTTCAGATCGTTATCTTCGTTGTCATACAGCAGACTTACTGTGCGGTATATTACAATGTAATCATCTAAATACTGACATTCAGTTTGGGATGCACCGCTATACCAGAATTGGTCACACCATGAACCATGACACGAACGAGAAATGTTCCACTGCTATAGTTGATTTAGGATTAGAAGTCCCCCAACCGGGAATGGTTCCAAATGGTGCCAAATGTGGTACAAATAAATTGTGTATAAACCAAACATGTGTTCCGATTGCTACTGTTGTGAGTCGGACATGTCAGTGTAATGGACATGGAGTTTGTACTAATCAAAACCAATGTCATTGTGATGCAGGATTTGAACCTCCATTTTGTACCCAAATAATGACCAATCCTACTATAACAAATGATCTCCCTATTGTCACTCCACCACCAACCACCCATGAGCATGAAATACTAAAAATATCGTTTTATGTCATTTTGTTGGGACTATTTCCACTTATACTGATAATATTTACGCTGTGGAAATACGTACCGTTGCTTCAATTTTCGCGATCGCGTATTTCACCAATTTTGCAAACAGAACCCCGTGGTGATTATCATTCTCAGCATAATGTTTCCTCGCCTCCATCTCGAAGACCCCCGCCCCCACCCCCACCACCCCGTAGACTTTTCTAGGTTATGTCGCCATTATTTTAATTGGCTGTGTAGTTTGTGTTGATTTACACTCTATATATAATTAACATAAACACTCATTTTGTTATTTTGTTGTTCAATGCTTTCATTTATATTTATCATTGAAATTTAAGCAATATTTAGTAATGCAACTAATTTTGGAACATTTATATTCTTAACACCATGTTCCAGGATGTGGAGAGCAATACATGTGTTTATATAGATTATATGCAATGCGCATTGTGTTTACATAACCTTAAAATCACTTATTTAGCCATGCATAAACTATATGTTTCGCTTATCTTTTTTTTCTTTTTTTAAACTATAATAATCTTAATTATTTCATATTGTTATAACGCCTCTTTGTTAGTTGGAGGACATGAATATTTCATTTCACTATTTCATTTCAAACTTTATAAGTATGATCTTTCATACCATTTTCTATGTAATTTACTGTTGTTTTTTTTTGGTTTTTTTTATGGAAGTAGTGAGTTAACCAAATTTGCTCTTGAAACTATTGCAAATTTCAAAATATATTCAATGTACATCTCTTTGTTACAATAGTTTTTAACTGCAAATGCATAAGCCAACCAGGAATCTGAACAATAATGCTAATCAACTCGTAAAACAACGGGAAGTATTTGCATTAAAGCTTGCATAATATATATAAAAGTGCTAGAATAGTTATGTATATAACATAAGCTAAGTACGGTGTAGCACCGGAAATGTCGCACATATGTTATTCATATAACCATTTTAATTACTTTCATTATTTTAATCATGACGTGTATGTTGTTTTTTCTCTAGTAGACAACTTTTATTTGAGTGAAAGTATTCCTCATTTGTTGCTGATTTATTAATACAAATACAGCATGGTACTTGATTTCACACCATGTAATGCGAGTATAAGCCAGTGGGTTGACCATGTTGCATAAAGTTGTTCACTACCGTAATCTGACGTAGGTGGAAATAAGTTAAGAACATCATCCGCACACATATGGGAATGTATATTTTACAATAGCATGTTTCCACCGAATACAGTGCATTATATGCTGTAATGGGAGAAAATAAAATCAACAGAAACCCTGCCTCGATTTTGCATATGCATTGCAACTCTCCAGACACTTTCTTTTCTTACTATATTATTGCCAGAAATGGATATCGTAAATGTAGTCTCCTTGCCTGATGTTTCAATTTATACCTCTGTTTTCAATTTCTTTCAGTAGCTTACAAATTCAAAATTTTGCAATTAAAATACTTTTGTAATTTTATTTAATTGTAATCTTTAGAGTACATTTAAGGTGATTCTTCTCCTAAGCATCACAGTTTGCATTAGCCTCGAATTAGTTGCTTTCGATTTTTCAAAAGAACACTTTATTCAACTGCATTTTTCTATTTTATAATTAATTTATTTAGCCTTTAAATGCTAAAGTTTATGGAAATAAAATTTGCAGATATCTTACGGTGTTGCTGCAGTGCTTGATTTCCATTGGAATATAAACAGTCAATATATTTTTTTTTCAGTATGGCACTATATATGCGATTCGCAACATAATGTTTAATTTTATTGCTTCGATTATTATGTCACTTTAAATATTCGATTTGTACTGACCATCAATGTAATCCCTCCCTCCCCCCCCTTCCATCCTCGGGTTAAATACCATGATTTTTTCACTTAGATGTATGCAGTGACATGCATACGAGATGTAAAGTTTTCACTAAACATTTATGATTGCTCGTGCTTCAATGGAAATTTTGAGTATTAATCTGCACATGTGATCTTCCAACAATTCACTTTACCAAAATATGTTTATTTCAGCGCCTATTTTATCGCTAGTTTATATTTCTTGGACTGTCACTTTAAACATTAATAGGTTTCTCTCTGGAGCGGTAATCTGTAAAATGATGTGGTTGCTTATCTCTTTCTATATTTACTACTGCCGCAGCAGTAGATAACTGTTTTGATGCATTTACGTGTGTTACTCATATGCAAGTATTTATAATTTCCAACTCTTGGTTCTGGAAAGCTGTAACAGCAACCCAGATAACTGTGTCTTAATCCTTTGGCCATTCTAAAAATAGTTTTATGAATCTAATAGTTCCGAAAAACCTTAAATTTCATTAGATACGTGCCTTTTTCATAATATTCTCAATAATTTTTATCGTGAGTTTATTCGTATGATAAATCCCTTATATACAACAACCCGCGTAAGAGAACAACTGTACAATTTGTAAATGTGCGATACAAGTGATAATGTGATCAATCTAGTTCAAGACAATTAGTAACAAATGTCCACCGACGGGATCGGTAGGTTTACTTTTGTGTATAACCTAAGATGAACTGTTAGACGCGTATAAGTTTACAACGCTTGCCCTACATATCTGGTGGTCGAACTTGAAGTCGTCTTGGTTGGTTGGGTCCGGAGCGCCCCTTAAAAATATTCCCCCCATAAGCACCTTTAACAACCCCCCCCCCCAGAAACAGAAACTTCTGCATTTCATAATACCATAAGGTATAATTAGTGGTAAATGAGGAGATAATATAACAATGATTGAAATAATCAATCACTGTAAAGGCACAAATAAATCTTGACATAAAGAAAGAACAGTTCTCATTGATTTGGCCCACAGACTTAGGTAGTTTTCGGAGCGCAGTGATTTTCTTCTAACTCTGTATTTGGACATAACTTGTATTAAGTATTCCTTGTATAAGATGTATGTCACATAAAACGTTTAAATGTCTTTTAGGCAAGCATGTGTTTCTGCTTTCATACCCCCCCCCCCAGTTTATTTTCGAAATCTGACTAAAGGTGCACTTCTATACGAACAATTTTCATTTTTGTGGAATTAATTATTGTTACTGGCGAACCATCATATATGTCAGTTTGACATGTAAAAACACCCCCCCCCCTTTTACATTATTCATCATAGTAGTCATTTCTATTCTCAGTTGTTTGGTAATCACTAATAATTTTTTTTTTTTTTTTTTTTCTCCTTTCCCTCCTTCCCTGAAATGTAATTCGGATCATAAGTCCTCTTTCTCGCCTTCCTTACTTTAAATATCACACATACCCTTTAGTTTCATTCATCCCGTTCATTCTCGATATCCTGTTGTCATAATAAGTCGTACTTACAGAAAATGCGTTGACTGATGATATCCATTAAACAGGCACCACTGATGTAATTCACTGTGTACACATCTTACTTTCACAACTCACTATTTCACTTAACACTGTTATTCTTTTGTTGACATTTATTACACTTAACTTTAGACACACATGAACATCAGACCCACGTCCAGTGGCTACACTAATTACGCACAAATTGGGACAGATTTTGGGTTCCACCACTGTTATCACTATCTACACTTCCCCACTCTTCCATATTTCCGCTACTAATTTCCAGTACTAGTCGGCTGCGCGAACAGGCACTTCCTGTAGATTCGTAGCGATATGCTACGGTGCATTTATTCACCGCGTTTCATTCTAATTTCTGTTAAGATGAAAGAGATGCATTTGTCATTTTATTTTCCTCTCTTTTCTTTTCTTTCTTTTTCTCTCTCCTTCCCTCTAGTGATATGAATTGTTAGTATGCATATAATAGACCATGTTTACTTACTTTTACTAAACTTGAGATTTCTTTATAATTTTTGCTTCTCGACATTCAACCCCCTTGTAATATTTATATTCCATTACTTTATTTAGTGATGTCATTTATCCGTAAATTACCTAATCACAAATTAGAAAAACATATACAAAGAGAAACTAAAGAAAAATAACCCTTGACCTCTTCGCATGTCAAAAGAAAGGCGGAGAGAGCAGAAACCACGAGGTGTTCATGGACATTACTACTCATCTAGCTGCCTATTCCCCCCCTTTTTTTTTCGGTTGTACCCTACAAGGCAGCAGGGTTGATATGGGAAGAGCTGTTGGCGTTCGCTTGAGATTCTCTTGGAGTCGGGGATCGCTCTTCTCCCTCACCTTCAGTAGTCGTGGGTGAGGCTGGAGCTGTTTCGTCGCGCACCGTGCGGTCCATTACCGCTATGTGCCTCTGAAACTTGCGCGTAATTGTATTTGTCAGTATATTGACGAGACCCTTGTATTTTATTTTTCTTCGATATTTAATTACTTACCCGGGCGATGTTCAATAGGCGGTGCGCCTGTGATAAAAACATACAAGAGCTGCTGTACAATCCCTTCTTCCATTATGATGTGCTTCTACTGAACTGACCATTGCAGAGTGCCCAACATCTCATCCGTTGTTTTTTTATTTCCCGGATGAGCAAAGGTTTTTCCATTTCTATGATTCTTTTTCGCTTATTCTTTCTCCTCTTGCCACACACACACACACACACACACATGAAAAAAAAATGAACAAAGAAATGAATGTAAAGAAGTAAAGAAAAAAAAAGAGCACATCATTTGTTGCACTTGGCCACTGGGATTGTTCTTACCGGGGACCACATCCTCTTCCGAGCAGAGGCGCTCTTGGGTGAACATTTGTATAATTTCTTTCATTATAAATTCACCTACCAATCATTACAAAAAAAATAAAATTCCTAAATAATTTCCCTCCCTTCTCCTCTTCTCTTTCATTCTCCTTTTCGTTAATGCTAAATTTTTCCTTGACCCCCCCCCCCCCCCCCGTTTTATTTTTCTCTCGTTCTTCGGTTGCGAGATTAGGTTAAGTTCGCAGTAATGTATTTGAATCATGTTATTAATGTTTATTAAAATTGTTTCCAGATGCTTTACCTCTGTGCAATTCTTCTTTCAGTTATGGCGGTTCTACCGGCGACCTGTGGACAGGATATCGGCGATAGGCCGATACGAATAGCGACGGGGTCGGCTATGAAGCCTCTGCCGAAAACGGTGGCTTATCAGGCTTCCGTCCCATTGGTTTTTAAAGTACTTCGAGAACGAGTGGACCGCCAACCATTGACTACTCAGAGACCTGAGGGGAGACGGTCACCCCCGCAGGCTCTCATCCAATTGGAAGATGACATTAATGTCATAGGGCAAACTCTTGACCGAGAATTGCGTAAGTTGTTTGATGTTGTATTTAACTTTACCGATGTAGAAGAACATCGAGCTAAACGTGGAGTTGCAATTTTTGGTGATGTGCTTAATTTTTGCTGTGACGTGGCTACTTCCAGTCAAATCAATGATTTGGCAGCCACTGATCGACAGCTATTGGATCATTATACCGCTATGGAACGAATTATTGCCGAAGACCACACCTGGTTTTCATCTGCTCAGGATAAATTAAATGATTATAGCGCACAGCTAGCTCAGTCATTTGACAAAATTAATGATCGCTTAAAATCCGCAATGAGTGCTGCTAATTACTCCTACACCTCACTCCGCAATAACCTTAACCAAATTTCCGATCATCAATTCTTTTCTTTATGGGAAATTCTACAGAACACTCAGAGATCAGTTCATACCGTACTTCTGTTAAAACAAATGGATTCTATGCTGTTATGCCGTAATCATTTATTTCCTCTCTCCATCATTCCCTTTGATATTTTCGAGCATGAATTATTACTATTACAACGTACCCTTGCCAACACGGATTTTGAGTTAGTTATTGATAACTCTCAAATTCACCGTTACTATGATTTAGAAATCACTTCCCACATACATTATGGTAACTGTTAAAATTCCAGTAAAACAAAAAGGCTCGAACTGGGAACTTTATCAATTTCTGAGTACACCCTTTGCATGGGGCCCTTCTACCTGCACCATTCTTCATGACACGGCCTTTGTAGCCGTTAGTGGTTCAATGGTCCGTCCCATTACTGGTGCCGCGATGCAACAATGTGATCCATTTAAGACCGGACTGTGCTATATACCTCGTTTCAGTGATGATTTGCTTTTTACCCCCTTATGTGCAGTTAAATTACTGCAAGGTATGACTGCAGCGGAAATGAACGAATTTTGTCCTTTCAATATCATTCCGCTAATAAAATGATGATCACGGAAGTGGCACAGGATGAATATGTTATCACCCATCCCCTAGAACCCATTGAATTAAGGTGTAATAACAATTCACAGGTTATTCCAAATTTACCCCCAGACTCCCCAGGGGCTCTTCAACTTTCACTCCCATGCTTTTGTGAACTGAAGTTGGGCAGTGTCATACACATACCCAAATGATTTCCTTGTCTTAGTTTCAAGGCAGGTGAACCTAAAACCCTTCACCTAATCCCGGCGGGATGGTCTTCTTTGGCGTCGCTCAAAATTTCACCCTGGGCCAATGCAGAACATTTAACCTTTACCAATCTTTCCCAATGCTTAAATACGAATTGGTCATTAAATGTGCCACACCTCAATTTATCACACCTCCCTTACGTTGTGCCATCGTTGGACACTGCTTCGGTGTCGCACGATTCAATTATGTTAACCCATGTGTTATCTATCTGGATGGTATTCTTAACAATTGTATTAGCCGTTATTTTATTTCGTAGACCGGAACTACTGATCACGGCTCGATTACCAGGCGTAACTGCCTCGGGAAATATGTCGGGAACTGTCTACGACAGTTTCGTCATTATTTTTAGCATACTGCTCTTATTGTTCATTTGCGCTGTGACTTATAGAGTTCTTAAGTTATGTTGGCAGACAATCACACTACATTGGGCAGTGCGCCGGGCCGGACAAAATTTCAGAAGTGAACAGCAAACCAGTGGTGTTATCTTATTAACAACACCACCAGTGGCAGCCAGGAGGGCACTACCAGCCACTTTGGATCCGATACCGGAAACATCATCGGCTTGAAGCAACGATTGATTTGGTAACGTCTTTCATTATCTGTTGTTTTCCTCTCTTCCTGTCTTCTTTGTGCTTTACTGCTTCGGAAAGTTTTGAGTGACGCAAGAATAGCGCTGGGACTTTTTAAGAAGGAAGTGGCGAGACCACAACCTCCTGTTTATGTGCTTTGGATAAACCAGCCACAAAGAATACTTAGTTTTGTGTTAGAAAAACCATTTCAAGATTATTAAATTTTTACGTTATACATAGGATTTGTCAATAATTACCGCATAAATCTGTCATTTTGGGCGATGTAGTTATAACTAGGATACATACGGTTTTACCAGGAGACAGTCGCGAGACTCTTGTGGTAAAAACGGTTTTGAGTTGATCAAGGGCGAAATTTTGGATTTGCAGGGATATCGTGAGATCCTGTAAATAGTCTCGCCGAGGTTTTATTGGTCTAATTACCAGGTGAAATAGATTGTTCGGCAGTGTACCGCGAGGTCCAGTCGCACATCTATTTGGTTAATTGAGTAAAATAAAGAGTTTTTTTTCTCCGTGCACAGATATGATTTTCTTTGATGTGTTATAAGTAGGAGCACCGGTCGCTCCAGTTAAGTGAACACATAAGTACCACTAGAATGTGGATTAGGGCGCCCTATTGTTGAATTGATTTATATATATAAAGCTTATTGTAGTACCAAGAAGCAAAATGGCTTCCGCGAACAGGATATTAGCTATAATAATGACATTGACAACTCCTATGGTATGTCAGCTTGATTTTGAAAATCCCCCCATTGAAGTTACGGCTGGCGGAGATTTTTATACGTTACCCAATATAACAGTGTACGAACACTCAGTCCCAGTGTTAATTTTTGCTTCGAGATGTGCCATGCAAGCACCATCATCATCATACTGCGCACTCAATGCTAACACTTCCGCTTTCTGCAACTGGATGTTTTCACAGTTTGGGAACTCATGGAATGAGCTTCCTTCTCTGTTTAATTTCCATGGTAACCCCTTGCGGGGTGATGGATCAATTTTTGGATCACAATTTTTGTTGGCAGACAAACCCCACATAGAAAATATGTTTATTTCTGATGCCGCCATGGTTGAAATCTTGGAAAAAGCACGTCTGTTTACTCATTTAGTTACCCTGCTAAACACTTCATTGTGTGATGGAATAGTTAGTCTTCCTGATGCGTTTCCATCACGTTTTACAGGAGCTGGTCCTTTACTTGAGCTCTTAAAGCAAAAAGATCGTGTAAACCAGCTGTATAATATGTGCATTACACGATATTTGAACCCATCAATAATTTCACCTACCTTGCTGACTAGGGCTTTAGATTCTGTTTTGGATAGTAATCCCGATTTCCGATTGGTTTGGGGAAAGGATGCCATTGGCAAGTTTTACTCTACACCAGTGGTGGATTGCTTCTTTTCCCCACAGTATGTCATGTTGGGTTTACAAATTCCGTTGGTTCAGGCTAACGTACAACGGGCAGTAGGACGTTTTTTTACGCCCACACCCTTTGCTTTCTTTGACCAAACTTGCATGATTAACTTGGAGGGAAGGGCGGTAGCCATCCTATATTCCCATAATAGCTTTCGGATATTGTTAGCCCAATGTGACACTTCAAAATCTAGCTTGTGTTTAGCGACCCCGGCTTACGGAACGTCCGCTTTGTTAACATCATGCGCTGCAGCCATCTTGCACGGAACTTCCATCTCCAATTTGTCTCAAGTTTGTCCGATGACATGCATTAAAACTCAACGACCCATGGTGTCCCTATTTGACGCTTTCACCTTCACTTTTACTCATGTCTCTACATTTCAATTACATTGCCCGAGTTCACGACGGACTTTGTACTTACAAAGTGACGTGGGAGCATATCGTGTTCGGCTCCCATGCCATTGTAAACATTTCCACTGCTCACTACACTTTGACACCCCCTCGACAATGTTCCACTGTTGACTATCCTTCTATTGACATTCATCGACTAATTCCGGCGCCATGGTCGTCGATTACTACCACGATACTTCCGGCATACGAAACAGCAGCGTACCCTACCTATACCTCACTTGCTGAGTGTTACAACTCTAAGTGGCTCCCTAAAGACTACTCCATGATTATTTTGATGACTTTGATGGGTATACTACTTTTTATAAATTGTTCGATTGTCAGTTACCTAATTTGGCTAGCTGTTACCAATGGGCTGTACCCCATTCGGTGGAGTAACCGTCCACCATGGTCCATGAATTTTAATGCTCACAGCCCTCCTTGCTCTACTGTTTCTCGCACCCGATGAGGATGTGATGACTATCCACCTTTGGCTCCACCTCCCTTGCCACCTACACCAGTAAGCACAGGTGCTCCCACTACCCTATATGAAGTTCCTCGACAGAAGGAGCATGAGTATTCCTACCCTCGACAGGTTGACTATCCTCATGCTTCGGGGCGTGCTATGGGCACACCTTACGTCAACACATCCAGGACGCAACTGTGACTGCTTATAGTTAATGGCAGTCACCCATTCACGTCACATCATATGTTTTTGTAATATTTTTTCCTTATGTACTTTTTCTACTTCCATGTACAGGCAAGGCATTGACGAGGAACCCTGTTTTGAGTTCATCACTGTACTACCTAGCTTTTACTATTTTGTTTTAATGCCTGCGGGCCCCTCACCAATGCCTCTCCTTATGTTATAATGCCTACTGTGTTTGTTATTTTACTATTGTGTGACCTTTTGCTCTCTATAGGCACACTACGTGATGCTTTTGGTTCGTCACTGCTTGTAATCACTTACATTTTATTGCTCTGCTTTATTCATGTTAATTATTCCATTTATTATCTCTTACTCTAGTGTCATCACATGTGATTAAACTCAGACTTACTTTATTGTGATTTGGTAGCACTTATGCTATGTGACTATAGCCACATTTAACGTTGTTGTATAATACTCTAGGGCAACCTTACTCCCTACTACTCGTATTGGTCCTCCCAATTTGTTTTACACCTCAACTTCCTTTCTGTTTCTTCCCCTTTTATTTCTCCTTGGTTAATCTTTTTCTCTTCATTTCCCTGTTGTACGCTGTGGATCGACGCCCGGCCTCCCCTGAGTTTCGCCGCGCCCCTGGTGCTCACGGTGTCGCCGCCTGGCTCCAGTACCGCTGCCTGGCTCTGACATCGCCACCATCACCGGGTCCCACACCGCTGCTTCCCCCATATGGAGTTGCTGCTGATGGACCGATAGGATGGTTCATCCTCTTGCACTGCGCCCAGTGGAGGCGCACTTGCTGATCTTCTTTCTGCTGGCCGGAGGGTGATTGTGTCATGCCCTCTGCTGCTGTTTATGACTGCAGTTTTATCGTTCTCATTTACTCTTCCAGTGGGGATTGCTGACTTGTGCGTGTGGTGTGGTGCCGGTGTGGACGAACGTGTGCTGGTGCTTTGTGCACAATACTCTTGTGGCACCAAATGTGAGGGGGCGTGTGCGGGAAGGGAAAGGTTTTACTGAACACTGGATTTTGGCTTCGACTCAAACTGTGTTTCTATTGGTGCTCGTGAGTTCCTTTTTCACTTTTCCTTTTTTTCTTTCCCGTTCCTGTTTTCTTTTTTTTCAGATATTTTAATGTGACTATGGATGGACTTGAACTGATTAGGTTGTCCACTGGACACTTTTGTATGTAATCAGCATTGGTATTATCACACTTTGTATGTAATTTTTGTTTGTTTGTTTCATTGAGAAAGTCACTTATCTGTGTTTATGTACATGTCTGGCGCCTTCAGCGCCTTTAGATTGCAATCAATGTGATTTGTCGCCTTGGCTTGTTCTTTGTTTTCAGTTTTATTCGCCGGGGCGGCGAATCTTAGCCGACGGGGATATGTCGCATGTGCCTGGAGGGTTGCCTAACTGGCGGGCATATTGTGGACCTTTTGATTAACATTTTAGGATTCCAAATTACAGCTAAATTCTTAGCCAGTATTATTTGCTCACATTCACTCCGGCGTCGTCAAGTTGCCGGTGAGACACTCTAGGGAGGATGATGAGGTTAACCCCATCCGGGTACTTTAGCAATGGGGATTAACATATGTACGTCATCATCCGCCTAGCAACAGGCTCATCCCGGTGAGCTGTCTCCGGTCACGTAGGCACGAGAGTACCAAAGGTGGTAGGGCGTGCAGCCATATTGGCCGAGTACCCTCTAGGGTAGAGATGGTTAATATAAGGCTTTGACCGGAAGGGCGAGTGTCGGTTGGGCTTCTATTCTCGAGGTGGTAAGAGTGTGATCCTCCGTGATCGGAGTCTGCAGGGCGGTGGCAACGCCAAAGTACTAACATCACCCAACCTCCAGCACATCGACATCTAACCAAGGTAAAGTGACACATTTGTACTAATAACCTTTTGAATATTGTGATGACACTAGGATAATAAATCCAGCTTATGCAAATTAATGAGTGCTCTATCAATTACTATACCCCGCTACGCCCTCCTGTTCATGGTCCACCACCGACTGTGACAATATTTCATGGTTAGTAGTCCAGAAGTGGGTGTGAGAGCTGATTTATCAGTTTGTTTATATTTTAATGCTCTTAAGTGTTCTTTTAGTCTAGTTTCAAGATGTCTTTTTGTTTTTCCAATGTAAAATTTGTTGCAATCTATTCTGTAGATTCCTGATTTTTGAAGTTCTGCAATTTGGTTTTTTAAGTTGTTGCAGAAAACCTTTTGTCGACTGAACCTATTTTGGGGGGCAAGTGTGATTTTATGTTTTTTGGAAATATTTTGAAACCTACTGTGTAGTTTTGGATGATAAGTGAACTTTTTGAAGCAAGATTTATCTATTGGTGGACTCAAGTTTTGTGATGTCTGTGATTAGTTTTTGTTGTTTAATTTTTTTTATTTTCTCATCTATTAATTCTTGTTTAAAGCCATTGTTTTTCCCTGTAGCTACTGTGTGTTTGTGTTCTCTCTTGTATTCTTCTTCTTCTTTTAATGATATGTAGACCAGTCTATGGGTGAGGCTATTTAATACAGCATATTTGTGCGCTATGGGATTGTGGCCATAATTCTTGATATAGTTGTCAGTGTGTGTGGGTTTGTGATACAAACCAAAGATTAGTTTGTTATTTTCTGTAATTATTTTCAGATCTAGAGATGGAAGGCACTTGTTAACTACAACAAAAAACACTACAGTAGATAAAAGAATCAAAAAATTTAAAAAACAAAAACTAATCCAGAGAACCGGTCTGGTAAAACACTACGGAAGTGAAATTTAAAATGTTACAAATCCAACTCACCTATTCTATTCATATGTATCACTGTTCCAAAACACTCTTTTCATAAACAATTTGGCTGTTTCAAATTGTTTATTGTATTCTATACACAGACTCATCATTTAAAAGCATTTCTCATATGCTGAATGTCATTCTTCTTTGGAGAGAGTGCAAATACATACTTTGTAAGCAGGTACTGTGGCTTCAAGTGACTCAAATTGTTCATTTCAAAGTTTTTCTTTCATTTTGAGGAATAGAAGAAAGTCTCATGGTGCCAGATCTGGACTATAGGGAGGTTGGGACAAATATGACACCTGCAGAAATTGGGCTGTTTATTGTGCAGTGTGAGCAGGCCAGTTTTAGGCATTTTTTCTCAGTTCATTGAGCACTTGTGGCAGACATACTGTGGTGTACTATCGGGCATTAACAGTCTTTTGTCCCTGTAGCAGAATCATCACAATGTGACCACCTATTGCCACTTGTTGAGAAGGAAGAGATCATCTTACACTTCTCATTCGCTCATTTTTGTTGAGGGATCTTCTTCTGGGAAGACCCAGACCCAATGCTGCCATTTAGTTTCTGGATCATACTGGTAAATCCAGCTTTCATCACCTGTTAAATGTTGGTATTACATATGTATGTGCTTGCTTCTGCGCATTTGTGAGGTGAGGGATCCAGCAACTGCAAAGCTTCCTGATGTCAACTTTTTCTTCAGGATTGTTTTCACTGCTGCCAACCCAATATGTAGGGCTTCTTGAATCTAACCATAATTGCAATGATCTTTTCAATTCAGTTCGATTTTTATTCACCACAGATATACAATTTGTATATATGGCTTTGTCATCACTTACAAATAAAAATAGTACAAGAAATATACAGTTGTCCTAATACAATAGGTGTTAAATAACTGAGTTAAGAAAATCATTAATGTTATAAAATTTGTGTTTTAATAATAATCTATGCACTTTAGATTTAAAAATGTTTCCTGGCACAACTTTTAACAATCTGGGTATCTTATTATATAGAATTATTCTTTTATGGGATAAACTATTGAGAGTTTAAGTCAGTGGCATTTAGGTGTATTGCCTCAGTTGTTTGAGTATTATAGGCATGATAATCCTTATTTCTTTTAAAGTATTGCATATTGCTGTGAATAAAGGAGACTGTTTCTAGAATATATATACATGGTAGTGGGAGTATATTAAACTCATCAAAAATAAGCTTACTTGGAGTATGAGGCAATATGCGCTTCATTGGGTATACCATATGAAATTATTGAGTGTACATATCCAAAGTAAACCACTCTCATTACCTCTTCACTACAAACTTTGCATAACACTCTTATTGCATAAGTTAAATGATTCAATTTATTACTAAAAACAAGTATACGATCTTTTCACGTTAATGTGGCATCAATTGTAACACCTAGGAATTTAGTACAATGTTGGCGGCTTATTGCAACATTTTCAACAAGTATTTGGAATTGATTTGTGGGGTTTGGGTGCATTTCAAAATTTAAGTAGCTTGATTTATTAACATTTAAAAATAATTTATTATACTTTAACCAATTGCATAATTTGACATTGAATCGTGTATAGTCCGTTGTAGTGAAGTTTGACAGTGATTTTTATACACAACGTTTGCATCATTAGCAAATAAAACAGTATTAACAGGAGTCATGTATAATGGAAGATTATTAATATAAATAAGGAAGAGAACTGGCCCTAATAAGGAGCCTTGAAGAACGCTGCACTCTGCTATTTGTAATTTTGATTGTATACTATCAATTTTGAATAAGAGGGCTCTATTTATAAGATATTATCTAAACCAGTCATTAGCAACATCTCTGATGCCATGGTTGTCAAGCTTATTCAATAAAATGTTGCGGTCCACTGTGTCAAATGCCTTGGATAAATCAACAAACAATCCTAAGCTAATTTAACTTTTAATCTAAATCCATGTAGATGGTATAGCAAAAGAAAGGCTCGTGTACAAGCAAACGAATACCTATACCTTGTAATCAAAATTCAAAGTGAGCAACAAAACCTAAACACATCAATAGTTGGCGCCATTAGAGCCTGGGTAGCAGCATAATGCTTTTTTAATCTCGCCGTGAATGTATTATATATATGGTGCCAATAATGGCTCCCATCATTGTTGTTGATCGGAAGTCTAGCTGCTACCCAGGCTCTAATGGCACCAACTATTGATGTGTTTAGGTTTTGTTGCTCACTCTGAATTTTGATTACAAGGTATAGGTATTCGTTTGCTTGCACGCGGGCCTTTCTTTTGCTATACCATCTACATGGATTTAGATTAAAAGTTAAATTAGCTTTTTGAGCAACTGCAGACATTTGATGCATGCCTATAATTGTATCTTGAAAATCTTGAAGGTGATTGAGCTCATCTTCGTGCAAATCTCGCCGTGAATGAATGATATATATGGTGCCAATAATGGCTCCCATTCTTATCTTTTGCACTAAAGATTTCCTCTAGAAGGGAGAAAATAGCCATATTTATTGACTTGCCCTTTTGAAACCCAAACTGTGATTTTGAGATTATATTGTACTTCAGTAAAAACGGTACTAATCTATTGGACCTAACTTTTTCAAGTCTTTTAGAAAAAATACAAGAGTAAAAATGGGATCGATTTTAGCAATTTTAAAAACATCAGGAAAACAACCAGAAGCAAGGGACATATTGCAGATATCTGATAATGGTTTTTGCAGATAAGTTCCACATGCTTTCACGAGTGAATCAGGTATATCATCATAGCCACTACAGTTTTTATTTTTGAGACCATTAATAATTTGTTGAATTTCTTTTTCTGTAGTGGGAAATAAATAAAGTGAGGCATCATTGTTTACAACTTGGGGTAAAATTAGGTTATCAGATAGTGGAGGCATGGTTTTTATTAAGTTGTTAGCTACCACTGCAAAATAGATATTGAAAGTCTCAGAGATCATTTTTTAATCTACTATTGTGATGTTATTAACAGATAATGTTATATTATCATTATTTTTTTGTTTACTATTGGTTTCTTTTTTTACTATATTCCAAATGGCGTTGTTCTTATTCCGGTGATTAGTAATATAATTATCACTATTTAATTTCTTTGCCGATACTACAACTTTAGATAAAATGTTACAATACTTTTTAAAATATTCTTTAAATTCAGGATCCTCTGTAATTTTATTAATTTCCCTAAGCATCTGCTTTCTTTCAGCTAGCTTTTACAATTAGACAAAGAATTAGAATAGGGTGTAACTTTTTTCAATGGGAATGCTACATCACAATAATGGGATACTATGTTCAAAAAATCTTTTGCTTTTTTATTAACACAATTATCATCTAGATTTTCCCAGGAAGCTATACCCAAAACATGCTTGATTATATAACCGTTTGTAAATGATTTTGTTTTCCTTAAACGAAACTTGATTATCCTTTTCTAGTTTTTATGGGTTTACAAATATTGTGTTATGGCCAGAAATTCCTGTATTAATGTTATTGATTGTACAAAAAGGAAAATTGCAACTGACAAAAATCTGATCTAAGCATGTTTTTGATGAGTTAGAGATGCACGTTATATTTTGTATTAGGTGCTTGGGGTTATGGGAGTCGGTAACCACAAGGATTTTAGTTCTTAGAGAGTTATCAGGTAAAAAGTCTATATTAAAGTCTCCACTCAAAATTATAGGTAGTTTTATATTTTGTAAGATACCCAACATCATTTCGAGCTTATCAAGGAAGGTATCAATGATATTATCAGGAGATCTGTATATACAGATGACTAGAAATTTAATACTAGGGTATATGATCTCACAATCAACATGTTCCAAATTAATTTCCTCATTCAAATAAGCAGTATGATCAACATTTTTGTATTGTAGACCAGATTTTAGAACAATACCTACACCTTCATTTTTATGAACTAACCTCGGTAGACATTTACCGTAATATATGAGGGCGGTCCAGAAAGTAACCTCCGTTTTGAAATAAAAATTAAACAAGTTGAGATATAACAATTTTATTATTATATATGAAAAATACAACATTTTTTCTTTTTTTCTACATATTCTCTGAAGAAATTCAAGCACTTGTCATACCTTTTAACAGTCTTTGAAATACCCTCTGCATAAAACTCTGCCGCCTGTGAACGTAGCCAACCCGTCACGGCGTGATGAAGCTCTTCGTCATTACCGAAACGCTGAGATGCAAGCCACTGTTTCATGTATGGGAACAGATGAAAATCTCTGGGAGCTAAGTCCGGGCTGTAGGGGGGGATGGTCAAAAACGTCTCATTTGAAACTGGCCAAAAGTTCATTTGTTCTTCGAGCTGTGTGCGGGTAAGCGTTGTCATGCAGAAACACAACACCAGATGACAGAAGACCACGACGCTTGTTTTGGATTGCCCTTCTTAGTCTTTTCAACGTTTCACAGTAGGCTTCAGAATTGACAGTCGTGCCACGTACCATAAATTCAACGAGTAAGATGCCCTTAGCATCCCAAAAAACCGTAGCCATGACTTTCCTCGAAGACAAAGTTTGACGGGCTTTCTTTGGCTTGCTTGGAGAAGCAGTATGTCTCCATTGCATTGACTGCCGCTTTGTCTCAACATTCACATAGGCCACCCAAGTTTCATCGCCAGTAACAATTTTGTTCAAAAATGCTTCTCCTTCAGTGGCATACCGAGAAAGAAAGTCGATGGCAGAACTCATTCTTTTGGTTTTTTGGTCATCAGTCAGCAGTTTTGGCACCCAACGAGCTCAAAACTTGTGATAGCCTAGGTGTTTGGTCACTATCTCGTGCAAAAGACTCCGAGAAATTTCGGGAAAATGATCGGAAAGTTCCGTTATCGTGAACCGACGGTTCTCACGAACTTTTCCATCCACTTTGACCACCAGGTCATCATTGACAAGAGTAGGCCTACCACTCCTGTATTCTTCATGAATGTTAGTTCTTCCATTTTTAAAAAATCGTACCCATTGACGGACAACACCTTCACTCATAATGTTAGGACCATATACTGCACACAATTCACGATGAATTTCGGCTGCTGAGTGATGTTTTGCCAAAAGAAATCTTATAACACAGCGCACCTCACACTTGGCGGGATTTTCTGTTGCGGCGCTCATGTTTTGAGGTTATATCTCTCAAACGCACAACAATGCAATGCTCTTCCTTAGACAGCTAGAAGTATACTGATCACTGTGCACGCTGATGTGTAGAAAATGGCGCTACGCACAAACGGCGGTTTCTTTCTGGATCGCCCTCGTCGTTAGGAATTGCATACAATGCACACTCATCCCCTTTGAGCCAATGTTCTGGTAAACAAACTATGTCTACATTTGTATACTCCTGATTGAGCAAGCATTAGTTGAGATCTGTTTACTTATTTCTTATGCATTGTATATTTTGCAACATGATCTGACTGGATTTATTTGAACAGGAGAGAGGAATTTCACCGATTGATGCCTGCATTGAATTTACATTTACTATTTCATCCACCATTTTGGATTCTGGTTTTCCTGAATTACTCAAGTTATTACCTCATTAATTAGGTTACCGAACTTGAATGAACCTCTCCGGTTCAGTTGAATCCCATGTTTACCAAAGTCATTGTCACACAACCAGAAATTTCTGTCTAGCATTACACAGTTCTTTACATCCTTTCATATTTTCATACATTGTTGCTACACCCAGTTGAACTGCTTCCCAATAGTGGATTGCGATGGGCAAAGCTCCCCAAATGGACAATGCAGTATTTCAAGGCATTCTCTCTCCCTAAATTGACTTGAAAGTCTTAGAAAATCATAGCACAGAAATCCTCTCGCTTGAGATCCATGCCAGTGTATGGTGAAGCAACATATGCTATATATACATATGCAGTGCTGACAATGCAAATTGTTGGAGCAGGCCCAGACTTGCACATGTTGCTCTCTGAACTTCAATCTGAAGCTAGCAATAGCTGCTTTGGCTTACCAAAACTCATTGTTGTCACTTCTCAAAACTTTTGAAGTGACCTTAACAACTATTTCTCATATCAAGTCAGTAGAACCCTAAGGCTAAATTTACTTTGTTCCTGACATCCCACATTAGAAAAAATGTTATGCCAGTATCAGCCTCCCCTGATGTATCCTGTTATCTGTGTCCACTTTAAGTTACTTTTATGAATACATTAGCTTTATCTCTGTATGAGAAATAGCTGCTATAGAATGGAAATACCTTTTAGTTTAGAATATCTTTAGGTTAGCTTTGGGATTTTGTTTCTATTTGACATGAAACTAATGTGTAGTTATGAGGGTCATACTGAAAGTCATGAATAACCCATTATTAAAGTTCAAATTGCAACAATGCAACAAGCAGAACTGCAGAATCATAATTACATATTTTACACTACAGGTCATCATATTTGATGTCTTTAGCTACTATCATCCAACAACAGGTAGTATTTCCAAGATGATGAACATCGCTGTTTCTTTTCGACAGCGTGCTGTCATTGAATTCCTTGTTAAAGAGGGAAAATCTGCTGCTGAATTTCATCTCAGATTTCAACATGTCTATAGAGATGTCTGAATGGGTGCCAGCAGTGTTATATGGGTGAAGCATTTCAAAGTTGGGAAGCAAGTATCCTAGATAAGTGGTCGCCCATGAACTGCCTCCACCAAACACAACAAGGAAAGAGTTGACGAGATCATTAGAGCAGATAGGCATATCACCGTGACTAAAACTGCTGCACAACTTGGCATAGGACATAGTGCAGTGCAAGAAATAATGCAGATTTAAGGTTATCTTAAAGTTTGTGCCCAATGGGTCCCACGTTTATGGATTGAAGATCACAAACTTCAGAGAAGAACCATCAGCCAAAACCTTCTTTAGAGATTTCAAAATAAGGGTGATGATTTTGACTAGAATTGTGATAGGCAATAAAAGCTGGTTCCATCATTACATTCCTGAAACAAAATGCCAGAGTATGAAATGACACCATTCTATTTGCAATCAAAGAAGAAAGCAAAGACAGTGTGACCTGCTGAAAGCATCTTCTGGGATGCACAGGGTTACATTCTGATTGATTTTCTTGAACCTGGACAAACCACAAATGCTGCCTTCTATATCCAGACACTTTGGAAGCTCCATCATACATTGCACAATGAGCTCTATGGATAGATAATTTTGCAACAGGATAATGCATGTCCTCACACTACCCACATCGTAATGGAGAAGATCAGAAACATTTGGGTGGGAAACACTTTCACAGCCATCTACAGTCCCAAATTGGCACATTCTGACCACCTTTCTGGCTCCATTAAGGAACAGATGCAAGGCCAAAACTACAAGGTGGTGGAGGATATTCAGAAAACAGTACATCAGTGTCTTTGTGGCAGCTGGAACAGAGTTCTATCATAAGAGTATTTTCAAACTTGCAGAACCATGGGAAAAATGTGTGCAAAGATTAGTTAGAGAAAAGTCTGTAGCTTAAGATGTACTTGGTTTCTCTAAAAATAAATATTAATAGGTTTAAAATGTATTTATTGCTCATTACTTTCAATATGACCCTGGTGTATAGAAATCTCCTATATGTAGGAGTAAAAACATAGATTACACTCAAACTTCACTCTTGAAATAAATTAACTTACTTAGGACATG
This sequence comes from Hymenopus coronatus, assembly GCA_030762935.1. NCBI lineage: Eukaryota > Metazoa > Arthropoda > Insecta > Mantodea > Hymenopodidae > Hymenopus > Hymenopus coronatus. The sequence goes on along the minus strand of CM060900.1, from coordinate 453,139,541 downwards.
TTTCAGGTGGCTGTTGCCACCATTTTCAATGGAGATTCACTGATGAACTCGTGGTAGCGGCCTGTGGAGGTCTCTCTTCCTGGTAGATGAATTTTGAGATGAGTCCATTTGTTTGTGGTATGTCAAAATTTATGAGCTTGTTTTTGGTTTTTAAAATTAATAGATTTTCCCAAACTGTTAATCCAATTGGATACTGCACTAATTTTAATAACTTGGGCTCACTGTGAAAATTATTATTTTGAGTCCAAAAATGATGTGCTACAACTGAACCATCTGTCTGCTTATATTTTAAATATCTCATGTGTTCTTTAAAACGTTGTCCAATGTTTTGTTTTATTTTTCCTAACCCTTTCACATTCCTTACAGCTGATTTCATATATCCCTGATTGTTTCAATGGGGGGATTTTATCTTTTGTGTTTGTATGGAGGAGGTTTTTTAAACTGTGCTTATTAACTGGGGCTAAGTTGATGTTCCATTTTTTGAAAATCTTTTTAAATTTGTGGTGTGCCAAAGGGTGGCAAGTGAATCTTTTGTAGCTGGTTTCTGCTTTTATTCTTTCTTAAAGTGCTAATTTCTTTTACTTTCTTCTGTTTCATGAAATTATTAATCTTCTTCTTTACCAAATGCTGTGTATAGCCATCTTTTGTGACATTTCTATGATCCTATTAAGTTCTAATTTGTTTCCCATCTGGCTTAATAGTAGGTTTACCAGTCTGAATGCAAGGTTGTTGATCATGGCGTGTTTGTGTGAAATTGGGTTGTAGCTGTTGTTAATCATGTAGTTCTCCATCTGTGTTTCTTTCCTTTAGATTCCAAATTCTAGTTTGTTGTGGTTCCTGATTATATTTAGGTCCAAGAAGGGAAGCACGCCATTTGGTTCTTTTTCTATTGTGAATGTTATGTAGTTGTCCTGAAGATTTAGTAATTTAAGGCTGCCCTCAACTACTTTTTTGTTTACTATTGCCACTAAGTCATCTACATATCTATACCAAGTTTTGTATATTTTTGGGAAGGCTGTGGTTATGTGGATTTCTAAATTACTCATGTATATGCCTGCAAGTATTGTCCTATATATAGTTTTAAACTTACAGAGTCTATAAATGAGATCAGGTCTAAGTAAGAGTTTTGGAGAAAACCACATCACATTGTAGCTGGATACAAATGTTTTGCTTCTCATGCTATATGCATCTTCAGGTCTGTTATGTCCTTCTGCTCCATTTCTTCCTATTTATATCATTTTAGATTCAATGGCAGAGAGTGCAAATTAGCACTGTAAAGGTCATGACATGATAGGCAAAACACTGGTTTCCAGCTACAATATGACATGGCCTCTGCAAGCTTAGTAAAGCTATGACAGAGGCCGTGGAACTCTGCACACCTATATAAATTCAAGTCTAGTTTGTATAATTTAAGCTGTTTCATGTGTTTTCTTTTAATTTGGCATTCTGACGTCAGAAAGGTAGTGGAAGGATGGTTTCCATTGTTGTACTTTTGGTGCCAAGGAGCATTTGACAGTGCTTCAGTTATGGCTCTTATAGTTTACTCCTATTTCATTATCTTTAATGCTTTCTGATATACATATTAATTGTAATTTTCATAAATAATTTTTCACTCTTGTGCACACACATGATATAGTCACATAAATAAAAACCATACCAGGTACTTTTGTACTGATTATGATCATTTTAGCTCAGTTAAAATGGTAGTATAGTGAATAGCAAAGGATAGCCTCAAAATAGGAAAACTGTGAAATGATAATATTTATAGGGTGACCACATCTAATGGGCAGAAAAAGAGGTCACCTTAACTGAAAGCCTATTCACCTTCACCGAAAGCCTATTCAATTAGTCATACTGAGAAATTTTATGGGACCCCTACTATGAATTTGTAAATTTTATATATTTATACAAGGTATTAGGACACATTATTTAGGTTTAAGAAAGAAACATTAAAGTGATTTAGAAAATCACATACTGGTTTGCTTTATTTCACTTAAGATGATTGTCATCTAGGTGACACTGCTGCACAAAAATAGTGGCACAACTTTAAGGTTCACACATTTCACCAGTTAAATATTTCTGTTATTCTACCCTTATTGTTACAGCATCACTTTAACAGCAGTAGCATGATCACCTTCACATGCTTCATCAGTGTAATTTTTTCTTTTTTATACAGGGAATACTTTATTGCTGAATCTATGTTTTAATTAATTTATTATATCAGTTTACTATACCCTGAAAAATAGGAGTAAAATTGCAGACAAGTTGGGTGTTTGAAATTGTTTTGAATATTTATTATTGTCTTCACTGTATCTACATTTATTTGCCTCTTTTTGGTCATAGCATTTCTGCATTTGCATTGTTGCTGGAATTACTAAAAGGAATTCTGCTATTTTCAATAGCTAGGAACAGGAAGTTAGAGACACAGGAAACTTGTTATAGAAAGCACAGAATAAAAGCATTACTGTAATAAATACATAACTATTCAAGAAGTGTACTACAACCAAAGAGTATAGTGATAAATATGATGATAGAATGTTCATAGTTATTGCTTTGGCTTGTATTTGTCTATATTCAGCATCTCAATAGCTGGAAATGAACATTGTGGGATTTTAACTGAAATGTTATTCCTAGCAACAACAAAAAACAGAATATTTGCTGAAATTTCTGATTAATCATTTGGACAGTTTTTCTGCACAAGAAAAGAAGACATATAATCACTAGTAAAATTCTCAGCAGTTAGAATTGAAATATAATCAACCATCCCATTTGGATGACTCACCATATATCCACATGGAAAGCACATAATCCTTCCAGGGAAATAGCTTATTCATTCCTTAATTTCAGTTTTTGGACAATATATACTCTATACAAGTGAGGGTTAAATTTAATTGCATTTACTTAGAAGTCAGTTTGAATAGATGTCATCATTATAAACAAGTTTCCTTTTGTATAATGGAGTACATATTTGTCAGCTCTGAGGAAGTGTTGTGACTTAGATGCATAGATGAATCATAATGGGGAAATAGGGGGAATGCCTCTTACGCTAAAGCCTGGGTCAAATCTGCCAATGTTTTGGATCTGTTTGCAGATATTATTTACAAGGCAACATAAAGCTGGTTTTAATTTTTAAGGCATTGTAATTTGTCATTGGTTTGATGTATAGATGATAAGACTGCAGACCTAGTACCTTTTCGTCTGGTATTTCTGTGCAGTGGATACTCACTTCAGCTAAAATTTAAAGAAAATGCAAGTATCACAAGATAAGTATTGAAACTGCAAATAATGAATATATTCCATCTTCTGGAACCTCTTCTGGATGCATCCATGCCACTCAGTTTCCACCACTGCAGATAATTCCTGATTGTATGCTGCAACAGCTTCTTCAATACTAGAAAATGGGTGACTTTGACCTCTTCACCATAGGAACAGGAAGAAATCACATGGTGTCAGATTGGGACAATAGGATGGATGAGTCAATAGTTTTGTCTCAGTTTCTTGCAGAAACTCCATTGTTACATTAATAGTGTAAGCTGATGAATTGTCATGATGCAACAAAATTTCAATAAAGAAAGTATTTTCCGGGCTTGTAGGCCGTGATCCATTGGGTTTTGAAGTTCCCGATGTTTCGCCAAGGGCTGCACTTGACATCTTCACAGGTGATCCAGTGACTGGTCAGAGCTTGAAGATGAAGATGCCAAGCGCAGCCCTTGGAGAAACATCGGGAACTTCAAAACCCAATGACCACGGAATACAAGCCCGGAAAATACTTTCTTTATTCAAGATGCCAGCTGTGAAAGCCTCAGTTTGTACACAACAAAATTTCCCTTAGTCCTGTTTTTGGATGCTTTTTAGAATTTTTGTAACCCTTTCAGGAGATAAGCTTTTCTGTGCCATTTTGCAGTAACAGGTTTCTGATTTTCAAACAAAACTTTGCCAAGTGACCACTTGTGTAAAAGAAAGGAGCTACCATTATCTTTCTGCCTCTCATTGCTCTCTAGATCTTGATGGATGGTTGGTCATTTGGGAACACCCAAATTGAGGCCTGACATAATGTTTCTGGGTCAAACCTATACATCCATGTACTGTCATCCATAACAGTATCTTGAAGCACAGCGAGACTTTCCACAGTTGAATTTTTGCAGCATTTCTTGGTACCATTCCACCCAATGGAGCTTCTGTGCTTCAAATAAATTATGGGGCACCAATCTTGAAGAATTTTTTTATATATGAAGATGTTAATGAAGGATGGTTGAAACACTTGGCAAGCTAATCATTAATAACCATTCAATGCCATTGTAGGTTACTCTTGGACCTTCCCTAATCATTGTTTCCAGAGCAATGATGTTTTTCTCAATTGCTATTGTTGGTCTGCCACTCTTCTGTTCTCGTCTTTAAGGAGATTGCTGCACCATCCTAAATCTCCAAACCGGCAGAACATAGTGGCACATAATGGAGAATAGTCCCCAAAAGCCCCCATCAAATACTCAAGTGATTGTATTTCATTTAAGACACGCTTGAAATTGTGCAAAATCATTGCATGAAATTACTCTCTCAGAATCTCCATTGCACTTGCAAAAGTGTTGCCACTTTCCAGACTTCAAACATGAAATGAGTGAAAATGAATGATGCAACACTGCTCTGCCTGCTACCATTGCATTACCAATAGTCAGCTATTTCAACACAGCAATAATGCTTTCCCCAAGGGTGGCCAATATTCCATGTCTTAATTCTTATCTAATGACCTTTGTAACAGAAATCAGGAAGTACAAACACAACTTCAACAAAAGTGGATTTAATTTCAGCTGTAACTTGAGAAACAGTTTTAAGTAACTTTACTATCTGATCCACTGCAGATGGAAATAAAATTGAGTTTTATTTATGGAGCTCTTTAACTACTAAACCCCAATCTATGGAATGAAAGATCAGAAATTTTGCTCAATTGCTTCTTGAGGCTCATTTATGTGCCTTAAATCTTTAACATGAGACAATTGTCTCTACTTCCCTTCTGGAGAAAACCATGGTAGGGAGTTTTACGGGAGAAAAGCTCCTCTTTTTGAAAAGGAATGCAGCTTTCACCTAAGTTTGGAGCCACTCTGTTCATAGAATGTGAAAGCCATTGAAACAATTTTCCACAAAGATGGAATGGAGTTAATAAGGAACTTGGGTTGTAGCATGACCATGCATGAAAACACTAGCTAAGTCTGATATTATGAAAATCCTTAAAACTATAGCATAGGAAGCATATCTTATGCTTTGCAATTACTCATGCTGATGCATATCTTTTCAGGTTGATGCCAATGGACCAATTGTCTGTCACAAAGGAGATGCTCATAATGAATTGCTGGAGTATGCAGTTGGAACATGGGCTGTGCCACCACACAAATCCCTACTGCATTTGGTAGAATTGACACAGATTGGATTAATCCCATTGATGATGTTGTAAAAGATAAACTTAATGAAATTCTAAAGCAGCAGCAACAACTCTCAGGAAGTGACATTGATAACAAAGCTGGTTTCTCCCAGGTCTATGGAAAGAAATAGGACCAAAGTGGCAAAGGATTTTGAAGAAAACGTTTGTGCTCAAAAACAGCTTTATTGTAACTTCCTTAACTGTCTTATAATAAAATACTGGGTGTTTAAAAAAGTGTCTGATATTGCAACAGGGGGTGCAACAGTGTATGTCTGGAAACAAATATATTTTGAAATATGGACCATTTTACTTGTGAGTATGAGTTGTATTCGTTGGTGTAGGCTATCTGTCCGTTGAATGTCTTTGCTCATATTTGATTTATAGTCTCATGAGGTTACGCAGGCACTGAAGTAACGTACTCGAATGAGGTTAGTGGTTCTGTGCTGTGTGGACATCAACAGTGAAGTAGAGTCATACTATTCCACGAGGGAAATAGCTTAACATGGTTTTTTTCTATGGGTTAGCCAGTGGTAGTAGATGACAGGCCTGCATCCTGTATGCTGAAAGACATCCACAACACAACATTCCCAGACCATTCCAGCGACTTGCAGAAATGGGTACTGGGCACAAGGTAAACCTTACACCATTAGCATGCTGGAAATGGAGGAATGGGTATTGCAACAGGTAGAAAGTGATACTGAAACAAGTGGACAAAGAGTTGCAGCTACTAAAGGTATCAACCATTCTCTTCCATGGCTAGTTTTGCATAAGCAGTTACTGTATCTGTACCATATTCAATGTGTGCAAGCTCTTAGACCACTTGACCACCTTGCAGATCACAATTCTGTCACTGGCTTCTATGCCAGAGTGCTACAGATCCACAGTTTACAGCGTGCATTTTATTTATCAATGAGGCAGGATTCACCAGAAATGGCGTAGTAATTACAACACATGTGTGTGCAGATGCACATCCTCAAGCAGTCATGAAGGCGAGGCACCAGGATCAGCTTAGTATCAAATGTTTGGGCAGGAATTATGGGCGACAGACTTCTAGGGCCATACATTTTACCAATCATATTAACAGGTGCTGCATATCATTGATTTCCTCCACAGTGAATTACCCATGCTTTTGAAGGATGTTGTGCTTGTTGCAAGATAATGCATTGGTTTATGTATGATGGGGCACTACCCCATTTATAAAAATTGTGTATAACAATATGTTATATTAATTTGTTGAGTTGGTTTTTAATACTAGGTCACTTACATTGTTATTATGAGGGACTAGTTTCTAAAGCCTATGCTTTCATTTTCAACCTCACGGGTCCAACTGCCATTGCTGCTGCATTTGCTTGTGCTCTCTTCTCTGGTGGCAAAATGATGAACTTCTTAACTAAGCTGTCTACTGGCGGGATTTCAAAGTTTATTAGGCGATCTTTGTTTTTCCATATGAGGATGTTTTCCCAGGTTGTGAGTTCATTGAGGCCTGACATGGTTTTTAGCAATTTTGTGACAATACTTAAATCTAACTTTTAATGAACAATGGATTGATTGAGGAAGTCCAGTGGCCTGGCCTCTACGTTTATTAAACCTAAATCCATTGGATTTCTGGCTCTGGGGATATTTAAAGACATTGGTATATGCCCAACCCATCTACGATGTGCATGACATTACAAGAGTGTATGGTCCCAAATCACATATCAGCCGGTGTGGTCGAAAGGGTTTAAGATTCTTTGAGAATCTTTTCTTTTACATTAATTTTGTTATAGTTAGTGCCTACTTTATGTCTCCCCAAAGAAATGATTTTTATAATTTTTATATCAATACATAAATTATTTCATGTAAAATGTGCTTTATAAGATTTTGAAATCTCTAAGCTTTGCAGTTTTGTTTTTTAAAGAAAATACAAAAAGTGTTACGACGTCAACAATTAGCATTTCAATTCTACTGTCACAACTGATGAACTTTTTATACTGTATTATATTTATTATTATAGAAATGTGAAAACTAAACATTTTCTCTTTTCTTTATAATGGTATCAACTTCAGATGCTAACTGCACTTTTTTCCATAAACCATAAAAACCTATTCCTTACCTATGATTATTAAAGTGGGTACATTATTTTGTGATTATTGCTGTTTCAGACCAACTGCATTATAAACTTGATTGCATACAATTGTGTGTGTATATATATATATATATATATATATATATATATATATATAAAATGTATACTTATAAACTCTCTTTTATATGTGTTAATGTGTTTTATTCTTTGTATTTTGCTTACCGCCTCACTAAAGGGCAGTCCCGACCGAGAGCAATATGCTCATTGGGACATTCTATGTAAATAAATAAATACATATACCAAATTATACATTAGCTGGTGCTTATTGCAGAACTAATAAAATTGGAGAGATGGTATGAATATTTTTTACAACAGGTATTCACTTCATATAAATGCATACCAAACATTATTTCAAGAAGGTGACTTTGAAATGGCAATACTGGATTTGATAGAACCAGGAATAACTGTGATTGCTTTATAACATGCTCCAGATAGTAATATTAGGATTTTTCTAAATAACCTAGTGGATGTATTGAACATGCTCATGAAAAGCAATGAAAACTTGCATTATGTGTTGTTTTAAGTATAAACTTTCCTAACAACCGTAAAGATAAACAAGATCTTTTACACCTCATAAGTTATAATTTAATCTATATCACAAAATCCCATACAAGAATAACTACTTGAAGGTAGCAGTAGATCAAATAATAATTAATGAAAATTGTAAGTACAGGACTTAGTGATCATCAAGCACAAATAATTCAAATTGATACTAACAAAATCACGATGTGCAGATCAATACTAATTAAAATATGAATATTTGATGCAGACAATCTTTCATACATGAATTATCTCTTAAGTAAAGACTGGCATGATGTGCAAACTACAGTAAATATTAGTGAAAAATTTAACATGATTTGAAAATAAAAATAATTTTATGTAATGCTTTAATGCTGCTTTTCCTCAAAAAATGTTGAATACATTCATTGGGGAAACAGAAATTGGATAACTCAGGGTATAAGATAGTGTCAATGTAAAAAGTTATAAGAATTAAGTAGCATTATTAAAACATCAGGATTTGAGAATTACTTCAAGAATTATAAATACATACTAACTGAAGTAATGAGATAAGCCAAAATAAGTAATAATGATAATCGTATTAAAAACTCTTTAACACGACTTAAGCTATATGGCAAATAGCAAACCAGACGACTAACAAATTATGCTGTATGCAAGGTAATATAAAGCTTAACCATAATGATAGAAAGATTACAGATGTGAATCAAATTGTTATGTGTTTTAATAGCACTTATCAGAAATGATTAAAGAATTATTTAAAAATAACAATGGACACTGTTTTATCCCAACAAAAACCTGTACTCTACCAATAATGTAAATTTTATTTACTTTTATGAGATTACAATGAACAAATGCTTAACATCATAAATGAATTAAATAATATATATTCTGCAGATACTGATGACATACAGATATCATCACAAAAACAGCAGTAAGCACTTGTTCATCTGTGTATTGCATCCATTACTACTGGAACCTTTCCTGACTTAGTAAAAGCAACAAAGGTCATACTTCTGCACAAATAACGGGAAAAGACTTGATATGTCAAATTATCGTCCAATTTCCATTCCTTCCACATTCTCAAAGATTTTGGAAAAAGTAATTTACCTATAGGAGACTTCTTTCATTTATTGAATATATACTAACCTGCAGCATTCGATTTCGACACAAAATCAACAGAGACTGCAATATGTTCATTCCTAAACAGTGTTGTAACTTGAAATCTTGCAAAAATGCAAAGAAGATTGTGACAGTGATGTTATTACATTAATAACAAAAGAATTTGAGTCAGTTTTTGTAACACAAATATCACTTAGTAATTACATACTATGTGACCTGTTTCAGGAACAGTTGTTGCCATTTTCAACCCTTCATTCTGACTCATTTTTAAAATATGTGGTATTACCTCCATCTTATCCTGGTGTTAACTATGCACCATGTGGCACCACACTTTGAGTTTCATGGGAAAGTTTGCTTCTACACAATTTGTTAATTGACTTAAATTGATATCTTGCAAATATGCAAAGAAGCTTGTAACAGGGATATGATTAAATTAATAACAAAAGAATTTGAGTCAGCTTTTGTAACACAAAAATCACTTAGTAATTACTGACTGGGACTGGCTTTGGGAACACGTGTTCCCATTTTCAAAACCCTTTTATTCCCATTTTCAAAATGGGAACAAGTGTTCACGAAACCAGTCCCAGTGAGTAATTACTAAGTGATGTTTGTGTTACAAAAACTGACAATAATTCTTTTGTTATTAATTAGTGTTACAACTGCCTTATATAACAAAGATAACACCATTGGCATATTATTAGATTTAAGTACATTTTTTTATACTGTTAACCATCAAATTTTGCTATTGAAGTTGTTGGACTTTGGCATAAGAGTGCCAGTATATATTTGGTTTCGATCCTACTACCAAATTGGAAACAAATAACAGAGATCACATATACAAACCCCAACACTAATGCTCTTTCTGCAGTTAATTCTAACTTAAGTTGTATAGTTTTGAAACTCCTTACAGTGAAGGCATAATCAAATTGAATTTATTAATGTGGTAAGTATTAACACACACTTCACTTACTTTTATTGTGCAGGACAATTGTTTCGCGGATCGTTGCCTGCATCCTCAGCAGATGAACCATTACTCTATCAGCTGAGGATACTGGCAACAGTCTGCGAAAAAATTGTCCTGCACAATAAAAGTAAGTGAAGTGTGTGTTAATACTTACCACATTAATTATTTCAATTCTCCCTTACTTAATGGGCATATGGAGTATCACAATATTAGCTATCCAATAAACACAAAACACCAATAACAGTTTTTCTTAAGTTTCCCATCACAGATAGCAATAATAATAATAATAATAATTAATAACAATAATAATAATAATATTGGTGGTGGTGGTGATCCCTAAGGTAAAATTAAACAAATGAATCTTGTACAAAACTAAAACAGACTTTTTAGGCTTTGGATGCAGAGTAATTTAAAATGGAAATCTCTTGTTAAATAGCTTCTAATCACATTAAACAGGAATATATTATGTCTTAAAAATTTTTAGTCAAAATGTCAGCCTTTGTACACTTTAAATAACTTATTATGCTATGTACATAATAATGAAATATGGAATAATATTTTGGGAAACTCACTAAAAACTGAAGATGTATTTATTAAACAAAAACAAGCCATTCGCATTATATGTGGCGAAAAGAAGCTTTAGTCATATAAGCCACTATTTAAAAATATGGAATATTGACTTTGACATGTACTTTAGAGACAGCATTATTTGTGAAAAAGATATGAAATGAAAGCAAAGTTGATTATTGGAAAGGTGATAACGGAGCAATTGGTGGAATGAGTGGTGGGGGAAACCTGCCCAGATGCCATTTCGTCCACCACGAATCCTACTCGTGGGCACTTAGGATTGAACCTAGGTGGCCAAGATGGAATATACCCTGACGTTCATGTGTTTAATCTCCTGTCTTGGTTATTTGTAACATGGTGATAATCCAGGCAGCCAAACTTCACTTTTAATAACTGTCAGTTCCAAAATTGTATTTTCAATTAATTCAGTTACAATGTTTATTAAAAGATTTATCTGGTACATAATGTATTTAGTTCAAAAAAAGGAGTAGAATAATCATTATTTGAATTTCTCGTGTATGAGATGAGAGCAATAACCTCAAATAAAATAATTGTTATCTATTTCTATTGTTGCTATCGATATTTGTACATTTGGCATAGACATGGTCAGCCATGTCATTATTCAGGAGGCAGTGAAGAAAGAAAAGAAAGGAAAAAAAAAAATTGGTAAATAAACATGGTTAAATGTGTCATCTACCACTTGAAAATTAATGCAGATATTACAATCATAACCTGATAAAATCCCCCTCCTATATATTATAAATTATTAATAGTCTATTTCACTGAATTGTCTTATTAAATATAACCCTTATGTTCGTCTCTTAGGACAATTTACTCCTGTCGCTTCACTCTGGTCGTGACTTATCGACCAGATGAAACACTTGTGACATTACTTATGATAAAACAATTATTTTGAAAAGAACACTGCCACTATTTGTTGCAATCATTGTATGTTTTCTGCTCCTTTTGTGAAGTCACACCAGCAGCCAATAGTAGGCCATTTTGATTCTGGCCCAACATTTAGCAGTTAGAGTAACCTTGGAGGGTTACCAGTTCCTGTTAAATGCACTTTATTGGCCACTTGGCTACTACAGGTAATAACAACACTTATACTTAATACACAGAAATAACTGAGTCACCCTGTTCACATCACTTTCTTAGCTAGCATCCAGAAAATGTTGCCAAAACTGCAAATAATGAAATCGGTCAGGAAGTTCAAATAGCTAAGTTAATATGCATGTATGCTACTTCTTTTGATTGGAAGTAAACTGGTTCTGCATAGCGTTGTATCGTTACTATTTCTGGATGCAAGTTACATAAGGAAACAAGTAAGTAAGTAAAAAGTAACTTTTAAGATTCATGCCAATTTAAACTCAGATCATTTAAGACTTTCAATGTCAAACAGACCTAGCTTATGAACATCTACATCCAAAACACAGTTCAATATCAAGGTCCCAATCCTGCTTTTCAATGTGAACTCTCAAAAGAAATAGTGCTATTAGGCACAACTACACACTTTCTTTTCCCACATCTTTTAAGCGATAAGTGCTTCGCGGACTCTAACAGGAATCCGAACACGTTAGTCTCAGTAACCCTGGTTTCACAATCTCTTTGAAGAATGGTTAAATTAAACACAGCACAGAACATTTTAATCTGGTCATCCTACATCTTTATGAGGGATAGAAGAGACGAAACTCTTCTGTTTACTCGAGGTTGTTATATACAACTAGCATACTTTTGCCAAAAAATATGCATTGCCTCTACTACACATAGTAAGGGGGATAACAACTTTGTTGTGGAGAGTTCACCGGTAATTTATGAGGTCTCCTGAACGCCACGTGACATTACTAATTGCAATCTGTGTCGAACTTTGGTGGCACTGTGCAGAGTATAGCCACTGCTTCTAAATGGCATCAACCTTGCAAGATAAATTATGCTCTGTGAATCGCTCATTTAGAGCCATAAGCCACAAAGCAAAGTGTAACAAACAGATTAATTTATGAGTAGAGATGGGGAAGCATAGTCGAGGGATCTGTAATATTAAAACTCCTAGTGATTCCTTTGTGGAATTGATTCAGATTGGCGCCCATGCAAACCGTGGGTATTTTTACATCAATTTTGGTACTGAACGTATACCTTAGTTTCATTCTGAATAACTTTTGCATAACGGGTAAACTTAAGATATATACACAGTTTGGTAAAATTTTACTTTAACTACAGACAGATTTCAGACTTTTCTTTCCCAAGGATAGAAAGTGCTTATTGTTAATTTTGAGCCGCAGTTCTGTTTGGATTAGAGTTCGGAAGTGGTACCATGGTTGGTTCATGAGTTGTCTAGAACGTTTAAAGTGTTTACTAATATCTCAGATTTAGAACATTTTCGTGCTAAGGAAAGCAGCTGATGTGATGTATATCTGTGGAATTAATACTATAAGCTAAAGCTGAATGAATCTTATGTTTTCTAAGTTTTTTTTAAAAACCAAGAATGAGGTGAGTAGAGATCATCAGGCCATAGCGAACCACAGTGAATTAGAGAATCCTGTGGTTTCAAGATTTTGTACAGATTAGATTAGGTTTAGTGTGTGTGTGAGGGGGGGGTTGAAATAATGGGTAAAAATTGAGTTTTCAAAATTTTTCTAAGTGTTTTCAGAAAACTAATGGAAATTTGGAGTTCATGGAGAAAAAAAAGGTCTGAAATAGGGTAACTTAGTCTAAAATGGGTCAAAAATTATAGAAATAATAATAGCACTTAAACCATTCATGTGAGTAAATATAGGAATATATTTTTGATTACGTAAGTCCTTTAGCAACAAAACCCAATAGACATATTTTTATTAACAATAAGGATTCACGAAACACAGAGGTTAATAGCACTTCTGTACACGATCGGATTTACCCTTGGGAGTAGGTCTAAATCGGGTCAGTCATCAAGGTAAATAGGTTCAGTATAAAATAGTTTGCTTCTTGAAAAATACACACTTGAAGATGGAAAAAATTAGTCACATAACCTGCATTTGCCACAAATGAAATTCTTCTTTCCTTTGGCATCATCACAGTCTTCATGGTACTATTATTTCCCACTTCCCTTACACTGTATCCAGTCCCCGTAATTTTTCTGAGCGGCGATCATCGTAGTTTACAAAACAGAATGAATATGCACTTTTATTTTGCTCTTGCATGTCCTCATACTGATCATCGTCTTCAGACGATGGCCGCAACAGTCGCTTTCTTGCACTTTTTGTTCCACACTTATTTGACTGAGGCAGCACAATGGTTTGTTTTCTAGACTTACATCTCAGTTGCAGTCTACTTCTATAGTTTGTGGAGAAGTTAAAAGAGCCGCTTCCTGTTTCCTTGCTGACTCTTTACGTTCCGGTCTTTTTATTGGAGACGGAAGGTCATCATGGATGTTGATTCGTGTTCTGGACTGAAATTAGGAATAGTTTCCTCAAGCTGTAAAGTTGCACTCTCAAGTACTGAAGTATGACGTTCTGGTGTGATTCTAACATTCTCCTGGTAAATATTCACGATCAGACACCATTTTCGTTTAGGGGAAACAGACCTGTTGACAAAATTCCAGACTCAGCAATCGCCGGTGTTGCTGATTGGCGCCAAGCTTATTTGAAAATTCTTCCAAATGTTTGCGCCCCCTGTGTGTTACGCAAAAATTTATTACATTCATTGTCATAATGTGCTTTGAGGGCCTTGAAGAATGGTCTATCTAATGGATGGAGTCAATGAGTAGTGTGTGACTTGGTAGACATACCATATGAATGTCGTGTTCTTCACAAAACTGCAGTGCAGACAAACTCTTGTGAGATCCCTGATATCAATTAGCAGCAAACATGTTCCAAGCACACGATGGGCCTGGAAGTGATGCAGCCACTGCAAAAAAAGTTCTTCATTGATCCATCCAGAATCTGAAATGGTCACAAGAGATCCATTTGGGAAGCCATCCGAAAATTCTTGAAGATATTTCTCTCCCTTAAAAATAGCCAAATGGAGGAATAAAGTGCCCAGTTGCATTTGTGCAAGCTAATATCGTGACAAGCTCCCCTTTCTCAACACATATTTGAGAGTACACTGCCTTAGCACCCTTCTGAGCAAAATGTTTTCTTGTAGGTAAACTGTTCATCTACAAACCAAATTTGTCGGCATTATACATCAGTTGAGGTTTATTAAGTAAAGCACAAGTCTGTAAAGTCTCCTCCAAGAGTTTGAAGTAGTTAGCTACATCCTTTCTGTTGGGACCATTACAACAAGCAGGAGAAAGACCCTCTGCCTTTCTTAATGTCAGCAGCATTTTATAAGCATTACTAGGCATCTGTATTAAAACAATAACGATATAAACTTAAATCACTCATAGCAGCATTGACCCGTTTAACCCTTAATTTACTGACCCGATTAACCCAAAATGTACAAACATTTATAATCATAGGTTGGTAGTACCTGAATGCGATTAATGAGCGTTGGAGTGTCTTAACCTCAAATGCAAGGACTATACTGGTTTATAAACTTTAGCTGAGTAAAATTCCTTATTGTTTATGTTGCAAAATAAAGAAAACAATCAAAGTTTCATTTTAAATATCTAAACGATATTGCCTTTACCTATAACAAGACTTGTTTCTTTTTTATACCACAGATACAAAAAAACACAATTTCCATAAACTATAACATTCACTGTGAGCAAGAAGTTGCAGTCTTCTTCGGTAGATGGTAGCATGTTGTATATGTCACTGGACCTTGGTGTAAACAGCAAAGTTTTAAAACTGACCCGATTTAGACTAAGTTACCCTACAATTTGTTGTCAAGATAAACTTAACCCACAATTTTACTACACAAAAATGTGATCTCATTGAAGCATACAATTTACGTCAAATACACTTCTTTATGGTGGAATTAACCATTATTGAGATATTCTTTGTTATAGATTTGAAATTTTGATAAGATTTCATAAGCTTTACGAAACTTACTATGTAGAACATTTGCTTCATAATGTCAACAAGATAATGTATTAGATATTACTCCATACATGATCTAGATTTGGTACTTTTCTTAGTTTGATATTAGTGTCACCTGTAGTTAGTTACTGGTCTGCTATAAACTTTTAGAGCCCTAAGCCACAAAGCATAGCCCAAGGTGGAGGGTCCTAAGCTGTAAAGCATAGTCAAGGGATCTGTGAAAGTAAAATCTTAATGATCCCAAGGAGAAGTCAAAACCCCAGCAATCTGGTGGATTTTAAATCTGAACGTTAAATGTTTTCTCAACACTTTCAAATCTGGATCGCCTGTGGAAGCTGTACAATGCATTTTGCCTTATTGTGCATGCAATGGCAACCTAGTGAAGGGAGCGAATCCATTGTATTTGCAAACTTTTCAGGAATATTTGGGTTTAGATTCACAGATACTTCAACTATGAGACTGCACCTGCTTCATTCCTGTACTTCTGAAAACATCCCTTGGCTAGGTATGTGGCGTAAGGCCACTAAACCTGGGCTACATATTGCGGCTTAGGGCTCACTGTGGTTTTTGTTCCGATCTTGGCAGTTCTCGCATATGAACTGCAAAACCAAAGACCCTGTGAATAACCACAAAGCAGCTTTAGTGGCCAAATCTAGTGTGCAAGTATATACAAATTTTAAAATACTTTATACTTTTCTAGATGGATAGTCAATGTGATTTTCCGCCAAGTAATGCAAAGAAAATGGAATTTTAACGCTATCACATAGCACCCAGATGTTAAAAGATTTTACTATCGCTTAAGCCTACAGTATTCCAATATTTTGGTACAGGTTTACTTTGACTACAAAATAAAAAGCTTTTTTCTGAAAAAATCCCCTAATTTATGTATATATATACACTTTTTTGGGTTTTTTTTTTCCAAATACTCTTACAAAAAGTTTTAAGAAACTCCATTTTCACCTTTTACTTTGATCCAATTCATTAACATAAACATAAAACAGAGAAACCTGTCATTCACAGCAGCTTGCTACAGCCTAACAGCCTTTGTTCGCCTCATTCTTTTTAAAAAAGGAAAAACTCATAAAACAGAAGAACCAATCAACTTTAGCTAACCTTAGTTTTTGGTGACATAACACATCAGCTGCTTTCGTTAGGTTCATATTTGCACTTGAACATATTCATTTTTATATGTGCACAACATCAAGGCTGTTACTCTTTCTTTTATAATTCAAAGCTGTTAACCAACAGAAAATGTTGAATGACCTATCATGTGATCAAATCAGTGAATATCATTGGCTACAACATTGTCTCATACCATTTGG
The DNA here is from genome assembly GCA_030762935.1 of Hymenopus coronatus. Classification (NCBI taxonomy): domain Eukaryota; kingdom Metazoa; phylum Arthropoda; class Insecta; order Mantodea; family Hymenopodidae; genus Hymenopus; species Hymenopus coronatus. The sequence goes on along the minus strand of CM060900.1, from coordinate 453,122,551 downwards.
CAGAAAGCTTCTGAATCTTTGGCAGTTGTGGTTTTACCTTGTAAGACACGAAAATGAGCAGTCCTAGAAATTAGTAAACACTTTAAGCATTAATTACTCAAGAACCAAGCACTTCTGAGACATACTCCATAAGAACTATGTCTCAAAGTTAAGCGTAACTACATCCTACACTAAAAAAATTCATAAATCCATTCTGAAGTTAAACTAAACTTTCACCATTATTTCAAATGTACCTACAAGAAAGTTATGTAATATAGCTATTTTTAACATGAACTAGATAGAATAATACGCTTTTATAAGAAGAGAATACCATTTATTGAGAAGATTAAATTGCTGAGTACTGAAGGAATTTCTTAAATTATGCTTTGTTATGCAATTTTTACTGGTATAATCAGTAATTATTTACTTTGGCTAGAGAATGGCTTTTGGAGTTTTTTTTTTTTTTTTTTTTTTTTTTTATTTTCCATATAAGCTACTAACAGAATCAGATGACCAAAACACAATAAATTAATATACTGAAACAAATGTAAGCACGTTCCTTTTAAATGCACTTTATAGGCCTCTTGGCCACTACAGGTAATAACAACACTTATACTTAAGACACAGAAATAACTGAATCACTCTGTTCACATCACTTTCTTAGCTAGCATCCAGAAAATGTTGGCAACACTGCAAAGAATGACATCAGTCAGGAAGTTCAAATAGCTAAGTTAATTTGCATGTATGCTACTTCTTTTGATTGGAAATAAACTGGTTCTGCGTAGCGTTGTACCGTTACTATTTCTGGATGCAAGTTACATAAGGAAACAAGTAAGCAAGTAAAAAGTAACTTTTAAGATTCATGCCAATTTAAAGTCAGTTCATTTAAGATTTTAAATGTCAAACAGTCCTAGCTTATGAACATCTACATCCAAAACAAATCATAGTTCAATATCAAGGTCCCATTTCTGCTTTTCAATGTGAACTCTTAAAAGAAATCATGCTATTAGGCACAACCTCACACTTTCTTTTCCCACATCTTTTAAGCGATAAGTGCTTTGCAGACTCTAACAGGAATCCGAACATGTTAGTCTCAGTAACCCTGGTTTCACAATCTCTTTGAAGAATGGTTAAATTAAACACAGCACAAAACATTTTAATCTGGTCATCCTACATCTTTATGAGGGATAGAAGAGGCGAAACTCTTCTGTTTACTCGAGGTTGTTATATTCAACTAGCATACTTTTGCCAAAAAATATGCATTGCCTCTACTACACATAGTAAGTGGGGTAACTTTGGTGTGGAGAATTCACCGGTAATTTATAAAGTCTCCTGAACTCCATGTGACATTACTAATTGCAATCTGTGTCGAACCTAGGTAACACTGTGCAGAGTATAGCCACTGCTTCTAAATGGAATCAACCTTGCAAGATAAATTATTCTCTGTGAATCGCTCATTTAGGGCCATAAGCCACAAAGCAAAGCGTAACAAACGGATTAATTTATAAGTAGAGATGGGGAAGCATAGTCGAGGGATCTGTAATATTAAAACTCCTAGTGATTCCTTTGTGGAATTGATTCAGATTGGCGCCCATGCAAACCGTGGGTATTTTCAACATCAATTTTGGTACAGAATGTATACCTTAAAGTTTCATTCTGAATAACTTTTGCATAACGGGTAAACTTAAGATATAGACACAGTTTGGTAATATTTTACTTTAACTACAGAACAGATTTCAGATTTTTCTTTCCAAGGATAGAAAGTGCCTATTGTTAATTTTGAGCCGCAGTTGTATTTGGATTATAGTTCGGAAGTGGTACCATGGTTGGTTCATGAGTTGTCTAGAACGTTTAAAGTGTTTACTAATATCTCAGATTTAGAACATTTTCGTGCTAAGGAAAGCAGCTAATGTGATGTATATCTGCGGAATTAATACTATAAGCTAAAGCTGAATGAATCTTGTGTTTTCTAACTTTTTTTTAAAAACCAAGAATGAGGTGAGTAGAGATCATCAGGTCATAGCCAACCACAGTGAATTAGAGAATCCTGTGGTTTCAAGATTTTGTACAGATTAGATTAGGTTTAGTGTGTGTGTAAGGGGGGGGTGGTTGAAATAATGGGTAAAAATTGAGTTTTCAAAATTTTTCTAAGTGTTTTCGGAAAACTAATGGAAATTTGGGGTTCATGGAGAAAAAAATGGTCTGAAGTAATGGTAACTTGGTCTAAAACGGGTCAAAAATTATAAAAATAATAATAGCACTTAAACCGTTCATGTGAGTAAATATAGGAATATATTTTTGATTACGTACGTCCTTTAGCAACAAAACCCAATAGGCATATTTTTATTAACAATAAGGATTCACGAAACACAGAGGTTAATAGCACTTCTGTACACGATCGGATTTACCCTTGGGATTAGGTCTAAATCGGGTCAGTCGTCAAGGTAAATAGGGTCAATATAAAATAGTTTGCTTCTTGAAAAATACACACCTGAAGATGGAAAAAACTAGTCACATAACCTGCATTTGCCACAAATGAAATTCTATTTTCCTTTGGCATCAACACAGTCTTCATGGTACTATTTTTTCCCACTTCCCTTACCCTGTATCCAGTCCCCTAATTTTTCTGAGCGACGATCATCATTGAATTTTACAAAACAGAATGAATATGCGCTTTTATTTTGCTCTTACATGTCCTCATACTGATCGTCGTCTTCAGAGGATGGCCGCAACAGTCGTTTTCATGCACTTTTTGTTCCACACTTATTTGACTGAGACGGCACAATGGTTTCTTTTCTAGACTTACATCTCAGTTGCAGTCTACTTCTATAGTTTGTGGAGAAGTTGAAAGAGCCGCTTTCTGTTTCCTTGCTGACTCTTTACGTTGCGGTCTTTTTATTGGAGACGGAAGGTCATCATGGATGTTGATGCGTGTTCTGGACTGAAATTAGGAATAGTTTCCTCAAGCTGTAAAGTTGCACTCTCAGGTACTGAAGTATGACGTTCTGGTGTGATCAAACATTCTCCTGGTAAATATTCACGATCAGACACCACATTTTCGTTTATGGGAAACAGACCTGTTGACAAAAATCCAGACTCAGCATTCGCTGGTGTTGCTGATTGGCGCCAAGCTTATTTGAAAATTCTTCCAAATGTTTGCGCCCCCTGTGTGTTACGCACAAATTTATTACATTCATTATCATAATGTGCTTTGAGGGCCTTGAAGAATGGTCTATCTAATGGTTGGAGTCAATGAGTAGTGTGACTTGGTAAACATACCATATGAATGTCGTGTTCTTCACAAAACTGCAGTGCAGACAAACTCTTGTGAGATCCATGACATCAATTAGTAGCAAAAGCTGTAAAGTTGCACTCTCAGGTACTGAAGTATGACGTTCTGGTGTGATCAAACATTCTCCTGGTAAATATTCACGATCAGACACCACATTTTCGTTTATGGGAAACAGACCTGTTGACAAAAATCCAGACTCAGCATTCGCTGGTGTTGCTGATTGGCGCCAAGCTTATTTGAAAATTCTTCCAAATGTTTGCGCCCCCTGTGTGTTACGCACAAATTTATTACATTCATTATCATAATGTGCTTTGAGGGCCTTGAAGAATGGTCTATCTAATGGTTGGAGTCAATGAGTAGTGTGACTTGGTAAACATACCATATGAATGTCGTGTTCTTCACAAAACTGCAGTGCAGACAAACTCTTGTGAGATCCATGACATCAATTAGTAGCAAACATGTTCCAAGCTCTTGATGGGCCTGGAAGTGACGCAGCCACTGCAAAAAAAGTTCTTCATTGATCCATCCAGAATCTGACATGGTCACAAGAGATCCATTTGGGAAGCCATCCGAAAATTCTTAAAGAGATTTCTTTCCCTTAAAAATAGCCAAATGGAGGAATAAAGTGCCCAGTTGCATTTGTGCAAGCTAATATCGTGACAAGCTCCCCTTTCTCAACACATATTTGAGAGTACACTGCTTTAGCACCCTTCTGAGCAAAATGTTTTCTTGTAGGTAAATTGTTCATCTACAAACCAGATTTGTCGGCATTATACATCAGTTGAGGTTTATTAAGTAAAGCACAAGTCTGTAAAGTCTCCTCCAAGAGTTTGAAGTAGTTAGCTACATCCTTTCTGTTGGGACCATTACAACGAGCAGGAGAAAGACCCTCTGCCTTCCTTAATGTCAACAGCATTTTATAAGCATTACTAGGCATCTGTATTAAAACAATAACGATAAAAACTTAAATCACTCATAGCAGCATTGACCCCTTTAACCCTTAATTTACTGACCCGATTAACCCAAAATGTAGAAACATTTATAATCATAGGTTGGTAGTACCTGAATGCGATTAATGAGTGTTGGAGTGTTTTAACCTCAAATGCAAGGACTATACTGGTTTATAAACTTTAGCTGTGGTAAATATTCACGATCAGACACCACATTTTCGTTTATGGGAAACAGACCTGTTGACAAAAATCCAGACTCAGCATTCGCTGGTGTTGCTGATTGGCGCCAAGCTTATTTGAAAATTCTTCCAAATGTTTGCGCCCCCTGTGTGTTACGCACAAATTTATTACATTCATTATCATAATGTGCTTTGAGGGCCTTGAAGAATGGTCTATCTAATGGTTGGAGTCAATGAGTAGTGTGACTTGGTAAACATACCATATGAATGTCGTGTTCTTCACAAAACTGCAGTGCAGACAAACTCTTGTGAGATCCATGACATCAATTAGTAGCAAACATGTTCCAAGCTCTTGATGGGCCTGGAAGTGACGCAGCCACTGCAAAAAAAGTTCTTCATTGATCCATCCAGAATCTGACATGGTCACAAGAGATCCATTTGGGAAGCCATCCGAAAATTCTTAAAGAGATTTCTTTCCCTTAAAAATAGCCAAATGGAGGAATAAAGTGCCCAGTTGCATTTGTGCAAGCTAATATCGTGACAAGCTCCCCTTTCTCAACACATATTTGAGAGTACACTGCTTTAGCACCCTTCTGAGCAAAATGTTTTCTTGTAGGTAAATTGTTCATCTACAAACCAGATTTGTCGGCATTATACATCAGTTGAGGTTTATTAAGTAAAGCACAAGTCTGTAAAGTCTCCTCCAAGAGTTTGAAGTAGTTAGCTACATCCTTTCTGTTGGGACCATTACAACGAGCAGGAGAAAGACCCTCTGCCTTCCTTAATGTCAACAGCATTTTATAAGCATTACTAGGCATCTGTATTAAAACAATAACGATAAAAACTTAAATCACTCATAGCAGCATTGACCCCTTTAACCCTTAATTTACTGACCCGATTAACCCAAAATGTAGAAACATTTATAATCATAGGTTGGTAGTACCTGAATGCGATTAATGAGTGTTGGAGTGTTTTAACCTCAAATGCAAGGACTATACTGGTTTATAAACTTTAGCTGAGTAAAATTCCTTATTGTTTATGTTGCAAAATAAAGAAAACAATCAAGGTTTCATTTTAAATATCTAAACAATATTGCCTTTACCTATAACAAGACTTGTTTCTTTTTTATACCAGAGATACAAAAAACACAATTTGCATAAACTTTAACGTTCACTGTGAGCAAGAAGTTGCAGTCTTCTTCGGGAGATGGTAGCATGTTGTATATGTCACTTGACCTTGGTGTAAACAGCAAAGTTTTAAAACTGACCCGATTAATCTGTTGACCTGATTTAGACTAAGTTACCCTACATTTTGTTTTCAAGATAAACCTAACCCACAATTTTACTACACAAAAATGTGATCTCATTGAAGCATAAAATTTACGTCAAATATACTTCTTTATGGTGGAATTAACCTTTATTGAGATATTCTTTGTTATAGATTTGAAATTTTGATAAGATTGCATAAGCTTTATGAAACTTATTATGTAGAACATTTGCTTCATAATGTCAACAAGATAATGTATTAGATATTACTCCATACATGATCTAGATTTGGTACTTTTGTTAGTTTGACATTAGTGTACCCCTGTAGTTAGTTACTGGTCTGCTATAAACTTTTAGAGCCCTAAGCCACAAAGCATAGCCCAAGGTGGAGGGTCCTAAGCTGTAAAGCATAGTCAAGGGATCTGTGAATGTAAAATCTTAATGATCCCAAGGAGAAGTCAAAACCCCAGCAATCTGGCGGAGTTTAAATCTGAACACGTTAATGTTTTCTAAACACTTTCAAATCTGGATCGCCTGTGGAAGCTGTACAATGCATTTTGCCTTATTGTGCATGCAATTGTAACCTAGTGAAGGGAGCGAATCCATTGTATTTGCAAACTTTTCAGGAATATTTGGGTTTAGATTCACAGATACTTCAACTATGAGACTGCACCTGCTTCATTCCTGTACTTCTGAAAACATCCCTTGGCTAGATATGTGGCTTAGGGCCACTAAACCTGGGCTACTATTGCGGCTTAGGGCTCACTGTGGTTTTTGTTCCGATCTTGGCAGTTCTCGCATATGAACTGCAAAACCAAAGACCCTGTGAATAACCACAAAGCAGCTTTAGTGGCCAAATTTCGTGTGCAAGTATACAAATTTTAAAATACTTTATACTGTTCTAGATGGATACTCAATGTGTTTTTCCTCCAGGTAATGCAAAGAAAATGGAATTTTAACGCTATCACATAACACCCAGCTGTTAAAAGGTTTTACTATCGCTTAAGCCTACTGTATTCCAATATTTTGGTAAAGGTTTACTTTGACTACAAAATGAAAAGCTTTTTTCTGAAAAATCCCCTAATTTATATATATATATATATAGTTTTTTTTTTGTTTTTTTTTTTTTCCAAATACTCTTAGAAATAGTTTTAAGAAACTCCATTTTTACCTTTTACTTTGATCCAATTCATTAACATAAACATAACCTAACCTCTCAAAAACAGAGAAACCTGTCATTCACAGCAGCTTGCTACAGTCTAACAGGCTTTGTTCGCCTCATTCTCTTTAAAAAAAGAAAAACTTATAAAACAGAAGAACCATTCAACTTTAGCTAACCTTAATTGTTTGCTGATATAACACATCAGCTGCTTTCCTTAGGTTCATATTTACACTTGAACATATTCATTTTCATATGTGCACAACATCAAGGCTGTTACCCTTTCTTTTCTAATTCAAGCTGTTAACCAACTGAAAATGTTGAATGACCTATCATGTGATCAAATCAGTGAATATCATTGGCTACAACATTGTCTCATACCATTTGGCAGAAACCTTCTGAATCTTTGGCAGTTGTGGTTTTACCTTGTAAGACACGAAAATGAGCAGTCCTAGAAATTAGTAAACACTTTAAACATTAATTACTCAAGAACCAAGCACTTCTGAGACATACTCCAAATAGAACTATGTCTCAAAGTTAAGCGTAACTACATCCTACACTTGGAAAAATTCATAAATCCATTCTGAAGTTAAACTAAACTTTCACCATTATTTCAAATGTACCTACAAGATAGTTATGTAATAAAGATATTTTTACTGATATTTATGATTAACATGAACTAGGTAGAACTATACGCTTTTACTAGAAGAGAGTTCCATTTATTGAGAAGATTAAATTGCTAAGTACTAAAGGAATTTCTTAAATTCTGCTTTGTTATGCAATTTTTACTGGTATAATCAGTAGTTATTTACTTTGGCTACAGAATGGCTTTTGGAGTTTTTTTTTTGTTTTTTTTCCATTTAAGCTACTACATTTCACAGTTTTCTCAAAAATACTTAGAACTTCTTGTTAGAAGCTATAATTTTACATAAAACTTCTAAACACAAGAATCATTCGGATTTAGCTTCATAAACCTCACTTATGCTCTATCATGGTTCCTGAGTTTGCAAACTGCTTCACTCCTCTACTTTGCTGTTGAGTCACATTTTCACTTGAACATGTACTCTACCAAGTACCCCAAAACAATGAAAATAGATTAGCTTAAAATGACAGCAAAGATGCTCTCACATCATACATTTGGTTTCTTTAGATGCTATTTTCCAACTATAGCTGTCAAGATAACTGCATATATGTATGAATATTTATTTAACTGCAAATGGGTATTACCAAGTGGAAGAATTAAATATATGTAAAAAATAATATGACAAAAAAATAATGCAATGAATAATAAATAAGTATATGAACAAAACAGTCTAACTACGAATCTAATGACATCAAGTTTATAAACAATTAATAAAAATAATACGAACAAACAGTTTTGAAACTGATTATTAAAATTACCAGTTTATGGTCTTGTACAACTACATATAGCAGTTAATTACAGACAATTTTGAAGTCATTAATTATTTTATTATTTCCATTCATTAAATAACAACTTAATCAGTATCACTAATAAATTTACCATTAGTGTTCACAATAAAATGAAATTACAAACATACAGTAAGTATCACTTACAATATACTATCCAACATTTATTGTAGTGAAAATTTTCCTAGATTTCTTCAAGGACAGAGGACAGTCCTGAAAGGCTGCTACAGGCAATTGACTCCATTCTTTAATGGTTCTGTACCTTCTATCCTTAATTTTGAACAAATGATCAATTCATGTATATAATATGTTTGGTTCTCTAAACTGTTCAGTAATGTTCACCCCATACATTTAAACCATATAGAACAGTAGGCTTTAATATACAGTATTTATTAAAAACATATTAGGATGGTGCCTTTATAAGAAGACTCGGAAACAGTAATGACATGGTTTTTAGAAAATGGTAATTGCATAAATTTCAAAGTTGGTTAACTGCATCATATTGCCTAAATTCCAAGCAGTTTAAAAGAATATTTTTGGTCAGCTATAAACAAATGGTATCTGAATTTTACTCTTTAACTTTCCATGTTGCTATTGATAGGCATTCTATTTCCATTTCTGGCATATTGTAGCCAAAATTACAATTCTTTGCATGCTTTCTTGTTCTGATTCTTGTTCCTGGTTTATTGTGAATTACAGATATTATTACTGATTTTACCTCAGTAGTATTGCACAAAGGAAAATAATGCTTAATATCCAGGCGATAGGAAAGAGGAGGGGACCCACTGAGCAGTTTTATTCTAGAGTTTTATTTGACTGGTAACCAAGTAACATTTTTAGAATGGGAGTGGATATGTCACTTCAATAGTTGATACCTTTGCTAATTATACAGCTTGATTGTAGGGGAGGGACATGACACTAAAACCATCTCTTGGAGATGTTTAGTTTTATAATATATTGAGCTTATGTAACTGTTTTGTATCACTAAATAAGGTACTTTGTTTTGTATAATGCTTGGATAAGCTAGTAACAGTGATGTGAATTCAAATTTAATAGAGTCAGAATTGAAATCATACATCACTTACGATTTTTGTGCTGGACCAGTTTCAAGAGCTTTTGCTTACATCCTCAGCAGAGATCAACTGGTTCCTGTGTTGGTGTTCTTTGTGCAGTAGTTGTTTGTGTTGACATCTAGTGGTGAGTGATTATATTTCCATAGCAGATTTGGTGCCAGAAATTAAAAATTAAGTCGTATTTCTGTGTTATAATTTAAAAATACTTTCCCAAGCGTCAAACTCTTGCATATATTGCAGGTTAGGTGTATTATGTTTGGTGTGATGTTATGGTTGGTTATCCAAAAGTGATGTGCAACTACAGATTTATCAGTCTGTTATTATTGTAATGATAGCCCAAGTCTGCTTCGCCCTTAGATATGGCTGTCTGGCCTACTCTGACAATGGAACAAATGGCCACAATAGCCAGGCAAACAAAGGTATTTGTGTGCCCCCTTGTAAAGCATCTAGAGTTTTCTTTATCTCTACTTCCAAAGTAATCCATCTCTAAATGGATGAAATGTATTTCCCGCAATTACTATGATCAGAACTTTTGGAGTCCAGCTACAGAACTATATAAGAGAGACTGACAATGCTGGGAGTTGGTTAAAAGTCAGTCTAGTGAGTAACAAATAGTAAGGCAGTGAAGAAAACGCAGTGACTCAGTTATTTTGTGTACCAAATGTGTAATATATTGCATTACACTGAGCATCCTAGTGCCGAATAAAGTGAAACTAGCAGGAACTGGCATTTTCATTTGTTGCAATATTTGATGTGTCTCAAGTGTTTTTTAAATCTAGTTTCCAGACTTTTTTTCTGTTTTATTCTATATAAACGTTGTCACAATCTGAGCAGTTGATTTGATAAACTCCTGCTCTCTCGTTCAGAGGTACAAGATCTTTCAAATAGTTGCTTCATTATCAACCATAACATCACAAAGAACATACTCCTAAAACTTGATATTGAAGTCTTTATTAACCATAACACTGTACATATATTCTTATAGTTTTCTTATACCTTCTTAGACTTGCCATTTTTATTTTTCCCTTAGTCCACTGTACACCTTAACACCATGGCTATACAGGGTGTGCACAAGGATTGAAAAATAAGTGATAATTTCAAGTGTACAGAATGGATTGGTAACATAAACTTTTACATAACTTGAGATAAAAACTCACCAAGTTTCAGAGGATGGTCAATGCACTTCAATGTGTGCACCTTGGGTGGCTCTACACACATCTAAATGGTATTCAGCCTCCTGCCAAATGTTCTGTAGCATTTGTGGAGTCACAAGTGCTGCTGTTTATTTGTGATGTGATCCCTCAGTTCCTCCAAAGTGTGTGTCTCCTTGGTATACAACACTCTTCAGAAATACCCAGAAAAAAATTCAAAGGGGTCAAATCGAATGACCTGGGTGGCCAGACAAGGCTCTCCTCCTCTTCCGATCCACTTATCGGGAAAATTTTCATTCAAGAAGTCACACACATGTCAATAATATTAGAGCAGAGCTCCATCTTGCTGCAAAATCAATCCTGGGAAGTTGGTCAATATGCTCAGATACACATGTCCTGTGACTGTAGCCTCTATGAAGAAGAATGGTCCAGTGACTTGAGTTCCTTGTTCAGTCCACACCAGACATTCACTTTAGGCATGTCTCTCTCATGTTCATGAATAACCCAGAGATTCTCCGTAGCCCATATCCAGCAGCTGTGTTTATTGATTTTGCTACATAAATGTAATGTAGCTTCATCCGAGAAAACAATCTTGTCTAGATACGAGTTGTCATCAGTTTGCAGAAGCATTTCATCTGTAAAATTTACCCTAAGTGGACAGTCATTTGACTTTATGTGGTGACGAAGCTGGATCTTGTAAGCAATCAAATGTAGATGCTTGTGGAGGATCTTGTGAATTGTTGATCTAGGGATTTAAAGTTTGGTAGTAGCTCTTCAAATAGACTTATGTGAACTCCTTGCAAATGTCATTCTTACATGTTCGATTGTTTCCTCATTTACAGATACTTTCGCATGTTTGCCAGTTTGCAGAAGTAAAGAACCTGTTTCTCGGAGTGTTCTGTCCCATTTAAGAATTGCTTCATGACTAGGTGGATCCACATTCCACATACAATGAACATGGCGTTGCACCCGAGTAACAGATTTTTGTTCTGCTAGCCATAACACGCACTGAAATTTCTGTTGTAGTGTCCACATGTTAACTACTGCACGATCACTCTACTACTGAATGGCACCTGGCTTCTTCCAGAAACAAAAGCTATCGACATGCATGCCTGAAAAAAGTGTCCCATAATCTCTGAGAGTTTCCCTTTCCTGTCACCTGAAAATAACAGCAGTATCCTTATCTGGTTTTAAATGCTGAGCATTTATTTCGTGATCCCTCTAGTGTGGTCACAGTGTAAATGTGGACCTTGCTCTACATCATGCTACTATTTTTTACCCTTTTTTCTTATTTTCTAATCTCTTTCCTCTTCCATCTTCTTGTTGCTCATTCTTATCCATTACTCTCTGCTCTCTGACCTTACCCAAGAAGTTTCCTATACCTTTTATATTTTTCTCTCCTTTTGCAGACAGAATGCTCCTGATTATTATTTCCCCATTCAATTTATCCCATTTTCATTGCCAAATTTGATCTCTCTAAATCTTTTTTTTTTTTTTTTATTAGAACACAGTATACAGTGGAAGTCTCTGTCAGTTTCTTCACTCATTGGACATTTTATAACATTTTCATCATGTCTTATGCCTTTCAAGTTTTTAGCCCCTGTTCTTGCCCATGCAACCCTTCTCTCTCTAGTTTATAGCATATCTGCATGTGCTTTTCCCTCTGCCCGACTTTTTATTCCTCTATATATCATCAAGCATATTTTCTCCCTTATACTGATAAAATATCTTCTTATCAATATCCCCCAGCCTTGGTTCTATTACTTTCTAAAAGCTTTGTTTGTTATATTTTGCATTTAACTATGAGCTTCCCATACCTGTTTTATCCAAAATTTCCTGTTGTATCTTTACTGACTATGACCCTTCCCATTTATTTTTCTCCTGAATGTTAAAGTATTCCTTAATAACATCCCTATCCTCTAGAGTGACTGTACAGATATTTCATAGCTCTTGTGAGAATTTTGACCTTGGTGGAATGTCTCCCCAGTTCTAATGGAGCTGCCCCATTTGGTGGTACTATTGGTAGACCTAATATATATTTACAAAGAGGTCTATTAATTCTATTAACCTCTCCCCAAGCATCATCTCCTCCCCGTACCTCTGCTCCACATAGCATTTTGCTTTCTCCTAGGGCTGTATGAATTCTTTCAAGCTATTTAACTTGCCTGTCTTGCAATTTTCTTATACATGACCTAATAATACTTAAGGTCATTTTTCCTTTTGCTATGCATACCCTTTTTTTGCTCACTCCAGCTTCCCCTGAAACTTAGTCTAATCCCCAGGTAATCAAGTCTCCTTAGAACCCTCTCTTCCATTAATATGCCATTTCTCATCCTTATATAATCTGAACCATGCTTTTGGTTTTTTTTATGCTTAATTTCATCTCCCATTTTCCACAAAAATTATTTACCACCTTGATTGCCTTCCTCAACCCTCCACACAATATGGACCCTATTACCAAGTCATCCTCAAACAATAACCTTGGAATTTCTTTATTATTGCTAACTGGTGAGTGAACACTATACTTCTAGATCTCTTCTAGAATATTGTCAATGTAAAAGTTAAATGGTACTGGACTAAGTTTACAACCCTGCCTCACCCCTGCCTTACTCTGTAGACATTCAACTACCTTATTGCTTGACAGCTTTATACAGAACTCATTCTCCTGATATATTTTACGGATTATGTCTATAAACGTATGACTTACTTTTTAATTTTACCCACAAATCTTCTCTATTTATGGTATCAAACACCTTCTCCAGATTGTTTTTAATACCATACACACCCTCCCCCTTTTGTTGCTCATCCACAGTTGTCTTAATTACAAAAATGTTATCTGCTGCTCTTCTACCTGTTCTAAAACCTGCTTGAAACCCAGATAACTTCTCCTTCTCAACCCAGTTCTGTAACCTCTTAGCTAGAATGTCGATAAAGATTAAAATTTGTGTACCATTTATCTTATCTCACTCCGCTTCTTGACCATATTTTTTAGTATCATAAATTTTTGCTTCTTTTTTTAATGTTCCACTTATTTCTATACTCCATTCCTACTTCTTGTCTTCAATGAGACATCTGCATGTCCATCATAGTGTCAAGAAATTTTCCCTCTCCTTTTTCCCTGACTGCCGACAGTTTTGCAACTCTTGTTTAACACTCTTTTTCTTTTTATGACATTTGACAATCCTTATCAAACCATTTCATTTTACTATCTTTATAAGTCTCAGCTTTTAATCCTTCTCCTGCCCTTTTTATCTGTATTCTAATGTTTCTACCACTTCCTCAATTTCATCAGAATTTAATAAACTTTCTATTCTCGCTTGTAATATTTTCCATCTTTCTGAACTTAATTCTTTACAAAATATTTCTTGCTTATCTTCCCCTCATTTATTTACTTCCATAACTCTAAATAGCCCTCTATGCAGTTCCTTTTCACCCCAGCTTACTTCCCCTAATTTCTCAGTGGAAAATGACATCTTGATGTTACCCTATTCATAACCTCAAAAAAAAAATCCAACTTTCAATATCTACTAAACCCATTATATAATCCACCACACTTTGACCATTCTTATTTATGAATGTGTATTCTACTTCTAAATCTGACCCCTTTGAACCATTACAGATCATGAGATTATGTTCTTCACATAAATCTAGAAGTTTTTTTCCCTTCATTGCTGAAAGGGAATCTATTCCTTATTATCATAATCATCAGTCAGGTTGCTCATCTTGACCTGTTGTTCCCCTATCCTTGCATTTAGGCCACTTGCAATTATTATTTCCACTTTACCATATTTACTTTTCAACTCTTTGATGCCCCAACTTGCTTTTCTAGATATATTTGTGTGATGTGGGGGATTATACATAATAGCAATACAAACATGGACACCTATTTGGTAAATGCCACTTAATGAAAGCCACAATACTGATTTATTCCACTGCTCCTTTTCTTCTTTCACCTTCAACCCCTTGTCTTTCCTCAAAAAACACCCTAGACTCTACCTGGTCTGTTTTTTTTTTCACCATTAGCATTATAGGAATCAAACCCTGGTATTTCTATCTTCATTCTACTTTCTAACTATTTCTCTACTACCATTACCATATCGCCACATCTTAACTGTTGTATTTCTGCACTATGCACTTTCTGTAATATCATTCCAGCTCACTAAAATTAACCCAAACCCCTATACCGAACCTCTCCTCTCAAACACAAACTTCTCTAAATTCATCTGCCTTCTTGTGTGCGCGCAATCTTTCATTTCCAAAATACTTCCCACTGGTATTGAAACTACACTTAAACATCCAGTCCAGCTGTAGCTCCCAAGGCCTTCCTACGTGCCTTTTCAATCAACTGTGTCTCAGTCTGCAACTGTCTCGGGATTCCACTGCTGACATACTTCCCCCCTCCCTCCACAGCTGAACTGATGGTGATGTTTGCTTTGACCTTGATGACATATGTCCTGACTGTCTGGAAATCTGTTAAATGTCCATTTCTTCTCGTGTGTCTATGTATAATGCAGACAAATTTCCTGCTTCACTCCCTCAATATATAGGTCAACTTCTTTTATATAGACTTTTTTTCCTCGCATCTCTTGCTTTCTTCATTTGCATTATTTGTCAACATCTGATTTCAATTCCCATTATATCTTGTCCAAATCCTGTTCAGTAAATATTTGTGTGCCTTTTAGCTGCTTGCTGTTTCATTGTGGCCATTTTCACGATTATTGGTCTGTCTCAACCCCTTTCTTCTAATTCTGAAACAATCAGTTCTCTCCTATTAAACCATATTTAATTTCAGTTTAATTTGAAATAGGTTCTCTATAACCTTCCAGGCTCGTCTAACCCTTCTCTCTTCAACCCCAAAGATTATCAGATTTAGCTTTCTATTTCCTTCATCCATATTTGCCAATCATATCAATCTTCCTTTGTATTCCTTTATCTCCTCCTTATATAAATATTTTCCTACTCCATTTTAGTCTCTTCAAACTTATCGTTGATTTTCTTGTCAATTCTATTTTCCATGTTTTTTACTTCTTTTATATCTTTGGTGATAGTTTCCAATATCTCGCCTATCTGTTCATTTCTACACCTCCAGTTACTAGTAGAGGGCATATCACAAAGATATACCAAAAGTTCTTCCCTCTCCATCCTTGCTCTGCTCTCTATTTATTAAGTTTGTTTGCATTTAAAGCTTCTAATGTGGTATATTTGTGCGTCAATAACCATCTTCTTCTGCGGTGTGCATGTTTGCTGGCACGTCCGTCTCCTTTCATGGCTGTTAAGCAAGTCCCTCCTAAAACTTGCAAAACATAAACATTAGTGTAATATACCTATGATGTGATTACGAAGTAATCTTATTCCTTAGAATGGAACATAATCTGACTGATGGATATAGTTTATTTTGTACTACCAGATTGCATATTTATGCATTCCGTGTGCACATCTCTTTAGAGATTCTCATTTCAGGCCTATCCTTCAGTGTGATAATATTGCCCATTATATCATGAGATTGTTGCAGTAACAATAAGCTATTGCTTGTGGAACACATTGTTTGATAGATGGATATTCCTTATAGCATAAGTAAAATCGGCCCGTCACTCAGATGGATGTTCCTTATAGCACAAACATTTATTTAATCTGATTGTGAGAATGATTTTTACATTCCTAATCTTAAGTTTTATTATTATCTAAGCATTTATGTTTGCCATATTAGGTTCCTACAGTGCATATTAAGCAGAATACTTTTTGGAATGCACTAAGCAGGTGGTAAACATAGCATTGGCTGCACCATTCATTGACTGACTCAGATACAGGTTTAGATGATTACTCTGAATGATTCTTATGTTCCTGAAAATGATGAGTACCAGTATTCTTCACACAACAGCTCATTGGCTATTCCAGATGAAGAACTGGAAAAAAATGGTGATGTGACAGTTGGAGGAAACCATGAAAATGAGCCAGCAAAAATTTAATTGAGGAGCAAATACAACAAAATACTGATCATGTTCTAGTTCAAAACAGTGAGTTGACTGATGTTATTGAACCCCAAAATGAAGCACCTGTTAAATATTTTGGGAAAAGAAATAGTTTTTCTTGGAGTTCCCAACCAGTACATTTAATCAATAGGAGACCTAGCACAAATATTGTACAAATAAGAATTTTTAAGCCTGAAGGCCCAGCTCTTACTGAGACACCAATGCCTAGCCACTTGGTCTTCATGAAGGACGGACATGTGTGCAAGCTCCACCAATTTGTAAACACAATCTACAGAGTATGCCTCCTGCAATAAGTGGGGCAAGTGCAAGCAGTGTTTAATCAATTCTTATTGCATATGATGCAAAGCAAAATTAATAAATGGGTTACAGTGTAGTGTCTGTGATAATGTTTATGATAATAGCTGTGCTAAAAATCAAGTAATGTGGTCTTCCTAGATGAAAGTAGCATGGTGTGCTGCAGTAGTGTCGACAAACCACACGATGAAAAGGAGAGTGAGTCAGCTTTTTACAATGCCTTAGCAAAAATTGCTGATGCTGATAATAAAATTGATGTACGTATAGCGAGTTACATTATGAATAAAAGAATTGTATTATTAATTAGCTTAGGCGAAAAGTTCAGATACTGCTAGATCAAATAGCATTAATTTCCACTCAAAACCAAATTTTAAATTCAGTGAAACTAACAAAAAGTGGTAACGATGCGATTATTGTAAAACTCGATAGTTGTGACAAAAATCTCGATCCAAATGTACAAATACAAATGTTGACAAGTCAAATGATACCCCGTTTGTGGAAGTGTTGGTAACATCTGGTGATGTTATTAACTCAAATAAGGTAACTGAGGGTGTAATACAAGTAAGTGCTAATAATTCTGATAAAACAGTGATAGAACAGGACAATTGGTCTGTTGTTGCAAAACAAAATAAGAAAAATAGACCAGGAAAGCAAATTATTGTTGGTATTAAGCAAAATACATTATCTGAAGCACAGAATACAATATGTCAACAGAGGAACTTTTCGATGTGACATCCTGCAACATTCCTGCAGAGATTGCACCTGCGAAGAAATGAGCCTTGCACACTGTTAAAGGCTCTTAAGCATGTGCAGTGATACCACATACATGGCAGCAGAAAGCATGAGCTGTGAAGTTCACAGCTTAGATTATCTTAAGGTGTTAGTCTGTATGCTCTCCATTTTGCAACTTGTTGAAACAATTATTTTGTTACACATAATGTATATACTTTTACAATATGAACACAATGTTTAGCAATTCATGATTCTCACGATAGTCATGTGTAGGCATTAATTACACAAGATTTCAGAAGCATAGTTTTGCAGGACCACAGCTCAAGTGGTTAAAACGGTACTACCTACAGACGGATAAAATCAAAGTACTACTGTTCGAATCCTGGCAATAGCCCAGATTTTTTTATTCCACCGCTAAAAGAACAGTTCAGTTACTACGTTTCAAAGCATATATAAATTTTTTCAACAAACCTAATTGTTTTATTGCATTAATCTATGCATGTTTCTTAACAAGTACTGTATATAATATTGAACACTACATAGATGCCATTCACAATCTTTTGGAAGTAATTTGTATTGGAGGGTTCATCATTTTGGCTTCAGAAATTTTAACTAAGCATATTAGTGCTGCTCTAATGGTGTACTCTTTGAGAAAACAAGAAAATTAAAAAATGGAAACTTCAAAGAGTGGTGTGGTCTTTGTATTGTGGGATTCGATGACCAGCGCTTTACACTCACCCACCAGTGTTTTGGTGGAGAGCTCCAGCTAACTACATATGATATGAAATCACTGAGCTGTTATCAGAGGCATGTAGAGCCTCAAAGAACTGGCAATTTTGCCGAAGTTACAAGTCAAATAATCTTAAATGTTGTATTGATTGTGCACCAATACTGCATTCCTTCAATTATTGGCATACAAATGAGGCATTCTGAATGAAAATAGGACCCAAATGTCCACATTATTTTAGTTTTTGGCCATTGATATGTCATCCAGAAAACATGCCATAACTTTGACATTTGACAAAAAGGACAATGGGTTCTCTCTCTCAAACTATTTATCTAGGACCCCTCTACAATTCTGCCAATTTATGCAGTCTAATTCTGGGATAGCCTGTCTATAAATCCAAAGAAAAACCAGAAATCCAATGTCAATTGTATGAGAGTTAACACCATTATTGATAGCTAAAAGGCCACCAATTTGACTATTGCAATTAAAGGCATTAAATGAAACAAGCAGAAGAAAAGGTTACAAGTGAAACCGAGAGATGTGTAATTGTAGCATTGGACAATAGTACTGATAGCAGAGAGAACATTAATATGGAGCACTGCACGTTTCCCCTTCATTCCCCATAAACCTTAAGCTGGTAGGCAAACAGTAGCTAATGTTACATGAAGAGTTGTGTGTAACTGTCAAGTTGACAAATGAAAAAAATAATTGTTTAATCATAACTATGTTAGTATTAAGATGCACTTATCTGATTTGGTTTCATTTTGTCTTTATAGTGGATAAGGAAGATGAGGTATGCCTATATTAGATTGCAAAAGCTATTACAAAATCTTTCAACTTCAAAGGCAAGATTTTTTATGACACAAACAGAGCTGATGGGCCATTCGAGAAAACTCTTGATATTGCACAGCTTCGGTGCCTTTATTCAGACTTCCAGTTTACTTCATTTGAAGTGGAATTAAAGAGACAGTTAATTGGTTTAAAGACAACTATGAAATTGCTAAAAAGTAAAATGTACAGTTTTGGGTAAACATCTTCAGTCCTTTAAATTAATAAAAGTCAACTTGTTAACTCTCTTATAGAAATGACCATCAAAATTCCTAGAATTCCAGAAGAAATAATATGCCTATTTTTATATCAGTTGCTACATGCAACTTTTCATTGTATTACTACTCCTTATTTAATACTCTGAAGTTAAATTTGTGCAATAAATTTACTTTTATCATTTTGTAGTGAAAGACCAATGAATGATATCCTTAATGTTACTTTTTACAGCTTCTTTTACTCTTCGCATATTTAATTTGAAGGATTTATTACTTCTAATTAAATTTTATGGGCTTGTAATTTTGAATTCATGTTTATTCACATCATGTACTTCTTTTTTATAGGTATATATTGTTTACTTTTCTGATGACTGTGATTTGATTCATCCTTTGCATTTAATACCTTAAATATTTATTTTCAGTAGTGCTCAAAATGTTATAACTTTGAATAGCTGTGAAACAAATAACTTGCAGTATGCTCTGTTTATTTCCCTTATGTTCAAACATAATTTACTTATTTTTAATTAGAAGGGAACTTCTTGATATCAAATGCCATTGGGTAATTCTTAAAGGTTAAACAACAAAGGAAATATCAAACACTTTATGCCAAAACCTCAGGTTACAGAAGGATTTTGACATGCAAAACCCACTGTTGGAAGCTAGAGTTTTTTTTAATGACTTTCAGGGTAATTTAATACTTATTTCTTAAATTGGAGCTATCCCTAGAAGGGGTTCTAGGGATATTTGAGGTATGTCTATTATAAGAGAGAATAGGAGATGATCTGTACTGAACAAATTGATTGACACATAAACATGGATCATTTCTATAAATGCTCAGAGATGTTTGTCTTTCACTTGCATAACAAAGCCACTTGCTATTGGACTACCTCATATTCCTTCTCATTTAATGCAGATTTTAACATGTATACATATTAATTTTAAAGTAACTTATTGGCACACTTAAGTAGATTCAGTCAGAACAACACTGCACTGACGAGTTCAAAATAGAATCATTTTGCTTCAAAATGAACAGCATTTTGTATTATTTTGCCATGTCCAACATTAAATTTTATGGATTGACTCCTTGAAGAGTCAACTTCTTTTGCCAATTATTACTGGAAAACACAAGCTACAATTTAATATAACATGCTGAAAGTGACTCCATGCTTTTGCTTCTAAAGACTGCCAATTTTCTACTAATTTCCACACTTTTTTGAACCAATTGTCAGATGCGCTCCTAGCAGCACATACAATTGAACTGATATATCTGTAAAAAAACCAAGATACACTGCTTTAACATCTGTTATGTCCCTTAAAACCTGACCTGTTTTCTATTAGTGAGCTGTATATAAAAACTACAGCTTTGAGGAAGAGTTCTAGAGCTTAAAAGCTACTCACAATAATGAATGAAGTGTTCTCATGAGTGATTAGCAGAGCCCAGATTTATATGCAAAATAAAATAGTAAAATATGTATGCAAACATGCCTGAAAAATTTTAAAAATATGCACCATAATCTGCAAAAGAGAAAGAAAAAAATAATCAAATAAGCCAAATTTTAGAGGATTATTTTGCTTTATTCGTGGCTGTTGCAGTAGATAAGGAAAGTTTCTTTGAGGATTTCTTGAGTGAACCTCTTACTTCTGTCAGTGAAGAAGATGTTATACAATGAGAATGTCCTTTCTACACCTCATGATGTCACAGGTGCATTTGATAACTCTTCTTCAGTGAATTCCTCTTCTGTTACAGTTTTTTCAGCATTATCACATAACATTTTGTTGATTTGACAGATTGTCTTGTAACCAGGATTTTTATTTAATATCTGACTAAGCTTATCAAAGGCAATTTTAGCAATGCCATGAGTCTCTGCAGAACAATGTATTTGAAATTTCTATCAGAGAAAGTGAATATTTTAAAGCAGTGATTCTCAAACTGTGGGCTGCGGTGGATATTTGGAATTAATAATAATAAATAATAATAATGTACAATTGTTATTAGTAGTAGTATATTACTGTTTTATAACAATGGGAAAAGCAGAATTCAGTCGCTTATTATATTTAAACAGAATCATGTTTTATAAGCAAATAATTGGCTTTGTAGTGCCTGACTTTTAGCAAAGTTAACCATTTTAATAGCAGTGTTGAGAACATCTTGTAATAGATGTGGCATTTTTTTTACATGAAAGCATATCAATGGAGGAAACAATATATCCATTTAGTGTTTGGCATAATGTTAGTTTGGAGTTGTTTAACTGTGTTTACCAGTTAAGGATTTTGCCCCATCACTACATACAGCAATACATTTTTCCAGTCAATTTCAGGATTTCATGTTACATAAATAAAAGTGTCATATAAACATTTTCCAGTTGTATGACCAGCTAAAAGGTTGCAAAACAGAATATCCTCTTTTATTGACCCTTTTTTATTCATATCCTACAAAACATAAAAGCTGTACACATTGCTGATATCATTAGATTTGTCAAATTGAATTGATATAAATTCACTTTTTCTTATTTTTTCTATTAACTGTTCATGTACTGTCCAGCCATTTCTTCAGTTATTCTGGAGACTGTATTATTTGATAATGGTATTGATAATTATTGTGATGACTTAAGACTAATTATGTCAATATCTGTTGCTTCCTTTTACCATACTTGTAGCTTCACAATGCCTGAAACATTCTATTATATCCATGGGCAAAATAGATAAATAAAACTTTAATTTATTTGCATCCTCAGCGCTCAATACTGTTGACACCATATCAATTGCAGAGGGAAATAGTAATGTTTCAGCAGTAGTGTGTGGCTTACATGTTTCAGCTACTCTTAATGAAACAAGATAAGAGGCATGGAGGGATTTCTGGTTAACATTACTGGCCTGTGTAATTGTAGTCTTCTGACTGTTGAGAATGTCCCACTTCCTCCGAAAGAAGTCTACAGGGTTATCCTTCAGAGATGGATGTTTTGTAGCAAGATGCATGATGAGCTTAGAAGGTTTCATACTCTCTCCTGATAATACTTCACAACATATAACACATTGTGGTCGATTACCCAACACTGAGAAACCAAATTGTAAATAGGTTTCAAAATATTTACGAGATTTAGCTTTCTTTGCATTTTGAAAGGAAATGCTTCAGGCAGAAGAACTTATCCATATCTGTTCTTACATAACTAACTGAACATTACAAATATTTTGACCAGTTATCCAGCAATACAACAATGGGTATTGTGACTGACTAAATTCATTGATGAACTGTGCACGTGAACTTGCAAATTAATTATTATTAAGGGGTGATTGAATGGAGGAGGTTGCGAATAATTATTGAAAAGGGGGTCATATGTGCAAAAAGTTTGGCAATTGCTGCTCTAAAGAATTATTTCGAGCATCTGTGGTATAACTGAGTTAATTTCAAGAACTGGCTATGAATGTACTGGATCTCTTTCTCAATGCCATCTTCAAAAACACATTCCTGAGCTATCACAATGCTAGCTGCATTTAAGAAATCTATTATCATTTCACTTCAGAAAAATGTTCTGAATAGTATGAGAGCCTGTAAACATGTGCCCCAGAGAGTTAAAACTGCCTCAAGAGTTAAGTTGGAAATAGTTCACAGCATTTTTGAACTCTTAGTGGCACCTTCACAAACACCTTTTCAATGCTACAGACAAGTAAGTACAATTCTTTGTATCTGACTAATAGTTTCAGTGATACATGTAAACCCCGAGCTAGGCAAGTCAGATGAGTTAATTTGGCATAAGAACTTTCAATCCAGCTCCCTCTTTTACCATATTTGGAGTGCCATCAGTGATAAAAAAAAAAAAAAATACATTGTCATACTGTATTTCAGCCAGCCACAAGAAAGCTAACAAGTCATTGAACATTTTTGCAACCATGCTGTGATACACCCTGTCAAGTACTTGAGTGTTCAAGAGGAAGATTTGCTATTTGCTTTCATTGCACCAGCAACATACTGTCCTGCAGTATCTATTGAAATCCAGAATTTTTCATGTCCCAATGTATCCCATATTTTAGAAATTACGTACACTGTGGAACATAGCTTAATGTGCAATGTGGACTCATCATGACACTTTTGTTTATGTACTCAAACAAAATTGCACATTATTCAGTTCCATAGTGGAATGTCAACATTACTAAAGCTAAACATAAGTCTTTAGAACTATTGTCACTCAAACTTGAGTACTCATTTATTTTGCTTGTAATCAGTTTTTGATTTAGAGCACATTTCTTCTTAACCTGATCCTTATATGTGTTGTATTTATGTGTCGCACAGGTTTAAACTTTTTATTCAGAAACACTTTTTTCACATACCAAGCAAAACAATATTTTACCAATTTCAGTAAAAATATTACTTCAAAACCCATTTACATATTTATGTAATATGCTAGACTGAGATGCTTTTGTGAGTGGAATTTCTCAACCAAAGTACTATTCAAATAACTTCCTCAATTTTCAAGTATCGACATGCAACTCAGCTCTAAACTGGTGATGAATACTGATTGGATTTCCTTTCATTTTATGGCTGCTCATGGGGTATTACCTAGCTTCATTCCTAATCTTTTTTTTTCTCCCCATAATCTGTTTACTTCCCCATATTTAGGACAGACACCCCCCTAGGACTTACAAATGAATGTCTAGGCATGTCTGGTAGCCAACTACATGAAACCACAGAATGTAGAACCAGGAAAGTGGCCACCCCATTGCCAGGCATGAGCCTGAGGATGATATGAAAAGTGATGGAGTAATTGGTGGAATGAGTGACAGGGAAATACCAGAGGACACAGATAAAACCAACGCAGATGCCACAAATCCTACATGCAGGCGCTTGGGATTGAACCTGGGCCGTCTAGGTGGGAGTCTAATCACTTGGCCATGGTGCTGCCTCATTCCTAATCTTAATTGCATAATATTATTTCACAAGACACCTGGTGTATCCCTATCGAAAGATGTAAATAAACAAGCTGTTTACCTGTGTTGACTGAGTCATATTGTCATTACTGAGTCTCCCTCACACACACACACACATGTAGTTAGCATGGATTTTATTAGGTACCAGAAGTTATTATCTAAAGGAGAAATTTATAATTTAATACCACGTTCAAGAGTAACATGCATTTTTTTCATTTAAAACTTAAAGTATGCATTTTCCCTCAAAATATGCATTAACAAACACTCATCCAAGTGTCAGGAAAAGTGTGTCTAACAAAATATATCACTAATGTAGACTTTTAAATATATAAAAAGCTGATGTACTACATCCACATCTCTTATCTGTTCCATATACAAACTATTCTTATTAAAGATTATTATTTTATCCATGTTAATCGAGATAAACATTAGTGGAATTATCTTATTATGTGCTTCCTTGTAAGTATAAGGGAACGCATTAGTCTAAAGCGAGTCAAATCTTTTAAAAGCTGTTTACTATGTGAAACAATTGAGGCTTGGTTCAGTTTGCTTTGCATGGTCCATTTGAGAAAATGGACCCTAACAAAGAATATCTTGAAAATGGTCAAATCTACAAGACAAAAGTATATGACATTGAATAGTTTTATCAGACTTCAATACTTCATAAATGAACTACTTAATTTAAATGAATCATACGAGAATTAATGAGTGAAATAATCCATAGGAATGAACTAGCTCAAACCTTTATAGATTGGATGACTTACATTGGAAGACAGAAAGGGCAGTACTCAATATTTTCACTTACCTGCAAGCAGGGGATGTGCATCACAAATGGGACTGCTATTATATTTGGTTGGGTGAATTACAAACAGTGATGTGACATAGTTAGATTGTGAGTCATTAATTATACAATAACATCACTCACTGAAAATTTTGAGAGGGACGCACCTAAAGTACTTGCTTCCATTATTCAACCTAAGAGTCGATTGAAGTTTGGGCTGGAACTTACTGTGAAAATATGTAGCTCTTGCAAAGGATATTGGGTAGGATATCAAAATTGAATACACAGTAGCAGTTCTTCCAAGATAACAGGTTTTGCCACATAACAAGTTCAGTTTTTCCTGAAATGCATTTCAGCATGATTGGTGTTTCTTTTAAATTGTGATGCACTTTCCAGAAATGTGCAGCTACTGTTGATTTTTCCTCTTGTTTGTATCTTAAGGTATATTTCCTTAAGAGGTGTGACATTGAGTGTGATGATGGCAATGATCTGACCTTAACAATTTCCTAGGAGACTTGGCATGGCAATGCTTTCATGGAACAAAAAAAATAAAAAAAGAAGAGGGTTGTTACTCACAAAATGCCAATAATGGACATTTTAGAGACAGATGATACTCTTTTTTGTTGTTGCTAACAGATGAAAATGTTAATGTTAATAACAGTTTAGTGCATTTGAAGGTTTCAATGCCGTCGTATGGGAATAATCAAAATACAAGCAAAGAGGAAATCATACAACAAAGTTAGGGAACCTAAATGCCCACTGAGAAAGTTGAAGTACCTTTGGAGTAGGTTTCAAAGTATTATAAATGTTTAAGTTATAGGGAATAAAATCATTTGTTGCACAGAGATAAATAATTATGACTATATGAAAAGTTTATTTTTACAGTAATGTAAACTTTTTAATTTCTTTTATAAGGTATTGGTCATTAAATGAGGATTCTTAATCACTGCGCTATGAATACTGTTTTAAACATGCATACAAAACTATAAATTAAATCTGATAGACAAAACAACCCTCACTACAAAGATAATTGCCATAGTAAGTAGATAACTTAAAAGCTGATTAAAGTTAATATTCATTATCCTCTGTATTTTGCTCCTCCTCATGAACAACAAACTTAGATGCTGTGCCAGGGTTTTCTGTGGGAAGGGTGTTTATTGTTTAATAATGGGGTTGTATGACTGCATTTATATAATCCAGTAGCTAAAACTATATTACATATTGCTATTTTCATTCAGCAGTCAGAGAAAGTCCATTTTGTTTGCCAATAGGTCCATACTAGTGAAAAAAAAAAAAAAATTATGAAAGGTTACTATAATTTTTAATAGTGTTCAATGTCCACTTTTACTGCTTTGGCACCACAGGCAATGACACTGATGATAGATGGAGTGAGGATGGAGCACTGGTGGAATGTGATGGCAGGAGAAATCAGAGAACCTGAAGAAAACCCACCCCTGAGCCACTTTGTCCACCAAAAACCTTACATGCAGTCACTTGGGATTGAACCTGGGCCATCTAGGTGCTAATGAGCAAGCATTCTAAAGGCAAGGCTGAATAGTAATTGAGTGGTTAGACCACTCACCTCTCACCTAGATGGCACAGGTCTTCACTCCATCTATCATCAGTGTCATCGCTTGTGGTGCCAAAGCAGTAAAAGTGGGCATTGAACACTATTAAAAAAATTAACAGTAACCTCACATAACTAATTTTTTTTTTTTTTTTCCTAGTATGGTCCATTTTGTTTGCCAATAGGTTTCTGTTTCAGATTCTCGTGTATTGTATATAAGGGAAGCTGCACTATACTGACATTGTTGACATCATTCCAGCAACCTATAAATATATATTCACATTAGATACATAAGTACAGCTCACACTTTACTTTATATTTTATTGTTGCTTGAATAGTGTTGCAAGCTTTCATAGTAATATTGCATTTTCCCAGCTCTGCATGGGTATTCATGTAGTTGGGTTTTATAGTCTTTCCCCATATTCGAACTTAAAAATTTTCAGAGCACAAAAGATTGCAATAAAAGTCATTAAGTCTCCTAATAATCAAGAGATTACAACGTATCTCAATTTTCTGTTTACTAAAGGCAGCTTTGAAATATGTGTACGTGAGGCTAGAGAAACAAAGTTAAATCTTAAGGAGTGTGCTTTTTTAATGTTAAAACACTTAAAAATTATAAAATTAAAGCACCCTTCACATAACATATTACAGTTTGGAACTGTTTCAAGGTCATACACCATGTGTTGCATTAATTTGTGGCGACAAATAAAACTCTTATTGTTTAAGAAAGCTTGCTTCTCACATTTTGCCCTGAAAATATTGGAATATTCAAAGGTATGCTCATATTATTCTTACCTAACATTAAAATTCTGTTTTTGAGACAAGTAAACCAAACTGAAAATTGACAAAGAGAAGGAAAAAAAAAAACAACTATACATAATGAACATCTCTAAAGTATATACCTTAAGCCTATTAATAAACAAATACCAACAATGCCAGCATTATTTTGAGAACAGCAATTATGTGAATGCTATAATGCCAAACATTATTTTCTGTAAATGTTGTAGTTACCGGACATGCGTAAACTTGGAATTTGTATCACATAAGTTGTATACATTGGCAGATTTTACATTACTTCCGATTTTCCTAAAGGGAACATTCTCCCTTGTGTTTGTTGTATTTTTGAAATCATCACATTTGTGGTCATAAAGGCAAGAATGTTCACTCATTAGCTCAATTAAGCTGTTTTTCTCACTATCGAATGATATTGTATTATAACATGCAACTAGCACTTGACTTCTGTACTTCTGCAAGGACTAGTTAAGTCAAAACATTACACAGAACAGCAGGGAAAAGAGGACTCTTCTGTACGTGCTCCAGATGTTGCACTTCAACATATCAACAGCAGACCATTAGGAATTATACCTTTGCATGTCAGAAGTGTTCTTTGCTCTGGTTTAACGATTGTAGTGCATCTGAAAAGTGCCAAGCATTTAAAGCAAAATGCAGGGTTCTAAATTACTAGTAATAAAATAATAAAAATATTTTCTTTTTTGTGTTTACTAAACCCTTTTATCTATTGTATAATATGGATGAGAACTCTCTTCAATATTTTTAAAAAGTTAAAAACAAAAGAAGTATTTGAAAATAAAATTAAAAAATCAAAAAAATAATCAATAATTAGGCATACAAAACCTAATTATATATAAAGTGCAGACTAATGAAATGAAGGTATAGAGGTTTCTTTACTAAAACAGCAGACTATTTTGGTCTGGTGTTTTATTTTCAAAAATATAAAAAATTAATTCCTGTAACCTGCAAACTGAAAAAAAATTAATCACCAAAAACACATACATAGTAGTAGTTTATTTCATCCATTTTCCAGTATAACAACATTGGATACATCAATACAATAATGCTATTCACAGTAATATTGCAAAATTGAACACAATTAAAAAACAATTGTGATATGATAATAATTCTCAATGTGTGTGTAAAGTTGGTGGATAAGCCCAAAAAAAAAAAAAAAAAAACCAACAACCTATTTTGAGATAATTGAATTTTAAAGTTTAAACAGTTGTGATAAATCGTTAAATTAAATCACAGTAACATTTTAGGTACAGGTGATTAGTTTGGTAAATTTGCACTAAATATTTTGTACTTTTCCCACTTTACACATGCAAAATGGGACATAATCTATTTTGCAGAGAGTTTCATGTGTTACATTTAACTAACAGATATGTAGATATTGCATTAAATTTTGTTTTCATAGTTGTATTAGCTTCTCCATTACTATTACGAACTGTTGTTTCCTTAAATAAATCTATGAAGGCATATTTTAAAAACTAAACATTGCAAATAAGATAAGCTAAAATTCTGTTTATTTTAAACGCTCTTGACATATTATGTTTGTAATGCTTAAAAATGTGACATTTTTGGGTTGATGACTGTCTTTTTAAAACAAAAATGTTATTTTCTAGAAAACTTAGTAAATTCTTTGAAGGTCTGTTTAATGCTCAATAATAAAACAAGCAATGCTCAGTTTTATAAGCCCATAACACAACACTAGATTTACACATTTCCTTTGACTTCTTATTCCTCATCAGCAAAAACATCAGACACGCTGTTGCAGACTTCAGCACTGATTTGGAGATTTCTGTAGAAATCCCAAAACGTTTCAGAGATAAAAGGCAGAAAATCTGGAAGATCCCTCTTCTCCACAGATAGTAAATTTGCACCACTGTAGCTCCTTTTTGAGGCCTTCTTACTCTCCTCCAGAAGCTAACAGTTCTAAAATTGTTATCATCCCTCCTCAGGTTTGTTTTAAATGATAAGTTTCCAAAATCTTCTCGTCCATAACGAAGCCATTGTCTCTCCATATGAAATTTTCTCCTCATACATCAGTCTTCCGCAATATCAAATCTTGCTTGAGAAGCGATGAAAAGTCAATTAAATCTGAAGTGGACATTTCGCTAACAAGAAATTTTGGTTTTCTTGCCTGTTACATGCAAAAGTTGAGCCCAATCATGTGGATGATGAATCAGAAGAGCATACTTCTTTTCTATTAAACTATGATCACCATCACTCTCTATGTGGGTGTGTCCTGGAACTAAAAATTTATGGTCGATAGTTTTCAGATTTGCATTATGTTGGATAGCAACCATGCGCACAACAGCCATATGGCTGTTCTTATTTTGCCCTTGGCAAGAATCTGAGTACATTATCACATCGTGTATATTGGAAGTTCCAAAAGATATTTGTATAAGCAGAACACTATTTCATTGGCTCCTCTGGCCCTCATGCTGCATAAAACAGTGTGCTTGTTGAGTTTTGAAGTTGTGAACAGTGAGATTAAATGTCCAAAACTGCCTCTTATAGATTGCTACAGAACTGGTTACAACTGGTGTCAGGAGGCACTGTTGCAGGTTGAATGTTATTGTGTCAACATTTTCTTCACACACTGCCTTATCTTTTTTTTTTCATACGCCAAATCTGCCTTTTCAGTATGTTTCCGCCATTCTTCTTGTAACATTGTTTCATAGTTTCCTTCAGATAGCTGTATTCTCATTTGAAGTTTATCGCCTGCCGAACATGTATCTTTTTGGTTTCTTAATGACAATATTCAGTTCATGAAAAAATGACTCATAAACTTCAACTTACATGGTTCTCTGGACATTGTTCTGGCACAGCTTGTAAAGGTGTAAGGTAATATGGCTCAGTAAATAAGTTTTCTCAGATTTCTTTTTGTGTAATGTCTCTTATAGGTTGGAAAGGAGAGAGTATGGTTTCGAGTTCAATTTTCTGTTCAGCAGATTTTGATGAAGGTGAGTGCTTTCTTTTCATGTCCTCTGGTGGTATTCCAGAAACCTGTGACCTTTTCTTTTGAATAACAGTTTAGTTTCGCTGTAAGTTTTCAGGAAACAAGTTTTGCAAACTGGTTCTGATTTTCCACCTATCTTCACATTGTACCTTACAATAATTTGTCTAAATCGACGTTTATTAAGGATCTTCTGTCTGTACTCTTGTATTGGCCGTATTTGCAAGTTTGAGCAAATTGGAAATGTGTACAATATGTTTATCAAGCTCCCCAATCTTTAGTTCTCTCCTGCATTCTTCTGTTAATCTCTCCTAACATTTCATTCTGCATGCATCAAGTGGTTGTATATTTTCTTTAACTAAAATCCCTGTTGAAGTTTTGTATTCTTGTCCTGTATTACATCCTTCCTTTCTTTCTTGTCATGATTTGTTTGTATCACCTTTCTTGCCTCTCTTCGTCCCCAACTCATCAGAAAAGTTTGAATTCATGACATCAGTTTTTGTATCTTGGATTTCATTTAGCATATACTGACCTTGATTTTCTAAAGCTTCTTCATTCAACAAACAAGGCTGAACATCAACTGCACTTACATGTTTCTCACTTTCTGCTGACTGAACTTCCTTGTTTCTTTCTTGGAAATACAACATCCACATAATCATTATCATCTTAATCTCTGAAGGAACATCCATCTGAATGAAAATGAGGATTGTTGTCACTGTCAACAGAATATTCAATCTGTTTTGAGGTATCTGATTGCAGAAAGTCATCTGAAATGGCTTCTGAAGCATTACTTTTGGTAGCTAATGCAACTAGCATCTTACCTCTGGAAAATATGGTTCACAACTAAGGACAATGACAATATTGAGTGCTGAAAGCATTATTTTGTTAGGGAAGGAGAGCATCAGTATTGTTAAAGCAAAAAGTTTTATAATAAAAATGATACTCTGAATTTAGTTGAAGCTAAAATTACTTTTTCAATGCTTTAATATTGAGCATTATTCAGTTCACAACATTTAAACCAATATTAGCTGATATTGCACATCAGTTAGAATTGTGCAAAATTGGAGAAGTCAACAAACCTTAGCCTTTTACACACATTCGGAGAAGTGTAAAATTAGACAAGTCAAGTAAATCCAACTTAACCGTCTTTTCACAAGCACAATGCCATATCCCCCCTTAATTATATAGCTACAGCTTAACCAACTATGCACAAGTTAAATTCTAAGTAATTATATACTAACAATTCAAAAAGTCAATTTTCTGACACGTATTGCAAATTATAAATATAATAGAATGAATGTAATCCTACAACTAAGTAAATAATTATACTGATACTAATTAATAACAATGTGTCAAATTCATTTTACAATTGCAATGCCTCTATAAACTCATCCACACTTATAAAGGCTCTTTCTCAATAATATATGCTTGAAACATCTCTTGGATTTCAGGCTTTACAAATTAGTTGGCAATTTATTAAATATTGTAGCTGCAGTATATCAAATTCCTTTAGAATGGAGTGTTGTTCTGTGTGATACTATTATTAAGCTTGTTTTCTTCCTTGTGTTATGATTAGGCATTTGATTATAGTTAAGTTTCCACAATTTTGTTTTGTGTAGCATAGTAAATAATATATGTACAGATTTGGTAAGATTAAAACTTTTAATTCTTTATAAAAGTTTCTGCAAGATTCATCATTCATTGCTGACTTTATGCAACCTATAATCTTTTATTGACTTTTGAAAACCAAGTGACTATCTCTACTCTCCTCAGAATGTTATGCCATATCTCATTAGCTTTTCTGCATATGCAAAATATAAAGTTTGCATGTCACTGTTATTAAGTTCATTTTCTATTTTTTTAATGAGAAGTAGAATTTCTTAAGTTTTGCTAATAGATTTTTTAGGTGAATTCCCCAATTTAAATGTTGATCCAGCTATATTCCCAGTAATTTTCTTCCTTCACATAAGAAATCTGAGTCTTGTATAGCTTGATATCAAGTATGCCAAAATTCTTATGTCTTTTATGACAAAATAAAATTGCTGCTGATTTATTTGCATTTATAAGTAATTTGTTTTCAGTAAACCAAGATTCAATTTGGCTGGCTACACCTCTTGCATTTTCATTTCCCTTGATTATAACATTTGTCAGCAAACATGGTAACATGAGTTGGTTTTAGTTAATTTGGAAAATGATTTATAAATACTAGAAAAAAGACATGTCCTAATATGGAACTTTGGGGTATTATATAGATAATGGCTTGTGTATTCGAGTAATAATTCTGTATGATATTTTGTCCATTAATTTTTAATTCTTGTAATTTTGACCATTTGTTTACGAATAATAAAGTACAACTGAAACCAATCCCAACAATACTTGTTATCCCATAAAGTGCAACTTCCTCAGTAGAATTTTGTGTTGAAACATGTCAAATGCTTTAGTTAGATCTAATAATAAACCCGAGCACCCTCTATCACTCTCAATAGCTTCCCAAATGTTATCCGTGAATTAAAAAATAACAGATATAGTGGATTTTTCTTTACAGAATCCATTCTGAGCAGAATGAATTACATTGGGTTCCCCACCCCCCCAAAAAAAAAAACAAGTGTAATCTTTTTAACATTGCTTTTTCGATCATTTTGGACAAAGATGGTAGAACTGATACTGGCCTGTAGTTTTCTACCTCCCTTCATCTCTATCACACTTTTTACAGATTGGTTCTAATCTTCCAATTTTTAGTACATCCGGAAACCGATTTCTTAACTATATAGCATAGTGGTTTAAATAGGGTTTAACTACATTATTTAAACACTGTTATTGGTCTCTGATCCTGTCCAACTGTTGCTTTATTTTTTAATCGCTTTAGAATAGATTTTATTTCTGTCTCTGACGGCTGTGTTAAGAATATTGATTTCATTACAATGCTTGGCACTTTACTACTTGTGTTGTCATCTTCATCCCTGTCTGACCATTTCATTACAATAACTTTGAAATTCACTAGCTATAACTTGAGAGTCCTCAGTTACTAGACCATTTGGTAAACTAATAGAGATATTCTTGGGTTCATTATTTTGTTGCAAGTGTTTTCAGTTATACTCCACATAGCTTTTTGTTTATTTTCGGCATTTTTTATAAATTCCATATTGTTAGACTTTATGCCTTTTTTTATAACCGATTATATATCCCCTTGTATTTCTGAAAATATTCCTCTATATCCTGACTTAATTCCCTTTTTCTCGAGGAATTCAGAAATCCTAATCTCTCCCCATTTTTTTAATACCTTGTCACCCAGTTGGGTAATTATGCACAAGTTAGGCCACCAACTCTCTCCGTTGCGACTTATGCCAGTTTTGCACTCTAACGGGACCAGTGTGGTTAGAAGAGGGATTATGGGTGGGGAGATGGTTTAAAACACTAATGTTACTATCTTCTTTCTATTACCCCTTTACAGCTATCACCTGTCTTTCCTTTCTTTCGCTTATATTCTATATACTATCCCGATTTCCATATACCCCAACTCTAAATTTCACAAATTACCTTTAGTTGGTGGAGACTCGCTCCAGGTACCTTTGATGTCATAGTCTATCACACTATCCATTGCGCTGTTAGTTGTTGGAAATATCGATAATGAATATTAAATATTAGTACTTCAGAGCCGCAAAATAAAATATATGTTTTAAATATAAATTGCTCACATTGCATAAAGGCTAGCGTTTTACTTCTTAATATTTCTGTAAATTACTTTCACATGTATAAATGACGAATTTATATTCACATATTTTTTCCGGCTTGCTATTGGCTATAGGTGATACACCATAGGTCACAAGGTGACTCACCTTTTCTATCGGATGGTTACTTCTGTCCCCATGTGCAGTTTGATGTGTAAAATGACAGCGTGCACATCAAGAGATACTGGCTTCAACGCTTGCAATAGCTGTATAGTTACTGCAACCAAATTTATTCAAACTGTAGTAGCTGTCCAATGCAGAAAAAGAATCGGTACTTTGAAAAGGAAACTAGAAGAGTGCAACTTTAAAGTGTTTGTATATAACAACACCTTTTTTTTTCTCACATTCATCTAACAGTGGAAGCAGTGTGCACATTTGTTGTCTACTGACTAACCAGGGATCCACCAAGACAAATTTTTCTGCAACATGATCTAGACATTTCTGTGTACACAGTGGTGGACTGGTGTTGCTTCTCTAGAGAAGTTTGTTTGAATTAGTGTTTCCATAACAAAAAACAAATTGGTGGAAACGGCGTTACAGTAGAAATAGACAAAGCAAAAATAGGGAAAAGAAAATATAACTGTTGGAGGGCAATACAAGGCCAGTGGATTTTTGGAGGTGTAGAGAGAGAAACGACAAAACATTTTTGTTGTTCCCATTGAAAAATGGGATAGTGCTTCGTTACTTGCAGCAATAAAGGAATATATCCTGCCAGGGACTAAAATTGTCAGCGATTGCTGGAAAGCTTACAACTGCCTTTCTGAGGAGGGATTTGTTCACTTCACGGTGAACCATAGTGTGAATTTCATGGACCCAGACACTGGCGAACACACCCAAAATATAGAACGGGCCTGGAGAGAAGTGCGCTTCAAAGTTCCAAGGTTCGGTCGTAAGAAAGCACATTACAGCAGATACTTGGCAGAGTTTATGTTTAAAAGAGCATATCCCGACCACCTACACCAACTTCACGCTTTCTTTAAAGCCGTTGGGCAGCTTTATACTCATCATGCATAAAAGGTAAGACTAACAGACATTGTATCTTTATTTACGCAAACTCTGCTCTTTATTGCCCATGACATAAAGCTCAATCACTATTGTATATGTATTTAGTGTAGTGCATCATCATAGTACCATCAGGTTATCTACACACACTAAACCTAAGGCTAACCTCATATTTCATCTAGAAAATGCAGGACCCCTTTGCTTCGCTGCGGCTTGCTATGGCCTACCAGCACCTCCTACTGGTTTAAAGACTAAAGTTTCTTCATTTACGTAAATTCTGCACTCCATTACCCATAATATGCAAACTTAAGTACCACTCATCCCAAACAATTGCTCTATGTACGTATTTAATGTAATGTTCTGAAACATATTTCTCCGCCAAGTACCACAATAGAAAATTAGAAACATAAATTTATATACACACTAACCTAAACGGATTGGAACCTAACCTCTGCTAAATTTGAAAACCACAGGCTTTGAAATAGTCAGTATCTGACAAGATTTCTTAACATTGTACTGCCTTCACTGAACAGCTGTATCTGCATGAAACATACTCATCATATATCAGCACAGCATCTAGCAACATATGCCAGTGTTGCATAGCACAACACTGATCGCCTTCCGGTGACAATGAACTCAGGTTTTAGGCACTTAAGCATGTAGTATTATTATATATTTACATTGCCAAAAGTACTACAAGACTTTATTCATATTCTATTCCTTCTAGGCAGCATACTTCATAAATATTCACAAATAAGTATCGCTACGCGCATGTAATAAATTAGCATCTAACTTAATTTCGGAGCTTTTCCGATAAAAAAAAATTGATGAAAACGTAATAAGTATAAACCAAACTATCAGTTAAACTACAATTTATTTAATTTCTAGAGCGGCCGAAGATCTGCATATTAACCCCCAGTTGTATTTTTGCATTTGCAACTTATATATCTTTACTGGCATTACTATACCAGTGTGATGTTTCAATTTAGCTATTAAAAATTCACACATTGCATTGACCTTGTGTATTTCATAAAATGAGCTCCAATCTTCAGTTTCAAGCCTGGTCTTTAGTTCAGTTATGCTGTGATCATTTATATACGTACTGTACTGTCTCAATGTGGGCCATTTGATGTTCCTAAGCTATGCTGCTGCATAGCGATTTGAAAATTCTGTATGAGTAATTTTTACCACAGAATTAGATAAACCTATTGGCAATAACACTTGATCTAGAATTGTTGCTGAATATATTGTTACTTTAGTTGGTTAGCTCACTATAGGCTGCAGACTGCACAATTTCAGTAAATCTGATACTCTGGTGTCTAATTTTCCACCTAAATCACCCCTATTATAACAACTTTCTTGCTTGGATCAATTCCCTTCACTATTGTATCTAGACTTTGCACAAAGTAATCAACATCCCCTATTGTTGATCTACAAACTAACACACACATTTATGATGTTAATTCAACTACACTAGTCTCAAAGTCTAATTATTTAAATAAGCAAATCTTTGGATTTGTTATGCTTTAATGTGATTGCTTTCAAAGATACAGGATCCTCCATGCTGAAATAGTTTCCTACAACAGCTGACAATTAATTTAAATTCTTATATTTTCTCAGTATTCAGTTCTTGTTCGCCTAACCAGTGTTCACAGAAACAGATTACTTGTGCATTCTTAAAAAAATATATCAGCTGATGCTTCAAACACTAGAACTTGTTACCAAGGCTTTGTACATTTGATAAAAGATTTCTAAAGGAATTGTAGCCTTTCTTGTTGGCATAATGTCTATTCTGAAATCTGAGGTGATCACATCCTCTCTTATCCCCTGATTATTTACCCTGAACCTAAACAGATACAGTTTGCTGAGGAAAGACCCCTGTTTAGAACGTTAGGTGTACACAAACATCTAAAGTCAAGGTGCTTGTTCGCATCCACAAAGATGGCACCTACTGCCTCATAGTCAGAAGCCCCCCCTAATGCTTTCATTTATGCAGTTAATTTTCACATCTACTCTTTTTAGCACAATGACACATGATTTCGAGAAGCACTTTTTGGTTGACTTTATTGCACTATACACATCCGCCATAATTTCATCAGGGTTCTTTACAGTTTTAATGTTGTTGGTTCCCACGTGTACTGGGATAACCTTTGGCGCAGTGTTAAAAATGTTTATATGTAGATCTTGCACTTTCTTGCAGAGTTGCTCTACTCTAATTCCTCTGTACACCATAACTTGAGCCTTCTTTACTTCAATAGCTTCACCATTGAATCCCCCATTAACAATGTTTCTGTTTGCACACCTTCCTTGCCATGTTGGTCTGGGTTCACACATTTCATATTTGTTTGTAGATGGAAATTTCACAGTTGGACTCACCGGTTGATTATGAAGCGATGCTTGCTCTTCCGTCTCACTGGCGTCTTCCACGAGAAGGCTATATCTGTTTTGAACCTCAAGTACAGCATCATTTTCTTTGTTTATATGGCCTTTCCTGGTTGATTGTACCGTGATATACTCGTACTTCGTCTGGACTAATTCTTCCTTCAGGCTCTCATTATCCTTTTCAGTTCAGCATTCTGCTTAAATACATCAACCACATCCTTTTTTAGTATTGCAATCATTTATCCATTGTTTCCATAAGCTTTTGTTGGTTGCCTTTCTTGCTTCTTCGGCACAGGGGCCAAACTTCCACATATCTTCGTCGTTTACTTCCTTAATATCGAGGTTTGCTTATTTACCATGTATCTACCGTTGACATTCATCAAATCTTATTCTTTGTAACACACGCCGTGACCAAAACTTACACTTGTTACTATATACTTTCGCGTTTTTATTGGAGCGGTTACCAGCATCAACATCACCGTTCGCCATCTTTCAATAGAATTAAGCAGTATTGCCAACTCTCGGTGATACCGAAAGTTCTCAAAAGCCATTTAAAAAGTGGCCGTTTTTAAACAAAATACCCCATACTTAAAACATATATAGAAATAAATAAAACACCAAATTTGGCATAAAATTTATTATTATTATTATTATTATTATTATTATTATTA
This sequence comes from Hymenopus coronatus, assembly GCA_030762935.1. Taxonomy (NCBI): domain Eukaryota; kingdom Metazoa; phylum Arthropoda; class Insecta; order Mantodea; family Hymenopodidae; genus Hymenopus; species Hymenopus coronatus. Next base: position 453,084,478 of record CM060900.1, on the reverse strand, counting down.
TTATTATTATTATTATTATTATTATTATTATTATTATTATTAGCAGTAGCAGTAGCGGCAGCAGCAGCAGCAGCAGGAGCAGCAGCAGCAGTGTTTATTATTATTATTATTATTATTATTATTATTATTATTATTATTATTATTATTATTATTATTATTATTATTACTATTATTATTGTTGTTTTTATCATTATCAACATTAAACCCTCTTCCTAACTTCCATATTCCTCCATTCCAGGTCCGGCTGGTCCATTGTCAGGAGTAAACTGTCTCGTGTAACTTATCTTTGTATTTATCAATTTTAACACGGAATCAGGTGGTTCATATGAATGACAGCGTTTTCTTATATGCTTTTGTTAGTGCAAAAATCGAGTTCAGGGATAGATATTCATCCTATTGCGTAATTTTGATTTCGCTGTGCTCATTTGACTGAAAACCCTAATTCTTCATTTGAATGGGGGAGACTTAACACTTTAATTGCGAGACACCAAAACTCTTGAAAGGAATTCATACCTGTGGAATCCTACTTCAGCTCAAAAATACATTGTATTAGCTACTAATGTTGCGTCATCTTGTGAAAGTGATATTCCACCACTGAGTAATGATGGATTAAATTACGTCGATCTTAGTATAACCAAATAGTTCAGCTAATCGGTTCTTTAACAGACTTGAGAACCTCGTTTACAGAGAATATGTTAATTTTTTCCGGATGTGGATGTTATTAATACCCCTATTTTTTAGTTTCTTTGTGAGTTTTATTGTGAAATCTATGCATCGTTTCTGAAGGAGATTTTCAGTTTTACGTCTGAGTTTAATTTCTGAAATCATTTCCTTAAATTCATGCTCCATATATATGGTTAGGATCTACATACGAATCAGTATCACTTGTCATGATATATACGTTCGCTGTGGGTATTAGAACTCATTGATTGGATGAGATTTATCAAATACTTAAGTAATTTTATTTGATCAGTGTTCTCACTTTCAAAAGGTTTTCTTTTACGCTTACTCTACTACTTGTTTTAAATAACGCAAATATAATTTACTTCTTAGGGTCGTAATACATGTTGTACAGCATTACTGCTGTAAAATAGTTTTCTTTAGATCTGACAATCTGAAAGCGAAGTTTCAATTATTTCCACTGTGATAGTATTCTTGTAACAACCGGCTGAATACTAAGCCAAAGTCTTACACAAAGCTGGATATTTCCTCCCCTTCATTTAATGTTTTGTAAATGCCCCTGTTCATTGCTTGGTGCTTAGAAGAATTCGAAAACCGTTGTAGCATTCTCGAACCAAAAAGTAGATATTTCTTGACAAAGGCTCTTCTGTTGCTGGAGAGATTGCTAACTGCAACGAATCACAACACACGGCTTCATAATCAGATGTAAGTTTAAATCTCGTTTCAGCCTTTCATAAACATCATTGTTTATCCCTATGTTTACGGAAGCATTGGCAACCCCGATTCCGATCGTATTTTTTGGTTTAGGTTTATGGCACCCCAACAAAGCGTTTATTGAATTAACGGTGGCTTCAACTCTGCCAGATTCTAATTCCATCAAGCCCAAGAACGTGCAAACCACTTTTTGCATTGAGACGCTGAATCAGCGTATACAAACGATGGGTAATTTTGTAATGGATATATCAGTTGATTCATCTAAAATTATGCTGTATCCAATTTCGCCAACATATTGATGCAACATTCCCGAAAAAAATAAATATGTGGAGATAAATACATTTACGACAATTTCTCTGCATTTAGTTCTGCGTAACTGGAGGTCTCTCGCACATTGCTCTCTGAAAATTGTTGTTTACATTATTCTGACAAGTGATCACACGAAAGAAATTACCTGTGTTAGGTAATTAACATGCAGATTTCTGCTTCCAATAATTTATTGGCATTTGTTTTATCTCGCTCTTAAACGGAAGTTTCCGTTGTCCAGGACCTTCTAAAAGATCCGAAAATTTGCTGTGTTTGTGTTTTAATGTGATTTTTTAATGCGTGTTAATTTTGCATTAACTTCGCACTTGCATTAAGTACAATAGGATCTTGTAGTGTTATTTTCAACAGAACGCAGCCACCCTTTAAAATGAGAATAGAATTCCCAAACCTGTCTGTAATGTTCGTATTTAAGTTCCATTGCGAAACGTAATTGAAATCAAGAAACACTGAAATGAACATAACTCAACGCTTGATTCTGCGAGACTCATTGTTGTAATATTGTTTATTTATTTTGTTCTTTAGATTACGAGTTCAAGTTGTTCTTGCTACATTTTTTTGGTAGTGTTTAACACCCGATTTTACTACTTGTGGCACCGCAGGCGATTCTTGCTTCATAGGCGATGCAATACAGGAAGGAATCGTGTTCATATACCTACTTGCAAACTCTTACTGATTATTGTTGTTTTTTTGTTGTTTTTTTTCTTTTTTCTCCATTTTTTCCAGTTTCCTATATATCCTTAGTAGACCTTTTTTTATTCTTTAAGTTTTTCCTTTCACTTATACATACACAAACGTAGACACATTTACAAACACAGAAACACCCATGCCCAAGGTGGGACTCGAACCCACGATCCTGTGCACCACGAAGCGCCAAAGCGAGACACTTTAGCGAGCGCGGCCACCGGGATCGGCAAGTTAGGTAAGATGAGGCTTAGTCGCCTCTTACAATGGAAAACAGGTTTTCTCTTCCCCCACGCACTAAACTACACAAAAATGCAATAGAGGTATTTGGTCTACATTTCTCTGTATCCCTCTCTATATTATTGCAAAATGGTTATAAAAGTATTGAATATAGAATATGTGTATTAATTTGTGAGCCCATATTGCAATGAAAAATATGCAACATTTTCTCTATCATATCCAAGCAGACTTCAAAAATGTCTGCTATTCCAAAAATGAATTTTAGCCGCTATTGTGCTTCTCAAATACTCCAAATTTAGCGAATTTTCCCTACAAATCGGCAATTGTGTTAACAATGAAAACAGCATAAAGCAGATGCAATGCAGATTACTGTACAATTTAGCATTTGTGTTGTGCGTAGCTGAATTAGTTATCCACATTGCTGCATCATCTGGTTGCACCTCCGTGAATCCGTACACTGATGCGTATGTACGAGGGCCGTTTTATCGGTTCAATTTTCATCGCTGGAGTGAGTATATACATATATCATCCTCTCTTACGTCAATGACACAAACGCTTTCATCAAGGTCTGAAAATTCAAAATCACTCTCGCGTTCTTCCAATACATTGCGAACTGCAGCTCTTATTTCTTCTTCGGTTCCCAACCTTTAAATAGACGACGCCATTTTTCAACCAACATAAACAAACATGAGCTAGAGAAATTAAATTTGGTAAAAATTTAGCATTTTGGAATGCAAAGAGAATTCCGTGAAACGCTCCAGAAAACATTTCTCTATGACTGTAACGTAGTAGTAAGTACACAGCATACACAGGATTTCTTTCTGGAGAGAGCTGAAAGGTATGAAATTGGCACCACGATTAGATCGTGACTGGTAATTCTCGGAGAATTTTGGGATTTGACACTAAAAGGGCTAAGACCTCACCTGGTTTTGCCAAAATAAAATTTACCACAGACTTTGCTCTCAATTTTGTAGACCTTAGCTTAATTCGCAGATGATATTTCATCTTTCAATTGTGATTTAAGGAGGTTTTAAGGATGGCTTAGTTTTCAGGGGACAATGTGACACCATGTCTCTTGAAGTTTCTCAAATATATGAAATGTTCTGTGATTAGTAACTGAACTTTTTTAATGTTGTTTTGTTTTTCAATGCACATTGTGGTGCCGTCAGGTTTTTTTTTTTTTTTTTTTTTTTTTTTTTTTTTTTTTTTTTTTTGCTCTTAGTTCCTCTATAACATTTTATTATATATGTTGGGTCTTGCAATGTTAATGATGGTCTGTATTTCGATTTCATAGTGCAATTCTTCTACTGACATATTGATTAATCTATGGTATAGGCTATTAAGAACTGCATGTATGTGTGGGGCTGGAACATAACATAGTTTTTAGAGCTTGTAGGTCTCAAAGTATAGTCTATTCCCTTTTTGGTGATCTTCATATATATACTTCAATGTGTTTCTCTGGTACTATTGCAAAGATGTCAACGTAATGAAGCCAGGATTTGAGAAGGTTTTGGTAACATGGGTTTTGATGCACCCAAGAAAACTTCTGCCAAGAATGGAGAGAGCGGGTTGACCACGAACATACTAGATTTCTGTTCATAGAATTTGTTTTTGTATGAAAAGAAATTATGTTCCATGAATAGTGTATTTTTCAATTCTGTTGAACTAAGATAGTGTTTCGGTATTGCTGCACTTTAACTGTTGTTATAATTGGGAACAGTGTTGTTAGTCAGAGGATACTAGACTGCCTTTTTGATAATTTCTGTACCTTTTATTTTATTTGTCTCTTTGACAGTTTTTAATACTGAGATTTGATTTTTTTTTATGGTTGGAATATATATAGAAACCTTTTGAATAATGTGTAATATGGAAATTTTATGTTATTGGTGATGGCTCTCATGGCTTTTCCTGGTATGTGGATTTTTGGCAACCCATATGTTCTTGGAATTGTTACTGTTGCATGACTCTGGGTTCTTTTTCAATAACTTGTAGTTAAAATGGAGTGCCAGTTTTTTAGTATATACTTCTTTTGTGCATTACTTGCCTCACAAATTCTATTTAAGGTTTTGACTAAAGTGTTTGTTACTGCATTGCGAATTGAGGAGGTGGCACCCAAATGCGAACTTCCCCATAATAAAAAAAAATGAGTTAGGATATGGCACACATCATAGAAGATGAGCGGAAAATCATAAATTCAAGAAATTTCAAGCCTGTCCAGCGACATAAGCATTCAAAGACACAGGTTACAGAGTAAATACAAAGCTGTCCAAGCATACACCAAGCAAAGAAGAATAGATCCATATGTACAATAGCAAGCATATGTTCAAGTCACGTGATACTCGATGCAGTGTCATTCTAATGCTTTGTTTAATATAAGGCATGTCTTGTTCTGCTTCATAATTCTATTGACATCATTGTTAATCGTAGCAATAATAAGCAGAAAATGGATGAGTAAGGTGGAGTTATTGTGAAAAGTCTCAAAATTGTGGGAATGATGCTTAGTTTTAAGAAGAAAAACTATTATCTAATTAATTAGATCGCAATTTAAATATAGGATCAATTATTTCCTGTAGGGTTAATGGAAAACTTGTTCAGAGTGAAGAGGCCGATAAGATTCTTCTTCAGGAGCAGGATAATACAGATGTCAATAATGAAAGTATTAAAGCAGGCTCTAAACTCTTGTACCATGCATTAAAGTCAATTCTCTTCTCAATCGTTTGGCGTCGAAATACTTTCCGTGTATATAAGCAACTTTGAAACAAGGTTTTGGTGAATTCGTAATTTTCATGTGATAGTATCTTGAAAATTATCAATTTAAAATAATCTTAAAATCCTACGTCCAAACAATTATTAACGTTATCAAACACTGCAGAGTAGAGAAGTTTATATTCGATATTTTCCTCTTCGAAGACGTCTAATTGGTACAAGGTTTATTGAAAAATCTGTTCTCAGTTATTATGCAATGCTGCTATTAAGAGACGAGAATGAGCGGGCAGTGCAGTTTGATCTGCAGCAGGTCCACCAATTACCAAAAAGTCCAATGCAGGAAGCATTTTACTCAAGGAGATTACTTTCAGTAGTCTTTGTATCGTTAATGTGAAGTCAGTAGTACCGTATTTTATACATGGATGGAGGAGCTGGCAGGGCATGTTTCAACAGAAGTAGCTTCAGGTTTGTTGCATTTCTTGATATCCATTGATGATAGAGGTAAGTCGTTGGTGAAACTTTTCTATACGGATGTGGAGCTCAATACAAAAATAATATAGTGCTTCATACACTCATCTATTTTCTTGCAGCATGCTATTGTCCAGTTGAAGAAATTCCCATCACTGTTCTGGAGGTCACAGTTTCTTGCCCGCTGACTGTGTACACGGGAGGGTTGAGAAGCTTCTACAAAAGAAACCAACAATTTCCACAAAAGAGGGATATTAGAGCATCTATCAGTCAGTGGGCGAAGTGCGAACCTTTAAAAAGGATTGGAAGATAATGGACGTGAAACCTTGGCAAAATACCCTAATAATCTTAAAAATTTAAAAGTTGAAATTTGTAACCCCTGCAAGATAAAGCTGAAACACAAAGAACAAAATAGACTCAACACTTTGGTAGAATGGAAGAGAGTCGAATAACCAAAAATGAACCTGGAGATGTGCACCTATTGTCAGCAGATTCCAAGGAAGACCAAGAAGGCGATGGACTGAAGGACCGGAAAAGGGCAGAAGACCTGTGCGTGAGTTTGATGATGATGAAATTTCTAACCCCTTTTAAACACTTACATTAATTCAGTAATCAAAATTATTCTATCACCATTTGAAAATTTTGTGTGTGGTGCAAAGCTCCGATTCAGAAAATGAGATTATTGTGGTGACTCGTTTAACAATCACTGTCGCAATATATTTTACGTTACAATTAATGTGCATCACTTCAAAATCCGTACTTTCCTTCTAGCATTCTGTAGTTATAAGTTTAAAAATAAAACGCTATTAACAAAGTTGTATTCCCTCGACCTTACATAACCTTGCGGACTTTATACTTAATATTTCAGTCACTTAGAGGTTCTCTGCAAATATGTGCACAGCGACACTTTACACAGCGAATCTGCCCTTAACACAACTGCTTCACAATGTGTCTCAGACTATCTACGCAAACGCACGTTTTCTTGAGCGTGGCTTCAGAACGTTATATTTCAAGTTACTCCTAGACTATCAGTGACCTTTGAGGCCTTACTTTGGATTGGTTTACCTGCATTGCATATTGTTTGTGCGCAAGTCTTCCTAAAAATGTTTCCATTGCCATTACACTATACACATACACTTAATGCGCAAATGAGGTATGAGTATGTTAGCGGCGGAGGCACCTCGGCAAATGCGACTAAGTATTGATCTATTGCGGCCTACCCCCCCCCCCGGGGGAAGGGATGAGAGGAGGGGAACCAGAGGCCAGCACACAGGAAACGACGGAGTTAAGAGCAGATACACACGGAAGTCCCTAACAGTTCACTATATGGCAGCCCTGGCCGTCGGAATAATGCCACTACAACGGTACTTAGCCTCAACCAGGGAGAAGAGAGTTTCACTCGGAGCAAGTAGCCATGCCAACTGCCTCCAAGTCTCGAGCAAGACGTGCTGCCGACTTGAAAGATGAAGAAGGGAAATGAAATGAACGAATATGAACCATGGTAGATATACAGTACCCCAGCATGCGCCTAAGCGACTCCAGGAAAACCACGGAAAAACCCAGGGCCAGAGTGCGCGGTCAACGGGGAATGAACCTGGACCTCCCAAATGCCAGTTACAGACGAGTCACCTGGCTTGGTTAATACAAACATACATAACACTACGGAATAAAATTCGCCGTCCTCCTTAACTTAGGTCTAAACAATTCATATGTATAATTAATACTATTTAAATTGCATCATTTTATGATATACAAGTACTGATCATATAGTACCGTAATTAGAATAGAGGCAATTAACAGGTTATCAGCCCAACTGAGATACTGTCTCATACAGACCCCTTAAAAGAGGATAAAAAACTGCAAAATGGTAATCTAGAATCTTTCTTTCGCCTTTACAATGTTTTGTTTTATTTATTTGCTTATTTATTTTAGAAACCCCATTCGCATGCATTTACAAAAGGGCTTTCCTTCACTCCAGTAGATCAACTTTAGAATTCACCATATGGTACCCTGCCAGGTACCTTGGCCGTTTGCAAGTTCCTACTTCTGTATCTCCTGCCAGTTGCATTGTTTGAATTCGCTGTACCTATTTATCTACTTAACTTTACATTACATTGAAGCAGGCACAATCGTTGCTGCTTAACTCTAGTGAATTATTAGGTTAGACATGTACAGCTAGTATTCCATACAATTCTAGAAACAGAATTAATGTATTATTACTCAACATACACGGATCAATCTATATGCAACTAATAAGAGGACAGAGGTTCTTTCCTTTCCTTTGTGATAGTAATTTAACTTTTCCTATTATAGCAGTGACATTTATTAATACCTCTCCCTAAGTCAAAACCAAACTCACACTAAATGAGAATGAACAATCATATTACACTTTCATATTTTCACAAGTCCTCTGTATTCATCTGCTGAATCTTCTTTCTATATCACTCTATTGGTGTGTTGTACTTTTTTTTTTTTTTTTTTTTAGCATTTCTTTATGATAGATTGCTATCCCTTTTGAGTACCTGTATGGACTATTTTGTACGTTCCACTACCGTATACATCTGCAGCTCTGCATGGTCCCTTGTAGCAGGGTTGTATTCTGGCGTTAAGACCGGTTCACTTTCTTTCATACCTCTCCTGGGCCCTTATGCTGTGTGTTCTGGGATTAATGCATCATCTCTTTTCTTCTTCTTCTTCTTCTTCTTCTTCTTCTTCTTCATTTTATTTTTCATCAACTTCTTATTCTATTTCGATGCCTTCGTCACCTTGCACTTTAATTGGTGGATAAATAGTTCCTCATCTTCTATCTTGCTCTCCTTCGTCCTTTTTAAATGGTATTTCTACTTAGTCGTCGATAAACTACAGATTTATTTCTTCCTTCTCGAAGTCAATCACTGCAACGTATTCTTTCAGCTGGTCTATCCCAATAATTAGATCACCCATTAAATACGTTACCATCAAACACATTATCTTCAAACGCTTTTATCCAAAGTCAACCGGTATAATTATCTGCAGTTTTACTGGGTGCTGAATTTTACCAATGCCTACTCTACAGACAAGATTCCCTACAGGAACAGTCATTATATTAACTTTATTATTACTTAGTTGCTGTAAGAATCTCCTCGACATAATATAAGGGAATGCGCCGGTGTCAATAGTAGCTGGTATTCGTAGGTCTTCCATTTTCACGTCAATGTTTGATGTTTTTAGTCGTTTCTTGCATTCTTCCCTAGCGTGTTTATCTTGAGAATAATTGGGTGTAGGCACGCGTCAGTCTACTTCAATGTTAGCTATTAAACACCCCTCTGAAACTACTTCAAATAAGGAGTTCAATAGTTTCCTGGCTAATTCCTCTATATGTTACAGGGTTGCCTCCTCGGTCTGCAGAGATTTCAGTTTCATGAGCCCGTTTGTGTCTCCTGCCATAACGACTCCGGCCACTGTGTATTGCTCGAGTAGTTCTGTTGTCCTTAATCTGATTTCTCGTCATATGATCTCTGAGGTCTATTACTTCCGTTTCGTCCCTGCTCTCAAAACGGATCATATTAAGGTTTTCGAGTTCGCGGGTGTCCCTTCTTTGTCTGTATTTATTAGAGCTCGGTTATGGGTTTCGAAGCGCACACAGTTACGAACAAACAGAGCAGTTAGCAGTATAAAGAGAAGGTATTGGGGAGGGATTTGTAGCGTAAACATGCACACGTTGAGGTATAATCTGTTCTAACTAGTTCATTACATATTTTGACGTTATATGCATAATTATAATTCATAAAGTAACACAATAAAATAATTATTTCATAATATGATTAATAAATAAAAACGCCTTGTACTTTATACAAATAAAAGAATAAAGCTTGATACAAAAAATCAGGATAATATTGTGTAGAGCTTTGAAAAAACAATGAGCATAAATCAACCAAACTCATACAAAACTCATTTAATGAATTACAAGGTACATCTTTACTGCACCGAAAAAAGACTCTCCTCCTATCACTCAAAATATATTTGAAACATCCACAAGTTCGTTCAATGTCGAATGCCCATCCTTTCAAATTTTCGACATTTTGCAATCTGCGCTCTCTTTCAGTGATCACTGGTTTATTTACTAGCAGGAACTGAACGAGGTCAGGTAGTGAGCAACGCTAGGTTGTGTCAAAACGTGTAGGAGCTACGCCTACTCCAGTAGGTCATAGTTATACTCTGTGTGAACCGAACCTCAATCCGGCAATTTCGTGACCCCAGACCAAGCTCTAATTATAAGAGAGTTGAACACACCAAAGAGCCTAGAAGACCTGTGCCGCGAGGTTGGTGACGCTGCTGCTGTTGATGGTGGTAATGATGATGATGAGGGTGATAAAAGTTCCGTCCTCTTTTAAAATTATATTAATTCAATAAACTATTCTATTATCACTATTTGAATTTTTAGTGTGTGGTACAAAGCTCCAGTTCAGAAAATGCCAACCAATTTTCTCTAACTTTAAGGCGCGTGAAACAATTTATTATACTATATATTTACATAATAAAATATATAAATAATTCACATCTTGGAGAGTATTTATCCTTTAATACTTATATTATCAAAATCGCAATGCACTCACCGTTAAATTTACAGAAAATGCATATAGAAATATATCAAATTTTATACTTCACTCCCAATGCTCTTTAAATGTTATGTACATAAAGGATGGACTTTTACAATTGATATATGGCAGTTTCAGTGGTACGCGAGATAGCAAGAGCGTTCAAATAGACCAGCCTCCCTATTTCGAGCATCAGCTGAAAAAGATGTAAAGCCTTGCATTCCCTCCGAAAGAACAATACCTTGGTTGTTTTATCAGCGGATAAAGGAAACGCTACGGTACTTTTATCTTCAATATAGTACCATGGAAGATTTCATAAACCACTGGAATATCCGGCATACAAAATCATTTAAAAGGATTCTACCAGCTCAGTGGGAAGACGCATCATACAGTTAATTAAGAAATCCAGCCTTCCTCCTGATGATCAGAAGACGGCCTCATCATCTGACTCTATGCCTCCCATATTGCATGGGCTCCCAAAGATCCATATACCTGGAGTACATTTAAGGCCCATAGTGGACACTATTGCCAGCTCTACGTATTGCCTTGTTCGTCATTTGGCAAATCTGCTAGTCATTAATAGGCAAGTGTACATCATGTGAAGAGCAGTATACACCTTTTTGAAGCTCTTGACAGTATCAAAGTGAAACCATCGTACGTGATAGTCAGTTTCGATGTCATACCTCTCTACATCAGAGTCTCCCTAGCTGAAATAATACAGTTACTCTCAGACCGCTTTCCTTCTGGCGTTTCTGAGCAGTTAAAGCACATACTTATCTCTACTTATTTTCTGTATGACAACACCTATTATGAGCAGTGAGACGTTTTTGCTATGGACTCTCCAACCTCACCAACTATTGTCAATTTCTATATGGAGTTTCTGGAGCATACAATATTTAATGCAGTCCCAATAAAGCACACATATTTTTTTTTTTTTCCTTTCAGATATGTAGATGCCAAGGCAGTGATTTGGATCCATTGACTCCACACTCTTTCGTATCTTCTTTCGCGCCTAAATAGCCTCCGATCACAAATACAGTTCGCTCTGGAAGTTGAGAAGGACGCCTCCTTCCCTTTCCTTGATATTGTGGTTTCCAGAAAAGAGGACGGAACATGCCTCCCAGCGCAACCTTTATACACCGATCTGTACCTCAAGGCAAATAGCTTCCACCATAAACCACCACGAATGGGCATTTTTATAACATTGATACACAGAGCAGTCTCTGTATCACATCCAGATAAACTCTAAACTGAATTTCAGTATCAAAAATTCACACTTCAACAGAATTGAATTCAGCTAAGGATGTTGAAGCTGCTTTGAAAAGAGCTAGATAAAATATAGGACACTCAAGGGAAAGATAAGTTAGCCGTTATAGCCTACATACAGTTCGCACGCAATTTTTCGGGAAAGATAAGCAAATTGCTCTACACATATGGTCTCAAAAATATCCACCAACTACTACAGGTCAGTAAAAGATAATTTAGCTCTAAGGGTACCTGTGTCTAACACATTCCTTGTGAATGTGGCGCATCTTACAAACAGGACGCACTATTGTCACACGCGTCACTGAACGCTAAGAACCATCAGCCTTATTCAACTCGAAAAATCTGGACTGGCTGAACGATGTATTGAAAAATGCATAGACACAGTTTTACCAATACTAGGATAGTGATGAAATGTTCCAATACTGGAAAAGAAGAGTAAATGAAGTCTTAGCTAGCTCATCTTAAGCAAATGATCTTAATCGCGATTCAGACCTGCAACTAAGTTTAGCATGGGTACCGACGATAAGAGCCTTGACACATAATTTTCACTTTGTCGTCTCCCAAGGCTTTATGAAAGTTCGCGGCACTCTTACAAACAGTGGCTTAGAAATGTGTATGCTATAAAATTCTTTCAAACAGACCCGTGCTCAAGTTCAAAAACCTTAGGTATATAACCACTATATATAGTTTTCTACCAGGTTCGCGCCCATGCCTGTCATATTATCATGTTAAATACCAGCTAGGACTTAAAATGGATCAGCCTAGAAGCTTGTTCCTCGCCGCCGCGGTGCCACTATTGTGGAGCCGCTGCCTAAACCGCCGAGTGCACGCAGCACGACCTACGCCGCAGATGCCGGTGCACAGGACACTACACCGGGCAAGCCATGTGCCCAGCCTATCCAAGGAGCAGGCAACTGCCTCCGCAGCCTGCCCGGGAAGAACCAGCTCCTCCAATTACACAGACAGCGCAGACACCTACACCTTCAACACTACATGCCGGCGAACTACTACAGAAACTCCAGGGCCTAAGTGAGGCTATTCAGGACCTCCTCGTGGAAATTCCACCACTAAGACACCAATTTAATCAACTCTACGCCGACGTCCGGCTCATCATCAAGGAGGAAGTGAAGGCCCTGAAGACGACGTCAGGACGGCCACCGTTGCACCACAGCAACACTGAGCCTCTGGTTCAGATTGTTGAAGGACCACTTCAACATCCATCTATGGCAGCCCAGAAAATCTACAGACAACTATTCCGCAGAGAACGAACGAGCTTCAGGAAGCATCACGAGTAACATTCACACACAAACATCACCATTAACTACCATTCGTTTTCACCAACTACTTCTCCAGGGGGCACTCAGGGCGCAAGTCATGTGTGTCCACTAGCTAATCACATTTTCACCTCGCTGTTACTGCCACTGGCAGGCAGCAATCATGTTCATCAGAAATTCGCAGGTGCTTTATGCGGTACTGCACAAGAGAGGCATGGGCCTCCTACTTCCGGCGGGGTTTTCTGTGAGTAGTGCCACCCTGGTTCGAGTCCAGGATGGGGAGTCTCACACTCCCCCATCATCAATAAAAAAGTTTAACATCGGAGCTTCTTCATCGACTCGTCAACATGAGCAAGAAGAGAACACGCAGAGCCTCCGCTGCTACGGCAGCAACCGACACCTATTCCCCGACAGCCCTCGAGGAAGCAGTACCAACGTCTCCGCCGGCTGAGGCAAGCCTCGCTTCGCCGACAGCGCAGCTTCGCCGCAACTGCAGCCGCTGTTGCCGGCCTCACCATCGAAGTCTCCGCCGAGTTCCACGACGCCGGCCCGGTTCATTGCCATGGTACGAACGGTCCCACGGGACATTTCCACCCGGCATCTGCTCACCGCTGTGCAGTCGCGGTGGCCTTCTTGCTTGTGGGCCACCCGCATATACTGCAACCGGGGACCAACGCCGTTGGTACGAGTGGAGATGCGGGACCAGGCTGACTTAGAAGCTGCCTTGACGTCAGGGTTGCCCTTATTAGGGCGACTACTGGTCGTCGAGGTTAGCCGACAAGAATGCCACCGGCCCCGCCGATGCTGCTGTGCTTTCGGGCACAAAGCTGAAGTCTGCTCCTTACCGCCGAGAAGCAACTGTTGTGGTACCAACACCACCACCGCCGAGTGCACTGGGCATGATCTCCGCCGTTGCCGTCGGTTCTGTACCACCTGTTGTGGCGCAGGACATTTCACCGTGCAAGCCCTGTACCGTCTCTTCCCGAGGAGCAGACTACCGCAGACGCAACCAGTCCGGACCACACCGCCGCAGTCTTCCATCACTGATGCCACACCACATGTGCCCTCGACTGACTCAGCGACGCGGGACGCCATTCACGACCTCCACGCAGAGATCATGAACGTCGGCGCCCGCTTAGCTGTACTGGAAGAGGCGTACAGCAACGCCATCACCGAGAAGCTAAAGGAGCTTCAAGCATCTAGCACCGCAACAATCACCACTCTCCTGCCTACAGCTGCTGACTTGTCAGCAAAAGTAGACCCCAACGCACAGAAGCTGAAGCAGGTCATCTTGCAGCAGGTTGCATACTCCGCAGATCTCTTCCGTGTTAAGAGCCAACCTAACGCCGCTCCTCCTCCAACTCAAGCAGAGGGGCACGCATTCTCAACGGAACCACGGGACCCTTGGGCCCAACGACGACCGACAGCCGGAGTAAGAAAGTCAGCCTACGTCCAAGAGCTGCTGAGTCGACGCTGAATTAAGGTAACTTTTCTTGCACTACCTTCACCTTCATTCCTCTCTACTACCACCATTGACTCCCCTAGGCTGCAGTCAGGTTACACGGCTGTAGCCTAGAAACTGTCTATTACCCGCTCCCGCACATTGTGCGGCAGCATCCCAGAATCCACAGACTACCGATGTTGCAACAGCGGGACCGCGCAAAGCTTCTTGCACGAACTAATTCAGCAAACTACGTGTTATAACATGGAGGGGTTTTTTAGTCTCACATATCCTCCTAGCAATTGCACCTCGGCAGGGGTTGAATGCGTAATGCATTTTTCTCCTCCAAGGTAAAAAAAAAAAGCTTAACTGCATTAGGAGCTTGATCTTCGAGCCGACAACATGGCGAAGAAGAGACCCCGCAGAGCCGCCGCTGCTAAGGCAGCAACAGTCGCCTTTTCCCCGGCAGCCGCCGAGGCAGCACCTCCGACACCACCGGCCGTGGCAAGCCCTGCTTCGCCGCTGGCCGCCAGCGCATTCTTGCCGCAACTGCAGCTATGCTGGGAGCTAAGCTTAACACCAAAATAAAGACGGAACTCGTAAGTTTTCTACGTCCTATTCTCTCCTCAATTTCCACCCTTCATTTCCTTCCAAATACCACCTACATTTTCTAGGCTGCAGTCAGGTTCCATAGCTGTCAGCCTAGAAATAACCTTTCACCCGCTCCCGCACAACGTGCAGCAGCATCCTATCTTTCTTGTACTAACGCGGGTGCATTAGTGAGACCGCTCTAAGCCGCGTTATTCTCATTAAACTACTGTTATACATGGAGGGATTTTTAATGGGTATGCCCGCATGAGTAAGCGGAGAGTCCCGGATATCCTCCCAGCCATTGCACTTCGGCTGGGGGTTTGTTGCGTAATGCATTTTCTCCCTCCACGGTAAAAAAAAAAAAATTAACTGCATTCGGAGCTTGATCTTCGAGCCGACAACATGGCGAAGAAGAGATCCCGCAGTCACCGCTGTAAGGCAGCAACCGTCGCCTCTTCCCCGGCAGCCGCCAAGGCGGTAGCATCTCCGTCATCACCGGTCGCGGCAAGCCCTGCTTTGCCGCCGAGCGCCACCGCGTTCTCGCCGCAATTACAGCCGCAGTTGCCGCCAGCGCCGCCGCCAAACCCTCACCTTAGGTCCGCGCCGCCGCCGCCCCGGTTCAGTGCCGTGGTACGGGGGGTCCCTCAGAACCTTTCCACCCGGCATCTGCTCACCACCGTTCAGTCGCGGTGGCCTTCTTGCTTGAGAGCCACCCGCCTATACTGCGACCAGGAGCCAACACCGCTTGTTCGTGTGGACCTGTCTGACTTGGAAACTGCCTTGGCTTCTGGGTTCCCCTTATTACGGCGACTTCTGGTCGTCGAGGCTAGCCGACAAGACCGCCTTCGGCCCTGCCGTCGCTGCTATGCCTTCGGACATTCAGCTGACGTGTGCTCCTCGTCGCCGCGGTGCCACTACTGTGGTACCAACTCCACCACTGCCGAGTGCACTGGGCACGATCTCCGCCGTTTCTGTGCCACCTATCGTGGCACAGGACACTTCACCGGGCAAGCCCAGTGCCCACTCTACCCAAGAAGCAGAACTTCACCACCTCCTGCCCGCCGCGCCACACCACGGCAGACATCAATAATCGAGGTTTCACCTCCTGCACCCTCAACAGATGCAGCGACGCGAGATGCCATTCAGGACATCCACGCGGACATCCTGAACGTCGGCTCTCGTCTAGCTGCCTGGAAGAGACAGGTAGCATCCTCACTCTGAAGCTGCAGGATTTGCAAGCTTCAAACGCCGCAGCAGTCACCAGCCAGCGGACCACAGCCGCTGACCTGTCCACCAGGATCGACGGCCTCATACAGCAGCTGAGGCAGGTTATGCTGCAGCAAGCTGCTTACTCTGCTGAGCTGTTCCAGTCCAGACGTCAGCAGTCCAACACCGCTCCTCCTCTTGTACAGGCTGAGGGGCACTCACGGCCAGCTGATCGTCGGACGTCAACCAATTGCAAGATGACTGGGAGCTACGCTGAACACTACAGAAGCAGATGGAATACGTATGTTTTCTACGTCCTATTCTCTCCTCAATTTCCACCCTTCATTTCCTTCCAAATGTCACCTCCATTCCCTAGGCTGCAGTCGGGCCCTTCTTCACACTTAGCTTAGAGTAAGTACATAAACGCATCACTTTTAATAAAATCTTTTGCTGATAAACTCATCCAGTACTACCCACTACCGTATCCAATGGCCCGAAGGAAGCCCAAGAAGCACTCTCCTTCGGAGGTACGTGTCACTAGACAGACGGTAGTCAAGACACGGCTTGACTTTGGCGCCACTCCTTCCACCAATCCTTTTGGTCCGTCTCCTACTGCTCCTCCCTCCACCGATCCACCTTCCACCGCTTCTGCTTCCTCACCTTCCCCGGTCACCATACATTCCCCATCCTCCGTCTCCATCTCACCACGTACTACCACTCCTCTGACGCATCCTTCCTCTATTCCTTCTTTTTCCATCCGTCGTCCGTCTCTGTGGTGGCTCAGAGACCCCCCGACCTTTTCCCGCTTCCTTGTCTTCCGCTTCCTCAACGCTCCTACCAACACCGCCTCCTCATCCCGTGTACCCGTTCCCTGGACCATCCTCTCTTATGCCTAGTCCCCTCCTGCCACTTTCTACCCTCCTGCCTCTCAACTTAATGCAGCCCCCGGCTCGTCATCCCTAGTCCAATGCACCCAATCCCAGCCCTTCCCGGTCCCCTTTCCTCCTATTTCCAGGCCCTTAACTCCTGACTCCACGCTCCGGCCTACATCCCCCGCCACCTTGTGTCTTTGTTGTAGGACCTTAGAGACTTCGACTCCCTGCGTCCCAATATGACTCCATGTCATATCCAGAGCCCCCATTTCAGGGGACTATATGGTGCGTACTAGATCCGCGGAGGATTACCAGCGCATGACTGCCTTCCTGAGGGAATGTAGAGTCCCTTTCACGCTGACTAGGACCCCTGGGAACGAGACCTTCCGTGCTGTAGTAAAGCACGTCTACTTTGACGGCGCTGAAGAGGACATTAGGGGTGAGCTGCACTCCGCGCACTTTTCAGTGCTGCTGGTAGTGCAACTCAGGCGTTAGTACCGAGCCCGAACACCTCTACCGTTATACCTGGTGGATCTTGCAACAGCAGAAGACCTGGTCCGTTTGAGGTCGTTGGAGCAGGTGCTACACATTCGTGTGAACCTTACCGGTAACCCTCCATCCCCATACAGTGTAGCCGATGCCACCAGCTGAGGCAGACAGAGGTAACGTGTAATGCGGGTGCCGTTGTTTGCTCTAAGTGCGCGACCTCCCACGACTCGCGGAGCTAAAACGTTCCCCCACCCCAGAGGAAGTGCGCGCTGTGTCTCAATTCGGGCCACGGGGCCAGGTACCGGGCTTGTCCTGAGTATCAGAGACACGTTTCAGAAGCGGGTAACCCCCAAGGAACTGGGGACGGGCAGCTCAGGTGGGAAGTGGAGGTCGTGTGCATGGAGAGGCTCCGTTACACGCGCCTGATGCCCCTCGTAGCCCGATGTTGGGCGTCGGTGGCGCTGGAGGGGTAAACGAGCCAAGGACTCGAAAGCCAAGCCAACCACATGTAAGACCACGTCAACCCCCGGCAGAAGTTCCGACGAGGGAGCAGACGCTGGCAGGCCCTCGCCTGCAGCACTAGCGCAATATGTTCGGACGAGCGTCAGCTGAGACCTGGAAGAACACCGACATACGGGATGTCTGTATGCACATCTTGGTTTTATTGGCCACTTCGCAGGAGTCGGAGCATCCTGGCCTGCTATCGAGATTTCTTTCAACTCCTCACCTCTCCTGTCTTCCTACGAACCACACACCCAACCTTAATTGTATGACATGGAACGCCCACGGTCTAAAAAGGCGAAAGACGGAACTTAGAGACTTTTTATCACGCAACAACATACACATAACTTTAATTATAGAAACTCACCTAAGTGACAAAGACAGATTTAACATTCCAGGTTACACTACGCATCGCAACGATCCAAACAGACGCGGAGGAGATACTGCTGCAAGAATAAAACTTAGCATTGCCCATGATCTCGCTCCGCAGCCTCAATTTTCAACTGTAGAAGCTACTAGTATTTACATCATCATAGACACAAACAAGGTTCTAATCACGGCGGCATATGTCCCTCCAGGCGTACTAAACATAGCGGGCATTAGTGCAATCACGCAGGTAAACAATAGGGTACTAATACCCGGAGATCTCAGTGCAAAGCACCTCATTTGGGACTACAACGAGACTAACCCCGAAGGTACGGCCCTACTTAACCTTGAAAATATCTCTGATATAATACTTCACACTCCTGCGGACCATACATATATCCCGTTAAGCCGAAACCAAAGACCAGATATTTTGGATATTGCAGTGACGCGTAATCTAACTCGTAGAATTACAAGTTAAGATTGAACTCTCTTCCGATTATTTGCCAGTGATTATAACACTAGAGGGAATTGCAGCCCCCAATCCACCAGCAGAACGTCTAAACTACAATAAAGCAGACTGGGACAGGTTTGCAAGCACTATTAACGAGCAACTACCTACTATACAGCTAAACACAGTAGAAAACATGAACGAGGCGGTAGCCCAACTAGAAAATGCCACCAAAGCTGCAACCAAAGATGCAGTTCCAATAAACAAACCTAAGCAATACCAATCACAACTACCTCCTGACATCCAGATGCTAGCAGCGGAAATAAATCGAGCCAATGGCAAAAATACACGACATGTTGTAGACCAGGAATACGTTAGACATTTCAATACTCTTGTCAGAAAGAGAACAACCAACCATCCCTCTCAACAATGGCAGAATACACTAGAGAACCTCAACTACGAACGAGAATCGGTGTGGAGAATTGCACGCTGTCTAACACGCGATAAAACACAAATACCACCATTACATCACAAGCAAAGAATCGCATCCACAGACCAACAAAAACCAGATATGCTCGCAGACACACAAGAAATCTGCACTCCAATTCCTACTCCCTGCTGCCCCCAATTTACGGAGGCAACGAAAGAGGAAACGGAAGATATCAAAGAACAGGTAACAAGTTAATGGGAAAAACCTGCCCGAATGAAATAAACTGGCTAATCTGGCTCCTCCCAAAGAGAAAAGCCCCTGAGCCATATAACATCCCAACAATGGCCCTAACGCATCTTCCTGAAAGGGCAATTAAGCTACTGCCTAACATATTCAACTACGTGCTTATCAGGGGACATTACCCTAAAAGGTGGAAACTAGCCACCGTGTTTCACTTCCCCAAAAAGGGGAAAAACTTGTCCAGGCCACACAACTACAGGCCAATTTGTCTACTAAGCACACTCGGAAAATTTCTCGAAAAAGTAATACTCAAACGTCTCTACTCCCAACTAAACAACCAAATCATTTTAATCCCAGAACAATTGGGACTCCGAGCAAAACATCAACAACTCTTCAAATAATCAGTGCAACCGAACCTATAAAGTGCAACCGAAACTATAACGCACGGCTTCAATTTCAACAGATCAACAGGGACTTTATTGTTACACGTTGAATGAGCCTTTGACAGAGTATGGCATGCTGGGCTACTAAAGAAGCTCAAAACAATAAATATGCACGACTCGCTCATTAAACTCATAGCAAACTACCTAAGCGATCGAAAATTTCAATCCAGAGTGAACAATCACTTGTCATCCGAACGCCCAATCAAAGCCGGAGTACAACAATGCAGCACACTCGTGCCAACTCTGTTAAATATCTATATAAATGACATTCCAAAGACCGAAATACAAAATTAGATATTCATGGGATGGCACCGCAATAATAACCCAATCAGGTAAAACGGAATTCATACGAAGACTTCAGAGGGCCCTCAATAACCTAGAGGACTGACTTACAAAATGGCGAATAAAAGTAAATACACCCAAAACACAAGTAATCATATTCACAAAATGCTTCAATCACAGATTTCCCAGACACCGCCTGCCACCACTTACCATATTTGGTGAACACATTGCATGGACAGATACGGTAACTTGGCTAGGACATAAAATGGATCAGAGTCTAACATGGAAAAAACATATTACCCAGACTCGTGAAAAAGCCAATGCCCAATTGGGCAGGCTATACCCACTCATTAACATGGGCTCCCACCTAAGCCTTAACATGGGACTCACACTTTATACAAAACATTAATCCGACATATAATTACTTACGCATCTCTAGTATGGGGGTATGCCTGCGTAAAACACATCAAAAACTTACAAAAATTCCAAAATAAAATTCTACGCTTAGTATCTAAAGTACCATACACAGCTCCAGCTGACATACATCACGAAGAACTCAAAATACATACAATCGAACAATTCATTAAAAAGCTAACCTATGACACGTATCAAAAACTAAATGCACATCACAACCCTTTAATAGGGAACTACGACACACAAACAAACAAACACAACAGACCTTTATCACTTTTTGACAGGACGATAACACAAGAGACACCACTCCTGACGAAATACAACAATACCTAACAAACCTCCTTTCCTAAAGCCATCCCTTCCCCCTAAAAACTCCAACTCACGTCTTTATTTATTATCTCTCTCTTCTCTTCTTATATGTTTCAGTACCAGCCCGTCACAGAGCCGTAAAGCCGTCAGATACAGCTGAGGCGGACCGGGAGAAAGGGCCGCCCATCGTGATCGATGTGGGCAGCGAACCTCGGGCAGCTGCATAATGGAGTCGATCACTTAGACGACCTTGGCCACTACCCGATAAAAGTGACGACGAAGGCCCAAAAAGCCCGGAAATATTACTACCGCGAAGCACCGGCAGGGAAGCACAACTTCAAAAATCTTCATTCCAAACATATATCTTAAGCCTAAACTTAATGCATGGAGAAAAATAACACTTAACTTATAGTCAATACATGACAAGCAGGCACACCTGCAGAGTAGAATATAGAAATGCACGAACAAAGGAACTTATAAAATTAACGCATGATTATCCACTGGTATTGTTCAGGTATCATTGGCAATCCCAGTAAGTAGCATTAACGCGCTCGCATGCAATGCATGCCAGCTAACTAGCTTCCACTTACTAACCGGGGTGCTATGCGGGACCCGACTAATGCATGTATGAACGAATTTACTCTTTATAACGATTAACACGTGGAGGGTTTTTAGTGGATATACCGCACTTCGCGGGGACCTCTACATATCACCCTAGTCAATGCACTAAGGCTTGGGGTCGAATGCAGAAATGCATTTTTCCCCTTCACGGTAAACAAAAGAAAAAAAAAATTAGAACACATTCGGAGCTTCTTCTTCGAGCTGTCAATATGGCAAAGAAGAAACAGCGCAGAGCCACCGCTGTTAAGGCAGCATCCAACGCCTCTTCCCCGGCAGCACCTCCGTCATCACCGGTCGGGGCAAGCTCAGCTTCGCCGCCGGCCGTCACCGCAGACTCGCCGGTACTGCAACCGCAGGTGCCGCCACCGTCAACGCCACCGCCGACTACGAGCTCCACGCCATTTCAGTGCCGTGGTACGGGTGTTCCTTCGTGACTTCTCCACCCGGCACCTCCTCGCCGCTGCGAAATCCAAGTGGGCTTCTTGTTTGAGGGACACAAGGATAATTTGCAACCGGGGCCCCACACCGCTTGTGAGACTGGAGCTCCAGGACCAGACGGACCTCGATGCTGCCTTGGCGTCAGGATTGCCCTTTTTAGGGCGACTCTTGGTCATCGAGGCCAACAAGACGGAGCATAAGCGGCCCTGCCGTCGATGTTGTGCCTTTGGGCATACTGGCGACTACTGCTCTTCGCTGCCGCGGTGCCACTACTGTGGCTCCAACACCACCACCGCTGAGTGCACTGAGCATGATCTAGGCCGTTGCCGCCGGTTCGGTGCCACCTGCCGTGTCACAGGACATTTCACCGGGCAAGCTCAGTAGGGCCGAGGAGATGGACCTCACCACCACCAGCCCGGACTACACCACCGCCGACCATCTCCAGCTGCCTTTACTTCGCTCCCGCACACTGTGGGGCAGCATTCCTATCTTTCGTTTATTAACGCGGGTGCATCAGCGGGACCGCACTAAGCTACACAGCGCGTTTAACTCAGCAATCTACGTGATATAACGTGGAGGGTTTTTTTAGTGGGTATACCGCATGGGGAAGCGGAGAGTCCCACATATCCTCCCATTCATTGCACCTTGAATGGTGGTTGAATGTGTAATGCATTTTTCCTTTCCACGGTAAAAAAAATCAGAACAATTTCGGGGTAGGAATTTCTGCTCTACTGCTCCGATGGGTAAGAATATGCAACCTGAGCCGCAGCCTCTAGGAAGGCCAACTTCGCCGCGAAGATCCGTCACCATCGCTGTCACACGAGGCAAGTCCTGCCTCAACAGCATTGCTACCACCTGCCGCGCTGCTTCACCGGCAACCAGCATCAAATAACCTCAGCCGCATTCGCCGACAGCGCAGAGCTCCTATCCCCGGTTCAGTCGCTGTGGCCTACATGTTTGAGGGCCACTCGCAAGTCAGCAACCGGGAACCCAGGCCTCTGGTGGCGAGCTACAGGATCGGGCGGATCTGAAGGCTGCTTTAGCGCTGCTGTGTCTTCGGACACACGGCTGAGGCCTGTACCTCGCCACCGCGGTGCCACTACTGTGGTGTCAACTCCGCCACCGCTGGTGTACTGGGCAAGATCTCCGTCACCGCCGCCGGTTCTGTGCCACCTGTCTTGACACAGGAGACTACATAGGACAGACCCAGTTCCCGCAATCCCCGAGGTCCAGGACCACACCTCGGCAGACTGCCAGTACCGACGCCACACCACCTGTACCCTCGAACGACACAGCGACGAAGGAGATCTCCACGCGGAGATCCTGAACGTTGGGGCCCGTTCAGCTGCACTGGAAGTATAACAGCGTCATCGCCGAGAAGCTCCAAAAGCTGCAAACTACTGCCACCGCAGGTCACAACACTACAGTCAACAGTACCTTGTCAGCACGAGTAGACGGCATCGCCCAGCAGCTGAAGCATGTTATCCTGCAGCAAGCTGCATACTCCGCCGAGCTCTTTCACTCTAAGAGGCAACTCAATGCTGTTGCTCTTCTTGTACAGACAGAGGGGCATACACACACCAACGAACCACGTAATTCTCCGGTCCAACGACCAACGACAACCAGAGTTGGCAAACCAGCCTACTGCTAAGATCTCATGAGTCGAACCTGACGTAGACGACCAATCCTGCACAACTAACATCTTCATTCCCATCTATTACCATCGTTTACTCCCCTAGTCTGCAGCCGGATTTCATGGCTGTAGTTTAAAAACAACATTTCACCGGCTCCCGCACATTGTGCGACCGCATTCCAGGTTCCACATACCTCCGCGTGTGCTATGCGGGACCGTGCAAAGTTACTAAGCACGATATAATTCAGCAAACTTCGTGTTATCACGTGGAGGGGTTTTTAGTGGGTATGCCGCAGCAGCTTGGAGAGTCCCACATATCCTCCCAGCCATTGCATTTCGGCTGGGGGTTGAATGCAGTAATGCATTGTTCCCTTCACAGTAAACAAAAATCAGTTGCATACATGGACGTTAAAAAAGGAAGCATACGTGCAGACCGCGACTTGACTTCGCTTCGTGATGACATGAAGACGACGCAGAAACGTCGAGCCTGCTCTCGAGGACAATCACCGCTCCCTCTATAGCCGCCGTGAGAGCAGCCTAACCGCCGCAGCCATCTGAACCTGCCGCGGTTGCAAGACGACCGCCATCCGCCGCTGCTTCACCTGCAGCCAGCGCTCCATTTCCGCCGAAACTGTAGCCGCAGTCCCCGACACCAGCGATATCGTCACCACCGTCCAGGTTCAGTGCTCTGGTTCCGGGTTCGTAAGGACCTTTCAACCTGGCACATCCTCGTCGTAGCATATGTAATCCTTATGTCTGAGGGCGATGTCAGATGCGGCGATGTGGGATGCCGTTCAGGACCATCACACGTAGATCCTATATTTCGTCGTCCGATTTGCTGCTATTGGGTAAGTGCTCCAGCATATTCCGGAAGCAATAAGGCCCACAAGCCGTTGTCAAGGAAGACAACACTACACAGAAGACCTCCGCCGCTGATCTTTCTGCAAAGGTTCAACGCAACTGAAGGCCAAATTATTTGATAGTGTTTAGCACCCGCTTTCACTAATATGGCACCGCAGGCATTGCACTGATGATACACGGAATGAATATGAAGCACCGGTGAAATGCGATGGCGGGACAAACCTGAGAATGCGGAGAAAACCCGCCGCTGCGCCGATTTGTCCACCATAAATCCCACATGCGGTCGCTTGGAATAGAAAACGGGTCGCCTTGGTGAGAGACGAGTGGTCCAACCGCCCGGCCACGGCGCGGCCGAAGACCAAAATGGTGATCGGAAATGACAACACCACATAAAGATCAACGACTACGATCACGCAACGTGAGAAGTGGGCTCTGATGCCGCACGACCTTGCCTAAGCGGCGAAGTGGAAGAGGTACCGCAAGGAGTACGAGAAGCGGAAATAGTTCAGGTAAGATCTCTCGGACCTACCATCCTAAACTCTCTTGTGATTGCATTAGCATTTCCTATTCTTCTATACATTTTCACCTTCACTTCCTTAGACTGCAGTCAGGTTTCATAGCTGTAGCCTAGAAACAGTCTATCACCCGCTCCCACCAATGTTGCGGCAGCATACCAGCGCCTGTCTATTAATGCGGCTACTAAGCGGGACGCCACAGATGCTCATGTAGCTCGATAATAAAGCGATGCACGTGTTATGAACTTGGAGGTGTTTTCAATGGGTATGCCTCATAAGCGCAGAGAGCCCCACATATCCTCTCGCTGTCTGTCTCTGCTGCTTTACCGCAAGTCACCAATCCATCTATCGCCGCTCTATCTGCAGTGATTGCAGCCACAGTCGCCGCCAGCGCAGAGCTCGCCACCTCCTCTTCCTCCTCCTCCTCCTCCTCCTCCTCCTCCTCCTCAGCGCCATAGTTTGGGTGTCTATCAGGGACTTTTAAATACAGCTTTTTACTCCCGCAGTGCAGTCACAAGCCTTCTTGTCTGAGGTCACACGCATATACAGTAACATGGAACTTACACCTCTAGCAAGGGTGGAGATTCGGGACCGAGCGCACCTGGAGGTGGCTTTGGTTGCTCTCGTTAGGACATCTTCTAGTCCTTGCGGTCAGCTGAAAGGAATTTTACTGGCACTACTGACGCTGCTGTTCCTTCGGGCACTCTGCAGACGCCTGTTTCCTACCGCCGCGGTGCCACTACTATGGTTCCGATTCCGCTACAGCTGAATGCACTGGGCACGATCTTCGACGACACTGCCGGTTCTGTGCAGCCTGTCGTGGCACATGACATTTTATCGGGCAGTCCCAGTGAACTCTCCCCTCGAGCAGCGGGCATTGATCACCATCGCCAGCCCTGACTATACCACCGCAGACAGGCATTGCAGATGCCATAGTACATGCATCCCGATGGATGCAGTGAAGAGCGATGTTATTCAGGATTTCCTTGCGGAGATGCTGAACGTCGGTGCTCGTTTGGCTGCGCTCAAAGAGGCATACAGCGGAGTTTTGAACCGGAGGTTTCTGGATCTTCAAGCTTCCATCACCAGCGCCACCACTACACATCAATTCACTGCAGCTGTTCTATCCATCCAGATAGACAGCATCACTGAACAACAGAAGAAACTCCACGAGCAACAGAGAGGCTATTCCGCTGATATCATATACATGCTGACCCACAACCAGAAACACCTTACAGTTGCTTTATCTGCCCAGATTGGACAGTTCAACGCTTCCGGAGAGCATGCATCAGCAAAGAACGTACGGACTGCAGACCAGCAGGAGTCAGTCAGCTCACACTGAAAAACTCCTGCGAATTTTGCAGACCACTTCGCATCTAAGGCGATGCATAACTAACAACGTGGCCAGACAATCCCTTCCTGCATTACTACCGTTAACTCTACTCCCTCCTATATCACCTCACACCCCCTAGGCTGAAGTCAGATTTCATAGCTGCAGCCTAGATACAACCTACTACCAGCTCCCGCCCAATGTTGCGGCAGCATTCCATTTCTCGTCTATAAATAACGCAGGCCACATACGCGTGGAGAGTCCTATATCTCCTCACAGCCATTGTACTTCGGCTGGGAGTTGAATGCAATAATGCACTTTTATCCCTGCACAGGAAAAGCTCTCGTGAGATGACACGAAGATGACGGCGAAATGCCAAGCCGATTCCCTCGAATCCAACTGAGAAGACCGCTATATTGCTACCACAACCCGAGGTGACTGTATCGCCGCTGGCAGCCCACGTTCCAACGCAAGTGGCACCTTTATATCCCAGGCTGCAGTCAGCATTACTTCTACTTGCACCCATATATACTATGGCAGCATCTTATCTGTCCTTTTACTAACCAGTATGCTACTCGGGACCCGGCACGTAGCAAGTTCACGCTTTACAGCATTGAACATTGTAAGTTATGTTGTTTTTGGGGGGTATTCTGCACTGGCGGAGAGTCCCGCATATGCCCCCAGCCATTGCATTTCGGCTGGGGGTCGAATGTAGGAATACTTTTTCCCTCTCCATGATACGCACACACACACACATAGCACCATTCTGCAGATACTACTTGCTCTCCAACCGCATAGAAACCAAAATCTTGTAAAGTGAGGCCGCTGCCGTTCATTTTGTTTTTTGTTCACGAATTTTTTCTGACGTGTTGAAATTTTTGAGACCTTAGAGAAAAGTGCTCGTGGACTAACAGGTAAGATATCCGGCTATTCTTTGCTACACATGATTCCCTTAGACAATATGCTTTGCACAACATTATTTATTTATACCTTATTGTTGGTAATCCTACCACAAATGTCACAGACTTTTAACGTTCCCGATCGGGGCAAGTTTTCAAGTTAAAACCTGACAGTGGAATACTGGCGAGAGTGAACTGTGTGTGTATTTGTGCGTTAATTGGTTCCTCTGCATGAACCAAGTGAATTATTATGAAACTAGGTGTTTAACTTGACTTAGCCTTTAAAGTGTTCTAATAATAATTTTACCCAATTGAAGTGGAAATCGAAAAAGGCACAAGAACAAGAAACCAACATATGCCACTACGCTCTCAGATTATCGCACATGTTACGTAAAATTAGTATATAAGCTTAACATTTCTAACAAGCTCTGTTATTTACATTCTTCGGAGGGGATGAATGTGTAAGTATTTTATGGTAGACGTAAATTAAGGTGTTAAAATCGATAAAGCAAATTTAACAAAGTGTCACCACTTCAAGGGGCACTGGGATGAAATTTTGACAACAATCGGTGAAAAAGTTTGTTTTTATAAAACACTGTTTTTCTCAAAATTATATTCTCACAATTACAAAATGTTCCACGCGTTTCAGTTTTTGTTAAAATACAACTAAGGTTTCCCAAAATGTGCATAAGTATCAAATACAATGCTACAAAGGACAGAATTATCCTAACACTGACAGTAATTTATAAAACAGTATATTTTTTTAAAAAATCTGCTTAATTTTAAAAATTAAAACTTCTAACCCTATTGAAATTTATAATAATTCAGTAATCCAAATTTTTGAGATATCACCATTCAAAGCTTTTGTGTTCAGTTCAAAGGTTAAATTCAACAATTCTCGAATTTTGAGATTCGCCGTACATTTTGATTAAGCAGATTACATAACAAAATATATGAAAAAATTTATACCATGCACTGTGTTTTACCAATTTAATTAAGTTTAGTAGGTGCCTATTCATATTAACATAATGCAAACACAGTGAAATTTGCAACATAAACCATACCAGGCGTCTAAAAAATATAGGTCGTCAGAGATATTGTATCGCACTACAACGGTATTGGGGCAGTTTGCGATAGGGGAGAGTGTCGCAGTGTTGCACTGTAAATACCTGCCACAGGTCACAGTGAAGAGGTCTCCAAAGTCTACATCACCGATACTGTACCGCACTACTAAGGTATCGGGGCAGTTTCTGATAGGGGAGAGTGTCGCAGTGCTGCAATGTAAATACCTGCCATAGGTCACAGTGAAGAGGTCTCCAAAGTCTACATCAGCGATACTGTACCGCACTACAAAGGTATTGGGGCAGTTTGTGATACGGGAGAGTGTCGCAGTTCTGCAATGTAAATACCTGCCACAGGTCACAGTGAAGAAGTTTCCAAAGTCTACATCAGCGATTCTGTACCGCACTACAAAGGCATTGGGGCAGTTTGTGATAGGGGAGAGTGTCGCAGTGTTGCACTGTAAATACCTGCCACAGGTCACAGTGAAGAGGTCTCCAAAGTCTACATCACCGATACTGGACCGCACTACAAAGATATTGGGGCAGTTGGCGGTAGCGGAGAGTGTCGCAGTGCTGCAATGTAAATACCTGCCACAGGTCACAGTGAAAAGGTTTCCAAAGTCTACATCAGAGATACTGTACCGCACTACAAAGGTATTGGGGCAGTTTGTGATAGGGGAGAGTGTCGCAGTGCTGTAATGTAAATACCTGCCACACGTCACGGCGAAGAGGTCTCCAAAGTCTATCAGCGATACTGTACCGCACTACAAAGGTATTGGGGCAGTTTGTGATAGGGGAGAGTGTCGCAGTGCTGCAATGTAAATACCTGCCACAGGTCACGGCGAAGAGGTCTCCAAAGTCTGCATCAGCAATACTGTACCGCACTACAAAGCTATTGGGGCAGTTGGCGGTAGGGGAGAGTGTCGCAGTGCTGCAATGTAAATACCTGCCACAGGACATAGTGAAGAGCGCCTCCGAAGTATACGTCACTAGAGATACTGTCCCTCACTATAAAGATATTGGGAGTAGTTGGCTTCAGGGGACAAAATCATAGTGTTGCACTGTAAATTCTTGCCACAGGCTACAGCGAAGGGTGAATTTGGTAGAGGAATTATGACACAAGAGTATTCAAATCTACTTCACTGTCACATGCGACTATTTTTAACTGCGAACGTAGATTTGCATCTGGCATCTCAGATCGTGAATGCGATTTTACTGTTTTCAATTTTGAAAAACCCTTCAGTACCTAGGGTTGTATTGCACGTTCTCTCCTTATAGGTCGATTATAAATATGCATTTCATTCACTATCACATTTTTACACCCCTAAGATAATGTTAAACATTCATCTACAATATCCTCGAAAGAATGCTTAAAACTCGATATATTTATTAAATA